>OW387148.1:5188836-5788836 GCA_936440205.1 Lepidonotus clava
CCAGTGACGAAAACGAGTTAAATCGGAAGTATTTGAATAGGGTTTTAAAAGAATCTGAGTTTATATTTCAGTTATGAACACGAGCTTTCAAAACGTTGACTAATATACTTTGGGAGAAATAGTTTTATCCATGTTTGATGTTGAAATCTTGTATTAATGTTTGTCATTTGCGCGGGACGTCTTCCCTAATTTTACAATAATTTCTGACGTCCATGGAACCATGACTAAAGTCTGGAACTTAGCACATCATAAGGTTGTTTTACTTCAATAGCTAGAAATATCAGATTCCTCAGATGCAATCGCTCAGTTTGGTAAAATTATAAAATTAATTATTACAACATACAAAAAATTCACACAAACACAGAGGGTGGACGTGAGCCGGCGATGAAAGTAGTCCGCCCGTTTAAAGATTTTTATTATTGTATGAAATTGGAACAACTAAGGAGTAATAAAACCAGGAGACTCTGCAGGACAGGTGGTGTACCTAGAGAGGAGAAGAAACTTGTGTGTGTGTGGCTGGTAACTAGGCAACGTGCACACACGCAGACAAATGTGTGCACACATAAAGTAAAGTGGCACAACCTGGTGTTTATGCAGTCACCAAATAATTATATGAAATATTAACATAATGTGAATATTGACACGTTTTTGCCGCTTATCATCTCACAGTTATTCATCCAGTGGTCACAAACCCTGACTTATGTGCTATCCCCTTTTGTTCTCCCGTTTCAGATCGCGTCATCGCCGACCAGTCTGAGCAATGTGTCCCAGGCCAAGATGGCGACGGTGCTGCAGCAGCAGCAGCCCTTCAAGGCCAAGAAGTCGACGTGGGCCATGTCGTGTCTGCGGCCCTGCCCGCCCATCCGGCCGGCCACCTTCCCCCGCGACGAGGCCACCAAGAGCCCGCGGATAGGGCGCAAGTCCAGCGTCAACCGGCGGAAGCCAGGTAAGATGGCTTCCTGAGTGGCTTCAGAGGATATATACACATTTTGAATAGATATGATTCAATTACTACAGTGAAATCATGAAATATTCATCAAAATCCGCGATATTAGGGCAATGTATTTTCTTATTGCAGTTTTCTGATATTCTGGTGGAATTAGTTGCCACTAAAAAGATGCAATGTAAGTCAAATTATCAAAATTGAAACGGGTGTGATTCCGGATTTCGCATTCTTAAATTGTATGGAATCCAGCGAAACAATAATAAAAACAAAAACGAATGGGCTATCGATAATAGCTCCAGAAGTTTGTATGTTAAAGTGTATATCGAGTAACAAATCCTTAAACGTTTAGATCTGCCTATCGAAATTGACATGCAGCTGAACCTGACGAGCAACTAACAATGTTTTACTTGATTACTGTTCTTAACGTTTCGTTCATTAATGCTTGATTCTAAAGCTTTCTGTTTGGTATATATAGTTTCCGCGCGGCTTTCGTTAAACCAGACCTGGTTTCACAAAGGGCGTTTATATGTCTGTTCCTTTTTGACTTCAGCCAAACCTTATATCTTGGACAAATGCAAGTATTGCAATGCATTTAAGGCTTTGTTTTACATGTCCATCTGCATCCTAAGCACTCCCTAAGTTTCCCTGCCCATGTCTTAGAGTGGTTACACATTGTCTTGTTCCCTGGGTTTTTATACACGTACAGTCTACGTACCATGAAACTTCTCAAAGTTCTAGATGTATAAAAATACTTTGCAATTGTATGTCCATATGAAAGAATTAATGAAATTGTTCAACTTGAAAATGATGGTTAATGATAGTGAATCAAAACTTGGGTGGACACGATGGATTATCTTTTGAATTATTTAGAAATATTAACGATTCCTCAAACATAGATACGTACTATATAAAGGTTTCATGGTACAGAAGACCCTGAATACTTTGCTCACTTTATTTCCTTA
The DNA here is from genome assembly GCA_936440205.1 of Lepidonotus clava. Taxonomy (NCBI): domain Eukaryota; kingdom Metazoa; phylum Annelida; class Polychaeta; order Phyllodocida; family Polynoidae; genus Lepidonotus; species Lepidonotus clava. Next base: position 5,190,745 of record OW387148.1, read on the forward strand.
ATAAACACATTTAAGCATATGAATTATTCAACTTTCCTTTCTCTTTTGTACACATTTTCAGTTTCTTATCTCTTATTTCATCCACTCAGTACATATGCCTTTTTTCTACCTCGGGTTTGGTTTGAGCTACGTTTATTAGCCTTAGTACACTTTTGTCCATGTTATTCGTTTTTCCAATTTTCTCCTTCCCTACTGCATTGATAGATGCCCCCAAGTTCTGTAGTGTTTTAAGGAGTGAATGAGAGGAATCTACATTTGATATAAGCTTTTACTCTACCATGTGTCATCCTACTGCCGTTTCATACACCTTTTTCATTTGTATGGCGCCCTACTACCAATAAAATCGGCCCAAAAATTACATTACGTCTATGGGACGGTTCAGTGCGCAGTCTCATGAAAAAGGTGTATAGACCTGCACACTGTAGATGAGTCGTTTCACATGGTGGGGTACTAGAGCTGGTTTACTCTCACGTCCTTGAATCTATCATTTGGTTCCTGCGTTACCTTTATAGATATAATACGGTGAAATACTTATCTGGGCAGCTGGACACCGACTATTTGTTATCAGCGTTCACGCCGGGAACTTTCATCACCAGAGGTTCCAGGAGTATATGCTGATACTGAATGGTCGCTGTCCACTTTCCCAGACACGTGTTTTTCTTCGTTTTCTTTTCGTTTTTTTGTCTTCAGGTAATTGAAAACACTTTATATTATGTTATCTTATCCCAAAGCCGGCCCCTACCTGGACGATGAAGAGTTTAGTTGTCGGGCGACTAGTGTTAACCCTTTCTATCAACGGTGACTAGTGCTTGTTCATGGAACTGGCTGCTGTGGTTGGAAAGGGTTAACTTTGTTCGCTGGGCAACTTAACTCTTCGTCACCCAAGTGGGGACACGGCTTGATTTTCCCTCTATAATTTTGTCCTCACTCGGTAGCAACTGTTCCTACCGTTCAGTTCAGTTTCCTTTACGTTCGGCTTTCCTTAGTTCTCATACTCAGTTCTATGCCCGTTTTTGGGTAGATCTCTCTGGCTGGTTAGGTTTTCTAGGATCTGACGCTTTGTTTGTTGTACCCTGACTGAGTGCTCTCACTTGTCCCCTGTCGGCAGAGCGCTCTCAATCGGACGACGACTGCCTCTCTCACAGACGGAGTCAGTAGAGTAGTCTTCTTCGCACTTTGCCGTCTCTGTGTGTTCGTCCTTTCTACTTCTGTCTCTCCTCACCAGCTGATTCTAACATACATATCCTGGCCGTTACCACTATAACTTTAATACGTAACTTTTTTTCAAAAAAAAAAAGAAAGAAAAAAGTTATATACTTCAACACGTAACAATAACATTGAAATTTCCATGGTATTCGAAAACACAAAATTTGTTCGGGTTGAATTTGATCTTTTCGCTTGTATTAACACAAAATTTTAGGGATTTTTTTTTTTTTTTTTTTGGATAAAGCATGGAAAGTGAGGGATTGTCTAGTAAAATTAAAAGCATAAATCCATAAGTGCATAGAAACCTTAATTTGCATAGCTGGGCAAATAGCAGATTTACTGAATGCAGGCCTGACAGATTGTTAGAATCAGGTCTCAGTGTCCAAGCCTTCAGTGTACATCCTATAGTCTGTCATATATTATTGGTTTATCAATCCACACATCTAGTCCCAATTCATCATCCTCTAATATCCCATTTGAACAACCTTGCATCAGATTTGAATAAATGTCGTTTGTATTTCTATTAGTATCTAGTTACGTGTGTTATATATTGTCCGTGCATATTTCTTCAAATAGTCTACCCCAAATCCAGAATTTACTCCGTTTTGAAGAAAACTAATTATGTATACGTGTGTGTCTATACATATGTGAGTTTGTTAATTTCTCTATAGCTGCGGATAGGGCAACACTATTCCTTTCACGCTACCTGGCAGTAACTTTTGCCAGATGTTCCCCTATTTATTGGAGTAGTGAGTTAGATGTATGCACCATAGAGTTACTTTGGATCGTGAAGGGCTAGTGACAGAAACATTTACAAGAAGCCATGTGCAAGTAGACTCAAAGCTAGCTGTAATAGTTTTTACCGTTTTCGTTCAGCTCTTGTTTAGTAGTAACCACGTAAGGGTGAAGACCAGTAACAAACAAGGGGAATTGTAACAGCCGTAGATAGGTTTCCATAGCCTCTGGTATTTTATTGCTTCGAGCACAACCGCAACAATTGAGATAGTAAGGTATAATTTCAAATTAAGTTACGTAGTTGTGTCTTAACATCGTACAACGGTAGGTTTTTAATTTTATGTGTCACAGAGACATAATGATAAGAAGAAGAAAAGATGTGATCCCCCCATGTGGACATCAGGTGTCCTCAGTCATTGTCTTAAACTGACAAGTCCCTCCAGGATTCGAACCCACAACTTAGGTATTTGGAGGGGGTTACTAACCCTTACGCTATGAATCCACATAGAGGATGAGAGGGGAACTAAATAATGGTGTCATGACCTAATTTGCTGGTTCCCACAGGTCCTTTAAAAAGCTGTTTAACAAATCAGCAACCAAATGGACTGGCTTGTAACAGCCTATTTCGCTGGTTCTTGGTATGGCCTGAAGTAATTTCAGTGTGTAGAACTGCTACATACAAAAGAACATCATTTCAGAAGTAGTAGGGTAAATAACCTGATTCGGTGTAGCATGTACGTTCCTCGTGTAGTCAGTATAGATGTTGTCGTTGTTCTGCATGTCAAATATACCACTGTCTACAATGTTATCTGGTACGATACTGTTTGAGAGACTCTCCAGAGGTTGGAGAATTCCCCATTAGTTTGGTCCACCTAAATGACTCATGATCCTCCCATAAAGGGTAGGGGACTACACTGCCCAACTGGTTGGTTGATTGTAAGTCGGGTTCCACACATTTATCTTTTCTTCTCAGGTAATGTGCGTCAGGCATGTGAAAACCTCTCAACTCCCCTGCTGTGCAGTGTGGCTGACCTGAAGTTATATTACACTTTAAGCAAAACATGTACTACAGACACAGCTTCTCAAACTGGCCTTTCACGATGGTTTCAGCAGTTTCAGCGTAACATTTCACTTAATAATGCGCCTAACGCTAAAAAGCTTACACCTCAACCATTCTCATGTACACGAGCTTCGCTGAATACGTTACTTAATCAACATTCATAGATCGGTTTTTAAATAGTTCAAAAGACACATCTCACACCAGACTTATAATGCTTCATAGAGATGGTTTATTTATTTTTTACATTTGCAATTTATAGTTGAGGACGTAAAAACCTTGGAAGATGACGCGCACTTACTGAAAGTGATAGAGGCCTACTGTACAAGCGCCAAGACACGACAGACCGTCAATTCATGTGAGTATTACCAAAGTATTGGTCCGTCTTTTACTGATTGTGCTGCTGCAGACATGTTTGGTGTTGTTCGATATTGTCAAACATTTTATTTTGGTTCAATGTTTTGTTTTCTTTTTCCTTATTGTGAGCTTCAGTTATATTTATACGATTTAGGTAGATCCCCAATTAATATGTGCCTAAGAGAAAACGAGAATTTTGGTAAGGGTGAATAAAAGAAAATGACTTACTGAATTTCATTTCCCTTCTCCTTATTTCCATAAGAAATAAATTTCCAAATAGGATGTGCTTATATGAGCAAATCTTAACGTATTATTATAAGATTATTTTATTGTAAACAGTTAATACAGCAGTATATTCAGATTTTGAACGAATATATAACAGGCAACTTTTTTATGCTTAATCAATCCCATATGATATACTTTTCAGTCATATATAAACAAATACATAAAACCTTTAAACATATAACGGTAGATATCAAACTGTCGAAGGACTGCAGTTTTGAATGTGAGCTGTTATTTAGAAGTAAAAAGCATAAAACCATTTCGCTAACTCAGAGAAAAGAGAAGTCTTCAGGGGTGTTCCGGGAAAACAATTAGGAGATAATTGGAACTATGTCCCTCCAAAAATGGTATCTCTGATTTCTTTAGAATTTATCATGAAATATAACCCTTGTAACTGAGACTCGGGTCACTTTGCGTTGGTTCTTTTGTTGATCAATTTGCTCGTGGGTATCAAACAGAAATGATCATGATAAGGAACATAATGTCATCATGTCCTGAACGTTATTTGGTCAACCGACCCCACCTTTTAAATGTATTACATCATAATGTGCAGCTGAAAATATTGTGTATATAATGGGAGTCACCTAAAGTATAACGTGAAAAAACACAAAACATAGAAGAAAATATAGAAATAATATGCACAGTCATAAAGTATGAGCACTGACTAATACATATGTAAAACATAAAATGATTGCTTTCTGTCAATAAACTGACCGTTTGTGAGGACAAACGAGTGAAAATTGAGATATTCCACAACCTCAAAATACTCGAAAATATGTACAATAATAATATCAAGACGAACATAAAGTTCAAATACAGATGAGACATAAAAGCTTCGTAAGGTTTTGCGGTATTCAGTACACAAATCGTAGTTGGATTCAAATGCACCTATCAAAGTATGCCATATTCACACTATACTTCTCCCCTATTGGTCTTGTCGGTCCTACATGCATGTTGTTGATGTTGTCTCATATTGTGGTTGCGCATCCTGCATATAGTCGCTTCACTGGTATTGGCAATCTTTGAGTTTGTCCCGCTTTCACGCCCTTCGTTTGTGTTTGGTGATGGACTACGTTTCTCTTCCTTAATCAATACAATATTTCAAGGTCTTAAAGTTTAAACCTAGGGAATCCTAAATCAAGGTTTTACGAACTATGGTCCTGTATGCTTTCCTGTGAATCATAAGACTCAAAGTGAATCCAATACGAGGTAGCGTTTTGTATACGTCTTGGTGTCGTCCTTACTTGGGTTATGTTTTTCTGAGAGCTTTTTTTCCTTTCCTTAGTTTTCGATGTTGTTTTTGCATGTACGTTTCAGTATTAGACTAGTGCTCTGGTAGCTATCTGTGTAGACTTCAGCACACGTCCCTCACGCGCTTGCCCATGTATTGCATTTTTTTACACCATTGTTACCATATATTTACATATCATTTTAGGCCATTATATATACTTAAACCTATTCAAGTTATCTTGAGAAATTTATATCAACAACTCATTCTTAAAGCTCTGCTATTTGGATAAAACCGTCTATCATTCTTTTTTAACATATTTTTAGACTATATGGAAAAACTAGATTTTCATAGAAACATCTTATAAATATAGTTCCTGTCATGCAAGTTTTTAGTCCACTTCATAAAGGAATGAGAATAGATCCTACATATATCTCCCGAAAAAAAAAGTGAAATATCTTTGTAGTCTAAACAAAAGTAGTAACCCTTTTCAGTGTAGATTGTTAGGTGATTTGTTCCTACTCCGAAGACCCATGATCGTAATTAAGCACACTGTTTCTTTCTCTTCCCCTTCCCTTAATGCTTGCCTCTGTGCTCCATGCGCGTAGTGGACCTCCGTAAGCTTCGACTCACGCAAAGTGAGGACCACGGATCGCTGAGGGGCAATTCCTCACGAGAACGCTTACTCTCCCCCGACCTTGAAGAGTACGCCCTTCAAGGTCGAATGATTGCCGGCTTTTGTTGTGCCGGGATACCCATCACCAAAAACATCACCAAGGGATTCAAGAGGTTGTAGCATCCACTGAGCCCCTTTCTCAAGTCCAACCTGGCTGATCTTTGTGACAGAAAGCTTCTCCCTCCTACTTCCTTTGGACTAGCAATGATAATAGGACTGACTGATGGTTATCACGTTATTCTGGTAGAACCCTTACAATACGCAAACAGGACTCACCCGGGCTGCACATATTCTGAGGTTTAGTGCATCGTTCCACCTTTCTCATAATCAAAGACCTTGTTTGAAAATATAACCGCCATCACACAGCGTACATTTTAATAGAAGGGTGCCCATGGAGGTATTAAAAGGTCTCATATTGGTTTATAAACTATTAAACGGTTTTATATTGGTTTATAAGCCTATTATAAAGGTTTTATTTTAGGTGTTTAGGTATTTCAAAGTTTTTATTTTTGGATCAACCAATATTTCTATAATTTTGGTTTAGCTGCAAACCTTTTTAATTTGTTTCTGAATTGAAATAGATAATACCTTTGACTGTAACCTTTCTTTTTAAGAGGTCCTATTAAAGTCTCACTTTTGTTTCTGAAAAAGTGTGGGTACCCTGAAAAAGGAAAATGCTAACATAACATCTATGATATCTTAGTTTATGTTATTTTAAGTGGAAAAAAGTGCCCCAGGTGTGTTCTATTGCAACATTTTATCATCTCACATGGGTCATTTGAATGTAAATGGACATCAAATACAAATGTACATAACACCTTTATTGTAGTCAACCAAATCAAAATGTTCAACTTTTAAATCCCTCAAAATGGTTCCAATGTAATTGCTGTTGAATCTCCGTGTTCAAACGGCTGTCTGTATAACCCTCTCAGTCCTGGTGCGCCTTTCAGCTTTTTATTTTGAAAATAACAAAAACTAACCTTCACTGGTCATCATGTCGCCATTTACCAGATCTAATGGTTTTGGTGCAGAGTTTGTTGCACGTCTCAATGTTCTCTATACTGACCCGCATGTATTTTCTTACCAAACTGTGGTTAATGAAGCATGCTCACTAATGATGATAGCACCACTAAGGTTAGTTCAACGATAAAAAGCCCAAGGTTTTATGACTCCTTTGTTCATGTGTCCCACTCAGAGAAGTGGATGTATGTGTATTGAAAATGTTTCCTGTGTTATATATCACCCAAAACTGTGTGTAGATAAGAGAGAGGCGCAACACAACTCGAAAGGGCTAATAATACACATAAAAAGTAAATAAAATGTTTAGATATTGCACCTACTTAAGCCTTAGCAAACGCTGAAATATCCAAAAAGCTATTGGAATGATAATTCCTACAAAAACTTTAAAGTGATTTGGATTTTTTTTGGAAATTGAGTTAAATGCCGCTACCCATCCAACTCGTACGTAGATACCGTTGACTTTAACCAATCTAAAACATTGCCTTACTCATACCGGTGAACAAGACCATTTAAAAGAGACTATCGCACTTCACCCTTGGAAAGATTCCCCTTTAAAAGATTCCCCTTTAAAAGATTGATCAATCTGTGTGTGTATCGAAAATGATGTTCCCTAGGACCACATATCTATAGCCTTGTTTAGGTTCATCTAATGAAATATAAACACATAACTTCAAGCTCATTTCAGTGCAAATTGCTGTACATCGAAATTGTCGTGCTTTATCTTCAATCCATTCTATGTGCAATATATATAAAATACTTTAAGGAAAAAAGAAATTGCCGTGATTGCAGATTGTGTTCCAAATAGCTTTAAGTACATATTACTTAGGTTGTATTCTGATCGTTAGGTTTCTGATAGACAAACATCGAATCCTTTTGTTGCTAAGGTGTCATTAACGTCGAAGATATTGCGCATTTATCATTCTTTTCAAGTTAAAACAATCAATATCAGTGTTATTCAAAAGCATGTATTATACATTTTGAGTCTAGTTAATATCAGAAAGAAGCCCTTTTAGTCTTTTTACCACTTAGTGTTCGCTAGTCCGGATAAATGCTGTAAATGGGAAAGGATTATCATTTTGACGTTGTCCCCAAAGCAAAGTGATAGTTGAGTAGGTAGCTTAATCTGAGTTTGCAGCTGCCTAACTGTTTGACCCTGCAAAGTGCAAAGTCACCGGGAGGGTGCAAAGGGTCAAAACGTAGGTCACAGCTGGCGTGCAAAGTGACGTTGCAAGGTTGGTCGTTTTGGTGACAGGAATTCCAGACTTCGATTTGCGAGGATAAACTTAACTCTATCCAACTGTGAAGTAGTAGTTCAGTAGATATTTTTATGGGATAACTGTAAATCATCCAAGCGACATCAGTTAAAAAATTATAGCTATTGTATGCTTCACTCAATGTCTTGTAACTTTATTGAAGGCTGTTGCAGACGCGATTCCAAAATTGTTTGTTTCATCCTTATTAGTAGTAGGTACTTTCTCTTGAACAAATTCTGTGTATAAACAAGCCAACTGTTTGTTCTTAAATTTGATCAACAGTCTTGTAGTGAATTCAGCTCTTGTTATTGATGACTCATCTTTCGGAGAACTCTGTTGAAAAATTGGGAATTTCTTGTCTTACTCCAAGAGCACGTATTAAATATGTGGGCAGGGGGGAAATGCCATCCTCCAAAGTGGGACTTCAGCTCTACAAATTTGACTCGAATCAATAATAATTATTGGTGTCACTACAAAGCATTAGATGTTTTAAACGATCTTCCACTGAGCAGATTTGTATGATTAGAAATCGTCAGCATAGGAACACGACTGGCTCTACATGACTAGAGCAATTATTCAAACAATACCATAAAGAATGCCCCAACCTGTTAGAATAATCAGACGTGCAGTTAGTGAGAAATGATCTTTGAAACCCTAATCTATTAAAATGTCTTTCAATCTGATCAAAACTACCGGAGAATATGCATAACTGTGTCATCCAAAGAGAAATCATTTATTTCACAACACAAAATAATAATTCGTAGAGAGTGCTCCCTAAACGCCCCAGATAATGGTTGCCCAAGCAAGGAGCGACGTAGTGGTGACGATAAGCAACGTTGAAATAACGTTCTCATAACGTTCTGTGACGTCACATCCCTGACTTGGTGCATCAAAACCCCCCAATCAGTGAAATACCTGACATTCCTCAGTAAGTGGCAACACGTATATCTCCCTGTAGTACCAGCTTACAGGCCCGCACACCCCACTGTCTTTGCTTTGACAGACAATATATCCAGGGACCTGTGTAAACAGGGCCAACACTTGGGACTGAACCCACACCCCGGGGTAACTGGACTCGAGTGGTCCGCTGCCCTACCGAGACAAAACACAGTGGGAATATAGTATGTAATGAGTGCAGAATCAGTAGGGGCTTGCATTAGGGCTTCAGAGGTGAATCAGTTGAAATAAGTGGGACTTCAGTGGTTAAATCAGTAGAAAATCAGTATCTCCGAAATATCTAAATAAATGAGCAAGCCAGTGCAATCAGTAGTGTGTCGGGATATACACTGATTAAGGAAATTATCACTGCGTTTACTGATCACTGCGTTTTGTCCCGGGTGGCCTGCATGGCCTAATGAGAAGACGTCATGAGAAAACAATATTTTGCAATCCAAATCCTTCAGGAGCATATAGGAAATCCCCAGGAGCATATCCACCAATACAGGGTTTGTCCCTGGTCAAAATCATTTTGAACTACACAAAAGAGAAGTTTTGAATTAGATTACTGACCGGCCACCTTATCTCCGGTACAGAAAGAGCTGGCTTTAATTATATCCTATGGAAAACCCTGCCTATGATATGGTCCTGTTTTTGGTTGGTTTTGGCTGGGGAAAAAATGCTAAGATAATGATAGGCATCCCCCATCCCGTAAAATATCCAGATCTGCTCTTGTTAGAGCTATACCTGCAACTCACCCCACACCACCTTTGTCCATCGAGAAAGACAATCTAGTGGTCAAGATTAGAATGTTTGCGTCGTTGTTTTTTGTAAGTATTCACCTTCCTGTTTGACGTGTAGTCACAAGCACCAAAGTAACATCCGAATAATGAACCACTGTAAACCCTATGTTCTAAGCAGTGTCCTTAGAACACAACACAGTCAGTACTCATTTGACGTTTATTAATCCAGAGATGCCATTTTTCCTTTTGTAGGATTTTCTACTTTTTGGTGATTTAAGTTGCTTCCACAAAAAAAGTAGGAAATGTGTTTCCTACTTGTTCATCAGTTGGGAGCGGCATCTCCGTTAATCTTTGTAGAAACACACAGTTATAAGTATCTATTCGTTCATGCTCTTATATATAGCAGCAAGGCTTCGTTAGACCAAGCGTCCACTATCGATTATTAAAACGTACAGGCTTTTAGACTAAAACCATTCCAACTTCGGGTTACATTCTGTTTCCACACACAGCAATCGCATTGAGTGATAACACAGCTGAATCCTTATACGTGAAACACATGCGTTACGATTTGGTTCTTCTCCAATGGTAAAGCGCGTTAAATTGTTCATGGAATGTGCAGCAAGTAAAAAGTACTCTATGTAAATACTGTTGGGTGATCAAAGCTTCTTGTATGTCTGTCTTGTGGTTGTCGCCCCCATCCCCCCAACCTCCATGTGGTCATGTCTCGCTGAAACACGAACATTTAGGCGGGATCTTATAAGGAAAATATAATTATGACATGTTATAAAATAGGTGTTAGGAAGGGTTGAGGACACCTTGATTCTTTACCCTCTAAATTTACATCTAAGTCGTACATCCTAAATGCTGGTAGAAAGAAAATTCGATGCCTTTCCCAATGGTATAAACCTAATTTCCTACCTATTTATTAAGAGTGGAAAAATACAGCAACCCTGTATGAGGTCTTTTCAACACATGTATCTAATAAAATCTAAGTTTTTTTGTATAGAATTAAAGCTGAGGAGTTCGATTTGTGACAAGTGACACATGCGGAAATGTTCCACATCCACCTATTTACTGTTCGTTTTAGTTTTTTCACCTGATAGATAAATGTACATATCAGTATACCATAAAATCCAAGTATACAGTTTTTGATGCTAACTTAATGTTTATATAAATAACGAAATGTAAATTTTGTGGTTTTGAATGTAAGTATGTAGTATGTAGTCACATATGTTCAATATTAGTCTTTGCTACACGTGATTATAATTCCAAAAAGATTTTAAAGTGAATAAACAGTCTACTTAACATTTTCCTACTGTTTCTCAAAGGATTATGATATTGGTACATCCATAATGTCAAAAATAATATTGGTTCATAATGTGAAAAGATTTTCGGAAATATGAATGAATACAATATTGTCTATCGAAGCGTTTAAATAATTAGATGCCCATGTAAGCCTTGGCAGTATGCACCTGGTTGGTGGTACATATAGCCTTGGTAGTATGTGGCAAGTTAGCGGTACGTACAGCCTTGGTAGTATGCACCAGGTTGTTGGTACGTACAGACATGGCCAGGTGTCTGACATGTTTATCAGTCAGTATCATTTTCAAAGAAAAACTAGGGAATATCCCACCTCTGCTTTCTCTGACATTATAGTTAGAATTTAGAAAGTTCTCGTGAAGTTCAAAACGTCCTGCGTCTGTTTTATAATCCACCATCTTAGTTTTTTTTAAATAAATGTATACCGGTTTGGAGAAAATTCTGTGTTGGCTGCAAACAAATAAGCTACACAAATAAAGAAGCTCCATAAAAGAGTAGTCTCCCTGAGTGGTCGAAGGGGTAAACTCCCGTCTGTTTAGTCCGTGCTACATACATAATGTAAAGTTGTACTATACTGTGGAAAGGTGAGTCGCATCCTCACTTATTTGACTAAATAAAAACATTTTATAAGCAAACAGAGTTTAATAATGCTGTGTTTCTATTTTCTAAACCTGGTCTACAATATCGCGTGGGTCCTATAGATGTTCTGTTCGTCGTCGAAACTTGAACATCATATTCGTGATCGAATCTTGACTACGGGAAGACAGTGTATCAATAAAAGAGAAGCATATTCACTCCCGTGGTGATAATATCAATGTTCTACAAACAATATTTTTGGTGTATTTCTAGATTACCTTGAATGAAATCTATGTTCACGGAAAATTAATTCAGTGACGCTCGTTAACTTGATGCTTTTCTTCTTCTTCTCTTTTTTTTTGTGGGGGTGGGGGGGGGGAGGGGTGGGTGGGCATTGTTCATGGTAAAATGCTGATAAAAGCATGAAATATAGACAAATATTTTATTTGAAAGCAACTGAATTATAAGAACCTACATACTTCAAAACATGTAGTGATGTCATTGTGAAATACCTAAAAGACCGATTCTTAAGTGTTGATACTTTTTTAACAGACACAATCTTCATCCACAAAATACTAATCAATTTTAACCTGATTGGCCTGACCAGTTAGGAAAATATGGCCCAAGCTTTATGCATAGAACCACCTAGAGAAACATCAAACATGTAAAGGTAAGATATAACCCCAAAAAATTGCCCTTAACAATCAGCATTTCACTCTGGAAACCATTTTCCTTTTCCTTGGAAAAATGTTTCCTATTTTTGTTCAGCTGAATGTAGATCGATAGCACACATTTGTTTTATCTGGGGGACATAGTCTTTACAGGATTGAACCAGAAATAGGCATTTCAGGCAGGCTAGGATATTAAGCGTGGATGACCATAGAATTATTTCTAGTCTGTATATACGTAAGGCCCTTAAAAGAATAGTATTTCCTTGGTGTTTTTTTTTTTCTTCTTTTTGAAGTCAGAGGATATTTCTGCTTAGGTCCTGAGAGATGCCACTTTTCCGTATAAATACGGATTTCCGTATTTTTTGCTTTAACAACAAGTTTTAAAAAGTGTCAAATTGTTAGAAGGAAAATACTTTTGTATTAGATTTCATGCAACAAAAATTAGATATATACTAAATTACCTGTATCTTTAATTTGTTTCAGTATCAAGCCTTCAATACAGAAAATAGGCTACCTTAGTTGTTTCAGTATTAAAATACGGAAATGCATTTCCGTCTTTTTCATGTTTGAAGAGTGGCATCTCTGCCACCGTCCTGAAAATGAGTCGTTTCTGGAGGAACCACTTACGTTGCCAATGTGATCTTTGACCTTTGGATTAAATAACTTCTAACCCTTGACAGTCAGACAATGCAGTGTCAGAAATGAAGCCCCTCCCCCACCAAGTGTTCTGTCTCTTACTACAATAGGTACCACCTAACACTATACATTGTATAAGTCCGTAATACGCCCTGCCAATTGGTGGCGGGTCTTTTGTCGAGAGAACTAATTATCGCCCACCTGTCTGTTTTGTCCTGGATGTGTCCAAGGATTCTAAGTGTCAGTAAATTGGTATTACTTGATTTGAACCTGGGTTACCCTGTGTGACAACAAAGAGAGCCGTTGGTTGACGACAAAGGTAATCACATAGGCTATTCAGGTGTCCGGGAGGTGTCAAATATCTATGTCTTTCAACCTCCCGGAGAGATACATTTAGCTTATTTGCAAAGGCGCGATGCCCACGCAAGTCTCAAAAAGTCGTAAAAGTCTTAGATTGATGTTATCAAATTTGAGGCCTTGAAAAAGTCGTAAATGTCTTCTTTTTTTTTAAAGGTCTTAAATTGGATCTGATTTGCAAATAAAAAATTAATGCCACTTTTTTGCCGAGTGTTGATACATCAAGCCTTATGCAAAGAGATTTTTCTTTAAATGTGGCAAATAAGTCTTAAAATAAGCAAATTTAGGTCTTAAATAGGCCTTAAGAACATCTTAAATAATTTTTAAAAGAGCATGGGTACCCTGAAAGACGTACATATACATAAAAGAGGATCGGCGATTCTGACTCTAACTTAGAGCCTACTCTTAGTTAAATTCAGTAACAACCACTACTGTGTCCCATGGTTTCCTCAGTACTAGAATATAGTAAAGTCGAGGGTACTTATCAGGATCAAGTTTCAGGGTTCTTCTTATAATTGCGTAGACACTGCTATTAAAAGCAGAGTGTAGATGCCAGTTTTTTGTTTTGAAAATATAATTAGAGTAATAAATTTCTTTTTAGAAAAATTAATTCTAGTCTAAAAGTAGGTAGGGTATTGGGCTTTGCAATTACAAAGTATGAAAATCCTATTACTTATGTTATTATTATTCTAAATCATTAAATGACAGTTTCTAATGCTGGTATAACACATAAGCCAAATACCCACTTGACAATTTTGACTGAGTCGGCCGACTAAATCAGCAATAGAATTGGCTGATTATTCTCATAGAATCAGTTGATTTTAGCATGGATTCAGATTACCAGTCAGTATGTTATATTGAAATATACATGTTTGATATGAGTCTGTGCTAAAATCGGCTGACTCTTCCGGTAGAGTTGGCCAATTGTAGCGCCAATGAGTTGTCCGACTTTGGTCAAATTCGTCTAGTGGGTATGGGGCTTAAAGGGAGCCAAAACCAATATAATAAACAAAACTTTCAAAATGTAGATAAGTATAGAAATATGTAAGACGAGTCCAGTTAAGGTCAGTGGTAAAGTATTAGCTGTGAAAACTAGCTCAAACTGAAGTAGAATGCCACAAGAGATGGTAATAGTTGCATCTGTTTGTAAACAAACCCTATTTTTGCGGATCCGCATTAATTTATTTGAGCTAGGAAAATGTGTTTTTAATTACCTTTTTTAAACTATATTTCAGGGTTTAGATTTTAGCATGGGCCAGAAATAGGTTGAAGGAATGGGTTTCCATGATTATTTGAGTTTGGAAAATTTCATTGAATTTATTGGTTTTGGCTCCCTTTAAGGGTTTGGTCTCGCTGCATGGTCTGAAAGGCCAGACGATGTTAACTAAGAGGCATGTGAGGCAGGCCTGCCAACCTCAACCCAAAAATGGTCGTTTAATTTGTTAAAGTATATTTCGCACATCATCAAGCATACATGGGTCCAGAAATGATAAGTGACATTACATTGAACTATTTTAATGTCCCCCAAATGTCCAAAATATTATAGGCAACATGGCTGTCTAGAAGGTCTTGCATTTGTCTGAAATAATCCTCATGCGACAAACACAAGTTGTTGGCAGTTCTTGCCTGTTTTAATGTGATTTTTTTCTAATGTGTTTTGATTGATACTTGGGAATAACGTTTTAACAACATAAATTCTACAAACGTTTCTTAGATAATGACTTTATTTACAAGTATACGTACCCTAAATTTAATATGATTTCCTATCCATTCAATACTTTTACTATTTTAATATTTAGGTAACAATCAAATTCCTTCCTTCGTTTGTATCTTTTTTATCAACCTCTTTTCCATTCACTTGTGTTTTAATCTCATGATTTCTTCATGAAATAGCTCTTAGCAGAACAATATTTTCACCTTTGTTTATTATTGGTTTATAGTTCTGATTTTCACGTTATTCGTTTCTTTTCGTTTTGTTTACCTCTCTTCCCCCACCGTTGGTGCCACCTTCTCCCTCTGCTCCTCTGATGACATCACTTGTCTCCTGATGACGTCATCCCTATGACGTCATTGTTGTGACGTCACAGCGCTCCTGGATCCCCCTCAGATGCTGATCGCCGAAGAGGAGAAGATCATCGTCGAGGAGAGAAAGGGCAACCAGACCGTGGTCGAAGAGAAGTAAGTGGCCACAACCATGATCTACCCTAGGCTGATGACAGTTTTATTGATTTTGGGGCCTCTTGTGTTGTATGAGTCAAAGAGCAAGGCCCCAAAGTTTTACCGTCGGATTTTTCTCATTGTATAAAACCAGAGAGGCATGAAATCTATACTGTGTTGGTCCCTGCTCAGTTTGTAACAATTATAGGTTCAAAATGTCTACTTTGAGTTTAAAAGGAAAGATTTTTTTAATTTTTTTTATTAACAATTTAATTATACTGGTCAACGCTCGGAATAACCGGTTTTCTTTGTCTCACTCACTAATTTTCAAATTCATAAATATTTGACAACAATAAAACATTTGTAACATACAAAATTGTAATTGTTTTTTTAACTGTATAAAGTGTATTTACAATAAGAAATAAAGTTTTTATTTTTTTATTTTAGGAGTTGCTGTTCATCTTTTGAAATTTCAGTTTTTTGTTAGATACACTGTAATTTAAGTAGTTTAACTGCATTTAAATATTATTGCCAGTGAATGCCAGATGTACTCCATATGGCTGTACGAAGTTACTTTCGAAGCCCCCACAATGAACTACATTTCAGGTTTGAGTGTAGAAAAGTGAGTCACAAATTCTTAAACCAGTTCTGTCAGGCCATGCACATAACTTTGCCCTTGCTGTTTCAGGACTTTGGTCGATACAGTGTACTCCTTAAAAGACCAAGTCAAGGACCTTAAAACGGTGAGTAGACATTTCAGGGGCCCTGTAAATCATGACCTAGGGTATGACTTAACTGAGTGACTACCATAAAAAGTCATATTCCCTACAAATACCCAGGAAACCCGCGGCCTATGGTCGCCAATTCTTATGAAGGACTTTTAGATTCATCCTGCTCATTTTTGATTCCATGTAGATTAACTATTCGTTAGGGTTTCTAATCTAAAGCATGAAGTTTGACACTCAAAAACGCAGAACTGCTAGGATATTATTGATAGAGATATTAATGTCTTTCCCACTTGCCTTAAAGGTGATTGTAACTTTCAAGCACACTTTGAAATTCCAGTGATATTTTTGTTGTATAGTTCTGATTCCATTGTGAACTTACCAAAAAGAGGAATGATTTAATGTAGATATTCTTGTCCCTGACAGAATTACTTATAATGAGGCACTGTAATCAAAATCTCACATGATTAGTTACGAAAATATAGTCCCTGAAAAATTGGAAACAATAGGACTTTGCTATATTTTTCTTTTTTGAATATCTAACTTTTCTAATCGCAAAATACCTAGAGAATTATTCAATGTGTTGATTGATAAAGATCTTTAATAATGATACTATGAATATACTGACAAAAAATGATGGAATTCTACCGTTTCAAACATTAACTTGCCATAACATCGCTATAGTTAGAATTGACAAAGTGTCTTCTGCACAGCAGTATGTAAATATCATATAGGGCCTTACAATAAAAAGCACCAGGGGGGAGTGCTGGGATTGTTTACAGTATCTTTGATCATCTGATTTTGACCCTTCTTACAGGAGCATAAGAGAATGCGGAAGGACCTGGAGGATGAGCGAAGGGCGCGGAAGCGACTCGAGGGGCTGCTGCGTAAGTCGCTGAGGAGCCTGGTAGAGACTGCCTGGGAGGAGGGGGCCACAAACTCCTGATTACTCCACATTTCAGCATTTATGATGTACAAAAAGACTTAATAGAATTGAAATAATCAAATAATTATTCTGCGCATGGCCTAGTCGCAGGCAATCAATTGTGTAAAGTTCCCAAGTAGAGTAGACAAATGTAAATGTTATGAAGGGCTGTGCGATGGCTGTATCTCAGACTCTATGTTTTGTAACACACATTAAGTAATCTGATATAGAGGTCTGACATAGCCTTGTTAGTTGGACCACAAGTCAGTCAAAGAGGTCCACTAGGGGCAGAGTATGGCCAAGTGTGTCTTAGTGCTAAGTGTGACACGGTGAACCGAACCGTTAAGCCTATATTCCACATGCCGATTTTGCTGCCAATTTTAAAAAACAGCTGTGGGGATCAAAGATGCCATTCTTCCTACTTTTGTAGGATTTTCTACTTTTTGGTGATTTTGGATTGTGCAACCAATTTTTTCCTACATTGATTTAAAATCTGTTTTTAGAGTATTTTGTGTGTGTACGTTTCAGGCTAAATTAATACAAAGTCAATGTCAGGTCTCTATTCCTAAAGCCTAAAAGGTTATCTCCCTCCTAGATGCTTCTAGAAATAAAGTAGGGAAAGGGTTTCCTATTTTTCATCAGTCTGGAATGGCATCGCTCGTGGATTAAGGTTGAATTATAGACATATTACATATCTCGAGAAAGGTTTTACATTAGTTTTTCTTATGGTTTATAGGATGTATGGTTTCATACCATATTTCAAATACAACATCGTCAGCATCGTAATCGGTATGATGAATATAGGCTTTAGAGCTAGGTTGAAACGTCAGATGTGCTTATATACGATATCCTGAGTCCAAATACGGAAAACACGCCATGAAAATGTTAGTATGTGAATGAGAAATGTGTACATAGACCTATTTATAGAGCCCAAGTTGGTATATGCAGGGTGCGAATGGAGTGCGATGGAATGGATCGACAATTGTTAAGTTAATATTACACATACCTTAAACAGTGGTCCACACAGGATGAGATTACACCTACTACTACTAGTGACATCTTGTCTGCATCTGTTCTTTTGTTCAGTTTGAACGACTGATAGTTTTTATAAGTTGGCTTGACAACTAGTCTTGAAGGGAATCAAACGCAATATAGTAATGAAAAATACAATGCAATAGTCAAAATAGTGGTAAGTATTGGTCATGGAAACCGACTTTAAACTCGTCGAATTCCGTAATACTTCATTATTTTCTCTTTATGAACAAAATTGCATACTCACGTTGACTGAAATGAACAATTATCGAGGTAAAATGACAAGGTGTGACTACTGATGATCCGCCGATTTCCTGAAATTGTAATATTAACAAGGTTATTGATGAAATTAAAAGATAAAATATACATCATAAAACGGCCTCTACATGTATTCATCCCTTTTGTCATGATATATGAAACTATATGATCATATTTTGATCCGAGGAAACCTGAATTACAGTAATGTGTTTTTACCTTTTTTTGAACCAGGATTTCTAACTTGACTATTTTCACAGCTTATTCTTATGTTAACTTATTGCGTTTGTTTCCATATAAAGTCTTAACAATGTTTTTCTCATAAAAGATATCATTTATGAAATTACTGGAACCAGATAAGAGTATTCTCTACTGATGATGACTATTGAGTTACTGCCTATTATATATAGCTAGGATGCCGAATTTCAAAAGGAAAAATGAATGCAATAAACAAATGAATCACAAGCAACGAAAGGCTCATCTGTTGGTCATTTCGTGGTACCGCACGATAGTGGGAAATTACAGTAAAAATCCCAGAGTACCAAAAGATTAACACAGTTTAGATGTTCCTAAAAGCTCACAGAATTTGAAAAAGTTTCTAAAGATCTGCTCATTTTAATATTTATCAGTTTGTATTATATAAACATTGATTTCCGGTTTGGTATTTATCTTTTGATAAATTGCAAGATATACCATCGATAGATCACATTGAACTTGATTTATTTTCGAAGAAGCTTCTTACAATAACCTGTAAATTCCACGGTTATCAGTTGGGACATTTCAGTCTGAAGAAGCCCTACCTACATTGGATACAAACCAGTTGATTCTAGGAAAGGAATAGGGGATGGTGTTAATAATAATTTGAAACCACTTTAATTAACGTTCGATGGCAATAAGTGCAGATTATTCAAACATCAACCTTGGCAGTTAATCAAGTCACAATAAACTGTAAGCAAGGTTAATTATCATACAATTATGATGTAACTCACAAAAGAGGTTATTTTTCTAATTAACAGCTTTGAATTGAAGGTGGTATTCAAACTGTGGAAGAGGAAGTTACCTAAGACTGAAGTTACCTAAGACTGAAGGTCATATAATCCCATGTTGTTAAGAGAACCTTAAGAACAGATCAGGATGTATGATTAATATTCTGACTTCATTAATACCAATACCTAGTTCGTAACTGTTTCATGGATGCTATAAAAGATATATATCTTTGATAATCGACCCCTTTTTTATTTCCAACTATCTGAAACCTTTCATCACATCCAGCCTCTGACGGTCGACTATCTATTATTTTCTTTTAAATGAAATCGCTCTTTAGTGATGGTTCATATTGCTTTTAATTAACCGTTATTACTGAGGCGGAAAATGTTAGTGAAAATAAAATATTTAAACTCTTTAATCGTTTCCGCCTCAGTTTTAGAGAGGATTTCGCACTTCAAGCACAGTGGAGGTGCACAGCAGCTAACCAGAAAAAAATATTATTAAAAGGCTTGCTCGCTGAAACCAGCAATTTGGGGAAAAGCAGTTGGTCAGATGTCCAGAAAAAATATGTTCATCACGGATGTTAATGTCATGTTTTGGCAGTTGTAATAGGCCTGAGGCCTAGAAGCCAGATGTCTTTTTTCAGATTTGGTTCAGACAATGTCACTTGCATTCTATAAACATATTATTTAGGCCATATCCAGCGTATCAAAATTAATAAAGTACCAGAAACTAAGTTTTGATAAATCTCATGCTCCTATATATCATATGGTTTGATAATTTTAGGCCTAGAGACGTTTACAATTTTTTGGACCATGTTTCACAGGTTTAAGATTAAAAATCTTTCAAATATTCAATTATTTTAAATTTGCTATTTCCTCAGACCTACCATCAAAATATTAAATCTGATTTGTAAAAGACAAAAAAGACAAACCTCTTTACTGTTGTTTTCGAAAGATTCAAGAGTCTGCCTCAGTTTGTAGCTTTGCTACATTTAAAAGATTAAATTATAAACTAGTCCGATTGTAATACTGTAGGCAGTGCGTGCATTTTTTTTCAGAAATTTTATTAGCTTCTTCACATAGCTTGCATGGTCTTCCAATTCAGTGAACACCAAAATCTGAAATGTGCAGCTTTGAAAAATGAACCCGTTAGGACATTGTGGGCCGGCTCAGTTTCCTGATGACACTACTCTCCTCCCTCCGACCACAGACCAGTGACGTGCCTGCTCTTTACCTGTACCTTGGCCGACGTCTTAGGTTACCTGCCGTCAGGTGTCCAGAGAGGCCGGGGCTCCGGACGGCTAGATTCAACTCCACTATTTTCTCTCTCTTTTTTTGATTGATTTTTATTTGGGTTATATAAGGCTCTGCATGGCCGATCTTCCGCCCGTTCCCACTTTGGACCGATATTCACAATGTAAGTGGGCATTTGGACGGTTCACAGATTAGTTTCAGATTCTTGATACCCAATTAGATGAGATGAAATGAGAGGAGATGTAATAACACATTACCTTACACTTATTGTATATGTAGTACAGTTAAATACAATCTTTCTTATAAGGATTCTCGATTAATTCTTTGATTTTAGCCTTAAAAGTCAACTTTTCAGTGATTTGGACTAACGTGGCTGGAAGTTTATTCCAGGCTACCATTGCTCTATATTGGGGATTCCTAGGTGTTTTGATTTCGGAATTTTGAACAGTGTACCAGCCCGTCGCCTGGTTACAATATCTTGCGTGTCTATTAGTTCAATAGTTGATGACAGATTAAAGGCATACGACAACAATTACTATATACTCGTTGGCATTGGCACTGCATGGGTTCAAGTCCAATGCAGTGCAGCATGGAAAATAGGACATTTGGATTACCCCTGCACGGTCATGCTCCACAGAACCGCAATGGGAGACTGGACACACTGTTTGAATTGTATCCTGTATAAATAAATAAATGGAAAAAAAATTAGTAATATATACAATGACCATATGGCACTTCTGCTCGAAATGCCAAGATAAGGAAATCAGGTTTTCATTACTACTGCCAGCTGGCCACAACGTTGATTGTCCATAGGATTTTAAATTACGAAGAATACATAACTGCAGAAAGGCCTCCTGAAATGAGCATCAGGAGCCCAGAGCCGGCCTCAGTGTTTGGTATAAAGGCGGAGTCTGGAGTTCATAAGGCGCTCCAACGGCGAACTAAGGTGAGTTAAAAAGCATGGGGAGAGAAGGTGTTTGATTATTCAGGGAACGATGGGTTTCACGTAGGTTTGATGAGCAAATTGGGATGATTATTCTATTATGTACATATATCTTATTGGTTTGACCTGTTGTTTTGAAGTCTTGTTAACTTTTGAACAACTCTTTTTATCAACATTTTCAACCTAAAAAATGACGTTATTTTTTAAGTGTAATTTCTATCGTTATAATTATGGTGTTAAAACTTAAAACTGTTTGAGACTGAAGACTATCCAGTCTTAAGGCCGGTCACATATGGAGACTGGATCTTAAGACTGCTAAAGACTCAAGACTACCCAGTTTTAAATCTTCAACATCTCAAGATTAGAAACCAGAATGATCAGTCTTGAGAAAACCTAAAACTCTAGTTTTGACCATTATGTCACATATCAAGACTGTCAGAGACCCAACTCAACTCAAATGTTGAGCTGAGTTCAGTTTCTATGTGTGACCAGGCCTTAACTCCAACCTACATTGCATCTTTGAGGTTGAAGAAAAACGCATTGACTTTAGCTCTGTGATCCTACATATTTATCTAGTCTTTTTCATAGATTTTTTTGGTAGAAATTTTCTTTACAATAATTTTATTACTGCCGTAACAACAGTACATTGGCTTTGAAAATAACATCAATTGTGTAGATTAGAAACCGTGAGCCATTCCTAATATTATACCTATATGATACTTTTCAATTATGATGACATGTTAAGATTCACGAGTACTATTATATGTAGACATTCGGGTATAGTTTTCTAAACTATATGGTACTTTATCGCCAATTCCCATTAAAGGTCATACTTGTGTCCAGATGATTAACTATGTGTCGATGAATCTTGCAAAACCATATAGAATTTATTGCTTCTAGATTGATTTTTTTTAACATCCTTTCGTCAGTAACTATAATGTCATGAAGCACACATTAGAAATATCTAGTTTAATCAATAAATTTCGGTCGCAACAGCGAACTGCACATGTGCAAATGTGCACTGTGATCCTTTGTCTACCTTTAATATGGTTTATTTGGTCTTAGGTTGTTGGTATTGTCGAATATTCTCTTACATTTCCTGTTAGACCTCCAGGGAAATATGATAGATCCCATTTCATTGCAGGCCTTGAAAACCACCTGTTACAAAGTGTAGCATCGATTTACGTACGGTGGGAGACCGAATGTATTCTTTTGATATGGTGTGCACGTTGATAACCTTTTCTCACTAGCAATGGTAATGGTATCATAAATGGTTAAATATGCTATGGTTCATGTCATTCACGTTGATATAGTGACTTTTTACTGTAAACAAATTACTTATCTTTCTACAGGGCATTATGTTAGAACAGGCTCTTTTTTGTCATTCCGGTTTTTATTAAGATAAATTCTTTGTACCCTGTCATATTTCACATAGATATTGTTGTTCCTACTCTGAATCTGGTGGCATACTTAAGGCCAATCATGTACATTTCACTACATATGAGTGCAACACAATTTAGTTACTATACGGGTCAATCTTGTTCATTTCAACAACTGCCTAAGCAACATGATATGGAGAGCAATGGGGGGAGGTAAATTCGGAGATGGGAAATGGAAAATTAACATGAATGGGTATGGGAGCACACTACACAGAAAGGAAGCGTGGGTCTTGGGGGTGCTTAATTCCTGTCCACTTTGCCAGCTAAAGGCGGGTTTACACAGGCCGTCAACGGGGCCTTACGAAAATTCCCTTACGTTAACCTTACGTTAATCAGTTCTCGTAAGCCAAAGAATGTCTTTTTAGGTCACTATCGTAGGTTATCCTTAACAATTGTCATAAGGACTATGATTATGAAGGGTTTACACAGCCCGATAATATCCTTAGGACAATTGGCTGATAACAGTGATCGTAAGGGTGACCTAAGGCTTACGACAATGAAAGTATCTAATAGATTTCTATATGAAAGGGTCCTTTGACCTAAGACAAGGGGGTTTACACAGGCCGACAGGTGCTCTTAAGATAAGAGAAATCATTATCCTAAGCTGAATTACATTGTCGTAGGCCCATTCTCCTAAGCTTTTTCCAAAAAATTTCAAACACGTCTGAAATTTACATTAACCTAAGGAATTAGTCCCGATAAACCATCGTAAGCCTTATGACAATGAAATCCGTAGGTTAAAATGGGTTTACACAGGCCGATAACGTCGTCGGGACTATCGTAAGACCATCGGGACTATCGTAAGACTATCGGGATTATCGTAGGGCTAACCTAAGGGACCTAACGTAAGGATTTTATCGGCCTGTGTAAACCCCCCTTAACCCACCCCTTATTTCTATGATATCGATTTTTTTTAGACAAATGTTCATCATACTTGATTCACAGTAATTTTCCTAGTACTATTACTCAAAACTAACCTTTATAAGCTTTTACTTTTAATATGATGTTAAATATGTAGCTGTAGGACTGGAAAGCAAAAATTAGCATTTTCCCATGGGGAACAGTGTCAAAGCCCTTCAGCTTTGCTCACAATGTCCAACCCTAAAATCACAAAAAACATACCTTATTTTGGTTCACCTAAAATGGAGGTAATTACCTAATTGAGAGAAATTTATCAACACCTTATTGACTTAGAAAACACAAGTATTAACTCATTCACCCAGATTTGTGTCTGTGCCTGACTTTGTTAAAACTGCAATTATGTCCGACCTCTGTATCATGCCAGCAATACATCCCAAAGTGGACAGGTATATTAAATACCCTGTACAACTGTTTCTTTATAGCTGCACATATCTAATATATTGGAACATCGTAATTATATTCTTGTTGTTTCTGGTGAGAACTATTAGTAGTATAAGAAGTGGGAGATTTGGGTCAGGCATAATCCGATAACTTATGTATATAACTTATTATACATGTATATCTAAATGTTTGCATTCCAAGGAGAATATTTCAGAGAAATAACAAAATGAAAGTTAAAATGTTTAATATCAGGTATTCATCCATAAGTAAACTTATAATGTACACCGTATCTTAAGGAGTGGCCTCTAAACGTCTGTGCGATTACAAACCCATCAGCTAAGAGTTTAGTTTCACTGGTCAATACTGTGCATCTAATAAAAGGTGATTTCATGTATTTCTGATTTTTATCTTGCATATATGAGAAGATATATTTTCTGGAATTTCTGTACTGAACGCCAGGTATCTTCACAAACTTATTCCAAGACAGGGCAAACATCAATTTTAATAATTGCCCCTTCAATGAGTATATAAAGTGGCAAATTGTTTCTCATTTTCCCTTGCTTTGCTATCACATTCCTTAAAGGTGACACGCAAAGGAGAAAATAAAAATCCCAAATATTGTACAAAACTCTTAATTGATGTATATTTTAAGCAGAATTAGACTCAAAGTAGCATACAGGGATAATATGATAAGATAAATAAGCTTTTGTTAGTACTGTGAATCCACTCTCACAGATTATCTCACAGAGCTGTGATGTCATCTAGGCTCTCTTTCACAGGTGTCTGTGTGGGCAGTCACCCATAACAATAGCCTTATCAGCCTGCCCTACAGGTGTGAAAGAGCCTACATGACGTCACACACACTCAGTAGAAGCCACTCTACAAGTTATTTTTTAAATATCAATTACTCCTGTATTAATGATGTGTTAGCAATGATCTTGCAGATGTATTTAAAGAAATACATATTCAACACAATATGAAGATTAAAACTGCCTTTGCGGTTCTCCTTTAAGGCCGCATTCCACAACCATGTGCCGCCGATTTGCAGCTGCTATACTTTTGGCATTGCCGATATATAATTGGTGGCATTGTCATTTAAATTTACCAACACGTTGGTAATCATTTCCTGCTTATTCTATATTGGTTGCCAATATCCCACTTTCGGCAGCCGATGTCCGACTTTTGGCAGTTGAAATTGCACCTTAAGTTGATGGTTCCGATGTAGAATGTTTCCATGGATTGGCTCAATTTCGGCAGCGCACACTTTCAGTATGTGTAATATGGCCTTTAATATCACATCCCTGTACAATACAAATATGTTCTCCTTATTCACACCTCTCCTACGACGTTGTGAATAGACTCATTGTCATTGCATACTTCATCAAAGGTTTAATATTGCCTTACTTCTTTTTCATGATTAGGCTATAGCTGATTTCAACCATCATTTCACTGGAACTAAACATGCAGCAGCCGTCTCCCAGATCCTCCTCTGCAGAACTGATGACGTCACAACGCGTGCTACTGGCACTGGTTACTGGCGTACTGTTGTTACTTCCTGTCTGTGAAGGTGGCTGGTACCTACAGGACCCTAGCAGGTTTCGTCACCCAAGTCTACAGGGCCTTCAGAGGTAGGTATCATTAGTTTAAAGGCCATAATTATTACACTTCACGTTGGGTGTCTGGTTGTGTTGGCTCCTGTTGCCCAACGCATCTGATTCGTGTGATTTTACCAACATGTTTGTAAATCCCGATGTGAGCTTTGTGCCCAACGCGACCCAACACATGCCCAACGCGACCCAACGCGTGCCATTGCGACCCCAATGCACGTTAAAGTGCATAGTATAATATACTACACGTTGGGTCATGTTGGGACCCAACACGTAGTGTAATACAGGGGCGGATCCAGGGGGGGGTCCAGGGGGTCCTGACCCCCCCCCCCCCCTTTTGGGGGACCCCTAAACTACAAAAAGAGGGGGAAATGACGCACGCGTACGCGCAAATGCACACCATTTTAGTACTTAGCCTTTATGCTGACCCCCCCCTCCCTTTCAAAAATCCTGTATCCGCCCCTGGTAATATGGTCCTCAAATGCTTACCAGACGCATTGGGTGCTGACCCCTTATGCGTCTGTCTACCCGACGTGTAATATAATTAGGGCTTTACCTGTTATAGGTTATTAGGGCACTTTATTTCACATTTTGCATTTGTAAAATGATAAGAGAACCTTAGACAGTCAAGTATTACTATTACCATCAGATATTGGAATACCCAGTAAGTATTATTGCTATTAACATTCCATGTTGAATAGAGGTCGACGCCATTAATCATTCTTGTTCTATACACTTTTTTCATGAGTCCCATTGGACTCACGAGGCCCATTGGACTTCAAATCCCAATACATTGGTAGGCCCTATAGGCCTTTTAAGCTTGTACGGCGCCATGCTAATGAAAAGGGGTACAGTGCTGCATCTCTTTAGGCTTGGGCCTCTGGATTATCCCTCTGATCATTCCCATCTTGTTTGTCCCTCTGACCATTCCCCTCTTGTTTGTCCCTCTGACTGTTCCCCTCATGATTATCCCTCTGACTGTTCCTCTCATGATTATCCCTCTGACCATTCTCTTCTTATTTGTCACTCTGACCATTCCCCTTGTGTTTTTCCCTCTGACCATTTCCCCTCGTGTTTGTCCCTCTGACCATTCCCCTCATATTTGTCCATCTGACTGTTCCCCTCATGATTGTCCCTCTGACAATTTCCCTCTTGTTTATCCCTCTGAACATTTCCCTCTTGTTTGTCCCTCTGACCGTTCCCCGCTTCCTCTTGATTATCCCTCTGATCATTCCCCTCTTGTTTGTCCCTCTGACCATTCCCTTCATGTTTGTCCCTCTGACCATTCTCTTCTTATTTGTCACTCTGACCATTCCCCTCTTGTTTTTCCCTCTGACCATTCCCCTCTTGTTTTTCCCTCTGACCATTCCCCTCTTGTTTGTCCCTCTGACCATTCCCCTCTTGTTTGTCCCTCTGACCATACCCCTCATGTTTTTCCCCTCGTGATTATCCCTCTGACCATTCTCCTCTTGTTTGTCCCTCTGACCATTCCCTTCTTGTTTGTCCCTCTGACCATTCCCCTCTGTTTGTCCCGCTGACCATTTCCCTCATTATTTTCCCTCTGACCATTCCTCTCATGATTATCCCTCTGACCATACCTCTTGTGTTTTTCCCTATGACCATTCCCCTCTTGTTTGTCCGTTTGACCATTCTACTCTTGCTTGTCCCTCTGACCATTCTCCTTTTGATTGTCCCTCTGACCATTCCCCTCGTGTTTTTCCCTATGACCATTCTCCTCATGTTTGCCCCTCTGACCATTCCCCTTGTGTTTTCCCTCTGACCATTCCCCTCTTGATTATCTCTCTGACGATTCCCCTCGTGTTTGTCCCTCTGACTATTCCCTTCTTGTTTGTCTCACAATATACCCTTAACAGGGTCATCAAAGGCTGCGTGTATGATGCCCTTTCTATGTGACATCACACATAAACGATCCTTTCACTTCAAAAATAGTATGGAAGTGATTCTGGTGGCAGCTTTCTCCGAAATCATCTCATAGATATAACCACTCAAAGCTAATAATCATTACCTTGTGCAGGCTGGAAACAGCCAACCTATGAAAAGTTAACCTATCCCAAAAATCTCTTCAATCTACTGGTATTTGTACCTGTGGGGGCCCCAGTAGCCCCTGCTTATCATATAAGGTGACGATAGGGGGGGACCCAGCACTGACCAAGTGGTCCTTTGGGTTCAGTTCCTGGTTGGTGCTGGGTTCACCAAGGGATGAGGTACAGCAAAAATGATTTCCAGGTTTTGATCCCCCGCTGTTTGCCCGGCCTGTCACCTTCATCTCATAGATTCAATCACCAAAGACAGAATTTGTCCTAACTTGTTTTGCAGTGAAAATGATCCTGGCTGTCAGTACAGTAAAAAACACCCAACACTCACTCACTCACTGGTATTTGTCCTTCAGGTACAAGCCCTCCTTAGAGAACCTGGAGGAGGTTCAGCGGCCTCGCACTTTCTTCAGCAGACCTTCTCCTAGTGTCATGAAGAGCATCTTCCCACTGTGGATTCTCAAGAGAGGTGAGTCGGCCTGGGGGAGGTAGGGAGCACCCTAGTAACAGCTTTTAAACTGGAAAATGTAAATTGGGCCTATAATGTAACTGGACTTAAAAGTATAAATCAAACCGTCACAAAAAGTAAATTGGACGTTAAATGTAACTCCAATTGCCCTAAAATATAATTAAAAGAAACCTGCCCTAAGATTAAAAGTTGCACACTGCAATGAATGATGAACGTCATATGTGTATGATGAGTACCAAATACCATAAAATCTCTGCATTCAGTGGGAAATGACACTAAAAATGTGCTGTAATAAAGATTGTATTTATATATTATTACATATTTGAAAGGGCCTTGCATTGAGCGTGTCTCATGTTAGTGTCGCTGGTAATAGGTCCCTCATGATCCATGTGGATTTGAGGAAGTATTCCTGTCGGCCTCGCCCAGCTTACTCAATTTTCAAGCTAAATTGGTCAAGATATACATCTTACATATCATCAGAAAGGGTTTTGAAATCTCTTTTTAAAAGACATGTAGGATGCACGGTCGTTTGAAATATTGATAGGGAAAAGTAATGAATTACCAAATTTTCGGTAGTCAGACTTTCCTGAAAATAACATTTACAAGCAGAACGGCAGCAGATCCAGTTTTTATTGTAAGTAATTAAAGGGAACCAAAAGCAATGTTGTGTCAAAATTTTGACACAACTTTTGACATATATATTCTATAGCAATAACCTAGGCCTGTTGACAAATATTGAGTGTAAATACAGACTTAGACTACATAAAAATACAGTAAAACTTATCCCAGGTCAATTTTGGTGACCCACCAAAATTGGTTTGTTTTACAAACATTGCTGTCTTCAGGCATAAAGGTATGAGTATCATGGAATTTAAGTAAAGTTATAGTTAGTTATCATGATTTTTACTGTACCAATGGCTAACGTTAGACTCTTAGAGTGTATTTTCATAGTTATTTGAGTTTGTGAAATTTTGTCATATTTTGACATAACATCAGTTTTGGCCCCTGCTTACCACTTCAGTGACTCCAACCATATATCCTACTATTTAGGCAGAGTGTGGATGGATATGTAATATAAGATTTGTAAACCAAAACACTGACCAACCTCAACCCTCCATTATTGCTTCTGGTGGATGTTCTGGGATGTCTTTTGTCTCCTGAAATACTGGTAAATTATGATGGAGGCAAATAAGGGTTTCCTCAGAAAAATATGGAGGATACTCAATGGAACCAACGTGCAAACCTCTCCACTTAACGTAGGAGCTGCTTTCGTGAAAAAGCTGGGAACATGTCCTGTTCCTTTGTGCTGTACTAAGCCTAAGCAGTGGTATCACTTCCTGTAAACTATAGACTAGAGTCAAGTAACCCGCCTTTCTAATTAGGCACTTTGCCTGTGATCCGACGCCAGTGGCATGATTAGAAAGGGTCTTCCTGAGTAAGGACTCTGATTTACACTTGGATAATTCATGTACGTTCACCATGGTAATGGCCACATTAACGGGAGCAGAATGGATCACAGACAATACATTACTTGTTTGTGTTGGCGGGGTTTCTAAGTTTTCACTGTGGTTTTAAAGTTATCAATAATTATCATATTTCTGAAATTTGTTCATGATATGTATGAAATAACGTAGGTAATTCATAGGGCAATTTAAATTCTAAACATTTTTCTTATCAACAAATCTATGGGGCATTTTCAACCATTTGGAACATTTCTATTTGTTGACGAAATGTTCTCCGTACTCCCAGTAGGTTTTGTTTATGTAGATAAGGTGCATGGTGTAAGACGGCTGAACCGGCAATGTTTTATGGTTCTTGTATGTGGTTTCAAGGTAAAATATTTGTAGATAATTTCATATAATGTGAATCTATTTTAAATGAAATTTTAACTTTTAGAAATATATCAAGATCACACTTAGTACTAGACAGAATTTTGAGAATTGGAATAGTTATTCTCATCTGAAGAGAAGCACATTTTGTTGCGTACAAAAACTATAGGCAATTAAGAAAATGTACAAAACAAGTTTTTCCCCCTAGAACACAGTACTAGTTTTTTCTCATTTGAGGGGCGCAACATATGGGTAACATAAATTAGTGGGGTCTGTTAAGGTCATGTTTTTGAGAAATCGTTACGCAGTGGATAAAAGCACCAAATTTGGTATGAGGCACCTCTGAGGCATAACTATCAAATCTGGAAGGAGAGCCACCTTCAAATATCAATAGCATGGATATAGGGGCCCAAAAACCAATATGGCCGACTTTTGCTATAAAAAATCTTATAAACTTCTCATATCAAACACATGAAATAAACACATGAACACAGTGTTGGGCTGCTTAGCCGGCGGCAGAACGACCGCCCTAATAACAAAAAAAAATGAAATGAGACTTTATTACTGATAAATTCCAGGACAAAGGTGAAATACTTGTTGGCTCTCCAAAGGCTGGCTGGGAAGTGACCAGCCAAGAAACCCCTAGTGGTCTGTGGGGAATGTCTGGTAGTCCTGTATGGTGGAGGCACCTAGTGTCAATCAGATGTCCTACCATGGAATTTATATCATCATATATAAGATATATAATGTCACATAAACTTCTCATATCAAACACATGAAATAAACACATGAACACAGTGTTGGGCTGCTTAGCCGGCGGCAGAACGACCGCCAAGGTCCAAGTTAAGATAAGAAAACTCCTAACTTTTGCTGAATGTCCATCTTCTTGGACATGGGCACAGACAAATAAGATAGCACAGCCATAGATCTCCAGTCCCCGATCAACATAATGTCTTCAAGGGGTATACCAATTGAGTGGAGGAAGGTTGCTCCTGATCGTCTGAGTGAATGACAACCATATTTTCCAGACAATCCAATTGATAATGCAAGACGTTTGATAAATGATAATAAGTCCCGATAAAGAATCGGCCTAGATGTTCCTGGATAGAGAAAAAGTGGATCAGTAGGACCACCAGTTGTAGTAGCAAAATGTAGTTCCAAGGCTGATACAGCACAAAAAGCTGGGTTGCTAACATAAGATACAGGGATGTCCAGGGTATATTCCCGATGTTGAATCGTCTTACTGGAATGAACATGGACTATCATCCCCCACACTTTAAACTCTATGTCTCTCCGAAGAACAACATGTGCAAAATTGTTGGGGCCATCAGGAACAACATTAGATTTACGGAGTAATGTCCTGAAGGAGAAAACAGTTGCAGCCCACAACGATAAATCCATTCCGGATGATAAGTCAATCTTCGAGTACATTTCCAAAATTTGGTCTCTAGAAAAGGGCTTAGACACTGACAATGGTGATCCTAGTTGTCTCTTAAGACCCTTGAGAACCAATTGGATAACATAATAATTACGGAAATCCACTTCGTAGCCATAAAACTTGTGCAAGGCATTTATGGAAGACATGTAATTGTTAATTGTGACATACTTGCAGGTCCTAGACAACATGACCAGAAAACGTGATACGGTCGAAGGGGTTGCAGGAAGGGCTGGCAATGAATATTCCATACAGAACTCCAGATATTTTCTCCATTGAGAATTCCGTGTTTTCAAGGTGTTTGTTGCCCACGCTTGTCCAATAACCATTGACAACTCTTCATCCAATTCCCGTAGGGCTGGTACTACAACATAACATTGAAGGCAAATCATGAGTACAAACATCTAATGTCAACCTAGATATAAAATCAGGTAAAACATTCAAATGCCCAGGAACATGACGAGCTGTGAGATGAATATTATGAGTAGCTGAAATCCAGAACATTTCACGTAAAAGTGTCATAGCAGCAGTGTTCGAACTCGTGCCCTTGTTGATCATGGACACAACCTGTGTGTTGTCGGAGTAACACACAACATGTTTATTGGTCCAAGAGGTAGCATAGCGTTTCAATCCTTGATACACAGGGACGAGTTCCAGGTGGTTAATGTTAGTGTCAGGAATTACAGCAATATTTTTCCAATGGAAATCCTTACAAGAGGCACATGAAAAGCTGGGTACATCTGTGGAATTAAAGAAACCACCCATCCAATCGGATTCACAGACCAGACCATATCCAGATAGGGAGGCATCTGTAGAAAAAGATACATCAGTAGATGAGCCCGTATTCCTGCGAATGATATATTCCTCGCCATTGAAAATGGTAGCAAAACTGCGCCACCAATCTAAATCGTCATGGAAGGCAGAGGTTAATCTGATTCTAGGGTTACCTTCAGGGAGGCCCTTCAACAAGTCAATCACTCTCCTTGAAAAAGTACGAGCTCCTTTAACTAGTCTCGAGCAGTATGACAGGATGCCGCACAACTTCTGCAATTGCCTCTTGGTCGCACGTCTCCTATTCCTGAAAAATTCCAACTCCGAAAACAATTTGGATATTTTTTCATCAGGTAAAGAAATCTTCATATTAACAGAGTCAAAGTACAAACCAAGATACTTAGTGTACTGCGAAGGAGATGAGCACTTCTTCCAAGATATATTAAAGCCCAGTTGTCCCAAAAGGGTAATCAGTACAGTTTGTGCTTGTTGGCATTCAACAAAGTCTTTGCCAAATACAATAAAGTCATCAAGATAGTTAATGATACCGGTGTAGCCCAACCTAACCATTGTATCACGAACAAAATTACTAACATTAGTAAAAATGTAGGGGGCACAATTTAATCCGAAGCATAAACGCGTATCCATGAGGAACTCCTCCTGACCATCAATGTTCCATGAGATGCCCTGATGCGTCCAATTAGTAGGGTGGACACTTATGGACCGGTAGGCCGCCGAGACGTCCACACAGGCCATGTAACATCCTGGAAGAATATATTCTGCAACATCGTCTACTGAATGATAAGAAAATTCAGCACACGTGGAGAACATGAAATTATTGATGGAGTCATTGAGGGGGCGTTTGCAATCAGTTATAGGGCGATACGTTGAATCTGATTTCGGTATGGCTCCAAGAGCATGTACACATAGGGGCTGATATTCGGCACGTATATATTTGCCCTCAGAAATTTCCTGAAGTATCAACTCACTAACATAATCATGAGCAGCACCCGAATATACAGATGTATAGTTACAACAGTGATAACTTGGTACAGGTGCTCCTACATCCACAATATGAAATCCATCTCTCACGCCATTATAAAGGTATGCACGACATGAAGCATCTGATTCATATCCCAGATAATAATTCCAAACGGACAAGTTCATCTGAGAAGGATAATCACCAATGTAATGCCTGGGTTGAAGACGTACATCAAGGGGACACAGGTTAATTGCATCAGGAGCAATATATGAAAACTCACAATCACGGTAGGTATTGCCTGCGGAAAACTCCTTAGCAGGTATACTACTCACGCGACCAAGTCCCTCCAGTAGTACAGCATCAGGTGAGATATCCATATGAGAGTCATAAGGTGCCGTAGATGATGCCGTACCGGCTGCCGTAGCAGGATGATCAGCAGGAAAATCTGTAGATGAATACTCAGAGGGGGTGTTATCATCATGATCAATATAAGTATGCGAAAGCACAACATTATTATCACTAGCATGATGGTATCGTACATCAATAGATGAAAGATCAACAGAAGATGAGCAAGTTAGTTCACATTCAGAACTCAATTCTGTAGTAACCATATCGCATGCTACCGAATGATTGGATGAAACCCCTATGGGAGTAGTACAATCATCATAAAGTCACTGCTTTTCATGACAACCCAGCCCTTTATGTTTACCCCGACAGGAGCGACATAAATGAAGTTTGCCACAATTTCCATTACATTTCCTGTAATTGAAATTGTAGCAAAGATCAGAGGGGAAGGATTCTGTGGATGTGGAATCCCGGTCAGCACCATCATTTGTAGAATCCTGGCGATTTTTCCCTTTAGAAAATGATCCCCTACCACGCTTGGAAGGAATTTTATCCCGGGCAACAGACTGAATATTACCAGCATGAAAACAGCAAGCGACACTGACTGTTTCCGCAGCAACAAATGATGGTAACTCATTCCTAATGACTTTATCGACAATACTTCTATCATAGGACACGAGGGCATTATCACTGAAGCAATTCAATTGGGCTTGTTTGGCTGTAAAAGCCAAATGATCAATGTAACCCGTTACATCATTGCCCGACCTTGAAAGTTGCTGTAGAACTTGCGTCATACCATAAAAAAGATCCTTATATGACATCTTAGAATGGTCTAACGATTTGATGGGCTTACAATCCAGCAAATGTTGTACATAATATTCCGGACGAAACATTATACCTTTTTTGTAGTTCAAAGGGCCGGGATTAATTGCTTCAGAAAGATCTGCTAACGCCTGCGTCAGTGGAGCATTGGCTAAATTAGCTGCAGCTAATTGCTGAGGAGTAGGACCCGCCGTAGGCAAAACAGGTGGTGCCGGTGGTGGTGGTGGTGGTGGGTGGACCGCACCGCCGAAGCCCGGTAGTGGTGGCGGCAAAGTATAATTACCAGCTTGACTACCCACGCCATTATTGGCGGGAATTAATTGGGGTTTATGGACAGATTCCTCAGGTTTCCTCAAACTAAAGTTTATATCAGGTTCCCCCCAAGGGTTGGTGGAAGTAGATTTGGAAATCTCCAAACGCTCCAGCCTGTCAAAAATTTGTTGCATATACATTTCAGTACGTTCATACTTCCCAGCCATGTCACTAGCGTGTGCCACTTGATTTTCAAGGTACTCAACGTATTTTGGATCCGTCTTACCTTGAAATTCTGTGCCTGGAGAGCCCAAGTACTGTCCACGAAACGTTGACATGTTGACTGTGAAAGGCAGGCAAATATTCCAATATAGATGACATGTGAAAATCCATGAGAAAAGCCTGTAAAACAGCATAATTCCAGGACAAAGGTGAAATACTTGTTGGCTCTCCAAAGGCTGGCTGGGAAGTGACCAGCCAAGAAACCCCTAGTGGTCTGTGGGGAATGTCTGGTAGTCCTGTATGGTGGAGGCACCTAGTGTCAATCAGATGTCCTACCATGGAATTTATATCATCATATATAAGATATATAATGTCACATATCTCAGCTTCCAAAAAGACAAGGTTGGTGTCAAAATTAAGAGAGGATGGGTCAGGAATTCAATTATTTGTGTTTGAAGTCAGTGCGGGAATCCAAAACCCAAGATGGCTGACCAATTTTGAGAAATATTATAATTTTTAGCTTCTAAGATATAAGGCCAGAGTAATTGGTTCCAATATCAGTTGTTTATAGCCTAGAGGGCTCAATAAATATCAAATTCATCCAATACAAAACAATAAATTTAAAAATGACTGAATTTATTAGCATGATATCTTTAACAATGACCTCTGGATACCAAAAAAATTCAAAAGAAAGGGATATTGACTTTACTCTTTCACCACAAGATTTCTTATTTTCATTTGGTATGATGATTCCCTAGGACCCCTTAATTGAATTACCCTGAAGTATCTACACAACCCTGATGGGGGCCAAAAATCCCAAATGGCAGACTTTCAGTGAAATAATCTGATATCTCAGCTTCTGAAATGCCTACAAACACATTGTTAGTGTCTAAATTGGGAGATTAGAGGTCAGGGAATTCAATTATTTACCTTTGGAATCTATATAAGAGACCTTAACCAAGATCGCCAAAGTTTTTGGTCAAATACCGTAAGCTTCAAATGCTAAAAACATACAAATTTTTTCAAAATTTCATTTTCATATTTCAAGGTGGCTCCCCTTCTAGCTTTAATAGTTATGCCTCAGAGGTGCCTCATGCAAAATTTGGTGCTTTTATCCACTCTGTAGCGAAATGTTGTTAACAGGCCCATCTTAAGAGTCTTCAATGTGCTCAATCTCTTCTGGTACCTTCGTTATGCCTCTAGCCTCTTTCTCTCAAGTCGAGACAGGTTAAAGGGGAGACTAGCAATAGAGAAACAGATGGGACAAGAGGATGGAGGGCAGTTATACGTACAACAGCCGTGTGTGTCCTTTTGGAATTCCTGGATCTCCCTCTGACCTGCATATGCAAGAAATCTTGTGTGTGCAGCCTTTCGCTGCAATGCCCACACATATAACCCCAGCCAGGAGGATGGGGAGACTAGCAGGAGAGAAACAGTTGGGTCAGGAGGAAGGGGAGACTAGCATGAGAAGAAGAGTTGGGACTGAAGGGTGGGGAGACTGCATTGTGAAATATCTTAATTTATATGATAAAAATCGTTACTACACTGTAAAATAATTAATGTAATAAAATGCTGGTGCTATGCAGAAAACCGGTTACTGAAATTATACCAACTTTGTTAAGAAAAAAAAAGGAAAAAAAAAGTTAATTTTCCCCTCTCCCATTAACCAATATTTCCTGGCACCCCCCCCCCCTCCCCCATCTCATGTAGCTCACATGCACTTTCCTACTACCTACATCTGGTTAGTGATGAGGGAATGTACGTTGTGTACCAAATGCTTGTAGCTCCTTTTACCTTTATGTTCAATTATGATATTAATTATTCTTTTAAACAAAGGATAGTATAAAACATATGGGTATGTGTTATGAAATACGTTCTCTCATCTTTTTTTAATTTGGCTTGCATCCAGTCTGGTGGCTGTAGGCGCGCTCATTGCTGCCACCTGGCTGTTCACCCTATAAACATTCATACCCACTCCTTCCCTATACACCCCCTTAAAGCATTTACCAATACACCTTCCACTATTTCCTCCTTCTTCAATCAACAATCCTCCATTACACACACATCCCTAACCTTCCTCAACTTTACCTCCCTCCCACCCAACTACCTTGCCTGTTGTGTACACCAATAACCTATGGCTATGGTACCTATAGATCTGGGACTCAAGAAACAACTCAAAATCCTGAAAACTCTCTGTCACCTCCTGTTATTTCATCTTTTTTATGTTCTCGTAAATTCACCAAAATACAAAGCTAATGGCACATTCAAAGTACAATAACAATATGTGTCTGGTTAATGTACAGCACTTCATGTAGAAATTATTGATAGACCCTGTGCCAGTTCCGAAGTTCCGGTCAATCCTTAACCATTGCGCCTATGGGACCGGAACTTTGTTTTTGGCTAAAATCCGCGCGAATTATCGGGGTTTCGGCGCGACCGGCACGGGGTCTATAAAATCTAGCCAGAACTCTTAACTATCAAAGTGTCACAATAAAAGAAACACAAAATGAGCCGTTTCTTGCTGACCAGATCTATAGTGGCCCAGAAAGATTGTTCGCTTCCTAATTGGTTTTTATTAACATCTGCATGTGGGACTACAAGATTGCCAGGTGTTAAGAGTGATGACAAAATGTGTAAATGCACTGTACTCAAAGAATGACATGATTGATGATGAGCGAATGGAGACATTATCGAGGTAATATCTTAATGTGGGAATGCATGATAGATCTACCAGGTGTTAAGTGAGTGATGCCAATATGTGTCAATAAACCTTTAGTTAAGATGGCATGATCGTTGATGAGCAAATGGAGTCATAAGACACCTTTCAGTGTTAGCCTAGACTAGGTACAATGTCATATTTTATAGGTCCGACTGTGAATTGCAAGGAGGGAGCTCAGTTACTATTTAGTATAGGCAGCAAGGCAAACTTAGCTTATGTTATTTCCATATTGACCATTTTCTAAGGAAGGTTACAACATAAGGTGTTGAAAAATAGAGGGGCACAGCTACTTTAGAATATGCAAATTTGATCTGATATCACTTAAATCGAAAGGGAAATTGTTAATTATATTCCTCTAATCAATGTTATCATCTCTATTGGATGTAAAACCTCCCAAAATGCATATAATTAGGAGGAGAACAACTTTTCTGGGCCACTGGGTACCAGCCATAGGTTATTGGTATACATGCCGGGCACCAGTGGCCAAGAAACTTCCCAGTGTCCTACAGTGATAACCTGCTGCTGGTACCCAGTGGCCCAGAAAAGTAGTTCTTCTCATAATTACAATTAGTTGTTAGTTCTCTGATAATCCACCAGGTGGTGCCTAGGTGAACAGCATCTAGTATCTTTAAACCTATCTTTTGTCGTTGACTTCGTTCTGCACAACTGTATTCAGCCCATCATATATCTTTACCTCCCTTGTAATCTGGCTTTTAAGATACAATTTATCCTTTCTCCAATTTTCTCCAATTTTGATTTTAATCTTTTCTCGGATTTTGATCTTAATCTTTGCCGATAAATAATACTACGAATATGTTTCATTACCTCAGTTTTAGTGGTTGTTCTGCATATTTCCCATACAGATCATGCATTTTCATTTCTAGTCCTTCTTATCAACTTTGTTGGGGAATGCTGTTGCCGGAGACGAGTAAATTCAAACTGACCCAGTGTGCCAATTCCAGTCACGTGACTTAGTAGGTTATGAATTTTGATATCTACCTTGAGGCATTCCCTGGAAATACATGTATAGTAAATGATAATATAAATTTCATTTTTATCAAAGGAATAAATCAGTTGATTATAAAATGTCCTTTCTTTAACCGTATTTGGGGAAGGCAGCACAGATATATACTGGACCATTCTGCTGGCTCCATTGATGCCTAGCTTCCCCTTAGCCAGCGATACGATGATTCCTATCTTTCATGTGCCTGGCATGGTTGTTTCAGACATTCATTTAGGTTGGCTGGTTGGTTATTGGGGTTTTACACCATATTGACATCTATGGTCATATCACGGTGAGAACAAGGTCTTGACAATTCTGTCTGTTTGATGATCACATCTATGAAATGATTGTATCTATGAGAAGGTAGAGACCTTACCCCTACAGGTAAAGGTGTTCTTTAATGTGCAGGGTCCCATAGGCAGGGCCCTACACACAACAGCTGGTGGAGCCTGTGAGCCTCTAGGAGCCTGTGATAACCCAGTTGTTGCCACTGGGAGACATGCATAGGGGAGTAGCAGCCAGCTCAGCCCAGAATTGAATCCCGTCCGCCTGCACAGCAGACAGACGCGCTGACCACTACACCACCCCGCACGCCTGACACTCATTTATGAGATATTTTTGTAAACTCTATTTTCATATGTAACAAGCATCTCTCATTAACTTAGAGCTTAGGTTTGGTATCCCTTATGCTTTATTGATAAGTTCTTTTCTCTTAGGGCCTAAGTTACTTCAACTTTAAACTAATCAGATCCAACATTTCTAAGCATTCTCTTCTTCGTAACACCAAATCTGTGCATGTGCAAGTATGTACACCATTTTTACACATGTGCACATTCCAATTTGTTAAGTATTTTCATTGTACTACAAAGAATAGGAATTAGCTCTTTATCTCCATGGTCGTTTACATGAAGTAGAACAACTGCAATTCTCCTAATTATACCTAACTTGTCCTGTCACAAGTGTCAATTCCTAGGGGTCCTGACCTCCCCCAGCTGCATGGGCGCGGCCATGGAGCCATCACACCCACCGCAGTGCCCCCTGGTGAGGTTCTAGAATACTACAACAGGTGTTTATGGGTGATCCGCACGCCAACTGATAATACCTCATTTCACAATAATCACCATACGAATGTGTTACTACCTACACTGACGTGGTTAGCACTTTGTCGTAATAGAAACGTGACACCTCTCAAATAGGTAGGACCATCATATGAGCCTTTCTCCACGTCTGTCTCTATTTTGGGTAAAGATTCTGGTATACATATAAAAAGAAAGCGCAAGTAACAACTAGAGAGAAGCTGCCTAACAAAAATGGTTGATAGACCAAAAGCAAACTGTCTGCCTACTCGTGAAGGTTACACTCTTATTAGTGTAAATAGTCTGTGTTCTATGCAGCAGGATGACACCAAATATGCTGACTAGACATGTACATTATGATTCAAAAGATTTACTAAGGTGGATTTTCCCCCCATGGTTACTGTTATGTTATTAGTAGAGTTTAATTTCTAATGTAGAATCGTACAAAGACATTCGGCTTCATTTTATACCTGCATAGGCACAATATATAGTCCTAATGAGTTGTTTTTGACATAGAAATTGACGTTTCTGCTATAGAAATTGATTCTGTTTTAAGTTTAAAGCACAGTACCCGATAATGATATACTGAAATAAACACGAACTTACGGTGCATTTTCAACGCCAAAAGTGTTCTGGAATTGCAGACCAACGATTAACACTTGTAACATTATTTACTTGAAGGTGTCACATTTGTGTATTGTATCTATCTGAAAAACCGACAGTTGTCTGATGATGTTTACTGAATAAACCTTTAAAAGAATTAATTCTGTTAAAAAAAGAGAAGATTATCCCTCTACCAATAATTAATAATGGCATCAGTACTTTTTGTGGGGTGCAGGATCTAAACAAACGTGACCCTAAAATGAGACCTTAGTAAAAGACATTAGCCTTTCCATTTATCAGTATCTGTTTTCCACAGCTGAGCAGATTCACACCAGTTCTGACATGCTTAGTGTATTTGGTAAACGTGCATATCACAACGGTCGGAGATTTCAGTTTGATAGATGGAGATTGTGGCACTTAGAGACCCATCGGCCTACTTCTAGACGTGTTACGTCTACTAATGGGGATAATTGTGATATATCTGATTGTTGATGAGCAACGTGATTAAGGATAGAAAAGGGACGTGGTTCGTGACTAGCAGTAACTTTAATAGTAAAATGATTCTTTTAATGTACGTGTATTAATACTGATACATGAGGTTGAAGGTTATGATAGGAATTTTA
Organism: Lepidonotus clava; assembly: GCA_936440205.1. NCBI lineage: Eukaryota > Metazoa > Annelida > Polychaeta > Phyllodocida > Polynoidae > Lepidonotus > Lepidonotus clava. Next base: position 5,231,631 of record OW387148.1, read on the forward strand.
TATGAGCAGACTTTTAAGGTCCAAGCTAGTATTCATCTTATGAAATGTAGAAGAGTCCATGCAAAACGTTATCTGATTTATACATGGAGCCTTCACATTTCCAAATAATGAATGGTCGCGTGAATAACCAGACATAATTAGAGAAGTTATTTATTTTATCTATAATACATGTATGTGCATACATTCGTCGGCAATAGGGCCTACATAAACCACTCTTATGCCTGGTCCCCACTTGGGCGATTAACTTTTTTTTTCGCCGGCGACTAAGGTAGTTAGTAGCCCGGCGATCAAGTCCTCACTGGTGCCTTGATGTCTGGCGACCAAAACGCTAGTCGCCGTGGTTTTGGGGTGAAATATTTGACATGTTTAATATTTTCCACTAGTCGCCGCCGATTAAGGCAGTTAGTAGCCGAGCTGGGGGACTAATGTGTCCTCTAGTCGCTGGCAGTTTCATAGCAAGAGCGTCCCAACGTGGCGACTAACTTTTTTTTTCACCTGCATCTAGTTGGTCGCCCGACGACGTACTAATTTTTTAATCGGCGGGCTACTAACGCTGGTCACGGTCGTTGATCGCTCAAGTGGGGACGCGGCATTACTCCGATTTCCTTTATTTTATCTGTGCATTATCAGCTACCAAAGCACTGACATCTTGATAATGCACTGGTACCTTAATAATGCACTGGTGCTATCATATTGCACTGGATAATTCACATAATGCACTTTCTGTAGGGACTCGGACCCATGCAGTTCGGACTTAAAGTCTGATGCGCTGCTAGCTGAAGCCCGGTTAACACAGGCAGTCAACGGGTCCTTATGAAAATTCCCTTACGTTAACCCTAGGTTAATTGAAAAATCGGGATGAATAACTATGTATGTAAAAATCTTTTTAAGGCTATTGGTAAGAATTATCCTAAGGTTTTTTGTTCTGAAGAGTTTACACAGCCCAACAATATCCTTAAGATAACAAATCCATGTTGATTTACAGAAGGCTTACGACAATGAAAGTATCTAATAGATTTGTATAATGAATGGGTCCTTTAACCTAAGAAAAGGGGGTTTACACAGGCCGACAGATGTCCTTAAGATAAGACAATTCATTTTCGTGAGCAGAATTTCACTATCGTAAGCCCACTATCCTAAGGTTATCCTAAGGAATAGGTCCCAACAAATTATCGTAAGGCTTACGACAGCCTTAAGACAATGATTTTCTTATGATAATATGGGTTTAATGTCGTCGGGATTATCGTAAGGCCGTCGGGACTATCGTAAGGCCGTCGGGATTATCGTAATGTTTACCTTAAGGGCCGTTCACACCTTACGATTCATCCTGTTACGATAAGGGTTACGACAGCATCGGAACAGGATCTGAACACAAATTCAATTCCGATTTTGTTAAGATGCTTCCGACAGCCTTTCTAACACTATGAATTCCTATATAGGTTTCACACTATAATTCTGGTATAATGTTAAGATTCTATCTCAATTTACTGCCGATGCGGTCGTAACCCCAATCGTAAGGGCAAAACTCGTAAGGTGTGAACCAGCCATAAGGGACCTATCGTTAGGATTTTATCGGCATGTGTAAACCCCCCTTGAGTTAGCAGGCCTGCTAACTACACCCAATAATTGTAGATTACATGTAGACTACAGAGGTTAGGGATAACTTGAAAACTGACAGTGTACCTATTTTTCATCTCAAATCTTAATCTTTATCAAATTTATTTGACAATATTTATTTTCAAGCTCAAGACACCAGGGTTGTTCAATGGTGAAAAAGGAAAAAGAATAGTCACAGTTGGGATCTGATCCATGGTACCTTGGATTACTAAGCCAATGCGCTAACGGTTAACCACTAGACTTTAGAGGCAGCTGGTTAGAGTCAGTCTACAAAGCAGTCTGGTAGCTAATCAGTGGTATACAATCTTAATATAGTTACATGCGCTGTAAATCTAGAAATGATGACCAAATTGAATTCAACATACAGCATAAACCATTATAAAGCTTCTCTCATGTTTGTTATTTTCTGCAAGATTATTTTAGCTTAAGACACAAAGAGTTGTTCAGTGGTGAAAAAACAAAAGCATTGTCACAGCTGGGGTTCAATTTTAATTACAAAGCAGATGCTCTAACCACTTGACTATAGAGACAGCTGGTTAGAGTCAGTCTACAGAGCAGTGTGTTAATATTGGATTCAATGGTATCAAATTCAAATATAGAAAGATATTCTGAAAATCTGGAAATAATAATCAAATTGCATCCCACATACAGCACAAACCATTATAAACCTACTCTTGTGGTTTATGTCAGATAATGGACTCTAGGTTGTACATTATCCTACATATGAAGTAAGAGTATAGGCCATATTACACTGTAGTATAATTATTATGTCGGGTCTACATTTGCATTGCGTGACATTGCCCAACGTGAGTGATTTGCGTTATTTTACAAACGTGTTTGTAAATCCTGACGTGAACATGGTGCCTGACATGACCCAATCAAGCCGAAGTGATCCAAAGGGTGACAGGACAACTACCCCTGGGACAACTACCCCTGGGACAACTACCCCTGGGACAACTACCCTGGGGACAACTACCCTTAGGACAACTACCCCTTAGGATAATTACCCCTATGGGTAGGACAACTACCCCCATAGGACAACTACCCCTTTAGATAGGACAGTTACCCCTTTAGGACAATTACCCCTATAATAGGACAACTACCCCTTGGTAGGACAATTGCCCCTATAGGTAGGACAACTACCCCTATTGGTAGGACAACTACCCTCATTGGTAGGACAACTACCCCCTTGATAGGATAACTACCCCCATTGGTAGGACAACTACCCCCATTGGTAGGACAACTACCCCCATTGGTAGGACAACTACCCCCATTGGTAGGACAACTACCCCCCTTGATAGGACAATTACCCCCTTTAGTAGGACAACTACCCCCATTGATAGAACAACAACACCTCCTTTGCCCGGCCCTGAACATCCAGGTCAGGTCCTACCAATGGGGGTAGTTGTCCTACTGATGGGGGTAATTGTCCTATCAAGAGGGGTAGTTGTCCTATCATTAGGGGTAGTTGTCCTACTAAAGGGGGTAGTTGTCCTATCTGTAGGGGTAATTGTTCTAAAGGGGTAATTGTCCTACATATAGGGGTAATTGTCCTATCTAGAGGGGTAGTTGTCCTAAGGGGTAGTTGTCCTACCTATGGGGGTAATTGTCCTAAGGGGTAGTTGTCCTAAGGGGTAGTTGTCCCAGGGGTAGTTGTCCTATGGGGGTAATAGTCCTAGGGGGTAATAGTCCTAGGGGGTAATAGTCCTAAGGGGTAATAGTCCTAGGGGGTAATAGTCCTAGGGGGTAGTTGTCCCAGGGGAAGTTGTCCCAGGGGTAGTTGTCCCAGGGGTAGTTGTCCCAGGGGTAGTTGTCCCAGGGGTAGTTGTCCCAGGGGTAGTTGTCCTAGAATCGCCCCAAAGCAACCCCAAATTGCCTGGTGGGGCTGACACATAGTGTGATACAGCCTTGTGGCTCACGATTTACTACATCTACAATCTCACTACATGTACTACAATCTCATCAACTGAGTCAGGAGAAGCTTTAAATTGGAATATTTTTCATAGTGAGGTAATGTATCCGATTGAATTTCCTATCAGAGTCAGAACTTTATAATAGATGTCTGTAGGATGAGACGCATATAGCAAAGATTCTGATAACCATACATCTATACCATGTCTTCCCTACAACAGACATAATTAGTGACAACGAAACAACGTAAAATAAAAGAAAGTATGAAATCATGATAACAAACCTAATCAGGCCAAGCATGCGACGTCATTCTAACATTGCAGTGATGTTCTTTTTCATTCTGTTCTGGTTTTTGTTAATTTTGTTATGGTTTTCAATAACATTACTGCAATGTATAATTTAAACTGAAAGTTGTTATAATGTATTGTATAGGTTATGTCTTAACACCATACAAATTTAATAATGTCATGATGCTGTTCTGATTTGAGGGGTTTTCATCTCACCATCAGATAATGTACTATTCTGTTAAGTGCCATTTCCGTTAGTAACACACTGACATAAAACGCATGGTTACAGAATAGCACTGTTATTTCAAAATTTGGCTGGGAAGGTAACATTATCCTTTGTAATGGGTTGACCATAGGGCATGGTTTTCATGTCATTTTAATCTTGATGGTAGGGGTAAAGGTACACTTCTTTCCCTTCATGCAGAAACGATTTTGTTTTCATCGATCATCTAATGACGTTCAATAGAATCGTCTGCCACATACAGTTCTATACACCATTAAAATAATCTATTCCTTTTTAACCAAAGCTCGATATTCGTAAAACTGTACGGTTTTCTAATTAATTCAGAACGGTAAAACTCGCGAGTTGCTTCAAACTGTGACAGTACAAATACTGGAGATTGGTGACAGCTGACAATTAACTTGTCTCCTTTCAGATGTTCATAAAATCGTTATTCGTTTTTGTTTTCACCTGAATGATGGTGAGGCAAAGGTTAACGTCTTTAAATCCATTCCAATCTCTGTGACCTTTGGCTTACCGTTTACCTTCTTGGACTAAAAAGGAGGGCAATAGATTCAATGATGTTCATCATGTCTGAAATTCCTAAGGGCCCTTCATTAATTACTTCCTCTTTGGGCTAAAGTAAGCATCGGATTTGTATTAAAATTTTGTTAAAAGATTCCAGACCCCCAAGCCCACTGATGCATGTGTACTTTATGAAAGTTGTTGTACAGAAAACTCAATGTATTAATTCGGATATCTAAGTTTGTTGATTTTTCTCTACACTTAAAAAATGACTCCTTGGCATTATCACAATTTATATCATTCTTCTCAAAATCCTTTTTCAAGATGAATGTGCAGATCTGATAATTGGAAGATTTACAAAACTTAGACATAGGCCATATAGACCAAGCCGCCATGTTGCCAAACATACAGTACAGAACAGAAATTCTATAACCATACTTTTTTGGTCAGTCTGTAACTCACTGAAATGGAATGAAGCAAAGACCTCAACAAATCAGAACAATATCACAATGTTATTTTTCAGTGATGTTAAGACACAGAAACAGAACATTATAATAACTACAGGGAGAAGTCCCCGTTATGTCCTCTGTCACATTTAGGAAAGGTTGATGTTGCATGTCATTATAATCACAAATTGTCTGACCTGTCATTAAGTACACGTTAACTATCGAATTTAAGAAATGCTGATGTTGTGATGTCGATTTTACATAATGTTGCAATGATATTGCAGTATGACATCACAGTAGTAGATTGCAACAACATTTTTAGAAGTCATCAAAATAATCTAGGAAGAGCCAAAACAGAATGTCAGTAACACACCCTCAGTAGGGGAAACAGCCACGTTGTTTTCTGTTATTGACGACAGATTCAGAAGTACGGAGCCAGGGTCATGTACAGGGCTGCCTGACCCTTAGATTGCATCATTCAGTGACGTCACAAGACGATAGCGACATTCCCGTTAACGTGTAATCACATCTCCATGGTTACCACACTCACTCACGACAGCAGACTCCTGCATCCACTCAAAAGATAACAACCAATTTCCCCTTCTAAGGAAACCCTTCTACAAACCTATACACAGGTTGATAAAAACAAATCCTAAAATAGTATATTGCACCTATTCTCATGCACTATCCATGCCTGAAACATCTGTCTTTGATTTGATACAATTCATGGAATTTACAAGTAACCCCAAGAGCTAAGACCTACAAAAATTACCTCCTCGCGAATAAAGGCTGGTGGTGGGCGCGGGGAAGGTGCTGTCGTGTTAATAAGGTGAGGGGAGGAGGTGGGGGGATCTGAGGGACGTGTGACAATGATAGGGGAGGCGTGGGCCGCCCTGACGAGCCACTCGGAGCTATATAAACCTGCTCACCCGCCTCACAAGGCAACCTTCACAACACACGGACACCCACCCACTGCTCACCGACTTGGGGATTGTCTAAGACAGGAAATGAAAGTGAAGGCTTCACCCAGCCAATATCTCTGTATTAGGTCGATACACTAGGCATAGCTTATAGGCATTGCCTATACACTTCAGCAGCTAGGGACCTTAGGAAGTTCCATTCCATTGCACACTCATTTCAGGAGAGTTAGACTGGACGTTGGAAAGTTTCTGTTCATCTTCATTGAAACCACGAAAAGGTTTACAAAAGGATACACATAGTGGCTGTCCATCCAAGAAGATGCCAATTCAGCACTGACTTGATATAACTACATTAAGTATTGTAATCATCATTCAAATACCCTACCTGCGGTAATGCACACTTATCCGACTTGAATGCAGTGAGCACGCACCATAATTACTCGCCGTCATTGTAAGGTGCATCATTTCACTGTTTATCCCCTATTTGCACGAGGAAGCTAAGTAATTAGATAGGACAGAGCATCACGTGTTCTTGTTAACTATCCCCTAGGCCTATTCTACCTGATCCTACCTGCCAAGCCTATGCCCCAAGCGAGATGACCAGCGACACTCGAAACTGCTGTAATTGTTGAATCAGGCACACATACATGTATCCGTGCACAACTACCTTAGCCCAGCCAAGGACCTGACGAACTTGTTCCCGCTTCCTGGTTGTTTTTTTTCTACAAGAGGAGAATCGAACTAATGCCTTTCTCAACCATCTAGAATCGTACTTTTTAGGCGGGACTTTTTTGAGGAATAACATACCTGACTGTTATTCCAGAAATCGGTGAAACTCTTCATGGTAACCTCACTGCTGTTTCTCTCTGGCTCAACTTTTGCCATATTCTTGGGACACTTCCCCGCTTTATGACACTTTACACGGCAGGAACTTTACACAACAATGGTTACCAATGTGTAACTGGACGCTTTCACAACTATTCACATATTGAGGCAAGATAGTAAGTACCACTGTTGTATGGAGAACTAACCACCTTGAAATTGGACGTTTCCTAAGCTTTCTACAGAAGTCTCGCTTTGGAAAGGCACATTTCACATCTTCCCAGACAATTTCTAATTTCGGTTCAGGTTCCCCAGACATCTCTCCTAGGGTCACAGCAGTATAGAAGATTAAACTTCTGAAAATTGGACGTTAGCTAAGTTTTTAAAAGAAGTCCCGCTTTTGAGAGACGCGTCTACACAACTGCCCGGACACTTTAATTTCGGTTCAGTTTCCACACAAATCTCACCGAGGACCAGTGCTGTATGGAAGTTTAACAGCCTTAAAGTTGTACGTTTCCAAGGCTTTCAAGAAAAGTACCCATCAGGAAAAGTACGTTTCCTAAGCTTTCAAGAAAAGCACCGCTTTGGAAAGGCACATTCACATCGACCCGGACAATTTCTAATTTCCAATTTCCGCACACATCTCTCCATAATGAACGCGGCCATGTGGTACAGCCTGCTGCTGCTGGCCCAGCAGCGTCCGACTGACCTGGAGGGCGGGGAGTTGGGGGGTGTGGTGGACCCCCCTCTGAGGGACACCCCCCTCCTGTCCGACCCCGTGGAGACTCTACCTCTGAGGGAGAGGGGCATGGCTGACAGCAGGACCAGGCTCTGGGTGCTGAGGAAGAGGGCTCCAGGTAAGCAGCGTTAACACTTATAGGTCAGGTGGGCAAAAAAGGTGACTTGGGCGGTTGCTTATATTGTAGTTTTTTTTATTCCTGATCAAATTGATAAATATGCATGCTTACATTCCAAATTTACCAAGGACATGTGGTAAAATATCAATTTCCTTCAAAACAAGCTCAAAAAATATGTGAAAAAAGGGTTTGATGCTCGGGAGAAGACTAGCCTTATTCAACATAAAAATTACCGTTTTGACCATTATTTGGTTATATTCTTTAGTTTTTAAGATTTCATTTGTAGCACAATCTACAAAATTACAACTAGAATCATACTGACTATTTTTACAGGCAATATTTTGTCTGATAATCTTGCAAAATGTTATACCCATATACTAATGTAAAACATAATGATAACTAGTTTTTCACAATGTGTATCTACATTTTTTTTCTTTTTTGTAACGGTGTATTGTCAACTTCACATAAATACATGATCTTCCAGTTGATCAAACAGATGATTTTGCAATGATATGATAATGATACACGAGTGAGTTGGTATATTCAGTTTCGATTTTACGATGGAAGTCATGTATGTCAGCTTCTGTAGATTGCTGCCTCATGCAACAAGCTTGGTGCACACAGTTTTACACACTTTTTAAACTTTACCTTTGTGGTAGATCGTTGTACATCTATCGTGAGTTGGTCCCATAAAGAGGTGCCTCTTGATAGGGGGCTTTTGAGATACTTATCATATTTTCTTTTTGGGTTCTTGAAAAAGACTTTTTGCCTACTTCTCAAATTTATTTTTGGCCTGGTCAGGTTAAGTAATGTTGTGTTATGACTGAGTCTGAACATTAGACAACATGTATGCTCCACTCTTGTGATCTGCAATGGATCAACTTTATAGATGCTATACAATGTATCAATTTTACAGCTTCTGTTTTTGTTATGGTCTATTAGCTTTATAGCTCTCTCATGCAGTTTTTGCAGCCTCAGGACCCTATCTATGCACTCTCCACCATAAAGTCAGCATAATCACATATTGGCATATTAGTCTGTTTGTAAATTGTGTTAGCAACATCAGCAACAATATATTTGCATAATTTGCTTAACTGGTAAATTCTTGTATTGACTCTGTTACACTTTTCGGACAGGAATCGATCAAATGTTAGCCTGTCATCAATAATTACTCCAAGATAATTGTAATTAGTGATGCACTTTATGAAAATTTATATACTAGAGCCTTATGTGAATTATTATAATTTCAAAGTGACGTCATATCCTAGGCTGGGTTTCTTCACATACGGGGGGAGGGAATGAATCTTATTATCTGTGTATCATCTTTTAGACATGAACAGTTTGTTCTCTGAAAAGAATTCTAGGAGATATCGAATGTTAATTAAACCTCTACTAGTACCTTTATGTTGGTGCAATGGTAAGATTGAGTTCTTTAGAACTATAACATGTTTCGTACCTGAAAGTACATCGTACATGGTTTCCAATCATTGGTAACAATAACATTGTATAACATTGTATAACCAATCATGTAATTGATGCACCCGTTGAAGTGGTCAATTGTGAAAGTTGTATTCTGAGTTAATTCAGTATGAAAATATAGGCCTATTATTTTCCAATTTTAGTAGAATCAAATACGTCTCTGCCTGTAACAACTTGATATAAGCTCTAATCAATTCTGAATTAGGTAATATTTGTGGTTAATGAAGCCAGAGGGAAATCTTTCAAACTTTCAGACTGAGCCTTGAGATCGTACCTCTTCTGGGCAAGACCAAACCATGAAAGGGTAATCTTCTGGCAGCTTTACCTGTCTGCTGTTGTCAGGTTACATTGTAAGCAATTATCAAATTTAGTTTAGTTTAATCTAACATGTGACAAATTTGAGGTCATCACCTAGTATGCTCTTTAGATGGAGAGTTTTCCCCCAATGAAGGAATTATCATATATCATTACTGCTTTTTGCCCCCCCGCTGACAAAAGAGATGACGGCAGGAATGGGTTGAATAAATTTTATTGTAATAAAATCTATGAATATTAAAATTTTATGTTTGGAATATATAATATATAAATAAAAAGGTAAAATAATATAAGATTGTTGTAAAAGGTGAGGGTGGGTGGGTTTTGATATATGGAGGTGTAAGATGGTCGGTGGTAGAGGAGATAATGGAGGAAGGTGGGTTGGTGAACCGGAAGTGGAAATGAGTATGGGTGTAAGAGGGAATGAATGGATAATAAAATTGTGGTGTTTTGCCAGCAGGTGGCAGCAGCAATGAGCCAGCCTGCCACCCCTAAGGGCGCATGCTATACAATTTAGTGTAAAAAAACAAGATTTATCACACAAATAATTCTAGTTTGGTCTACAGACTATTCAGTGAATATAAGCTACATAGTTGCTATGGTAACAAAAATAAAAAAGAAACCAGCATTTATGGTCAATTTTGAGGATTGTTTGGTAACCACGGCAACCAGACAAAGTAACCAAATTCAATCTCCCATCCCATAGATTTCTAAGAATACTTCGATTTGAGATGCCAATTGTATTTCTATCTTGCATATCAAGAACGATATGATCAAAACAATGTGAGATTCAAAAAAGGTCAATTTTCATTTGGTTTCTATGGAAACCTGCCATTTTTTAAGTTCCATGGACTAGATCATCAAGTATGCCACCTCACTTCATGAGATAGAAGTATAGCATTCAGGCGAGGTGGATTTGCTTTGTTTTAGTAATATTTCATGGTTGCTATGGTAACAGAAATATCGAAAGTAATTGGGATTATGGTCAATTTTGAAAAAAAATCATTTGGCTACTATGGCAACCAAGCAACAAAGACAACAAATTTCAATAAACCGTCCGATAGAACTCTAGAAACCCTTCAAATTGAGTAGGCATTTCGCTTTCTATCTTGCATAGTCAAATGTATACCCTTCAGGTGAGTCTTGTTATTTGAAAGACTTATATTTGTGGTTGCTATGGTAACAGAAAAAGTAGGTAACCTGAATGGTATGGTCAATTCTGAAGATATTTTCAATTACCATGGCAGCCAAGTAACTAAGACAACCAATTTAATTCCATCACCTGATAGAGCTGATGGAATGTGTCAATTTGACACCTCACTTGTGTTTCTACCTTGCATATCAGGAAAGATATGACCTGAAGAAAGTTAATTTCAGAATAGCCTAATTTTGTTGATGGTTGCAATGGAAACAAACTATACCTTCCACATCTACAGATAAATTTGTGGGAACATTCCAAAATAAGCCTCCAAAATAAGAGAAACAATTCATCACGTTTCGGCATGAACGTCGTTGATAGTGGCGCACAGCACCCCCTAGGAGAGTCTGTGCAACCAGGTATGAAGCGGTTGCTGTGATTACTGTTTTCGTGACGTAATTGCCATTTGTTTACGTTACAAACTGTCGATGACGTCACGAAAATGGTAATCACAGCAATCGCGTCATATCTGGTTGCACGGAATCTCATAGGGGGCGCCACTATCAACCACATCACAAAAATCCTGTAGGTTACTGTCAGACTTGCATATCTTTGTGTAGCTATAATATTTTTGGAACATTAGATTGTTTGAAAGAGCAATTCCTGTTCTATAAGAGTGAGTGAGTGTTGGGTGATTTACATAGTACCGGCAGCCAGGGTAATTTTCATGGCGAAAACAAGTTGGGGCAAAAGCAAGTTTGGACGAATTCTGTCTTTGGTGACTGAATCTATGAGATGAAGGTGACAGGGCAGGCAAACAGCAGGGGATCAAAACCTGGAAATCATTTTTGCTATACCTCATCCCTTAGTGAACCCAGCACCAACCAGGAATTGAACCCAATGAACCACTTGTTCAGTGCTTGGTCCCCCCTATCATTGCCTTATATGGGCTACTGGGGGCCTATTCTTCCCCGGAACCCTGTACTAAAAGAAAAGCATAACAGAATGTAAGTGGAAAAAATGATAACTTCTTCGACGTTTTAGGTGCCAGTGTGTTGTGGCCTAACAATAATGAAATGGAAAAGAGGTTTTGTCAAATAAGCTTAGAATGCACTTTTAATAACTATGATAGTTCTGCTACATCCAGCAAATGGAGGGTTGTCAGAACTGAACTTATGTTTTCAATTATAGATATCCACTTTCATAATAATCTGTTCTCATATTACACCAATTACATCTCCTTCTTCTTACCCTTATGTATAGAACCAACGCGACAACAGCACGACGTTCCCTCAAAACGTGATAGCCAACATTTGATATTGTGATCAAGACAACTGAAAAGCACTTTTGACAACTGTTTTTGAGGGGGTGGGGGTTGTTACCCCGAGGGGCCATAGAGACCCAGGCAGAGTTGAAAGAGAAGGACTCCCCTCCGCACTACAGACTTACAATTTGGGAGATTCTTTATATCGTGCCCGGCAGGATAGAGCCCTGCACAGACACCCACTTGATTTAAAGACGTGTTCAAGGCTCTGGGTAGGGGGAGCTATTTGACTCGGAGAAAAAGGAAGGCGTGTGATGGGCACTGTGGTGGGGGTGGGGATGAGGGGACAGAGTGGGAGAGTAAAGGGGATGATCCATGATGCGATCTTGGGCCGACTTTGAACCGATTTTGAAACTTGGTTTGCCAAATAATCGTTTTTCTGATAAGATATACAATTTTCCAATTACTTTTGAATAATCCATATCAGAAAAATTGTATTTTCGCAGGGAAATGTCTTTCCAAATATGCGTAAAAATGCATGAGAAGAAAATCGATTGGCGTTTGTCAACAACAGAAGAATGGTATTTTTAGTTTGTGAAAATATGGCATTTAATGGCAATTTGTGGCTCATAGTAGGTTGTGTTTACATCACGGGTGCACTGCTAACATGGCCACCTTCCTACTTTTAGTGTCTATATAAGTCTATTATGAGGCTCTTATACAGGTTGTCCTGCATGGACCCTGGGGGGGACTCCTGTACAGAGCCAATGGTTCAGGGAGTTTCTGGTAGAGGGAGGCACTTGTGCCAAGGTATGATGTGCTGTGTTCTGGTCTCACGAAACTCATAATATACCTTTCTGTCCCGAAGTGAAGGGAACAACTGGCTTTCAGTGGCTGATGCTAATATGAGGAAAAAATGACAGAACTGAATGAAAAATAACAAGCTACACACTATCATTAGCTACACACTATCATTGATTTTGTGAGCTTATCTGCTTGTTGGTAGGTGTCAGTGTGATTTTTAAATGGGCTCTGTGCCCTGTGAATTTGCACTGCATAACTGGCAAAATGATGGTGTATCAACATTTAGGACCTGTACTTTAGATTTTGATGGGGAACTTACCCTGCATTGTGCCAAGGAGTCACTTTCATGTGGCGCAATGTTCTGAATATTATTTTTCTCAAGATCCATAATATGAAACTGTACAGGAAGATAATCAGAAGACCTTCAGCAAGTTCGTTAGTATGAGAATCTCTGGGACTAGTCTGATTAAAAGCACTTACAACTACAATACAATGGTGATATGCAGGTCTCGTTTAGGGTCCTTCCAGTAATAAGTACGTATGCACATTTCCACGCTCACCTTTGGTCAAAGTGCTCACCAGATTTGTACACGACTATAGGAACATTTTAGAAAAAGCTTAGACCCAACCCCCCTTAGCGTGTACGTACTTAATGCAATGCCCCGAAGTAGAAGGAGTATAACGTTTACTGTTGACTAATGTTCTTATCGGTTGTCATAGACAGTGCCTTTGCATGCAAGCTCACAAAGAAACTTACAAATTCTAATATAGTATGTGTTCTGGAACAGTGGCGGATTTAGAGGGTGGCGGGGCCCCCTCTTTGTTTTGACCAAATTTAACATTTTTTAATGTAAAATTCAACCAAAAAGTGATTAAGTAAAGAGTTTTCCAGTAGCGAGCCCCGCCCCCCTTTTCAAAATTCTGGATCTGCCACTGGTTAATAGAATTAAGTGAACATGCTTTGTTTCCATCTTCCCGGCATTTGAGTCTGACGGAGTCATGCTTATAACCACTTACACGTTACAATAGCCAAGTCCCTCGCGTATGTGAAATCAAATATGAAACATTAATTTTGACAGTAAGAAATCACATTGGGCTTTTTCCTGCCTCCCTTTTTGGTTTGGTTGTCAGTAGGATGGGCGATATCGTACTAGGCCACCGGAAGCGGAATTTAATACTTAGATATATCGGCGCAATGGATTAGTTGCGGCAATCTGCCGGCGAGTGAAACGAATTCGCCTACTCATTCTCATATTGTCATGGCATTCAACAGAGCCATCTATCGATTTGTAATGGGACAGGCGATTCTATCTTTTTCATTGGCATATCAAGGTAAAAGGAAAACATAGGTATTGTGATGGTCTATGCTCATCTGCTTTGTTTACCCGCTATTAACAACATCAGTATCATTCACAAGTTATTTACAAAAGCCTCCATCTTAAACACATAGCTGACGTACCTGTATTTCAAAAGGAGAAAGGATGAACACTTTGTCAGAATAATAAAGCGCCGCATTAGTTAATAATAACAGGTCAACTAAAAGATAATCATAACACAGTATTCTGTGCGCATGCAATGTTGAATACTGAAGCCCCAACATATAGATTTTTGACTGCTATACATCTTCCAATCTGTCACTCCATTAGCTATCGTTCTCTATTTAAATTGTGTCTTATCGGGCTTATCGTTAACTATTTAAGAAGCTTTAAGTCTCTGCATCCACTCAATCAAACCATTAACAAGCTCTGATTTGATAAGTGGAGAGATGTGAAGGATTCAATGGACGTTCGTGTTTCTATGATTCACACGATACAATTAAAAGAAACCCATTCCGAGTTATAGAAATCCTCCCGCAGATACAGCAGGCAGAAAAAGGGTAGGGGTTCGAAACAATAGTTAGATCTGGAATCCTAAAGAGGAACATACCATCCCCATCTTTGGTAACATACTCATAGAATAAGTCTGACAAGGTTTCACTACCATGGGTGTAGCTTTAGTCACTTGGGTATGATCTCAGGGCATGATTTATCTGTATTTTCCTAAAATTGAGCACAGGCACTTAGATCTATAACGTTTGCCATTTGTCACAAAAGAATCTAACAAATTCTTAGTATTGAGCGTACGCACTTGCGTTTTTATGTCATGGTAGCTACCTAAACGTATACCACTATTTCCATGTGGTATTCTGATTCTTTCCATATTTCCACAGGTAGCCCAGAAGACAAGTGTAGCCCAACACAACCAGTGTTCACACAGTATGGCACAGGGGCTTCCCATACACACCTGGCTCGTTCTGCCATATTGTTTGTTACTGTATCATTCCCTTTCCATATTTATGAAGAAAAAAAACATGTTATCTGGCATCCTTATGCGCTCTTGTCAAAAGCATACAAGTTCAAATCCTTCTAGTTGGACCATAATATGACATCAGGTGCGGATCAGGGATTGTTAAAGGGCCCCCACAAGCATGGCAGTACAAGGGAGCCCCCCCCCCCCCCCCCACAAACATAGAAGTATAAGGGAAGGGGTGAGGGTGAGGGGCTTTCTTGTAACTCTCCCCTCCCGCTAGCGCCACCTCTGGGCATAGGCCTCTAACCTGGGATGCAAACGTAACCCACAATGCATTTGCTACAGGGGCGGATCCAGGATTTTGGGAAAAAAAAAGGGGGGGGGGTGTAATAGCAAAGTTTTTGCCCAGGCCCTCCAGGCCAAGGAATTTCACATTAAAAAAATTAATATTTGGGCGCCCCCCCCCCCTTAATCCGCGCCTGTGCTATCTGAGGAGTGATGATCTTTTGGTACACACCATGCATTTATTATTTTGTTAACTTTGATATATTAATATTTGACGACCAGACACCTTGATTGATGTACACTTTGGAAATTGCTTCAAAGCCAATACCAATGTATTTTACACCTGGCACTAAAAATGCCAATGACATGCAGTAAATTTTACTAGATTTACAGTACTTTAGATTGTACAGTATACAGTAGATTGTATATTTGTCATAATAATCCCACCGTTGGAGTCCAATCGAGAAGTATAATTTGAATACATAAGCTTTGCCAAAGGTCAGCTAGTGTCTGTAAGTATAGCAGTATTGTTAGCTACAACCAGAAGTGGTTACATCAAGTTTTACTCATCTAGCAGAAGAAACCGTGTACTTATATCAGAGAACCAATACATTACCATACAAGCTGGAGGACAAAGTACTCCCAATGACTTTGCTAAATATGGTCCGACACAGTGTAGCAATAAAAACTATGGTCCTACATAGCCGAGAATGGCTAGACTTTCTCCTTATTTGATTTTCAGATGCAGATCACGTAACATTCTTATTGGATAAGCTAGAGACATGGGAGTCGGTTTGCAAGATTTTTTTTTCTTCCTCCGAGTCAAATGAGAAATTCCCGGCCTCACCAATTCTTCCAACCATGGATAGCCAATTTCATGAGTAACCCCTGCAGGTTAACCTAGATCACGATGAATGCCGGGTAATATGTCGACAAATCACAGGGTTCTTATTATTGTTAATCATATCATTATTCGTAGGTTAACACGATGCATGGAGAACAAACAATTAATATCTTTCTAATTTGTATCCATATACATTTAATACTCTCTAAGTTGTCCGAAAATTCATTAATTTCGGATGGATATATAACAAGTATTTGGTTATTTTCTACAGTTTTTCATGTTTTTGTCGACAAAAGCAGTACAAAATTCAGCCTGCAGGTGTTTGAAATACATTAAATCAGCTACCCTTGGTAGGGAGAATTCTTGAATGGGCAGAGGTCATATTGATAAGGTGAAGACTGTATTCCACATACCTGTTCTGTCTCTTGACAAAAAAGAAGAAATCCCATTGCTACCATATTGCTATTGCAAAGGTGAAGTCTGAGAAGATAGGCTATCAGACAAACACTTTGGCTTTCCTATGTAAGTGGCCCTCCAATACAGAGCAACCCATAGGCTATGATGGGGCATACATATATATATAGGTCTATATACAGCTCAGGAATGTTTTCCACCATAGTTAATCATAATTGGTCAATCTACTTACACAATTGCTGAATTCAAAATACATGACTTCGCGTTTTGAAAACAAGACACATGTACCTAACTAATGAGAATCCATTCATTTTTGTGTTCTCATCCTTCTTAATGTTACCATGGTAACAATGCCATTCACAACCCCGAGCGACAGCTCTTTTTCAAGTGGACCGACCTCTTAAATACGGACTTAAACAGAGAGCTGAAGTGAAAGGACAAAATAAGCGACGTAGACATATGCCCTTTTAAAAAAAGATTTACTCCAATCCGAGATGGTTATAAATAAATAAATAATGTCTCCGGAGGACATTCTTATTGCAAGCATGGCAAGGTGGCATGTATTTTTTGTCCCGTAATCTTATATTTAATTTGGTATTTTGCGTATAAAACATCCTTGCTGAGGCAAGGCGTGTATGTTTTATAGTGAGATCCATTTCTGCAGGATCCATATATACGTCGTGGTTTGTATATCTCACTTTTTGGGTCATTTTTCTCTGGGTCAGGGATCATTGTTTTCTCTGGGGAACAACCGGAAGTGCTCTCCAAGCGTCCCTCGGGGCGCGTGCGCAGTGCTCCCCTCGGTATTTAACTTGTCGTACCACCTGATCTCCTGCTGGCTCACTCTCCTAGCACAGGTTCCGGATCTTTACTCTCCTGGCGCCGGACCCACAGGTAAGAATGAAACAGGGGGATCTGATATTTCACATATGTCGAATACCAGAAATGTTTTAATTGATTAAGAATAAAAAGGCAATTATCAAAGGATTGCAATGGTCGGTGAAGCACACGGGGTTAGCTCTACAGAGTATTTAAGAATTGGGATAGTCATTGAACCCTATTTGGGTTGCATATAATAAAGTCATCCGTAGTATATTCTTGAAGGCAAAAAGTCATAAATCTTGAAAAATATATGCAGAGTAAGCAGTTTCCTCATTAGATAATTGAGTTTGGACATGGCCCATCCTGAAGAACCTGTGTACCAAACAAAAGATAATGCAGTATTGCAGATGAAAGGTGACCACAAGTAAAAGAAAGTACCAATGAAAACACACTATGACATATAATGATTCTGGTATATGTTCTGTTATCCTCTGTTGATGGTAGGCTGTAGCATTTGGAAATATTACATCTATTGTGGTTTTGTAAGCTATTCGCAATTTCTTCAAAGTTATTAACGTTGAAAACTTTTTTTCGGTATAAAACCTGGAATCAATTGCAACTCAAGATTATGGTATTTTGTGCTGCATTATGCGTTATAATTTGCAAATCTGCTTGGAGAGTGAGCGTGCTGTTGACCTCCTAACCTTTGGTTTTAAGTCAAACCTTCTGCGCATGCTCGTCTTCCGGCATCCGGTAGACCCGCCATTATTTGGGGGTCCACTTGTTGTCCAATAATGGCAGCACAGGACCTCGGCAAGGAATGAAATAATAGACGACAGCGGAGGCAGCTAAAATCACTAATGGCATGTGCTTGGTGTTTAGATTGACCGAAAAATACAGACGATTAGATTATTTGGGTTAACTATGACTTTCATAACAACATGGGGGAGTTGTGTTATTCTGATCACATAAATGTTCTAGATTTACACAATTACAGTATTTTGTTTCAATTAATCATGGAAACATCTCTTATGATGTAACCTCACCGGAAAACCTCATTGGAACTGCTATCCTACGAAGATGATATTAGAGTCTGAACCATTCTGCTACAGTCATGTTCACAACATTGCGTTTTTGCGCCTTGAAACTTTTATCGCCTGACTAAGGCAGAGCCGGATACTGATAATACTATAGTCCTGCTATGGCTTAGTACTTATGTACTCCGGCAGAGGCCAGCACAGTGTACAAACACGACACCTGGGCCCCACAGAACACAGGTCCCCACACCCACCAACCTGGGGCTCCATTCTCAAACCCTCTTCAGTGTACCCCAACTATTGTATGAGACCCCACCTATTTGAGAGGGGCCAGGTGGGGCCAGGCATAGGGAGGTGCCACCTTTAATATCTCACATTTAGATGCAGGTGAGAGGATGTGGAGCCCTTTGTGGCAGTGCCTTCTCCAGGGTCGGGGAAGGTAGGGATGATTAGCATCTAACACAAAAGGAAGTGGAGGAAGGAGGGGAAGGGGGAAGTGGGTAAGCGTGGGGTAAATGGAAAGTAGGCTAATGATATGGACCGTTTCCACCATGGAGACCACTATTGTAGGAAGTATCCAGCTAGGATCAATGGTCTCTTGAACTAATCTAGGCCAACTATATAAGCAAGTATGTTTCTGAGAAATCAGCATTATAACAATAGTGGTCTTCCTATTGGTCGCTCCTAACTTGTTTTTTCGTGAAAAATGACCCTGGCTGTTGGTACGGCGTAAAACATCCATCCATTGCTCACTCACTCTATTGGACGCAAATTTACTGCTTCTCGTAACTTCCTCGTTTGAGGCTGTTCCAGAAAATAAGTATTTAAGAGCCTGAAGAATTTAAACATTAGAAAATTGATGAAAATAAGGAACGTTTGTGTACCAAATAAACGAATGAATGAATGAATGAATGAACAAAAAGAAAAGCTGAAAGTGAGCTATGATTTGGATAATGTCCCTAATGCCCCCACAACTGTACGCCAACTCGACTGAAAACAGAGGGAGAACAGATGTTTTCAGTATAAATAAAGCGTTAAAAAAGCCTGGCAGAACTTCCGCTTTTTGTATACTACTAGCCGTAATGTAAGTAGTAGATAGTCGGTTAATATTCTCAGGCGGTGGTCACTTTCAAACAACTGCAAAAACAAATATTCACAAGCAAACGCATGCAAAAGTAGACACACACACACACACACACACACACACACACACTCACGCTCACACACAAGCCCAAAAGAATCACTGTTTTGAACAGAAATGCTTTCATCCCTCCATAGATGATACCCGATACAACCAAAAACATGTATACACAGTTGATCAATATCCACAGGTGATGATCACTTCTGCACACAATCACTCAAACACAGTCACACACATGTGTACACACACGCACATATACACATGCGCATATTCAAAACACACATTTGAACAGATAAAACCTCATCTACTCAATGATACCCAACACAACCAATTCAGAGTAGTAATGATAGTTTCACATCTAATTCCAGTGCGCCAGTACAACGACGACATATACAGGGAGAACTAAATCAACCCGCCACGATTCAGCAGATCCGTCTTAAACCAGGTAAGTCAGTGGGTTATTCCCAAAGATGTTCAATTTTTGTGTAGTGTGTATAATTTATTTACCAGTACGTTATTTTTGTAAACCTTCATTTAGAATGTTTCATAGAGTTCGGATACCAAAGAACACTTCTTGCATACCCCCCCGCCCCCTCCAACTTTAACATCCGTTTGGGCATGGTCTTAATTAATGAGAGACACGCTTCCCTGGAAATAAATAATTTTGTGTGTGAAATTCTAGATTTGTACCCCGGACATAAAGGAGGTGTTACAGAGGGTGCCAGACCTGTGAGGCTGGGACTGTTGATTCAAGTGCAGCGACTCGAGAGTCCCAATGTAAATGATAACGATCAGTTAACCAAGAGAACGCCATATGAAATTACCTCAATAAAAAAAGAACAACGCTATAGTATAAATGCACCTCCTACGGTGATTTTTTTTTTTTTTTCAAATTACGGCTTGCGGGTTATATTTTTTCCCAAATTACTAGCACTGCTATTATGTTTTAACTTGCATGTGATGTAACAATTATTCGAGTGTATTCCTTAAAGTGTTGGTGTATACGTTCAGTCTGAGAAATTGTATCATTCTATTGCTTGTTACATTCTTTATGCCATCATATTGCATGTTGTTAGATATAAGTGCCGGTGTAAACGATTCAAGGCAACACATGAATTTAGATTATAATAGTCCACAGTTTAACATAATTGGGTTGAGTATACGTACCATACTGGACCCGGCAATCGATAATCATTTTATTCTATTCTAATCCTAAATAAATATCAATCGGAAACGTTTTTCTATACAACAGAAAAAGAGTCACTAAAGGCAACTTTAGTGAAAAGAACCTGGTAAAAGTAACAATAAACCGAGTTCTATATACCCGCTAAAAACAACTGAAAAGGCAAGGTCCAATTGCTTTAGGCAAAAGTGAAATGAAACAATCCAATTTTGAAGGTGATTATGGGAGATTCAAACTCAAATGATAGCATTTCCGCCAAACCATGCACATATTGTCTTTCTAAAGGACAGGCCTCTCTATTGTCTCTATGTACTACATGTATATAGATGTAAGTGAGCATATCTAGATCAGTCTTAAAACCATTGTTTAATTAGAAAATTTCCTTTATCGCAGCTTTTAACTTTTTAGACCCTGCAGAATTCGTACATGGATGGCTCCATTTCTCCAGAAATTTCAAAAATTAAAAAAAACATTTACAATTCACATTTACACAATAGATTTCAAAAGCCTGCTAACATTTTGAAGATATGATGTAAGAAATGTTGTAGTCAGCAGGGTATTTACCACTTATCTTTCATTTGGTATATAGATCGCATTAATACGCCAGGTTGGGATCTATAGGGTTAACATATGGTTGCTATATAATATGTGGGTGTGATCATGAGCTGTGGATATTAATCAACTGTATATACTACTTACATTACGGCCAGTTCAATCTACAGCAGATAAGTAGGATAAGAAAAGGGGAAGTATTGTCAGGATCATGTAACGAAAACAATAATTTATCATGAGCGTACATAAGGAAAGGATCCGAGAAGAGGGACTAGGCTGGTTATTTCCTTTTACATTGTGGTAGAATGTCGAATAAGAATGTGCATGAGAAAAGACAGTAAAGCCGCGTCCCCACGGGGCGATTAAACCCCGGCGACTAGTTGTGTAGGGTGGCCCAAAATACCAAGTCCATGGATTCCCCGACGACTACTGCTATATGGGGCACTAATCGCCTGTGAAAAAAAAAAGTTAATCGCCACGTTGGGACGCTGTTCAATCAGCTCTCCCGACGATGTAATTAGCTGTCATGACGATTAACTGCACTAATTGGTGGCGACTAGAGAAAAATATTTAACATGTCAAATATTTTGCCCAGAAACGACGGCGATTAGTGGTTTGGTCGCCAGACATCATGGCGCCAGTGTACAGTAAGTCGCTGACCGACTAACCACCGATTATCACGTTGGATAGGATGGGTTTGGTACTTTGGGCCACCATAGACGTTTAATCGCCGAGGTTTAGTCGCCGGCTTAACGGTCTAGTAAAGGCCTAAAGGCCATATTCCACTATGCGGTGGGCAACCACTTGCGGTGATTGTTTTTGCCACCGCAAGTAATTTGCGTTTTAGAAACGAACATGTTGGTTTCTGCCACCGCAAGCAATTCATAGAAAATCTATTAAATTCACTTGAGGTGGATCTTGCGTTGGGCCAACGCAAGCAACAACACAAGTAACAATGCAAGCAAATGGCTATATTCCACCGTGCGGTCCCCTGATTACTTGCGCTGGATACAAACGTCTCTAGTAAAATGCCCACCGCGAGCAAAACGCCGCAAAGTGGAATATTTAGGATCTGCGACATTCTACTACATTATAAGGACGTATGCGACTTCGATATATTCGATATAATATTATAATAAACATGTTCTGAAAACTGTAAACAGGCAGATGTGGGGGAGGGGGTCAAGGGGGTCCTGCTCCCCCCCCCCCCCCACACACACACAAACATTTTAAATTTTGGTGGAGACCTATACTTCACATGTAGGAAAAAGCGTCACACCTGCGTGCACATTTAACGATTAAATACATATCTTATATGAAGACCCCACTTTTGGAAACTCTGTATCCTCCCCTGCGTATTATTTGGTTGATGAAAACTTTATACATACGTTTGGTTTTATCCACCATCCCGCCATCGTTGTGTAGAATCACAATACACCAGTTTCACAGTACTGACACGTGTTGACCGGTCACACGGCTTTTTATTTTCTGAACACAATACAGATTCCCAGCGGGCCAAAGATCGCGGCTGGATCAGCTAACCGTATTGTCCTACTCATAACCTCTCAAGGGCGATGGAAAGGGACAGATATGGTTTACAATTGTGGTTCGTTTTGCAGCTGAAAATCACATTAACCAATGGAGTGGTAATCAAGCAATCTGTGAGAGTCCGTATTGATGTAAACTGCCGTTGGAGGTTATGGCTATTGGGTACGTGAAGGCTCGTATACAATTTCCGACTTAATTCAACTAGGCCGTCACGTTGGTCTCAGCCTAATATCATTTAATGCCTCTTTCAGACTAGGCCTCATAATGCGTATTTGGCCTATGATTAACAGGCTCAATGAATGGTGCCCGTTTCAGACTAGCGCTCAGTACTAACGACCTGAGTCAGAACTACAGGGAATCTTCTGTCTGGAATGGGGCCTCTCAATGCCACTAAGGAAAAGATGCATATATTTCCACTTAAGTCTTTTATTAAAACTATCAATTAATCTGACATGACAACTGGATTGGCACCGAGTTGCATATTTCCTTGTCTTAAAATCAGTTGAATAATGATTCGGTTCGTTTACATTTTCTCTTTGTTCTCTAGTTTTACTGGTCATTTTTAATTGAAAATCTGCAAAATGTAACACTTGACAGTGGAGCTATTCCTTTCCCTCTAAAAGTCTAAAGGAGCTCAGTGAAGCCCGGCTTTTCGCGTAGGAACTCTGCTCGGCCACGCAGTTCATGGAGTAGGCGTTGTCCCTGTGTGCGTGCGTGCGTGTGCGTGCGTGTGCGTGCGTGCGTGTGTGTGTGTGTGTGTGTGTAGGTGTGTGTAGGTGTAGGTGTGTGTGTAGGTGTGTGTGTGTGTGTGTGTGTGTGTGTGTGTGTGTGTGTGTGTGTGTGTCTGTGGAGGGGGGGGGGTTCTCGGACCCCCTTTGATTCAAAAAAGATATAAAAAGGTTGTGAAAACTGTACAACGGAAGTCGTTTTACCTCGAACGTAATAAATATTATATAGCCAAATTATGTGCACTCCCTCTAAAACCGATGATCCAGTTGTACATCTTGGACATTCAAATACCTGACGGTACACATTATAGTGACTTGAGGTCAACTCACCTCAAAGGTTGAGTATCGTTGTTTTGTGTGGCCGTGGCCTAAGGCTACCTTATAAGTGCCTCGATATTGAGTCTGGAACATGGCCCTGCTGATTAGTATGTCTACCTGTTTTGTAGGCTTAGACGGAAGCCATGCTTCATTATATCTATAATAAAGGGGGTATTCCACTACACAACTTGGGCTGCGATATGACGATGTCACAAGGAAATTGCATATGTTACAGATAAAATTCTGTGTCACACATACATCACATGCTTCAAGGTTGCGATTTTTTACCATTATATCACTCTTGTATGCAAATTTGTCTCTAATATCGTCATATCACACTTATATCGCAGCCCAGGTCATGTAATGGAATATCCCCTTTATGGCGACCATCAACACGTGCACGACGTTTCCATAGTACATAGGCCTAGATATATAATTATGTTTAAGCATAATCATACACCATGCTTTTTATACAGTGGATTATAGTTTCTGCTAGAAAGACATATATATATTAAGGCATGACTTTACACAATAATCATTATACAGTGCATTATAGTTTTAGTTAGTGAGATCGGTTAAAAAGACAGATACATATTTAGGCATCACTCTGTTAGTAATAGTGATACAGTGTACTATAGATTCAGCATAATATATACACTGTAAACCATGCATATTTAGGGCGCGTTTCACACTAGGGGAATTGGAAATGCGTTTCTCACATCTCACAAAATTTAAGATAAGATGTTATTAATAATCAATGATCTTAACTCTTATAATATATAGACAGCAATAGGAACATAAGATCATAAAGTCTGAAACTCAACCATGAAAAAGTCAAAATATCTTAACTAAAATTATGACCATTGTCAAACTCCCCCTAAGTCGTGATTATACATGATAATAGCCTATACCATGTATTAAAATCATGGTTAGAAAGACAGACATATTTAGGCATGACTATACACCCTTATATACACTTTCGGCTGGAGAGACGAATTCTGCAGAATATCTACACCTACAATGCAGCACGGACAATACGATATATAATATTCATGCATTGTCAATGGCGTGTTCCTGGAAGGCCTATCGGGTCCAAGGTTAAATGACGTAGCTTTTAACCCAACGACCGGCGAATTTATAATATTTGACAGGAACCCACTGGAATGATTTAGGTACATAACATTCGGTACAGGAGGTATGTTAACAAATGAGAAGGTAGCATATATCAGACAAACGTATAGGAACATGGATGTACGATAAAATGAACTGAGACACAGCAGTGGTCAGCAGCCAGAAATAATTGTTGCCTACCCTAGCGGTCTGCTCAACTTTCATTTAGATCCTCATGTAGTCTTTCCTATATTTGAGTGGGATCAAACTAGACGGAGACTCCCGCCCACCTGTTGGTGACGTCACGAGGGGGCGTGGCCAGCCCGTGACGTAACGAACAGAGCCCCCTTCCGGCCGACTACAGAACAATGCTTCCTCCAATTAGCCCAGAGGAGACTGGGAGGAATATTAACATAATGAGGGGGCAGTGAGTGGGGTGAAGTGAGGCCTGAGTTGGAAGGAGGTAAAATGGTAGGAGGGGGTGGGGGGAGGTGGTTAGGTTAAGCGGGTAGGTTTTGGGGGAGGGGGTTTCGAGAGGAGAATAAGTGGCAGGGGGAGTAATGGAGGGGGGGGGGGGGGTGATGATTTGGTATAAGCCTCGTGGACTGGGAGGGGAGGGGGTGTTGTCATTATGTTGATCTGGTATAACTAGAAGGGGGTCGGGTGGTGGATTGGTTGGGGGTTGGGTGGGGTTTGGAGTCTTATGGATTGTTAGGCAAAGGAATGAGGCGCAGTTGGTGAGTGAAACCTTTGGTGGAGGTATTGGGAGTGGGGGAGAGGGTGGGCAGGAGGGAGGGAGGGAGGGGGCGGTGGGTCCAGGTACTGGGCGGCGGTATGGATGTTGTACGGCCGTATGAGAGTTGTCATAATAATAAGCATAATAAGCCTGCACGCTGGTGCCCGGGCCCGTGTATATATAAGACACCGCCGGCCACCCCGCCTCACTATAACAGGCAGATCACCGGCGGACGTTACAGCCTCAGGCTCCCGGGGAAAACACCGACCCACCGGCAACAAGCAGTTAACTCCCATCCTACCATTACCAGCCCCCCTAAAACCAGCCAACCATGACCGCCGCCACCTCCAGCCTCACGCTCGGGCTCCTCGCCCTGCTCGCCCTGGTCTGCGCCTGCGCGGTGGCCTACCCGGCGCGTCTACATCCGGGGCTGGCGCTGGGGGCAGGTAACAGCGACGACGTCGACGACCTGTCGCTAGGGGGCGCCCTACAGGAGCTGGAGGACGCCATGAAACGCGCCGGGGGGAGAATGCCCATCGCGGCCCCCATGTGGTTCCACTCCGGCAAGCGTCAGGGCCCCATCGCCGCCCCTCTGTGGTTCCACACTAGCGGCCGCGGAAAGAAATCTCCTTCCGGCTGGTACCTCAACTCAGCCTCCGGTAGGGCCCTTTTCCATTCGATCCTCTTTTTGTCGGAAGTAGTCCTAACTATATCAGAGTTAGTTTTCATAGTTTTATTAGATGGATGTAAGTTTCCTTACTTTTGTCGGATTTCCGATTCTTTTTCACTACAGCAACCCCAAAATCGGTTTCAAAAATTGATGTTTAGAACACATTTCACAACATTTAAGGTTAAATATTCTGATTTTCTTAGTGCTATTCCCCACTTTTCCCCAACTTACATCCCTGGTTTGAGAAATCGAGTTGTAGATTTACCAAAAGGCCTTTAATTTAGTGCGTACGCACATTTTCAAGAGTTTCAGACGACCTCCTCCCCAAATCCCATTGAGCTGCAGCACGCATTGAATTTGTCCAGGTAAAAGTTTCAGATCCTTCCCACTTCCTGGGGAGGGACGTACTTAGTGGAGGGCCCCAAAAGTCCTTTTATTCCTTACCTCCACTAACATGCTGGGCCCTTTACGTTGCGTGTATTTTGTGATAGGGAGATTTAGCAACTCCAAAGCATCCCGTAACGCAAACGCAACGTATCTCTGCTCTAATGACTCATACCACAATTAAGTCATGAGAGGTATATTTCTTTCTCAATGATATCAATAACTAGCTGTTTGCTTTTCATCAATCTTGAAATAGTAGTCTGTGATGTTGCTCAAAAGCTTTGAGATACGTCAGCGTATTGAGATGTGCGGTGGTTTCTAAAACTCCATAATTGCCATCTTTCGCATATTTGCTACGATAGAACAAACTGACACAACAGCCATCCCCTGTTTTTTTCCACTAAATATTACTTGTCCATCCGAGAATGTGACTTCGCAGAACGTTAACGTTCTAATAACATCACAGAACGCCATATAAAGTTATAAGTATGTCCCGGAACGTTACTGTTACATCAGCATTAACTTTCGGCGATGCACTTTGCGTAACATCATCTCATTAACAGAGATCAGAACATAAAGAGTAAATCAAATTTTCTCTTAGTCGTTATTGGTAATATTCAAACCTTTGCATAAAGTAGTGCCTTATATTCTCCTATTCCGAAAACACGGACATCTATAGTTCCAACCTGGCTTGGTATGATAAGCAATGGTTAATCTAGAATTTTGAAGAGGGGGAAGGGACGAATTTCCCACGGGTATAAGGTTCGCGCATATATATACGGGGGCTCTGTGGTTATATAATATGCGCGTACTTTGTGTCCGCGTGTGTAAGAAATTATATATGTGCAATACTCGCGACGCGACAGTCATGCGAATAACCACCCTCGAAAGGGCCACTTTTTGACAAAGTTAGCATAATTATATAACATTTGCTCTGATAAACTAAAACGGCAACCCCCATCCTCCTTATCTTTTTCCACTCAATATTACTTTCCCAGCCGAGAATGTGACGCCGCAAAACGTTCTAATATCGTTGCAGAACTTTATTGAACAACACATTTTCGGCTAATTATACATTAAACATTACCTTTTACATTTCAACAAGAAAAGGGGAGGTGTCGCGCGTTATACCCCCATCCCGGAGGAGCCAGCTATAGACGTTGTGCAGATGACGTCACATCTGGTAAAATAGGCTGGCCGCCATGTTGGTGATCAATTCAAATTCATGATTATCTACTATTTTAAAACATTTAGGAGAAATATTAACTTTCACAATAAATCACTGAATCATGATGAACAATTCTGAACATTTAGATTTGATAAATTCCTCTTTTTTTATTGCCGTGTGGTCTTGAGAACCAAGTGGTGATCACCAAAATCTGGTCACGTGACCACATCTGCACAAGGTCTATTGTCTAGACCGCATCGTAAAGCCCTTTCAATTACAATTTATAGGCGTGGTAGTGAAAGTGGTCCCAAGTGTTTGCCCAGAGTGGTTAGGTCAGTTGTTAGCAATTGAGTTGATTTCTCTCATTTACAAATATTTGATATCATTGCCTGATATTCAGAAGGACGTATCAAATATGTGCATTTTGATAACTACTTTAACAAATCTCAAATGTATCCTTAGACCTCAGATAGACTGGGGGGGGGGGGGGGGGTGTGTGTTTCACACTGGTCATAACTTTAAGGTTATAATCATCTTTAGTTAAGATATTTCGAATTTTTCATGGTTGCCTTTCAGACTTTATTATCTTATGTTCCTATTATTTTCTATATATTATTAGAGTTAAGACTATTGGTTATTAAAAACATTTTATCTTAAACTGTGTGAGATTTGTGAAACGCATTTACAATTCCCCTAGTGTGAAACGTGCCCTAGGTCTAGAGCAATAAAACCTAGGATATTAGGAGGAAGAGTCTTTAAACATTTCTTCTTGCTTCATTTGCAGTTCAAATCTTGGTAAGTTTGCTTCTACTTTTCAAAGCCGACTGATAATAGCACACATCGGTTTTGGAAAGACAATTATCTGTACTTTTTACTTCCAAAATATCTTTGCCGATCCACTACTGTCTCTCTTCGTTCGTTGTCACTTCCAAATTTGGTTTCAGGTAGACGGATGAATAATTTTGGGGCGGAACGGAACATGATCATCAGTTCTGTAGACATTTCGCATGTCGATTATATGAAACGGCGGTGTCCGTGGTCATTAAAAAGAGTCCTGCCACAGCCAGGTTCAGATCAACTTACCAATTTCAAGTCTAGAGGTCTGGATAGATACCCACCAAGCAGTCCTAATGAAAAACTGAAACACTTATGAGGTCTGAATAGTCGTTGGACTTCCTACTCCTTCCGGAGCAAGCAAGTTCCACACTCAAACCTTTCTATTGTTTACTCAAATAGCTTGTAAATTGTTAAAAGTATACTTTGAAGGCCAAAGAACAGACGCTTGGTCGCAATTAAATCTAAATTTCATCTACTTTTCAGGAAAAAAATGACATTCCTAGCTTGCCTCACAAACTTGTTCCGTTCAAAAACTATGTAGTTCCAGTTTCTTTGTTTGTTTGGACCATCCCCAAAGTGAACATCTCACAACACTTATATAACAGGTATGTCTGTGGTCGTTCTTCTCATTGGCCAATGGACAGGCAATGGACAGGCACGTATATATTGACTGTTAAAGGAACAGTCTCGTCCGTGAGTTCAGAGAGACATGTCCGTCGACGTAGGCTTATCAACGGTAGAGTGAGTGCCGTATTTTACCCTTTTAGAACGTATTTACACAACATCATTGGTCGTATAAAAATTGGCGGCGCGGTTAGGGAGTTACCACGTTGAAACTTATGATCTTCTCATGGACTATACTACTGTCTCTTTTAATCCAGTCCCATTTGGACACGTTTGGAACTTAAATTCTTGAAGAATAGAGACCTTACTAATAGACGCAAGAACATGCCCAGACTTAACCCCCAGTCACATTGATTTGAGGAAGGCCAGGGACCAAACACAATTTCAACCCTCGAATTAAAACTCAATAACATATGACAACGCCTCAGTTGGTAATGGCATCATGTGAGATCGAAATTTGTAGAGCATCAAGACAACGGACAATTCTAGAAGCCCGACCGAAACCCTTGCAATAGATTCCATGAGGGTGCTTTAAAGGCCACGGTTAGAAGTTATACCAGAAATACATCCACGGAATTTCATGGACGTGGGAGTTCATTGAACAATCATATTAAAATCATTCACAATTTAGCTAGTCATAATTTTTCTTTATGGACGGAGAACGTTGTAACCATTTAGAAGGCTAAATAGAATTAAACCAATTAAAACAAAGAAATCCACAAAACATGTTTGATGACTCAACCAGGAAAAAAAGTGTTTATGTGGGTATCAAAACGTTTTGTAGCACATGGATTTTCGTTGATGTTTTCTGGTCGGCACGTACCCCAATCACTCTCCTGCTCTATGTACGCAACGTCGTGTATATATGCAACCTTTCATTTTGAAACGAGTGTGTAAACAACGTCGCCTATATAAGATGATCGATATAGGCGACGAGAATCAAAGGAATATTTTCATATACTACTCTGGTCTGAATGCCACCCGGTACGCGATATTGTATATGCGATGTTATGAAAAATATAAACAACATACACGGCGACAATCAAAGTACTCGTTTTATATACTATTCATATCATTATGGGCATATCTTTATTTCTATAAATATTTGTTGTAAATAAAAGAAACAGTGCACGGACTTTTGCTGCGCGTAGAGAAATAAATATGTACGCTTATACTTGAAACATTCCATACACAAAATCATATTAAAGCAGTTCTATAATTGCGTGTAAATGATAGATTGCAGTCACATAAAGCTCCAATTTACCATTTGCTTGTACTATTGAGGTGTCCATACTTTACCACATATATACAATTAAGTCAAACCACACATTCTGATCGCGTACATTTTTTTAAACAGTTTTATTTCAACATCACATATTACACGTGTTCTTCCAGTTGAAGATGATAAGAGATGACATGGAAGAGCATGTTGGTGTAAACGACCGGTTTCAAATCACCATTTCTATATACTACTTACTCAATTGCAATTGTTGTTTATATACAATACACTTTATTCACGCAATCTTGTCGCGAATATTTAAACCCTTATGAACGCGATGTCCCGCGTATAGGCAGCGTCAAACGAAGCATCTGTCAGCCTGTTCTGATTGTTCTAAGTTTTGTCATATAAGCATTATATTGTGTGAGCAAAGGGGGGTTGGGTAGTCTGTTTGATAGCGTGCTGGCGTTGCACACGGTCGGCTGGGGTTCGGTTCCCGGTACTGCCTATTACAGACTACCTTACCATCCCATCGTTTCCACCACCACAGATTCAGTCACCAGTACTTTGTACAATCCAAAAAGAGCGAATTGGTCCTCATATAGCTGAAGAATTGTTGAATGGACAATAAACTCCAACAATCATCAATTGCTGATCAATACATATTGTAAACAAAGACAATTATATTGTATGAGTGATGGTGAGACCCAAATAAAAATTGCTGAAATTGTTAGAAAGACTAAATAGGTGTCAACCAAGCTGTCTACTAGACGCAGCCATTCTGTCTGTATTACCCAGCATGCAACTTTGGTTGGGTATATACCTGTTGTATTTACCGCTGTTTTTCGCAGGAATAATAACCACACCTATAGATTCCGATGGCTTAAACGAAGAAACTCTTTTGAAAAAATGCGATTTCTTTTATAAGGGTGGAGAAATGTCCCACTCGAGGACCTATTAGGCATTTTATTTGACAAAATAATGTCTTTCAAGGCTGATGAACCACTTTAAATCACAGGTTTGTAGAATTTATCTCCCCCGCCAAAAATATATAGAATCCGTAAGGACGTGGGGAAGATAAAATATAGATCAGAAAAGTAGGCAATGAAATTAGCATCCTTAAAATGACCCTCAATGATGTACCTAGGCAGCTTTGTACTACATCCTTAGTACATCTCACAATAAAACCAGTAGAACCTCAAAACGACAAAGGTATAGACCTATTTCAATAGAGTGACGCCCTCCTAGCGGAATAGGCTTTAACAATCGATTGGGGTATGGGTTTCAATGGGAAGCGTTGGGTTCAGGCCTTCTATGGGAGGGTTTACTGCGCAGGTTCATGGGAAAGGTCTATAATATTTAAGTAGTATATCGAAAGTTTCATATTTCTATCAATACCTCCCTGTATCGGGGTGGACCACTATAGATTCATAGACACGGCGCCAGGGGCATTTCTTAAATTCGACATGCGACATGGGGGCTTAACGACATGACAGGGAGGGTTAAAAACATAATGACATGCGACATATATATATATATATATATATATATATATTTCTTAAATTCGACATGTGACATTGGGAAAAATAAGTGACAAAGATATGAGACATCAGCGATTCGACACGTGACATCGGGGAACCCCTCCCCCCCCCGATCCAAAGCCCCCCCCCCCCCCCCCACCATGGCAAATATGTTATACTTTAGATCCATACTTTAAATGAGGCTCCTAGTTATGACGTGTAGAGACGCCCACTCTACCTTCAAATATATTGTTCTTTGAACTGGTAACGCGTAAAATCCACCTATGCATCCACTCACTATTAAACGAAACGAACCTAATGAATACAATCATACCAAGTGGGAAACTTGCCGTGAAAGCACTTTCTACAATCCCGGAACGATGCTCAATGAAACTACCGCCTGGTGCCTACTTCTAAATTGGTTACAATACCTCTAATTTGTCTTCCACCTTCCTCCTCCTCCAATGGTTCTGTTGTTTTAGCCATTAGACCTTAATGAACCTTGTCCACCCTGTAACCACTCGTCCTCTGATCGCATCCATTAGTAGGCCTGTATGGAGGGCGGGGGTCTAAAGTAGGCTCTGAGGTCTGCCCCTTAATTCGTCTCCTCCACTGTTAATTGCACTTCAGGGGACAGGCCGGAGAGAGCATTAGAATCAGATGGTGTTGGGGCATAGAAAAGGATTAAAAAGAGGTTTGAAGTAGATTACCTGGGCGTCTAGATTTGTATTGGTTCTAGGGGTGTTAAAGTGTTCATGGATTATCACTGAGGGCGTTCAAGAGGAAACAATGTGGTGTTGATAATGCTTTGGCGCATAACGTAATCGAACGGAAGTAGGAGAGGAGTGAAAGAGTGAGTAATGGTTGCTTCACACTGTTCCGACAGCTATGGTCATATTCACAGTGAGAACAGTTGAATCATTGAAATGTTGAATTGAATTTTAAAGATGACAGAGAGGGTCACACAGCAGGGAATTGAACCCTGTATTCAGTTTTGCTACCTGAATTCGACATTTGGAAGTCAGTGAAGAATTTTTGAAGCAAGGAATTGAATTGTATACCAGATTATGCTCCCATGAAGAATAGACTATACAAGGCTGCAGCACAGGACATATGGTAAGGGTGAACACCTGTGAGGTGACAACCCTTCAACCCCAACCCCTATCGTCACCTTTTACAATCAGCAAGGGAAACTGAAAACCTATTATTCAAATGGTGATCCCAGTGGGAATTCCCACCCCGGATCTCCTGGGGTTGAGTAGGAGAGGTGGCCCAATGGTATAACACAGGTCTCCTGATGTAATGAATGTCAATTCCAAGCCCAGCGTCACAATCAGATCTTGGATAATGACTAGACGCGTTCAATTAGATGTGTGCGCATTATCAACGGGGGTGGGGGGTCTGATTTTTCTTTAAATGTACATACGTTCTTATGCAACGGTCACGTTAGCCTAAGGGGCGGGGGAGGGGTCTAGATTTTTTCTTAATTTTGCAGGGGAACATAATTGAAGACCCCCTATGCATGTTTAATGCATCTTCTTCTGGACAGGTGCACAACTGACCAAGTACCATATGTACGTAGGTTTCTTTTCGAAATGTACACGCACGCCCTAACTTCATATCTTGGTGGACAGGAGTAGGAAAACTCCTCTAGGAGTAGTTATCTCATCATCTATAAAAGATAGAAGTATAAATGGCACGAGATAATAGGGAAGACAAGGCATTATGGGTCTGGTTAACATGCAAATTTTAACATACTTTAATATAAGGTATTGCAAAGTTTCAGGGACAGAATTCTACATACCCATGGCCTTTGATAAGTTATAAACCTTTCCACTTAAGGGAGTGATCAACAATGCATTTTTGGGGGCAATGCTGAGCTGATTCCGAATATAAGTTTTTTAAGAAAATGTTTTTCTTATGAAATATATAATTTATCATTGAGTATTAAACAATCTATTTCACAGAAAGAAATTTTAAAACCAGCAAGTATAATTAGAACTGAATTAAAAATGGCCGAGGAGAAAATATTGGATGGCATTTGTTGCATTGTATATCATAAGCTTAACAAAATACATACATCTCGACTTTACATATATATGAGACCTTGATGTTAAGCCGGGCATGATCCTCGACTTATACTACAGTGGGTTCACAGGTTAGCATGAATCAATTCGTGTATGTAACCTCAAGTTGTGGACAGGTGACAATCAATACGTACACAGGTGATCCCAAGTTAGTACACAGGTAACCCCCATAGAATACACAAGAACCCTCTTATATACTACATAGATATGCTTCAGGTAGGACAGCGCCCACCATCACTTTTACCCGTTGTCCTTGTAAATATCACAGAATGCCCATTCTGTGATTACTAATACCTTTTACAGATTAAGATCAGAATGCACAGCTTAATTATTTGGATTTTTGTTTTGTTTTGATTTTTTAATTTTTTCAAAACGTCATACAACACTTTGGCACAAGGTGAGTTGCCGGTCTTCCAGGGATGCCAAGACTCAACTCAACGAATTTACCACTACATGAAAGGTGGAAATCTTAAGAACTAGAACAAAATTAACATTTGACATACACAGTGTTGAGAAAAATTGAAGTGTCATTATCTGCGAATTTTGATCCTAGTCTTTAAAGTGTGTAACTACAGGCCCAACGCGCATTCTGAGGCCTAGTCTGAAAGGTGAATAATACCTCAATAATAGCAGAGTTCGCCCTTCAGAAGTAAAGTCAAACCTCAGCACACAGGTAGACCTCAGTTACTGTACTGGCTGCTCTAAGTAACTGAACACGCTTAAATTGCTTCAGCCTCATCTATCATACAAATATACAAATAAATACTGTCACTATGCACTTATGTGCAATATGAAGTTTAATATAACTATCAAGGTTATGTACCTTGTACCGCGAAATAGCCCAATAAATTATACATGTATTGTCATCATAATAT
The DNA here is from genome assembly GCA_936440205.1 of Lepidonotus clava. Lineage (NCBI taxonomy): Eukaryota > Metazoa > Annelida > Polychaeta > Phyllodocida > Polynoidae > Lepidonotus > Lepidonotus clava. The sequence goes on from OW387148.1 coordinate 5,266,627, forward strand.
TATAATGGGTCTAAAGATGACTTCGATGGGGAAGGAGTGAAACAATAAATTATAGATGGGATAGCTTATTTATTGTAGTTCACCTGCAGACTAGCCTGCCGGAAAATAAGTAGACAGGTCACAAGCCTTTGGTATAGACATTTTCAATAATCATGGCATAATCTGGTTTTTATATGATGGAAAACTCGCATGTACTATTTTACCATTTCGTTTCTATATTTATTTTATATTTTTCAAGTTGGTTTCAGAAAGACATAATTGTAGCAAATAGGCCTATTCATAAAGTTTCTATAGTTTTTCTAAATTTGTTATCAAAAGTAGTCAAGATTAACCTGCAGGTGCCTAAAATACCATAAACCAGCTATCCGTGATAGTGAGAATTAGTGAACAAGTGAACCTTAATAACTGTACGAATAGATCTGCTCACAGGTCAACCCCAATTAGTTTACAAACAAAACCCAATGAATGTACAGTATAATTTGCCTTAATGGAAATGTATTTGGTCTACTTCAATTCGCGAATAGGCACACCCAAATCACCTTCCTAAATAGATCAATTTACCAATAAATGCACTAAGACCATATTTTCGTGACAGATTAATCTAATCACGTAAGTTCTGATTAGGGTTTCATTTTCTGCATCTCACTAAGAGAGCTGATGTCAATGCAAACTAACCGATAAGAGGGATTAATAATTTGTCGATATATTTTGTCCTTGACAGAATTACTTATGATGAGACACTTCTCAAAAAATCCACATGATTAGCCTAGTCAGTCACGAAAACATGGCCCTAGACATAACTACTTTAATGCATAGGTAGACTTCAGTTTATTTATATTTAGGGAGACTAATAATGCGATTTTAATCCTAGTAATATGTTTCTTTTGATTGAATTCAATTATGCATAACTTGAAAAGAAAATGTATGTATTTCCTCGGAGGTTATTTTGAACATAAATAGATTTAGGGGAGACAGTTGTGGCTGGTCATAGCTCCCTCCTGGATGGTCAATGTAGACCGCCTCTGGTGCCAAAAGAGCCATTTAGGCTATGGCTGCTGTTGGAATCCATCACAAGTTAGTTAAGCTAATTAACCATGATGCGACAAATTAAAAAAAAAAAAAAACAATTTTCTTCGTGACAAGTTACAGTCTGTGAAAGAGATTGTTAAACTCTATGATAAATTACATTTTTGATGAGAATGATCTTTACTGAAATCAGTTCAAAATTGACCCATAATTGCATCAAGTATCGCCCTATTTGGTTCCATCATTAGTGCAAGGTAAAACCTCAGTGTACCATTGGGTAGAACATTTTCAGGAAATATTACACGTGAGGTCAAATTGAGGTCCCCATCAGAGCGACTGACAGTTTAATTAATTTGTATCCATTACTGACATATATTATACAGTCACCTTACACATGTACTGATACCCCTGGGTCATATATCCCATCCGGCTGCCATGCGTTATGTGGCTACCATTCAGTTATTCACTTCAGTGGATAGTTTCATAACAATCTCCTTAGATACAGAGGTTGTATTTATACTTCTGGAAATCATATGTGAGTTTGAAAATACAGTTGCCTAACAAAACTCACATAAATCACCCTCAAAATGCTGTTAATATACCCAAAACTCATATAAATGCAACTAAAACTCCCCTAATTGCAACTAAAAATCCTGGTAGTTTATCCAAACTGCTGTAGTCATGATAAGAATAGAAGCAAGGTGACCGTAGTTATAGACGCTAACTTTTTTTGCAAACGCATTTGTTTCTCATTTTGTTATGAAACACCCCCTGATGAAAAACATGAGACAGAACTTTCCCTCCCCTTGGCTCCCTCCGATTTTGATTGTTAGCGTCCATCTGTATGATAGCAGCAAGTATTATCCAACAAACAGTTTTCCGGTATGTGGGATAGTGTTTCAGCTTGAAACCTTTTGAAGGGTGGCCTCGGATAGGGCCTTAACAGCAAATTCTATCGCCCAAATATTTGTGTCTCAGCAGCTGTGAAAGCATCTTGTGGTGATGCTATCCTACAAAGTCAAAAATACTAATAGGTAGAATCTAGTGGTCGGATATAGAGTCCTAACATCCTCCCCATCAATTCGGACCATTTTCTAGTTGATTTCGACGCAAGTGGGATAGCCTCAATAAAGATTTTATACCTATCTATAATGAGCATTGGAATATGAACTGAATGGTACACATTAATCTCAATAGCTTTAAAATGAATCACCGTAAATGATTAATGTATATTGCTCTCTTCCTACGGTATGGCTTAAACAAATAGGCGCCAAGGGCCTTTCTAAAGCTCAAAGGCCCCAGAGGGCTGGCAATCTTGACGTATCCCTTCCCAAAAGTTGTATATTTGCAGAAATGAATAGAAAGAAAAGCGTTAGACACATAAGTTTCCTCTGCTGGTTATGCACCTCCCACTATGTTTAGGAGTTTTTATACGTTTATATATATTAGCTGTTGGGAAAGAGAGGGCTTGAGTACATAAAACAATAGGGAAATATTTCGAAATTCCACTGCCATGAGCCTTCGTTTATAAACAGTTATCATCAACATGCGCAAAAGGTTCATCAAAATCAATGTGCATACTATATACTAAGAATTGTTTGGTCATGTAGTTTCCTATATAAACACTTTAGTTTTACAAAAAGAATTATAGACAATGAGCCATTAGTTTATTGAATATGGATTAAAAGATTCATAATTATAAATTCATAATTATGTCTTCGCTCATTGCCTCTAAATAATTCATCCAAAGGAGATGGGAGAGGGAAATGGGTATGGACATAATAAACGACCACCCCTTTTCTCATAAACCACCCCGACCCTCCCTTTGACACACGTTCTCGTAGAAACAATCGCCCGCTCCTCCTCTTGATACCTGCATAATTAATGGCATGACCCTTTTTAAGAGTATGTTCTTAAAAATCCTGTTTGGTTTTATTCATTATTGTCTCTTGTAATGCAAACAGAAAACGTTTACGAATCCCCGAATGCATCATACTTGGATCCCGCGCGACTTTATTTTTTTTTAGCAGTGTATGGTCAGTTTTGAAATATACACCATTTGATATGACTTTTGGATTTGATCTTGCTGGATCTTATAACTCATTTCTATATCTCAGATTACTAATAACCACGGACGGAAAACTACACGTAAAAATTAGCTTGAACGTCAGACTGATGCCAAGGGAAATAGGTGCATCACCTGCTATACACCTTTGCCATGAACCGGCGCAGTTTCCCAACTTGCCAACCTTTTGAGACTTTTGGTCACCTCACATCATATAGGTTTAGAAAAAAGAAAAAGTAAAAAATGGAGTTTCAAATTTGAAAGACAAGGAGAGCAACACTTTATTGAAAAAGATGTATAGTTACCATGCACTCCCGTGCCCCATCGCATAACAGAAATAAGGAACAATTTTTGGCACATGGTCAAACTCTCGCTGTTGTACCAAACTTCAGCATCAATTTTCACCCATTTCTAATCATTTTTCTGGGCTAAAAATTTCAGGGATTTTAGATCTAAATGTCTAGTTTCCAGAACTTTTTGCAGAATTAAAATCGGTATAGCAGAACAGCCGCAAATCAACAGCGGGACCCATCGCTACAGGGACGTCCTTGTTTAAGGACGTCCCTGTTGCGACGGTTTGGTTATGCGACAGGGCACCGGCGGAAGTATGTACAGTGGTCCGTTGCATAATCTTCTCGCTGTTGCGAGGGTTGGCACACACAGCGAGACCGATTAATGTTCAACAGCGAGTGTATCCATCTTTGGCGATAACAGGGTTTGGTTATGCGACGGAGCACAGGGAACCGTACATAGTTCTGTGGTGTAGAGCATTCTCATTGACCCGTCACATAATGGGTCTCCCTGTTGTTATAACTTGGTCACGAGTGAGAGTCATTCTTGTTGAGTGCCAATGGCAAATACAATGTCTCAAAACAAGGACGTCACTGTTATGTCGGCCCCTGCTGTTGAATTGTGGCTGTTCTAGTGGGCCGATCTTTATTCTGTAAAAGATTTTGAAAAAGAATAGTCCTACTTAGATCTAAAATTCTGAAATTTTCAACCCAGGAAAATTATGACAAGTGTGTGAAAATTGGTGTTGATTTCTGGACAACAGTGCGTGATTTGACTAATTCGTCGTTTGCTGTTGCACTGTTGTAAGACCCAAATCTAACTTGGTTTTAAACTCTTGCTGTTGCGATGACCTCATTATATGACAGACCAAAGATGACGCCACATCTCTAAAATATTGTTCTTCAGTGTGTGATAAAGTGTGATTTACAATTTATGAGTATCTACACCATATTTGTATTTCAAACCTATGAATCATAGGAATTGCATTACCATCAACGCAGATGATAAAATGATTCCATCTGAAAAACTGTCAGTAAAACGGTTTTATGAAGATCTGTGTATTTTATTTGTTGTCTGGAAGGATAGTGGCAATATGCACATTATGGTAATACATACACACTGACACATACATAGGCCTACATATACAAGTCCACACATGTATACACACACTCACACATATGTATTCACATGTCTAAGGGGGTTAAAATTTAATGTCGATAATCATATTATCCATATAATTGACTTACAGCAATTTAACTTGTCCTAAGAATGATCGTGGATGAAAGAAATCATACACAACACATCAACTTTACTTGAGCTATCCATAGATGCCAGGGACAGATTTAGAGAAAGACGCATGAGTAAAATTTTACTTTTTCTAATGTAAAACTGCCGTCCATGCAAAGATAGGGCGCCGGGATGTTTTTTTAAAATAGGTGCGCCTCCCTTTCTGGATCCGCCTCTGCATGCAATATATAATCATTGGAAATATTGCTGCATCGAATGTTGAGCGGTTATTCATCTAGCTAGCACGTTGTTCCAACTCCCGCCCTCACACTCTCCATAGGGATGTACATAATTTAGATAAGACCCCTGTAAGACGTTTGGTAATTACTACTGTATACCTACTGTTGGCCGTCTCATGATCCCATGTCCACCACGTAACATTACATAGTTTGTCCCATCAACTGGACTTGCAGTCTGTCTGACGGTGTACAACACCAGCCTTATTAATTAAGGGTCTCTTGCTCCAGGCTCATGAATTATAGAGTGGCAGTATAATGAAACCCCCAAAGGAGGCGTGACGTCAACAGGCCGGCCATTGGAAATACCTAAGGGGCCACAACAGAGGAGGATCGAGTGTGGGGGGGGGGGGGGGGGCTGTCAAGGGGGTCATGACACCCCCTCCGCCCCCATTTTAGTTTGTGTTTGGTGACTTAAATTCCACACACGTTGTGTTTGCATCTGAATATGCGACATGTTAGTATTTAGCCTATATGCGCAGCCCCCTCGCCAACCCCTTTTCTTTTTGAAATCCTGTATTTGCCCCTGCATTATTGATTATTGTTTGAAGTCTGTAATAACTGTGTGATGCACGTTGAATACTACTCAACTTGCATCTTCCATTACTCAAATAAACACCAGAGATGTATGTGTTTGAAAGTCGAACTTTACTAATGCACGTCTACATGTAAGTGATTGGGTAGGGCCCGTCCAACCAGCGATCTATTGTGTTTGCAATGTTATTTGTATAAAAACTGGTAACCATAGGCCTATATACAAAACGCCGCACATAGTTATGCAAGATAACTGTTTAGGTGTCAGCCTCCAAAGTCTTATTTCCATGTACTACTAAGCTGCTAAGGATTAATCCACTAATGATAAGGTCGCTATTTTGTACATGAGAGGGGTATTTCAAATATTAATCATACAAAAAAAGTTGTGTGTACAGGACATCCAATGTATCCCGTATGCTTCAAAATCCAATTACTATATACTTCTTACATTGCAGTGTATGACGAAATCCATTCGCGCAATATTGTCGCGTAAATAGAGGAACTTATATGGAGGCCATGTCACGCGCATAGATAGGATCGTACCTGCACCTACTCGTTTGCGGACAGTTAGGGGTTTAGCATCCCATAGCCCTCTCTTATATAAGTATTCAAACTATGCCCTCTCTGATATATTAATTTAGTAAAATCGCACAATGTCTACGGCACCGAAGTCTCTCTGGAGTCTGTCGACTTTGTGTATGCTTAACCAGTTTTATGAGAGGAGTGATGTTCTATGGGGAAATACTGATTACTCCTGCTTCAAACTTTCCATTGTTCTTCCAGGATTAACTCAGAGGTGTATCACCTCTCGTTTTTTATTGTGTTAAAGTTTTGGAGGCGAGAAGTTTGTGCATGCGAACTACCCGGTAAAACCATGCTGGTCATATTACCCACTCTACTACTTAGCCAGTTTTGACCTGACCATTGTCTCTGCAACCTGGCCACCTCTGGATCAGCCTGGCACCTAAGGAAACCACAGGACTACTTTTGAGCCGCAGGGCTGTCAGCCTACATTTATTTCTCACGTACACATGGGTACTTATTGAACGAGATATTCTATTGTGCGTCTGTGGCATATGCATTATCTTTAAGTGCAAATGAAAGTGGTTTGCAATTCAGATACCAACACGTTGGTGTTTGCCAATGCTAACTCCTCATAGGAAATGTATAGAAATACTCTTTGATTTCTATTCCTGTTGAGCGCATTTGCCCAAGGCAAGTAACAACGCAAGAACTTTGTATGTTCCACTATTCCTTAATTGATTGACATTGTTTGATTTGGTGTCGATCTGCTCAAGTAAACATGTCAAGGCATGCCAAAGAACGCAGAGCGGTACGTTACTTTAAGTCTCTGCCCGGCTCCAGATGTATACGTGAAGGGTTCGAGGGGTGGGGGGAAATTCCCATTGGGCGATTCAACTATTATTACGTTCGTTAAGGCGACCAGAACTGGTCGGAATTAAATCAACCAGAAAAGTTGTTTCCATTAAGCGATGCGACCAGAAAAAGTGATAGATTGCTTGGAAAATATATTACAATGTTAAGGAGAGAGCCCATTGAGCGATATAACTGAAGGTTTAGTCGAATGAGAGATCGCTCGCGACCAATATCTAACATTTTTATATGTTATGCAAGCAACTGACTTGTTATTGACATATTTCTATTCAAATTGCTAAATGGGAACAGCAACACGTTTCCGGTCGTTTTTTGACCACTTCTGGACAATAGTATTTTAGGCTCCTGCAGCTTAAAGGGGGGAACCCATTGAGTGATTAAACCAAAATTCTGGTCGTTTCGACCAGATCTGGTTTCTTAATTTTAGTTAAAATGACTAAAACTGGTTAAAAACGACCAGTATTTGTGTTCCTATTGGGCAATCAGACCAGAAAGTTATCAAGTAACGGTGAATCACTTGTATAATATATCTAACATTATTTGATATTGTAACTGCATTCGATACAAATTCAATTGAGTCGCTTAGTGGGTTCCCGGCTTTATTTGTCCGAATTTTGTCAAAAACACGAGAAAAGAATATAGAAACTATACAAATATTTGCTAAATATCTTCATGCACCGAATTACTTTTTGACCAACTGAAAAGAAAACTAGATAAGAAGCCTACTTAAGTCTTGTGGTTTGTCTACATATATCCCGGAATGCACCTCGATCGAGATTAGTCTTCAGGTAAACCAGAGTAAATAAGCCATCCCTGGTTGGGTGAATCCCAGCCCCCCCCCCCCCCCAATGTTGTGACGTCCGACAGCTCTCCTCTGGGCGTGGGGTCGGCCGAACACGCCCTAAACACACACCTCTGACCAGTCTCAGTGTTAGATCATTGATCTCTGTTAGAAGCCATGTGACCCGCTCACTCCCTCCTGATGCTGATGAGAGAACTACCACCTGGACACCTGCTCCACACCCACTGAATCAATTGGCACAGCACCTGTAACAACAGAAATATTTCAAGTGTGGCTGAGGAGAGGGGGGTGGGTAAAAATTGGGGTGGTGTTGACAGTTGCTTGTCGAATTTTGCAAGGGGTCTTTCATTAAGTACGTACACACCAAGGGGGTATGGGAGGGTAGGGGTGTAAGGTTTGTGTACATTCCTGTATACATCTAATCCAATTGATTCAACCTAACCGGGGGGGGGGGGCAGCAAGATCATCGACACAAGAAGTTCTCATTAATAAAGACTTCAATGTGGTTCTAGGTCTTTTGCCCCCCGGACTTTTGCCCCCTAGCTGGACCTTTGCCCCCTGGACTTTTGCCCCCCAGGCATTTGCCCCCCAGGTCTTTTGCCCCCCAGGCTTTTGCCCCCTGGACTTTTGCCCCCTTATTATTGTAAGAACTAAAGCCAAACAAGCCTAGGCTACATTATAATATTTTGGTAGCATCGTAGTAAGTGGCACTTTATATATCAACAAGTTCATTAGGAACAAATTAACACAAGACAGAAATTTAGATAAACAACTATACATTTTTTTATTTTTATAAATAATTGAATAAATACATAAATAAAGATTCTGTTTGGACTTAGACAAATTAAGGTTAGGAAAACAGCTAGACTATGAGGCAGCCAGATGGGTAATGACTGAATAAGCTCATGTCACCCCCTTTTATACCTGGGCCTAGCCTAGCCAGCCAGGTAGGCTGAGTCACTCAGGGTGATATGAGCTGCTCACAGGGCAGCCCTGTCGCACAGGGACACCCCAGGGCCGTGCTAGTCGTGTTGGTGAACCTCGAGCTCAGAACTGCTCATAGAACAGCCCTGTGCAACAGGGCTGCCTTGTGAACTCGACTTGGCCCACATACTGTGGGGCTTTCACCTCAAACCACAATATGGGGGGCAAATGTCCGGGGGCAAATGTCCGAGAGGCAAAAGACCGGGGGGCAAAAGACCAGGGGGCAAAAGTCCTGGGGGGCAAAAGACCAGGGGGCAAAAATCCTTGGGGTCAATTGTCCGGGGGGCAAAAGTCCGGGGGGGGGGGGGGCAAAAGTCTGGGGGGCAAAGGTCTGGGAGGCAAAGGTCCAGGGGGCAAAAGACCTGCCACCCTTCAATGTAGCATCAATTAGGAAAATTTAATAACTAAAAATTCACCTTAGCAGAATGGATTGACATTTTAGGTATCCTCTATGATTTTGCAATAGTTATACTCCCTACATACTGGCCTCAAAAAAGGCATTAAGTTTTGTTGATAGTGAATAACGGGCAATTCGTTAAGAATGATTTTAAGTATGCCCGAAAGTTACGGGCAACCCTATCCAGGAGAATGACCGTCAGGATGCAATGTCGATTTTGTTTCTGTTCTGTTTTTTGTTCTAATCTCTATTCACTTATCATTACAATCACCCCCAACCTGTTACCAGGATAACTTCATCATACAAAACTAAATCAAACCTGTGACCTTAAGTCCGGCATCGATCATAGAAATAGGGGAACTGTTGTGTCTTATCTACTAAATCAGTTTACACAGAATGATACACATTCACGTAAACAGTAGTGAATCCGAGAATTTCGAAAGCGTAGCGGGGGGAGGGGGATATAAATGCCAAAATACTGCGCATGAGCATGTACGAGGCATTAATCATACCTCTTTGGCTAGTTCGCTGTCCATGTACAGTCATCCCCCCACACTCTAAAAAAAGAAAGGGGGGCGGGGGCGGGTTGATCCATTCCCGAAACCTGTGCCTTGTTTGCTGGTATGTGGTGTACACGGATGAAAATGTACAAATATCCCAGCTGCTTTTTCACTACTATTATGCACACCTATAGATGGCCAGCAAGAAAAGTTCATTTTGTGTTTTTTGTTGCATCGGAAAATAGAGTTCTGGCTTGATAATTGTATATGAATATCATTTTATATGAGGTGTTTTCCCGGGGGTGTTTTACGTTCACAGAACACATACTGCAAGGATACTGTGTGCGTCTGTTAGGAGTCCCAGTTAGTTGAACTTACAAGAATATCAGCAAAGACGAGTTGTCAGGAGGTGACAGTAAATGCTCACGTTATCAGTGGTTTCTTGTGTCCCAGATCTATAGCGCTGAGTAGAGGGGGCAGGCCTACAGGTGTGAGCCTACAAATGAGATGGCGTCAATCCCACCTCCGCATGTTTCGTAATCCAGTAACAACACCTTTTAGCCTGCAGTTGGTGTCGAGAAAATTGCAACATCCTGCGCCCATCCGGAGACCTTACTGTATCACTATTCCGCAGAGAATTTACCTGCGATATTGCTGCAATTTTGCATCGCACATAATATACATCTCAAGCTAAAACCGAAGGGTAGAATACAGGGCATGATTATTGAGATATTGAACCATTGGTAGCGATGGTATTCAATTTTTTATTTTTTTTTGAAGAGACAAAATAGGTATGTGAAATACTGCTTTTAAACTATGCACGTGATTTCTGGCCAGCAAATATATAATTGGGCAGGAAAGCTTTCCTTCAACTTGGCCAACTTGGCCAACTATTTTTCACATAGTCATCAGGATCGATTTAGCCTTTGATGGAAAAGTACCAGGTCTCTGGTTTAGGTATAAGATTTCTTCTGCTTGCTGAGTGACTCGATGTAATTACTTCAGTTTATGTTTAAGCTTACATGCCATGCTCATAAAGACCAGCTGACCTTTTGCAATGCTACATGTATCAAGACGATCCTTGCCGACTGGACTCCAATGGTGGGATAATTATGAAGAATATCAAACTTACTGCGCAGGGGATGGATAAAAAAAACATAATTCTTGCGGAACTCTCTTCGTTTGTGTAGGAAATTGCTGCACTTTGCTGTGTGATCACTGGTTGTTTGGGGCTACCAGGTCCCTGAGAGAGGAGGATCATGGGGGAGGACATTTTCTTGTGGACTAGAGAACAAGAGAAAGAGGGAAATAATCCTCTTAGCAAATGCGAAAGTACACAGAATCATCGGAATACCATATGAAAATAGTGAAATATTTAGGGTGCTGGAGTACTATGCGGGAAACCATGTAGTTTTGAGCCAGGCGTCGTTCTGAGGTTGATCCGTCGGTTGGACGGAGGGGGGGGGGGGGGGGTTGTCCAAGAAATCTCCTTATGGATAAGACTGAATTTAACCTATAGAAAGGGGGGGGGGGGATGTTGCATAGATAGCATACACATAAACCCATACCAGTGGCAGATCGAGGATTTTGAAAAGGGAGGAGGGCGCTATTGCAAAAAAAAGTTCCTTAATTACGTTTGGGCTGAATTTTTTACACTAAAAAAGTCAATATTTGGCCAAAAAGGGTGGGCTCTAAATCAGCCGCTGCAAAGTTCTGACGTAACAACACGTAAAAGATAGCTAAGGTGTGGGACTTACTGGTCAGACGTTATGAGATTAGCCTTCGCAGCAGCCATGTATGTTAATAATTAATTAGCCAACCTGTCCAGAGTTTGTTGGCTAAGCTAGTTCTATTGAAATAGCCCTCCGCAATCCAGACTTCGATACACCCTGCCATGTAGCAACCGAGGTGCACATTCCATACAAACAATCGATTTTGCATTATATATAGTAGTTTACAGTGGTTTAATACAGGTGCAGGGGGTCGTTCAAATGTGATCTTTGGATTCACTCTTAGACCCTAAGAGACTTTGGTTCCTAGTTCCTGTTAGAGTTATAATATCATAAGATGGAATAGTTTCTGTTAGTGTTATAATATCATAAGATGGAATAGTTCCTGTTAGTGTTATAATATCATAAGATGGAATAGTTCCTGTTAGTGTTATAATATCATAAGATGGAATAGTTCCTGTTAGTGTTATAATATCATAAGATGGAATAGTTCCTGTTAGTGTTATAATATCATAAGATGGAATAGGAGGACCAACTTAGGAGCAAAAATTGAATTAGATTTAAAGAACCTCTTATCTTAGGAAATGTCTTTCTTGTTTAAGTACAATTGAAGAATAAAATTTGAATCATAATTTCTTATAATTTTAAATCGCCTGCCGTCTGTTTAACATCGTCTGCTGTTTGTAATATCATTATTTTCCATGATCTGTGATTTCATTTTTGTATATTTTAATGATATTGCCTTGATCTATTTTTATGGGCGAATGCATTAGGGTAACAATATCTAGAGTTCAATCTCACAAAAATAAACCATCTGCCATCAACAGCCAGTAACGGCTGCAGAAAGTCGTAAAATGCCTTTCACTAGATTCGGTAGTCAGATGTCCAAACTTTGCCATCCTGCCAAGAACACGTGGAACATGACAAGTGCGCGCGCATCTCAAATAGCAGAAAGCCGACCGGAGAAAAATCGCCCACATTGGGGGAAAGTCGCTGAGTCGGATACGAGGGACACGGCTACCTAATGGATGGCCGGGTTTAACGGGAGAAGAAGGGAACTAGGGACTAGGTTTTGGGGGATGGGCTGCATTAGTGGGTACGGCGGACGGACACAGGTGTGTGCTGTGTGCTGCGGTCGGCCGGGGTTAGAGGTTACATGGGTATGAGACAAAATGGAGTTACCTTCGTCAATTAGTCGCTTTGGTTATGGGCGCCTACTGAATATTGCATCTTTGTAAATTACCAGATAGACGCCAGGCCATAGTATAATTATACTTTACTGTATGGTACATGATGACGAGAGGCAAAATAAGTACAAAAAAATGAAGTTTCAAATAACATTATGCCTATTGTTGAAACATATTGAGACGTAAGAAAATATCATTTCAGATTTGGGAAAAGCATTAATAAGAGAAGTTTTGGATAATATCTAGACTGTATAGCCTGAGACTGAGTTTATTGACAACAGGCTTGTGTAGTTCAGATTGACAAGGCAAAACTTTTAAACTGAGAATATGTTCTTTTCTAAGAGGGACTGTAAACGGTGAGGTATTAAATATCCTGCGGGTGAAAGCTTATCGTTAATAGATAGACAATTCCTCATTATTATTGGGTGGTGCAGGAAACCAGATACTTAATCTGAAAACCGTCCAGTGAAAATAAAAACTGTTTTAAAAAAAGAAAAAAAACTATGAATGAGTTTTCAGTGACCTTTGCAGCTAGCGGGGGCGGATTAGCCCCCCCCCCCCTAATTTTAGATAGATTTAGACTGTTTTAATGTAAAATTCTAGCACCTCATATTTTGCGTAAGGGCCCCCTCCCTTTTGGATATCTCTGGATCAGTCTCTGTCAGACATGTTTGTGTATTTCCCACTATTTTTATTTTTAGGATACCCAGCGTCATTTTTGTGCAATGCTTTATTTAATATTATATAAAAATAATAGTAATATCTAATATTACTATGTGTATTAAAAATTTGATTCGGCAAAGGCAGCACCATTCAACCCACTGAGCGGGTATTCATATTCCCAGTGGTAACAGATAGGTGGGGGTCTGACCAAACACTGACAGCGTGACCTCGCATACAAATAAAGATGAGAAGGGAGGGGATCGTGTGGTGAAACTAAGAAGTGCGGAGAACGGAGTTTGCTGTAATACTGTAAGGGGACGGGGGGACATGGTACACCATGTGTGAGGGTGTGAGCGATAATACAGGAACTCAGGTAGATCTATCAGGGCTGGATTTATGAGAAAAAAATCAATATAAGATCGGTTAGCCCTAAAGGAAATTGTCCACTATCCGGCGTATTGCTCGTGTTGGGCAATTAGCTTGCCGTGTCCGTCACTACCCGTAAAACTGGGCACCCAGGGTAGAAAATAGGGAAAGACTTCTTTGCGGTGCTTCTTCCGTTGACCCAGCACAAGAAACACCACAAATGCTTTTGTACAGTCTCCTATAGAATGCTTGTGGTTGCAACCTGTTGGTTTCTGAAACGCAAATTCCTTGCGGTGGCACTAGAGTCCAGCGCAAGTTGTCCCCCATTGCACGGTGGAATATGGGCTAAATGGAATGGATTGAAGAAGAGAAAAAAGCAAGGCCAAACTCCCTACGTTAATACAAGTTATGGGAATGTGGCCGAACTGGCTACGTACACGACGTCGTGTATGCGATGTCGTTTATACTACGGCAGTGTATACACAAAGTCGCCTATATTAGAGAAACCATGTGTATGAGAACCATCAACCAATGCATACATTCCCATTTCCGTATACTACTAAAATGTCGCACATATAGCTACTAACGCATAGCATATATAATAGAATCAATATAGGCGACAATGTCATATGAATTGTGACATGAATCTGGGCGACGTCTTGGACTTACGTTCTGGTCAATTCACATGTGTTTGTTGCATAAAAGTGGAGCCTATTGACTTGATGTCGAGCCCATGGAGACTGCCATGTATGAGAGTCTTGTGCATAAAATAAACTATATATATACTAAAATTTCCGATTCTACATACTACTTACTTCATTATGAATTGTCGCGTGGACAATTAAAGGCAGGTTTCCACAGGACAAGACAATTAGTTTAGTCGGCCGACCAAATGTGTGAACCCTTTCAAAACACAGCCACCAACCCAAATATAAAGCTCTGGTCGTCGAGGCTTGAAAGGGCGAGTTACCACAGAACGACAAACTATGCTTTTATGTGACCATCAAGTGTTAACCCTTTTCATCTCAGCGACCAATGCTTCTTTGTGTCAATAATCGATGAAGTTGGAAAGGGTTAACATTCATTTGTTACGTTTGTCGTTCTGTGGAAACCCACCTTACACCCGTCGAGCTTAATTGCATCTGGTAGCTCTGCACAAACCTGCCTTTAGTAGTCAATTCATGCTATACCTGTCGCTTACACAGTAGAGCAGATTCACGCAACGTCGCGCCTATAGACATCGCCGAACGTGGCGGTTACTTTACTACTTGGCTGGGCAATGCAATGGTCATTATAGAAGGGACGCAGGTTAGCGCCCCTCTCCATTTGTTGGGAAATTTAGGCATTTTCTGTGTAAAATTCTCTCAAAAAGTCGTTAAGGAGAAATCTTTCCAATAGCACTTGAATTAGAAGTTTAATGCTCGATTCTAAAGGCATTCAACAGTATTTCGTTGAAAAGAAGTCGGAAAGAAGTGTGTTTGCAATTGTCTAATGTCCTGTGGTTCTCCGCATCGAAATAGGAGCTTCCTTTGGCCTGGCCTAAATCTAATACAATATAACGGTGGCTTTCCATATTACCTGCTATGCTCATATTACCCCACCTTACGGCGTAAGTGGCTATATAACCTTGTTTAACTCTGACAGAAGTTTGACAAAAAGCAAATGTTATGGAATTCCGTCTCAGTTGCTGATGATAATCTCGTTGAGAGGGCGACAACGAATCTCCGTTATTACATTCTGTACTTGTTGCTATGGTTCACGGATACTTTTTATATTGCATGAGAAATATGTACCACAAGCGTTGACTGGGACTCTTTTTATCTATTTCAATCATTTGACAAAATGCTACCTGACACCTGATACGTTATAAGAGAGGAAAACATTCAATGACCCCCCTCATTACTTAAAGTTATAGTGGAAAAGAGTATTAAAATTCCAAATAAAATGCTATTTCAAAATGAAAAAAAAAATATACAAAATACCTATTGAGCTGGATAAAATATGACCTTGTTTTAAGTCGCTGAAAGTAATGATGATCGAAATGTCATTGTCACCCAGTGGGAATAAATTTGTTTAATGTCATCAATTCCATTATCTTTCGTTATCAACATTTAGGCCTATTGTTTCTATTTGAAACCAGGCTTGTATTATAACATTGTATGTAACAGATCTTCAATATCTATGAGTCTTTAATAGAATATTTGATAGGCATCTCAACACTCCGTGTCATGTAACTGCAGCATTTTCAAAACAACCCACCTTTTTACAAATTTGCTTTTCTGCCTGCATGTCTAAAGGTGGTATTACACTACATGGGTGGTATTACACTATATGACATGTGACGATATTGCAAAGAAATATCACAAATTAGAGACACATTGTTCGACATTTGCAAACTGATCCAAATTTCCAATTTCAAACAATTATATCACACTTGCATACAGATTTTCTGTTATATCATCATATCACCCCGATATCACAGCTCAAAATTGTGTAGTGTAATAGGGCCTCAATAACAGTATGTGCCCTTCATATTTGCAATTTGAGGGAATAAAACCATTTCAGTCACCACCATACTTTCAATACACCTTTCCCACGTACATGAGCAGTGGACCTTGCCTTCGACACAACTGTTCCCAACGTCCCCACACGAGTCCATATACTATTCCCTTGATTCAGGCCATTCCGCTAGCAGAGCGCCACACTTTTAAAAATAGGTGTATATATTCCACACACTAATTCTAAACTGTTTTCTTTTCTTGTCACCATTCCAGGACCGGTGAAAAGGTCGACAGAACAAATATCGCGTGACCAGGAGGACATCGACGTCTACGGCCGGAACCACTGATGCGCCTGCGCGGCGCCCAGTTCGTCCATGACATCCCATAATAGTAGTTGCCCTTGTTAAACCATTACATGTCCTTCAGTGCAATTGTGTACATAAACCCATTTAGCACAAGTCATACACAGTCTTTGGATGCAATAAAAACAGACTGGCATTAAAGTCAGCCAGAATATAGTATCTGTGAAGTTTCCATGTAGAAATCCTTTGCCATTCTAAAGCTAGAAATACATTTTTAGTGCACGATTTATATGTAATATTATATCTATATATGAAACAAATCATGGATACCTTAAAGGTTTTTCTTGAATAATGTTCCGGAAAATTGGTAAGGACATCGTTCCCAGATTATAGATCTTATTATTTTTGCCTATCAATTGTACTGTTAACGTTCTCAGCATCATATCCTTTAGAGGCAGGGTCAATAGAAATTTGCTAACATCATATTATGTGCCTGATGTGATGAGAAACATTCTTATAGACACCCTCCGGTTTAATGAAGTTTAATGAATGGCTGATAAAAGCGAATTAATGATGCCCTATTTACAAGTGTTATATTTGATGTTCAGGATCATACAATGTTGAGAATTTATGAAAATAAAGAATTTATTTGTAAAGCAGTATTCTGTGCATTTATAACTTGATAAACACTTAGATCTACCAATAATAAGTAGCGACAACTATAATGTCAGCTATCGATATTTACTTTATGCCCTCGAACTGTAGAATACTTAATTGAGATTAACTTGAACAAGCGTTGGTTTTAGTTCTGTAAGTGTTTGATATTCTTTATCTAATCCTTATGACTGTTTTTAGGTGTTTAGTTGTTCTATAACCAAGTCTTATTCTTCCTTTAAAAAAATGAGACAATTTGCTTTTGGCATCCTGATAGGAGAATACAAGTATTTATATCATGAGGTATCACAGGAATGTTTTCACAAAGTTCAGATCATAAAAAAGTCCCATGGGCTTTAGTGCCATTTGAACACATGATACCAGTAACATTCTACTTCAGTAAGAAGAACTGTGGGGGCGTCCGAGGGTGGCTGTAAACCCATAGGGGATTGTCATTAACTGAGGGCTACGCCTGAGGTTTTTACGATCCTCCCATGAGTAGTACTGCCACCCAAGGATTACCCCAAATGTTCTTCTATATTTTATCACCCAAGCATTATTCAAACTATGTTAAAACAACTGATAATTCATAGTCAGAGTGGCGTGGCCTGGCAGTATGGACTGCCAACAATAGCACTGCTCACCAACAGTGCGGGTGATAAAAGATAGCAGCAATACCACCTCGGCTTCACGGCCGTGTCTATTCTCACATCTAAAAAAACCCACACATCTAAAAATCACACATCCACGGGCCCATGCGTGATGATTTCCGTCATCCGTGGATGTGTGGATCATCGCGCATGGTCGTCGAGTCATCGCGCATGGCCGTCGAGTCATCGCGCATGGACGCCGAGTCATCGCGCATGGGCGCCAAGTCATCGCGCATGGACGCCAAGTCATCGCGCATGGTCACACATCCACGGGTCGACTTTGAACTGGGTCAGCGCGAATGGGCGTCGCGTCAGCGCGAATGGGCACTGAGTCAGCGCGAATGGGCACTGAGTCAGCGCGAATGGGCACACATCTATGGCCTCAAATCATCGCGCATGGGGCTGAAATCATCGCGCATGGGCCGCAAATCATCGCGCGAGGCTACCCGTGGATGTGTAGGTAACCCACGCGCGATGATTCCCGTCATCGCGCGAGGCTACCTGGGGATGTGTAGGTAACCCACGCGCGATGATTCCCGTCATTGCGCGAGGCTACCTGTGGATGTGTAGGTAACCCACGCGCGATGATTCCCGTCATTGCGCGAGGCTACCTGTGGATGTGTAGGTAACCCACGCGCGATGATTCCCGTCATTGCGCGAGGCTACCCCGGATGTGTAGATGTGTGAATAGACGGTCCCCGGCTTCACCTCAATTCCAGTGCTGTGTTAATCCTTTTGGTCAAATATGTTGACTGATTGCTAGAGTTATGGAGAGACCAAGACTTACCCAACGGCTCTAAACACTTGCAAATGATACACAGTCCTTTATTGCCCACTTTCTATTGTACTCTTTTGATAATTTGTTTGGTAGATTGGTTGGTTGGTTGGTTATTGGTTGCTTTATGCCCTAATCAACTGCCAGGGTCATATCAAGGGCGGTGATGGTGATCGAATCTATGAGAAGGTAGAGACCATACCCCTACACATTTACCGAAGTAGGTGTTCTTTAATGTGCCTGGTCCCATAGACAGGGCCGACCAACACAACAGCCGGTGGCACAAGGCCTTTGATATCCCAGTCGTTGTCACTGGGAGAAACACAGAGGGGTGTAGCAGCCCTGCCTGGCCCAGCCGAGAATCAAACCCGGCTCTCCCGCATGCCAAGCGAACGCTCTAACCA
This sequence comes from Lepidonotus clava, assembly GCA_936440205.1. Lineage (NCBI taxonomy): Eukaryota > Metazoa > Annelida > Polychaeta > Phyllodocida > Polynoidae > Lepidonotus > Lepidonotus clava. The sequence continues at coordinate 5,285,376 of OW387148.1, forward strand.
CTTCACCACCCCGTGCCCCTTGTTTGGTAGAATATGTTCTAATAATGGAAAATTCAAAATATAGTAGCTGGTTTTTTTTTTGGATCAGGTACAAACCCTTTTCCAAACTGGCTATATGCGGGATGACATCGTTTATACTATAGACATGTATACTTACCCTAATTATTCAACCTATGTCACCTGAACACAAATATAATTTTCTTTTGCCTAGAGATGGCCTTATTCACAATAGCTATGTTTAAGGTAGAAAACCATGTTTTTAATTCCCGTGGGGGAAAAAATCGAGATTGTTGATACTTCAACTGAACAAGGAGATAAGTTAAGATCATCTTACTGAATCACGGAGGCGTTTCTACTTAATACAGGCCCACATAGAGATAGAATATCGACAATATACACAATTAAGAAAAACATATAGCTATGGTTTATTATGTGCATGCAATAAGGCGAAGAATTATGAATATGAAACCAGGGTCTCATGGACAATACATTGGTAAAATTGACTGTTATTGTGCTCAAATTTATATCATCAGACTATGATACTTACATTGGTCAGTTAATATCACAGAAAACAGCAGAAAAGCGAAATACTTATTGAGAACTGTATGACAAAACTTGTTGGTCAACAGAACTGTGGAAATCAACGGAGCGTCTGTTCTATTTGCAAAACTGAAAACTTCATTCATTGATTTCATGTATATTTTTCTACAGAGCTTCCTTTCTTTTTTTCATTAGGTAGCCCAAATTAATCTGCAGGTTTTTAAGATACCGTAAATTGCTATTCTTGGTAGAGATTTTTTTTAAATGTGCATACATACTAAATGGAAAGCCCCTATTAATGTTCAAACAAGTTTAGGCCTACAGCTGCCATTATATGCCTCTAGGCATACCGTTGCACAACATCCCGATTAGTATAGAAGAAAGTGTGAAGTTCCCAAGTTCCCAAGTTCCTAATCTTTCCTGATTTATCAATAGTTCAAACTACATAATTTATTCAATTGTAAGGTATGGTACCTAGGCCTATGCATAATGTGTATCTTTCCACATCGAGGAATGAAACCCAGGCACCCTGTGAAAGGCAGACATCCTAACCACTGCACCAGAACGGAGGTACACAATATTCAAACAACTATAACAGGAGATTTTGAGTCACAAGAGAATAGGAAAAGAGAAACATTGGCCATGAACGTTCGCAGAGAAAGGAAAATATAGAATGTCAATTGAAAAAAGATTATCATTTAGACTATACTATAATCTGAATAATATAACCTCAGCAACAATCAAACTCCAGCTTTATGCCAGGCACTCCTTCTAAACTAGACAACGAAGTCAATCTCAGCTTGATGAAGCAGTCCTCCATGTAAAGTTATACGTTCTAGTTTTACTTTATTAATGATTGAATATCTTGGGAAGCGTGGACGGCACGTGCTTTATTGAAATATACCTGCACTTCTTTACGGACTTAATTCAATTATAGACGAAACTTCAAGTAATTCACCAACTGGAAATGTTCAATATCAGGCCATATAAAGCATGCCTTTTATACACAACTAACCGAGGTCTGGGGTTGTTTTGTTTGATTAATGGCGTAGAAATGCTGCTCTTATTTTTGAAAAAAAATTGCATGACAAGCATATTCCTTAGGGCTGATAGTCACATTAGAACGTTACTTTGCACGAAAAAAAAAAGTGACAAATAAATCATCGAAACGTTGCTGTCCGCTCACAAGTTCAGAGCATTTCACCCTCCTTTGGAGTCCACGGAATAAGCGGGGTGGAAGATGCATGGGGGATCAGGTATGATGGACCAAAGGGCCCCCATCCCCTGGATCCGCTGAAGTAAACATAGCTCCGCCATATATACCCATGTATTGAGCACTGAGAGCACAGTAATCAATTATCCCTACCATAGATACCTTTACGACGTTATTTTAGTATTCGATGTCGCATGTATAAGATGTGCAATTTATACAACATCCTCCAAAGACCTATTTCAATATACTACTACATGTACAAGCAGGCCCGTAGCCGGGGGTATGGGGTGTTCGAGTGGTTCATATGAATCCCCCCTTGGACAAACCCCCTTCTAAAATATCCGAACCCCTCCCATAGGATGAAAAGAATTATTTATAAAAAGTTTAGTATTTCTGTTACTTTTATTCTAAAACATATTTTCATATGTATTCACATGCCTCAAATCCACAAGAATATATTAGCCTTATAGCTATTACTTACAAAATGACCCACCCCCCCTCTGAAAAAAACTGACTACGGGCTTGACAAGGATCCACGCGATAATGTCGCTCATAATTAGAGTGTTATGTACACGAGATGCATAATTATTGCATATTATGAGTCATACAATACAAGTCGTCTGTACAGGACGTGCAGTGTACGTGACATGCTTCAAATGTCCATTTCTATATACTAATTACACCACTTTACATTGTTGTATATAATATTATATTTCAACAATGCACCTATGGTTCAGTTCGCTGTGCAGGTTCATGAAAAGGGTTTATAGATGGACTATGTGCAGACATGCTCACTTTTCGGTGATGACCATGAATTCAAATACTGTATTATCAATCCTTACTGACAGTGATTGTTGATTAGGCCCAATGATGATTGTTGGATTTTAAGGTGGGCTCAAAAATCTTTCTATATCTTGCTATATTGACACCAACTCACGTTTTTTGGCTTGTAGAAGGTACTATGATTGAATCTATCGGGGTGGAGAGATGGCAAGGCAAGGTATACCATGCACAGCCCAGACTCAAACCCGGGCTTCCCGGACCTGAAACGAGGATAAACGAGGACCCTATCCACAATACCATCCCGCCCCCCTATTGATTATGATTCAGTAACATTGTTTTAAGTGAATTCTGAAGAATAATTATTCTAAATGCTTTCAAAATTGCAATTGATATTGATCATGTACTGATCATCAATATGGCGGCGAGCTCATTTTGAGAGATGTGACGTCATTATCTACAAATGATAACGCTAAGAGTCGCTGCCACGTGACACGCCTTCCAGAACGATCCCTCCAACTTCCGGTGCTGATTCGCCACATGTTGCCATGGAGACCTGGAGACCATTGTTCGAGCAGTTTATTGTCCGGGAAAAAGGTCAATTGTGACAATGGGTTCTTTACAATATAAAATGGTGGGTGTGACATAACGTTTGGAACGTGATTTTATAATTAAACAAATCATCTTCAGGGGCCTTCCCTAATCTGCCAAATAATGTATAATGATAATTCGTTAAACAATAGAAATAGTATTGAATAATACAACATATCATTTACAGCTTCCGCATTACTATAAAAGCTTAAATTCTTCACCAAAAATCCAAATTACAGTAAATCCATGTATGGTAGTTCCCATTTCAACTGTGATTCATTGTAACAGGATAGAAACAGTGTACACCCAGAAAAGCAGCGCTTAGCGTTGAGGCGTGTCAACTGTATAAATTGTTGAAATAAAAAAAAATTAAAAAAAAATTAAAAATATTGTCACATCGTTTTATTTGCACCAGCAGCTGTTCCCATAATTTTAGACCCTGGTAAGAAGGGCTGTTTTTGTACAGACTACATTGATATCTATATTATCAAATTTGTACACAAAACAAGATTGTGGCTCGTGTTTACACCTGTAATAGTTGTATCCTACTGCTTTGTTCTAGGCAGCATGCTGAACTTGCATTCGTTATGTTAAGTATAATTCTTTCTATCTTGTATAATATACAAGATATATATATTATAGGAAACCCATATAATCAAATATTGGCAGGATAGTTTGTTTGTATACCTGAATTGCAGCATATTTGGATAAGTATTTTCGTATTTTGCGTGCATGAATTGATGTGACATAGCCATTTCATTTTCCAATTTTATCCCTAATTATGTATAGTTTTGTACAGTTTAGAAGTCCATTACCCGCATTAAATTTCAGTGGCATGCCTATAGCCTTGATAAACCAGTTTTTTGTCCCTACTATTATTGCCTTGGTTTTTTGAATATTCATTTCAAGGCAGTCTGATTCAGGCCCATAGCCAGCTTTTTCTCAGAGGGTGGTTCGTTTTTTGAGTATATTAGGCCTAGGGATCAAATGTTCTTGTGGATGGGTCGGGGGCACACAATACAATACCGGCTATCGGCCTGTGATTCAAACCAATCAACAAATTTCAGTTGGGTTGCCTGAACAATGTCATGTAATCGTATGATTGAATACACAATCATCTCCAAACTGATTAACTTTACAATCAACTTTATACACAGTATGAACAAAGTTGGCCCTAAACAACTAGCTAATTACATAAATAATATGTTCGTTTACCAGTTTTTAGGTGATACAATCATAAGCAGCATTCCCATCTTCTTAGAGGGGTTTTCTTAGACAATTATTTTTCCAATCGGAATTTTAATATAACAAATAGATTATATCTCTGAATAATCTGAGGCCGCGCCCAGGTTAACACACGGCAAGACTTTATTCCACAATGCAATAGAGGTTTACAGTACAAATGGGGAATACATGTATCACTTTACACAAAACACACTGCACACCCACTGTCATTATAACAGTGGTTCAGGCTGAACATGTTATGCAAAGGCATTGTTGCTCTAGACCATAAGGGGTGTTTATACATACTGGTAAAAATGTTTAGGACTACCTTCAACGTATAGGCCTTACAAGAGAAGATTTTCCTGAGGCTTCCAACATGATCGTTATTAGAGTCCCAATAAATATTTCTGATAGCAAATGTCCTTCATATAGGGCAACTGTCCAGTATTGACCTTTCTCCTACTATGGACCATGAAGATTCATAGGGATTTTTTACTCTTTAAGCAAAACTAACAGCTGATCTAATTTCTTAGGTGGAAAGATATTCTGGATATTTGATTATGAACGATGGAAATAAATCTATATATAGAAATAATTCGTTTTTTCAGTTTTGCAAGTTTAACCCCTCATTAGAGCACAAAACATAGAAAGAAAGAAAAATATATAAATCATAGAATTAGAAAAAAGGAGACATCATCTATGAGGTTAAATAAGCAAATCTCAATCTACGTGGTCTTTTGTCTGTTTTAAAATCAGTCAGTTGTAAGCTACTCCCATAGATCAACGAGTATAGAATCACTCTATACTCGTTGCACAGATCCACATGATGGACTGCTGTAGAACATTAAAGGTATTTGGAACCTATTCTAGCACTGCCCATTGGTGCATACCTGTGGAACCCTCTTTGTGCTATTGTTTTACTACTTCTACACACAAACACTGTGTCAATTATTACTATAGGATGCCTAGAGGAGTCTTTGATCAAAAGAATAAAACCCTTTGTTTTTATTTTACTAGATATCAATAAGATCAAGACTTGTAGGGATTTCAAGAAAAAAACAATACAATGTTTTTTCTGGGATTTTTGGAACTCAGGTATTTCCCATAGAAATCTTTAGTAAATACCTCAAATGTTTACAATCCAATAACTGAAAAAAAAGTAAAACTTATTTTCCCTCTGGCTATGTATTCCTGGTGTATTAAAGAATATTCTGAGAAAGTATGGAAAAAATATCACTTCAAGTTAAAATCCTGTCGAATAGGTACAAGTACCTTTTAACAAGGGAATGCTGGGTTGGTGGGCCGTCCCACCCTTTCAAGCCCCCACCTCCCTTCAACAACTGGGAACTCCCCTACAGGTGGGTCTTACTGCTTCCACCTGCCGGAAGATTCAAGAAATAGAGGACAGTGGATTGGAAAGAATTATGGACAATCGGAAATAGACTAGGTGCCTTCCATTTAGTACATACGCACATTTTCAAAAATCTCAGACCCCCCAAACCCCCCTTGTTAAAAAATACGCATTAGAATTATACTAGAATATATACGCACATTTTCAAAAATCTCAGACCCCCCCCCCCCTTGATGCATACATACATTAATGGAAGGCCCCCTAGATGAATCCATAAACCAAATCAGTGGACTTAGATGACAATTACGTAATTGTAATGAAAACGCACATTGAAATAAAGTACCTCTGTGATTTTATTGTTCATGCATTAAAGGGACATTCTTATATCAGGGGCAGATGCTGAGATTTTCAAAAGGGAGTGCCTTAAAGGGAGCCAAAACCAATAAATTCAATGAAACTTTCCAATCTCAAATAATCATAGATTCCTTGAGCCTATTTCTGGCCCATGTTAAAATCTAAACCATGAGATATGGTAAAAACATAATTAAAACACATTTTCTAGCTCAAATCAATTAATGTGGATCCGCAAAAAATGGGGTTTGTTTACAAAAAATGTAAACATTACCATCTCCTGTGGCATTCAACTTCAGTTTGAGCTCTTTTTCACAGCTAATACTTTACCACTGACCTTAACTGGACTCATCTAACATATTTCTATACTTATCTGAGTTTTGAAAATTTTGTCAATTTTATTGGTTTTGACTCCCTTTAATTTAGAATTTTGTGCCAGCCCCTATGGGGCTGAGAATTCTAAATTACAATCAGCTGAAGATTGCAGGACCTTATGGAGGCCGGTCTCTCATAAGTTACTTAAGAAACTAAAAGATGAAAAGAAAAATGTGGGTCACAGATGAAAAGTGTTGACAACACCGCTGCCAAAACTCCATGGAGACTTTTAAGAAAAACAAGATGACCATGTTTCGTGCAACACGTACCTCTAGCAACGAACATTCATGATAATCATTTTTATCTTTTTATGTTTAATATCCCATTGTCGCCTGTCTTGGCAAAATTAATAGCTCTTCCATAACTCACAAAATGCGTGTATCACTACAAAGGGGACTAAGCATTTAGCATTTAACTTAATTTATGGATAAATATGGGGTGATACAAATGGGAATTCTTTGAGGCGGGGGTAACATCACGACACAGGTAAAAACACATGCATAAAAACGCAATGCTTTCATGCGCAACACCCATCTGCCTACTGAAGCATGCAGGAAGGACTTTAGTTTGAAATAGCTGGGGGATCAGTGTTAACATACAGGCCATCTAGGAAACTAGGATACAGGAACCCCCTCAATACATTGAACAACATAATTAAGGCTGGAGTTTATCATTCTGTATGAATTTGTGATGTTAAGGAGATTAAGCTTATAAGCCTTTCCAATCTCGCATGCAGGATACTCCACAGGAGCCTGACGCCTTTGTCCATAAGGTGGGTTATGTACATACTTATGGCTGTGTTTTGTAGGTCATTATACAACGTGTGTGGCTATAGTTTAGTTTTAAGTTAAACGTACTAGCTCTTAGGAGGAGAAATAATGTTTCGTATAAACTAAATGTTGTGAAGAGTGAAACATAAATATTTAATTGTGAACGAAGGAAGCTATAGATATATCATCTGCAGGTGCAGAGATGGCAAAATGTATGCAATGCCCACAGGGAATGCTTCATCAGCACACTTAATTGTTACCCGGATACAGGTTTGATTTCTTTTACATAGCTTCTCTCCAATAAGGCTACATTCTAAATCTTGGGTACACACTGCATGCTGTACAAAAAGTGATCATTTGCATTTGGAAATTAGATTATACTCACTATACTACATAGGTGAGTTTTGTAGGACGACCAATAAGGTGTAGACCTCAGGAGAAGCTATGGTTTGAGATGACTCCTCCACCATGCCCTCCGCTACTGTGCTAAAGAGGGTGCTCAGCCAAGCATAACTGCCCTAGTTTGAATGTCAATTATTTTTATATATACACTATTCAGTATGAAAAAGACTAGGCAGGTGAGGATTTTGGTGATACCAAGCACATGCAAAAGTATTAAAACTACCGGAATTTCAATTTTCTCCATAGGTCTGCCCAGAGAGGGTACAGAAGTGTAACATTTCATATAAAGTGAAATCTCCATGACACTCAAACATTTATGCAGCACCTAGTGACACCTAAATGTAAAAATACTATACCAGTAGGTGCAGGTGCTATAATGCAGGTGACGTAACATCTCCTGAAATGAGCCGGCCGCCATATCAGTAATCAATTCATAACTGTTATCATTTGCAACTTTAAAGCATGTAGAATACATGAAAATTTACTTAGCACAATCCTACTTCAGGCCCGCAGCCAAGGGGGGTTTGGGGAGTTCGTACGAACCCTATCTGGGATGAACTCCCTTCTAAAATATCCGAATAGATTAGAGTGTATGATTGCATATCATCTTATCTCATTATTTCATGCCATATTAATGGCTAGAATAGGTTAGATGTGTTTGATGTAATAGGATTGCCCACCCACTAGGTTTAGACTTTTAATTGTACAATGGGAACGGGTGGAAGAACAGCGATGCTCAACCCATTTACCAAAGAAAAAACAATAAAAAATAAAAAAGATAGGATGAAATGATTTATTTATAAAATGTTTAGTATTTCTATGACTCTTATTCTACAAGATATCTTTATAAGTAGTGTATGGCCCCAATCCACAAAAAACGAACCCCCTCTGAAAAAGCTGGCTACGGGCCTGCAAGTAAATCATAATCAACAATCGTTTTAAATTATAATTGCTAAATTTTAGGTTTATCTCACAGCCATATGATTATAGTCACCGTATATGTGATCACCAAAAGCTGATTACGTGACCACATCTGCACAAGGTCTGAATACACCCTTAAGCTGTTCAAGAGGTGTTGAAACCAAGTTGGCGGGATGGCCTATAAAGGGTTAAGATTTTATCTTGCTTTTAAAGTATGTTTGGGGTATGCTTACCAGTATGGCCTATTGGTGCATGTTGTGTTATTGTAAACACTCACATGGAAAATGTGTCTTTTATATTTGAATATCAAATATAAAAGAATGATAAGATATGAATTCTTTATATATGTACTTTATATTATAAGTTTCTGAAAAGAGCCATTTTCTGATTATGTCTGTTTTGAGGGTACGGAGATGATCCAGGCAAAATGAATATTTGCTATTGCAATTATCACAGGTAGAATAAAATATACGTTTGAAGTGTGTAAATTCGTAGTTGCATTGTGTGTGTGAATCCATGTGTCATCTATACATGTCTGAATCAGATTGAATTTCCTTAGATCTCTCAAGGACTTTGCATAAATTTGTCTTAGTGTATATGTGGGCACCAGGTAAATAGTTTTGGTCAATTTAGTTTTGTATGACTAGTCCTAACCAACTCTAGATCTCATCTTCAGCTTAGGTTCTAGCAGTATTATCGACATTCAAATAACATCACATCTTTTCTTCCTGTCTTCCAGGTACACTTGGTAACACCACCCTTGACAAAGACCTCGGATTACCATGTCCACCTGCCTCTTCCTTCTCCTAATCATTATCCTAGTACATAAGGCAGTCTGTTCTAAGGACCAATGTAGATCCCACTGCACAGAAATGCTTGGCCCAAACCCTCTGTGCTCCTGTGACGCCCTCTGTATGGTCTATGGTGACTGCTGCCTGGACTTCAGGAAATTCTGCCCTGATGAATATAGTAACGGTGAGAGGCTTTTTGGCCCTGCTGGTAGTCGTATGTATGGATCAACCTGTAAGGAGGTAGATCTCAGCAAGGGCAGGGAGATAGATGAGACCAAGGTGTTGATGGTGTCAATTTGTCCTGATGGGAGGCCATGCATGAGCCCTGGGAACAACCTGTCCCACCTCTCCGACATCAGCCATATCATACCTGTTACGGACACCACCACTGGAGTACATTACCTCAATGACCAATGTGCAGTGTGCAATAAAGTGCGAACTGGTGAACGCTGGGGCGTGGGAGTCTCATGTACAAAAGATCTAATAAGAAGAACGAGGCCCAAGGATTTTGTATCATTACTTAAATCAGAATTATGTTCTGTTTATTATGAGTTATCAGATGTAATACAAAAAGTAGATACAATACGACATATATACTGTGATAGTACAACTTCATCATGCAGGTTTAACTGCACAAATCAAGCTGTTGAAGAGGGATGTATAAAGAGCATTCACCAGTCCAGTGAGTCAAGATGCCAGCTTTCTAGGCAAAGAGCAAATGATGATTTCTGTGCTGCATGCACAAAGCTCGGAATGGAAGTCCAGAATTCCTTTGGTACCAGCGGGTTTTCAGACTTTACACCCAACTCCCGACCTAAATATGTGTCGCTCTCTCTGACCAATCTGTTTGGTCATTACAGTGAAGACGAAGGCATCACCCTGAACTGTCCTATAGGTCAGGTCAGTTTAAAGGTCGAGGCAGTGTGTAGAGAGTTTGGGTGTGGAAAGGGCCAGCAGAAAGTCGGTTCCATATGCTATGCGTCGCTCATCCAAGTGGAATTGACCTATAGAGTAATGTTTAGAGGTATCTCTCAAGTGAATAGCTCCAGAATGTACATTGAGAGTAAACAGAACCAAGTATTTGAACTATTTTTGAAAAACATTCACAAAATGCTTCAAGATTTCAGAAAAGATATCATTAGTGTCGATGCCACTTTATCAAAAGCTTCATTCCTTAGAACATCTAAAAACTTCTTTAATTTTGCTACAGAATTTACTCTGACAATTTACATAGAAATCAATATTGATTTTAAAGAATCTCCTTTCAACTTAACCTCTTTTTATGAATCTGAAAGTCAAACTATGACAGAGGATATGAGGACATTTTTAGTCAATGTCTTGCAAAACGGTAGCTTTGTAGGTTTCAATGTAACTTCAAACAAGACTGAAATCTTTTCAGGAACACATGAAAGCAGAATGGAATGTGACTGGCTGATTTTTAAGGAGCATGAGTACAAAAAATTGAGAGAGGACAGAATAAAGATTCTATCCACAGGAGAGACTTACCCTCCTTCTGATTATGAGGAAGTGGATGACAACCTCCAGGTGTGCATACATCATTCCCTCATCCAGCCTGTAGCAAACCCTTTCCCCTCTGCAGCAGAGGGGCTGGGCGTAGTGTCTCTGGTCCTTATCCTTCTCTCCATCCTGTCCCTCCAGGTTCGTCTCCTCCTGCAAGGTTGTGTGCCCTTATACCAGTCAGTGGCTGGCTGGCTCCAGTTCCACCTTTGCCTCGCCCTCTGCCTGGCGTTTATAAGTCTCCTTCTTAGTGGAGCAGCCTCTCGGTTCTTTCAGCCATCTGCATTCTGTGTTTTCGTTGCTGTCTTGACATACTGGATGTTTCTTTCCGCTTTCTTCTGGATGACCAGTATTGCAATTAACACCTACTTGGCTTTTCGCCCCTCAGCAGCCTTCAGAAATGCCAAGGACAATGCAGGCTACACTGTTACCACATATGCCTTGCTGTCATGGCTCCTTCCTATGGTGTTAGTGGCTGCGGCGGTTGGAACAAACTTCTCTGCCACAGACAACAGATTTAACCCCCGTTTTGGGGACAGAATATGTTGGTTCAGTCAGTACAAGGCCCTACTGCTGTTCTTTGCAGCCCCTATTGGGTGTGGAATTCTAACCACAATCTTTCTCTACTCCCTGGTTATTATATCTGTCAGGAAACGGCTAAAGGCAGCCCCCACTGAAAAAAATGCATCTAACCCATCAAGAATGAAGATCTACATCAGTTTGTTCTTTCTCATGGGAATCAGCTGGGTGTTTGGATTTTTTGCAATGTTTATTAAATTAAATAAACGATATGAGACTGCTCTCTGGTATGTATTTGTCATACTTAATGCATCGCAAGGAGTTTGTATTCTACTCCTTTTTGTTTGCAAGAAGAATGTTTTTAAACAACTGAAAACAAGTCTGAAGAAGCGAAAAGGTACAGAAATGTCAACTGCTAGTGGCAGTAGTAGTACGGGAGATCCAGTTCGTGTCATCGTGCGAAATTCAAGATCCAGTTCGTGTCATCGATCGAAATTCAAGATCCACTCCGTGTCATCGTGCGAAATTCTAGATCCAGTCCGTGTCATCGCACGAAATTCTAGATCCAATACGTGTAATCGTGCGAAATTTTAGATCAAGTTCATGTCATCGTGCGAAATTCTAGATCAAGTTCATGTCATCGTGCTAAATTCTAGATCCACTCCGTGTCATCGTGCGAAAATTTAGATCCAGTTCATGTCATCGTGCTAAATTATAGATCCAGTCCGTGTCACCGTGCGAAATTCTAGATCTAGGGTGTATCATGGTGCGAAAATGGAGTTTCAGTTCTTATAATTTTAGGCTTTATTTATTTTAGTTCGGGGAAATGCATTTCAGATTACCAGGCTCATGAAAATATTAACCTTATAGGAATTTTACCTTTTGCTTATTTTGTAAGTAAAATTTTATTTTCTAAGTTTATGTTTATCTCAGAAGAGTTTCTCCTGCTGCTCATTTTCTAAGTCCAACTTTATCTCAGGGGAGTTTCTCCTGCCGCATATTTTCTAAGTCCGTCTTTATCTCAGGGGAGTTTCTCCTGCTGCTTATTTTCTAAGACCATTTTTATCTCAGGGAATTTCTGTTAGGAGTTTTACGGCGCGCTTCTGCAGACCTAGAAATACCCTTGTGATGAGTAACAGTTCAAAATAGGGAAAGCTTTTCCTGGAGAAGCCTATTCATCATTGACGCAGATTATTATTTGACGAAGCTTTACTTGAGTTCAAGAAATATGAGTGCTCAAGATTTTTGTCTTTTTTCTGATGAAATTTTATATTCTATTGCGGATAAGTTATATTGTGATTGGGAAAAACTAGCAATATATTTAGAATTAGACAGTAAGGAGTTCTTTAGAATTCGCGGTAGAGATAGAGCTTCGTTGTTACTCTCAAATATACTTCATATGTTGAATTTATGGTGGAGCAGAGTTGATAAAGATTATTATTTAAACGATTTACTTTCAGCTCTTACACAAATACATCGTGAAGACCTTAAGGAAATTGTTTTAAGTTTTATACTGGATCATGATAAAAATGTGTTTCTCATATCTAACGAAACTATTCAGATTTTATTTTTAAAGTTATCTGAAAGGCTATGTTCAGACTGGTTAGATTTAGCGGTTCATCTATCTATTTCTTTCACCGAAATAGATAGTATTGTTTATAGCGCAAATCAGCCCAGATTCCATCGCGCTTATGAAGTTTTAAAGGCTATTCAACTAAAATCTGATTCAGATTTAAATAACTTATTAAAAGTTTTAAGACTTATGCATAGATTAGACGTGGTTGAGTTTATTTTGAAACAAGAGAGGTCTTCTACTAGTGTTAAGAAATGCACAGTTCTTGGAATAAGTGAACGCCTCGAGCTCGGAACGTGATGAGAGCAACTCACAAGCGTAGGAGGTAACTTCCCATCTTCGGTGTCCAGATGTCTATGTGTGTTGTGGGGCTGGAAAACTAGAATATTTTGAGAGAGTCCTATTTTTGTAAAACATACTTATATTGAAGGGATTTAGAAATCCATTAATACGGTACTCATTAGGTTTTATTCTTAAAATATATATAACATAATTCTACAAAGAATGAAATCTGCTGAGCAGTTTTCCACATCATTGCAAACATTTCATCAAAATTTCTTACCTATTTTGAGTAAAGTGACAAATTTCACACCTATTTTGCATGAAATTTTCTCACTCATTCCACGCGTTTAGAGCTGAAAACAGATCTATTTCTTTCACTTTTGGGACACACATCCAGACATGGTTGAGACCGAGTTACCCCCTAGGCTCTCAAGTTCCGCCTTAAATTATGAGCGTCCCTGATGTCAACAGCTGCACTTCATCGGTTTACTACTTTGTCCGAACGTGGTGATGTTGCGGTATTTAGGCCGGAAGTAACAGATGAACTGGTTTTTGCTCAGAGTTTCGAGGTTCTTTGTCGTCTATCCAAAAGCAGACGCTAATAAATCAGCTTGTCTTGCTTACTTCACAAAGGACTTTGTCTTTAGACTAAAAGTTTCCAGTTTTTGTAAAATGAAAGTGAATTCGAGATAATTTGAAAGTTTTATTCTCGAAGATAATTTAAATGTTATGCATAGTCTGATTTTGCTCGGAATTGACAAGTTCAGCACAGTTTTCATTGCTTTATTTGAAATACTACGTTTTTATATTTAGTTTGTAAGAGGGAAATGCTTCATGTTTAATCTTTTTATTTTAATTTTATGCGTATTGGCGAATATGAATGTGTCTGTTTTATTCCTCTGGGTTAAGCAATATATAGAACTTTGACACAGATCTAGATTTTCTAGGTCATCTGTCTGGGACGTGCAGACGATAATGTTCTGGAGTGACATTATTCGCAGGGGAAACACCCAGACACCGGTCCTGAACCCAGGGTACGAGAGTAAAATCCGTAGGCAAACTTTTGAATTTCTTTTCTAGTGCGAGCTTAACCGATTGGTTTAATACAAGAGATGTTCATATTTAAAAGCTAATCATTTTCATATTAAGTTGTAACAGATTGAGAAAGTTGAGACCAAATCTGCGCTACTGTTACTATGTCTATCATGCTCAAGTGGGGAAATGTGAAATACGCAATACGGAATATACCGGTGAGCAGAGCGTCCTAGTTAGGGTTAACCTACCCTGGATGGCCAGGGTCCTGCCTGCATGTGTTAGGAGGTGCTTGTTGCATCTTTGTTGGTGTGAGTGTCTTTGTCACATTTGATGGCTTTTCCATATTTGGGATGCATTATGTGCACGAGCATTATTAGCATGAATATCTCTTATGCGATTCGTTCTTTTCTAGGTGACTTCAGTTGACCATTTAAAATATTCATATTAGCATTATTTAGAATAGTTACATGCATATTTTGGGAGGTTCTGAGGGGTGCTTTTTCTTAGTTCGTATGTTCTGAGTGTGCTTGTGACAAATATAACCTTTCAGTACCTCTAGGACGCCTTCAGATTAATATGCGCTCTTCTTTAAATGTGTTTTCTTATTGGGCAACAGCTAATTCGGTTCGCACTATATAAGCTTTGCGGTTTTCATTGTGCGCACACTTTGCCTTCAGCTCATCTACTAAGTTCGCTTTCTAGTGCGGACTTAGAAAATATCTTTCAATCGCGGGCAGCATATTGCAAGGGAGTAAGGATTCAGATTATTTCAAGGTAAATTTTTAAAAATGAATGCAGGAAAATGATTTCTTCCTGAATTTATTATAAGAGCTTGCTTTGGGATTATACACGATACATTTAAATAGTATTTATATAGTTCTAAGTGAGTAAATGATGATCATGTGTTATTTTTAGTTCTGGTGGTCAGTGTTCATATGATAGAGTCTAGTTCCAAGCTTGATATGCTGGTTGTTGTTCGTCTATATATTGGATTATTTTGCATAGAGAGTTTCTTCTTGCGTCGTAAGTAGAGGCAGATGATAGCGATGATAAGCATTATTGAAGTCAAAGCCAGGACTACGATTACAGCGTCTCGCCATGGTTTTTCACTTTCCCTGAAATGAGAAATTCATCTTATTACTTTTAAGTCGAGTGTAGAGGAAATAGAAGAATTTCTGGACGAGGTTTCTTGGTAATTAATTTTAAATGAGACTCTCGACTAAAACTTCTTTTGTTTGAATGAAGTTTATTTTGTATTACAACTTCGTTCAGCTGTGTTCTATTAGTTATTATTTTATGAATTAAATTATTGAGCCTGTTAGTTAAATCGTGAAAAATTAATCTTACTCGTTTTCAGGTTCTGTAGTCAGACTTGAACTTGTTTCTTCCCAGCTAGCAGTAGCGGCTTCTGATGTGAGGAGCTCACCCTCAGTAGTTAAGCTTATGTTTCTTGTGCTGTTTCAAAAGAAACATTAAGAGTTCAGTTACTTTTATTTATTTCAAAGTTTTGGTGAAAGCTTCATGTATTTGAAATTTTCATCGTGTTTATTTTCTGTATTTTCTTTTGGATGTTAGTAGTTAAGCAAATAATAAATTTTAAGTATTTCAGGTACGCACGTGCTTTTTTCTTGTAGCTCAATTATCGTTAGGCTTGTTTCTTCTGCGGGCGTGTTAGTATACTGAGGGGTGTTTTGTGTTGTTTCAATATTTTGTGTTAATGGAGGGTTAGTATTGCCGGCCCCAACAGTTTCTCTTTCGTTTCCAATATAAGGGTTACTAGTTGTGATTTGAGTAGTATGTGCAGATGTTTGGATCGATTTTATTATATTTTCGCTCGAGGTTATGTCAGTGGGTGCGCTGCTTGTAGTAGAGTTTTCATTAACCGTATTTTTATTAGTTTCAGTGCTAACGATAAGCGGAGCTAAGCTAGTTTCTGGTTGCATGGTTGTGCTTTCAGTATTATAGTTTAATTTTCTTTCTGTAGAGTAATTTTTAAGAGGATTTTCAGTCGAGGTTTGTTCAAATGTTAGCTTTGAGGTTGATTCTGGTTCGGTTAGTGTTGACATGTATTTTTCCTTATGATTCAGTTTTTCTGAGGTAAAGTAATCTGTTAGTGTATGTGTTGAAAAGTGTTTATTAGAACTCATATATGTTTGCGTAGTGATGGGATTTGAACTATCAGTACTATCTGTTAGTGTCTGGGTGCTAAAATGTGCCTTCGTAGTGAAGGGATCTGAACTATCACTAGTATCTGTTAGTGTTTGGGTGCTAAAGTGATTACTTGTTAAATGGGTCTGCGTAGTGAAGGGATCTGAACTAATCTTTTGGTAAGCGGAGTATGTGGTTATTTTAATGTACGCCTGTGTTGTTTGTATTGCTGATTTAGCTAACTTTTCTGTTAGGAGATTTCTGTTAGTAAGAAGGCGCCCAGTAGTGACAGTAGACAGCTTCGTTTCATCACTACGTCTTTGGATTTTTATTCTTGATTTCCTAAAATTAAGTTAAGTCAGAGAATTAGGATATGAACACGATCGGATCCAGAAAATCTTAAAATCTATTTTGGAACTGAAAATAGTAGGAGCGCGCGCCTGGGTCGCGCCATTTCAATCTGTCGCTGATGAAGTTGTTTCAACTTTCAATTTTAAGCCGATATAAAACTACAATTTAGATTTAATAAGTTCATATCAAAGTTCAAACTTACCTGCAAATTCCACTTTCACAAAGGAAGACAAAGCTTCCTTTTTCTATCGTCTTCAGATATGGGAATACTCCAATGTTATAGCGAATTTCTGTATCCGGATCAGTATCTGGGACAATTCCAAAAGCGTTCAGGTCTAGGTGAACAGTACTAATAGTCGCCATATCCACGTTTTGTGGGACGCAATCGCATCCCAGTGTTGCTGGTGTCGAGGTTTTTGTACAGTCTTCTTCTACTGTACAGCCAGATGAGAATTGGAGGTGAATAAGCAGGTAAAAGTAAAGTACCATCAGATACATTGTGCTTCGTCTTCCAGACATGACTGAGCTCCCTTCAAGCAATTCTCTGAGTTTCGTTCTTTTTCCCTCTGGGTTTCGTGAAGTGAAATTGATTGGCGTAGTTGTAAACAGAGATTGACTTATCTTCTAATGCTTTCCGCCCGATTAATTTTACACGATACTACTATCAACTGCAAGATTAGCAAACATGACGCTGTTTCAGTGTTAGGTCTAACTACAAGTTTGCTTATTTTCAGTTATTTTCAGATTCAGATACTCGGTAAGTTTTCAAATGTCAGTAACACTTTATTTTGAGAAAGTTTTAGATTCGCAGCTATATTGTTCTTGTTTTTTTTGTTCAGCAATAAATAGAACTCTCGAGGATACAGTTTCTATGAAATTGTTACGTTCGGCTTATCCTTCGCGCACTTTTATAACTTTAGAAGAGATTGATAAAGCCGTTTCGTTCGTTCGAGAATTGATTTTAAAATTAGACGAGTTTACTTTAAAAGATTTATGCATAGAGACTATTTTAAATTTAAATAGAAAAATAACAAGTGAAGATATCATCAGTTTAGATATTCCAGAAACTCTGAAAGAGGAAATCTTATCTTTTGAACACGCTCAATATTCTGATTTTACCAAGTCCGCTTTTCTGACTTCTTTTGTTCTGTTGCTTAGACATCATATTGGTTTCTTTGTTATTTATGAGGAGGAGATAGCGAATTTAGATTAGATTGATACAAATCCGATATCTCTTCCTCTAAGTATAAAGAAATATCATATTTCTACTGCACAATGTAAAATGAAAAGGAGATTCTATTTCTATAAGTATTTTAAAGCAAATGGGAATGAAGCTCCTAGGAGGTGGATGTGTAGATGTAGAGATTGCGTAGTTTACCTACCAAAATTTCGCTACAAGAGGGGTTATAGCGTTTTCTTCAAATATGAGCATATGATTACGAGGCGCCAAATACAGAATTTAACTAGAAGGATATTGGATTATTGCGATATTACACCTTGGCAGTTCTTGTCAGAACCAACTGAATTTTTGGCTTCATATGCAGAATTTTTCATAAATGTTTCTCAGATATACCTTATACTAATGAGACACCCTTCTTTCAGATTAGGGGTTATGCGAGCTTAGCATCTTATTTGATTTTGTTTGTCGCTTAAATAGGGTTTGGTGTGATTTTTATATTAACTCATATTATACTATTATATAAAGTAAATGCAGATCAGTTATAGTGTGAATTTGGCTATTTTTGGTTTGATATATACTCCTAAGATTAATTTCGATTTGAACAAAATTCATGCTTACACAAGAGATTCGGGTTCTTATCTGTATAGAGGATCTTTAACATATAAGAAAGGAGCTTATACTATAAAGTTAACAAGAAATGGTTTTTGTTCGATTTATTTGAGGAGGAATTTTTTATTTTTTTTCAGAAATCTTACATTATTAGCTGAAGAAGTTTGTGAATTTATAAAACAATTTTGTGTCGAGGATTTGCTTTCAGTTTATATGTTTCCAAAGAATATTCAAATTACTTTTCAAATATTGGTGCAGAAGAAGATCAGTTTTAAAGTATTTAGCTTAAAGATTATAGAAACATTTTCGAACATATACGACTTTGAAATAAAAGAATCAAATTCTTCCGATTCAGTGTGGTTACCTTTTGTGAATTCAGATTTTTATTTTTCTAGTTTGCGTATTAAGATAAAGGGTGAAAGTACTGTTTTCACTTTTTCTCATACTTTTAGAGGAAGTTGCTTGACTAGCAACGTTTCTGACTTTTGCAACTTTTGTGACAATATCAGGTTATGCTATCTTGATAATTTTCAAACATGACTTCTGTGCTAGACAACTTGATTAAAACTATAGTTAGTTTCTTAACAACTGCTCATTCTGAAAACAGCGAGTTTTGGGAGAGTGTTAAGACAAATTTCGAACATCCCTTTCATTTCAGTTATATCTCTCTGAAAGATAGCTCTAAGGATAGCCAATTTACTATTTTCAGAGAGGAGTTGAAGGCCGCTCTTCTTTCAGTTTTGAAAGGAAACTCTTCTACTAGGAATTATGCTTATTTTATTTTGTCAAATGATGATGAGAGATTACGGCTCGATCTTCGATCGCATCAAAGTACTCTATTGCAGAATCTTGTTGATATTCTCAAGATTGGCATTCTAGTTTATACTGGAGATGGGAGATCATGCCATTTTTCTCCTTGTACGAGTCTTTTTAAACACGGTACGCCTTTAGTAATTCAGTGGTCTAAGAGCGAGAATAAGTTTATTGAAACTGACTTGAAATATCACAAATTAACTAAATTTCATGATTCTTATAAAAGTAGTAAGGGAACTAAAACAGTAAGCAGATTTAATGGTACTTTATCTAAGAAAAGAAAATTAGACAGAAAGTTTAAAAGTAATGAAGTTATCACTTCAACCGACTCTTCAGATTCTGAAGCTGAGTTAACAGATTCACGGCGCACATTACCCTCTAAAAGAAAAAAGCGTCCTTCAGTAGTTAAAAAACCATCTGCTAGTAGTGTAAACAGTTCAGTGAAACAGGTTAGTGATTATAGCCTCTCTAGGGATCTCTCTTTATCGGACACAGATGAATATGAGGAAAAAATTGATGAAAATAAAGCAAAGGATAGTAACGATTTTCTAACGGAATTAAATAGGCTGAAGGAAACTCTGAAGGTTTCTTCAGATCACGCATCTGCTTCAAATAAAGGTTCTTTTGTAAATGATGCACATTGTTCATCAAATAAGTCAGAGAAGAACATCGAAGTAAATATTTCAGAAAGTGGTAAAAAACTAAAAGATTTTTCTCCTTACTCGATAAGATATCAGGATCAAACTGATAAAATAGAAGCAAATTTAAAAAAATTTATTGAAATTTCAGATAGATTGAGGAAGCATGCAGAAGTGCTTCAGAATAATCTGCTTCCATCTAATATGGAATCCTGTTCAAGCTGTCCTTTGCATTGTGCACAAGCTCTGTCTAAAGCAACAAAAGACAAAAGAGGACCGAAAGCAAAAAACTAGTTATTTGTTCTTATTGTCGTAAAGGGTTTTCAACTTTAGCTGTTTCACGTTTGCATATTCTGAGAAAACATTCTGATTATGATCCTAAAAGGCACATTTTTATTCCTCCACCTATAAGGTCTTATTCTATCATTTCTAGGAAATATCAAGCTTAGACGACAATAAGAACATGTTCAACTTATTGCATTTCTTTATTAATTTTGTTGAAAAATTATTTATCTTATAGGATTCAATTCGGATCTGTGAGTATTTAAATATTTAGTCGCAGTTAAACCATGATGAAGCTAGATGAGGGTTTTCGCTTGCTTATGATGAGATGTCTCTATTTTTCGGCTATGGTGTCTTTTTATTCTGGAGATATTGAAATTCCTCTTACAATTGAAATTCCTGCACAACCTTATTTGAGTGAAGAAGACGCGCTGAACTTGATAGAACTAATGTCAGATGATGAGAAAACTTCGCACCAAATCAAGAAGGGGTTTAAGACTTATGATTATGGTTCACTTATTTTTTTCGCCTCTTTTTTTCATTGTAATATGATTTTAGAATATATTTTGGAAAATATGTGGAGTGATAGGAAAAGTTTAATGAAAGCTTTAAGAATGGGAGTTTTGTATTTCGGTATTCATGATGTTTTTACAAAGTCTATTATAAGATCAATATCTGATTATATTATTTCTTCTGATCATGATGTAATTAAGTTGGGTAACCTAACAAATTTTCATGAGGGAAGAAGTTTAAGAGCTCTAGCTAAGAAAATTCGCGATGTTTCTCGTTATCGCAATCTGATTTTTTCTGAGTACAATCTGCCTTGTATAGTTTGTCAAACTTCAATAAGGTTTAATTATAAAGGACCCGATACTCCAGTTGTTTATTTGAGATGTTGCGCACGTCCTATTCATGATGAAACATGTTTCAGTGATTTCTTTGCTCGATCTATGCGACGCTATACTCCTTGTCCGCATTGCAAGACTCTTTGGTTTGAAGGAAACCCTTTAATAAACCCTTTGAGTCGAGCAGCATGCAAGAGAGAATTTTTATCACATGCTGAGTATTATAAGAGTCGCAATGGGAGTTTAAATTCTTAAATAATCACCTGCATGAATTAATATTCTTGTGATTGAGTGCTTTTTCACGAGTTGATTTGATTTTGATAAGAATGGCAGCTGACAGAAAGTCAAGCGGTTTTTTATATACGCTAGTTTCTAATGTTCCTCATCCAAATAGAGAAAATAAGACAAGCTCTTTTGTTACCCAACTTCCTATTCCTTTAGAATGCAAAGGTTATTGGGAGGTAGCTTTAGCAGAAGTTGATTTTCCTAAATCGTGGTACAATGTTAATAAGCATCCTGAGCAAGATAGGACTATTGTTTTAGTTAGAGAAATTTTTCGGTTGAAGGATCCTTCTCTTAAACAAATTACTAATGCTTATGAACAGGTTTATCGAGATTCGTATAAAACTGCTACAAGAGTTTTTGTACACAAATTTGGTAATTATAGAATGCAAGATTTAATTAAAGAAATAAACGATCGTTTCAGTGATATAGACCAGGATCTGATTAAGAATTATCCTGGTTATATTAACTATAAAAGACACACTCATATTAAAACAGATGAGCAAAATTTGATATGCACTTTATATCTTGGAGCTGGTGATAGAGTATTTATATCAGAATATTTAGCCAGAGTTCTTCGTTTAAGTAATTGCGAGGGCATTATAAATCATGAAAATAATGTAATTGAATTTCAAGGACCTCGCTTGTTTAAAAAGCAACCTTATGATTCTATTGAAGGTGTTAATGCAGTTTTGAGTTTAAATGATCATGGATCTTATGATAATCTCTTACGACCTCAGTTTGGAATAGAATATATCGGGCATGGAGTTCCAGTTTTTCCAACAGAAACTTCAAATCTGTATATATATTCGAATATTGTAGATTTTGAATACGTAGGCAATATTACAACTAAGCTGCTGCGAACCGTTAGAGCTCGAGGTAAATTTGGAGATTATATAAAGATGACTTATACTAATCCTCTGTATAAGAAATTGGCTTATGATAAGTTACAGGAAATAGAAATTAGTATTAGAACCGATGATGGAAATCTTGTTCGCTTTGAATATGGCGTAGTTATACTTATTTTACATTTCAGGAAGGTTTCTGAGGAATGAAGAAACTTTTTCCAAAGAAACAGAAGGCACTAGGTGATCTAGTTGTCTATTATGATTTGATTCCTGATGACTGTATAGATGCTGAGTTATTCCTGCATTTAAAGTCTAAAGTTTTGATTAGAAAAATAAGTAAAGCGCTTTCTGTTCATGGCGGTATTAAATTTCAATTATCTCTACATGTTTTACTTGGTAAATTTCATATGGAGAGAGAGACCTATTTTGAAACTAAACCTTGGTTTCATAGTCCAATGATTCAAGTTTTAACTTTTCATTCTATTAAGAGAGATTTAGCCCATGCTAAGAGAGTAGTTTTAGCTTTTTTCGATTGTTTTATTCAAATGGGATCAGGTTGGTTTTTGAAAGAGATTATTTCTTTACGTTTATCTATTTTTAAGTGTAATCCTTTTGGGGGCTGCTCTTCTTTAAAACTTCCGATTTCTTTGAAGCATTCTATCTTAAATATACCTTGTAAGGATCAAAGATGCTTTTTATATTCTGTTATGGCTGCTTTTAAGAGATGTTCAAATCCTAGAAGGTTCACTTCTTATCTTGATTTGGTGCAAAGTTTTGATTTGAAAGGTATTTCTTTTCCTACAAAGTTAAGTGAGGTAGTTAAGTTCGAGAAAAATAATGATTTAACTATTAATGTTTTCGGGCTTTTCCAAGATAAGCATGACAAGTTTTTACCTTACCCTATGTATATTTCTACTAATTTTAATGAAAATCATCATCGCAAACACGTTAATCTTCTTTTATACGAGAGTCATTATATGTTGATAAGAAATCTTGATTCTTTTATTACTCCATTTTTCTGGAAGAGATCGAGGTTTTTTTGTCCTAAATGTCTAGTTTCCTTCAATTCTAAGATTTCACATCAGCTTCATCAGACTCTAAATTGTACTAGTAATATATATACTGGACAGTCTTACCGATTACCTCTCAGAGGATCTAAACTAAAGTTTAATAATATTTCTAAACAAATTAAAAATCATTTTATTATTTATGCTGATTTCGAGACTTACAATGAAACTTTGAATACACCCAAGGGCAAGAGCACATTGAAAACAAAGCATACTTTAAATGCAGTAGGAGCTATCCTACTATCTAAATATAACGAATATTCAAGACCGCCTTTTCTTTATGTAGGACCATTAGTCATCCAGAGATTTCTAGCTTATATATATAATATGAGAGCTGAAATATCTTATATTTTTGATAATAACAGATCACCTCTTGAGTTAACTTCGAGAGACATAGCTCATCTTAGTTCGCAACATTCATGCTACCTCTGCGGCACCTCATTCAGAGATGTTAATGTGAGAAAAGTTATTGATCATTCGCACTTGGGAAGAGAGGGGAAGGGAAGAGATGTTAACTACTGTTGCAATACATGCAATCTTGTTTATAGTTCAATTGTTTTTTCCAAATTTAAAATACCTATAGTTATGCATAATGCAATGAATTATGATTTGCATTTTATTGTCAAGTTTATACATAGATATCTCAAAGAGTTAGATATTCATGTAATACCAAGAACATCAGAAAAGTTTTTATCGATCTTTCTTGATAACTTCGTGTTTATTGATTCTTTTCAGTTTCTACCAAATTCTTTATCAAATTTAGCTAACTTATTAGCAAAGAAAAATCAAAACGATTTAAAAGAAACTAGAAAGTTTTTCCCAAATAAAGAGCTTTTGCCTTATGTTATTCGGAAAGGCGTTATGTGCTACGATTATATAGATTCTTGGTCAAAACTAAAGGAGAAGAGACTTCCGCCTCGAGAGGATTTTTTTAATTCTATAGCTAATAAGAATATAACTATGTCAGAATATGAACATGCTTTATCAATGTTTTTAAAATTTAACTGTAAAAGTATTAAGGACTATTTGCAACTTTATTTAAAGATAGATGTTTTATTGCTAGCAGATGTGTTCGAATCTTTCAGGGAAAAAGCATTAGAATATTACGGTTTAGATCCTGCAAAATATCTAACAGCTCCTGCTCTCAGTTATGATGCTATGTTGAAACATACTAAAGTTCATCTTGAATTGATCCATGAAATTGATATGTTTAATTTTTTTGAGAATGGTATACGAGGCGGTATGACAAATGTAGTTCATAGATATGCCAAAGTTGAGAATAAAGATCAGCATATAGTTTACTATGACTGTAATAATTTGTACGGTTATGCTATGATTCAGCCCCTACCTTTCAAAGATTTCTGTTGGGTGAACCCGCAAGAATATTCATCTTTTGACGTTTCTAAGATTTCTGATGATGCTCCTGTGGGTTATATTTTAGAAGTTACTTTAGATTATCCATCTTACTTGCATGATTATCATGACATGTTTCCTTTAGGTCCCGAGAAAATATCTATACAATACAACCAACTTTCTCCATATGCTAAATTTGTGTTGAGAGAATTTGAGATGAAATATAAAGAAAGTCCACTTAAATTAATTTCAACTGTGACTAGGAAGGAGAAATATATCATCCACTATAGAACTTTAAAACTTTATCTTCAATTAGGTTTAATAATACTCGAGATTCACCGCGTTGTCTCTTTCAAACAGGCTTGTTGGATGAAACCATATATAGAATTCAATAATCAAAAAAGAAAGGAAGCTACTTCTGATTTCGATAAAGAATTCTTTAAGCTTATGAACAACTCTACTTTCGGTAAATGCATGGAAAATGTTAAGAGGCGGATGAAGATGGTTTTGACATCAAGTGAAGCTAGGTGTGCTTCATTAATAAAAAAACCAACTTTTCATTCTTTACACGCTTTTGATCCTAATTTTGTCGGTATACAGTATAAGAACCCTATAGTTGATTTGGATAAACCTGTTTATATAGGCTTTACTATTCTAGATTTATCTAAGATGCACATGTTTAATTTTCATTATAATGTTATGTTGGAAACATTCGACTTGAAATCAATTCAACTTTTATATAGTGATACCGATTCTTTGATTTATTTTATAGATAACAAACGTTTTTCAGATCTCCTTTACAAGATAAGACATTATTTTGATTTTTCTAATTTAGATGAGAAAAACGAATTTTATTCTTTGGATAATTTGAAAGTTTTAGGAAAATTCAAAGACGAAGCTGCAGGAAATAGAATATTAGAATTTATTGCATTAAGACCTAAAATGTATTCCTTTGTACTGAGTTCAGGAGAAGTTATTAAAAGGGTTAAAGGAATTAAGAGAACAACTGTTCAGAACCTCCATCATGATCAGTTTAAAGAATGCTTATTTCATTGTTCGAGATCTTTTGTAAAATATGATACTATCCGAAGTTTCAAACATCAGGTATATACAGTTAGAGAAAACAAATTGGCTTTATCTCCTTTTGAAGACAAACGCTGGCTTTGTTCTGATGGAATAAGCTCTTTTGCTTATGGAAATTACGAAATAGATAGAATAAATAAAAGAAATAAACGTAAAAGATTATTTCAAGATACCTGACTTAAGCAGACGACTAATTCGAGTTTCACGAAGAAATTAGCCTGAGATTGGATCAGAACTATAAGCTGCTACGATAAGTTCCTGTATTCAGTAATCAGTGTTAACTTAAGATGGAGAAGTTTGCGAAGATGTCTCACCGTCATTATACACTCGCTTTTGGAAGAAGAAAGAGAATTGATATTACAGTTTTCAGAGGTCAGATCTACCTTCATTTTAATGATATGCTAAAGTCTAAGAATTTCACATTGAGTAAACAAGAGTTCACAGAATTATTTTCTATAAAAAACAAACTAGACAGAAGAATTAGGAAGATAGACAGTCAATTAGAAAAGGAAAAAAATACCTCGATTTCAAGTGAGAGTTGTAGTGAAGAAGAATCAAGTAAGAAGAAAAATCCTTCTAAGAATAAGAAAGCTTGTATGGATAAGCGTCTTCTTTCTAGCGATGATGATGATGATACGCAAGAACTTTAATGATTCAAGATTAGGTTGTTAGCTGAAAAATATCTCTGAGATTAGGTTCTTTATCAAGCCCTCGAAGAAGTCGGAATATATAGCTAGCTTAAATATCCATGTGATAAGGATTTATTTAAAATAGTACTGAGCGGGTTTAAATTGAACTAATAATAACCATTTCACTTTTTCTATTATTAATAATGTCACTTCCATGCTGCTGGTGCGGGGGTGTAGATGATCCCCTAGTAGAAGGTAAAAAATACTGTTTACCATGCGGAAAATCAATGTTTCGTGAATGTATTCGATGCCACAAACCATATGAAAAGGCACAAGCTTTTACCGAAGATCAGCTTAGATGTAAATCTTGTCATAAAAAGCATTTAAAGGAGAAAGAGAAATACGCACAGAATAGCATATCTAAATATCTTGCACAGGAAGATAGTTGTAATGATAATAACGCACTTTCTGGGGAAGATGATGATAAGAGTAGTGTTAAGGTAATAACATCTGGGGAGGAAGATATAGTTTCGAGTGATGATAATCTTTTTCTGCAAAAGCCGCCATCTACTTCAGTTCCAAAAGTAAATATGGAGGAAGCTAATATTAAGAACTGCAAAGATAATAAGACAGTTCGAAGATCTAGAGCAAAAGTACAGATTAAAGATAAGATTTCCAAGCCAAGAGTTCAAAAAACTAAACAGAAACTGAAACCTGCTACCAGCAGACAGACAAGAAGTAGAAATTCAATTAGAGCTAAAAACAAATCTACAAATTCTGAGTTAACTAGTTTAGGTTTGCTTTTACCGCTTAAGTTGATAGCTAATGAGGCAGAGTTAAAGACTTTGTTCATTTCTAACTAGTTTGATTATGACATATTATATTCAATGCGAGAATATTAGTCTACTAATATTTAGGTTTATTTATAAAATAAACTAAGCGTATTGAGAGAAGCGAGAATATTAATCTTTATTTAATTTACTTACTTACTTTATATTTATATTTATTTACTAAGTCGATATTGAGAATTTTATTTCTCTGTATTGCTGCTTCTGGATAACCGAAGTAATTACCTCAAATTCTAGGTTTAATAATATTGAATGCGAGTGTTTATTGCGATTACATGCTACGGATAACCGGTTTGTATGAAGCTTAGATAAGCACTCTATTTCAAGTTGTTGCTTTTTGAATTCGAGTTGTTTATAATGTGCATATATAGATTAGGGATTTAACGCGTTTGTTTCATAGTTACAGCATGGGTTTATTTCATTTGATGTGTGATTGCTTTATTTGCTCGTGTTTGCAGTTTAGTAGTCTTGAATCTAAGTTGTGTTGAGGTTTTCTGTGTGGATCTAGTGTTTCTGTTAACGATATTGTGTGTGTGTGTGTTGTTTTCAAGATTTTCTGTGTGTTGTTTTTATAGTTGAAGTTGATCATTTCTTGTGATTACTAGTATCATGTCTACTCCGAAGAGAAGCATTTATGATCTTTTGATATCTATTTATTTTAATCCTAAACATCCAGCATCTTTTTCTTCTATAAATAAATTATACCAGGCTGCTAAGTTGATCAATGCTAAAACTACTTTGAAGGATGTTAAAACATTTCTCCAGAATAGTAAAATTTACACTTCTTTCAAGCCGGTTCAAAAGAATTTTGTTCGTAGAAAAATAATTGTACGAGGATTAAATGATCAGTGGCAGATAGATCTCATGGTATTACCTCAATTAAGAGATTATAATGAAGGTTACACCAATATTCTAGCTGTAATTGATTGTTTCTCAAGATATGCTTATGTTGAACCTATGAAAACCAAGATGGCTTCTGAAACCATTAAGGCCTTCACTAAGATATTGAAGAGAGCTAAAACAAAACCTAGATTACTTCAGTGTGATTTAGGTTCTGAATTCAAAGGAATATTCGCACAATATTTAAAGAAAAATGGAATTCACCAATTTTCAACTTCACAGGATCCGAAATGCGCCATTGTAGAAAGGTTTATAAGAACTTACAAAAATAAGTTATTTAAGTATATGAAAGCTAGTAATACAAAGAAATATTATAATGTTCTTCAGGACATAGTTTATAGTTATAATCGTTCAAAACATCGCTCATTGGGTTTAAGTCCTTCTGAAGTAAATAAAAGTAACGAGGCTGATTTATGGCAGAAACAATATAAAGATTTCCTTTTCACAAATAAGTTAGATTCAAAATTAAAAGTAGGAGATAAAGTTAGATTAACTAAATATAGAAAAACTTTTAACAGAGGTTTCTTATCCAATTGGAAACAAGAAGTTTTTCAAATAGCTTTTGTGCTCCATACTAAACCATTTACTTACGTTTTGCTGGATAAAGATAATGAAATATTACGTGGCGGAGCTTATGCTAAAGAGTTAGCGAGAGTTATTTCAACTTAGAAATAGTGTTAAGATTCATGATATTTATTTTTGACATGACTTATTTATAGCTAATATAACAGTGCTCAGACATGACAAGCGAAGAACAATTTAAGGTCTTCGATGCTAGACTGAAGACACCTTTTTCCTCTATTATAGCAGGACCTAGTAATTCAGGGAAAACCTCTTTTGTAATTGATCTTTTGAAAAATAGCGATAGAGTAATTGACAATAATTTTGATTATATTCTTTGGTTCTATGGCGAGACTTTTCCTCGCGATCCATTTTTATCAACTAAGAATGTAAAATTTCACCAGGGATTGCCAGAATCCTTCGATGATTTAATCGATCCTAGCAAGTGCGGGCTTGCAGTTTTTGATGATTTAATGCATGAGTGTGGTAATAATAAGTTGATAACTGAATTTTTTACTAAACGCACTCATCATGAAAACATAAGTATTATTTTTATTTCTCAGAATTTATTTCATGAAGGTAAGGAGCGCAAGAATTTTACAAAAAATGCTACTTATCTTTGCATTTTTAATTCTCCTTTAGATCAAACTATAGCTTATACTCTAGGAAGAAGATTAATGCCTAAGAATCAACGCTGTTTTGTGAATATATTTTCGCATGCTGTTGATAGACCTCATGGTTATTTGTTTATTGATGGTCACCAACAAACTCCTAGAAATGCCATGTTCCGCTCAAATTTATTCGGCAATGTTCAACACGTTTTCATACCTCAGAACGTTAAGTAAATTAAGCATTTAAATATTCCTGAGATAAGACTAGTAATCATGGTAATATTATTTTACTAGCGTAAAAATGGAATATAATAAAGAAGTTAACCGGAAAAAAACTCAGAATTCAGGTTCTGAACGAGCTCCTAATAAGAAGAAGAAAATTTCTAAGAAAAAATATGCTCACAGACATAAGCATTTCTTAGCTTTATTGTGCAATTCAAAAAATAATGCTAAGAAACGTAACAGACTTTTGGAATCAGCAAGTCCAGATGAAATATATGCTATTTGCGATTCAGTTTATAATGTATTAAGGGGTAATGTTTCATTAAAGAAAGCTGAATTTGTTAAACTGAAGAAATATAAAGATACTTTAAGAAAGATTGTGAAGCCGAAAATAACTGTGAAGGAACGAAAATCAGTTTTGAAGCAGAATGGAGGTTTTCTTCCATTCCTCATCCCAGCATTGGGGGCTATTATTCAGAATTTATTGTAGTGCTGATGTAGTGAAGCTAATTTCTTTAAGATAAACAAGCATTTTCAGTTCGCAGTTAGTTTTTGGAATTAAACGTATTTACTAACATGGCTTCTTTTAAAGAATCGGTTATTATTCCATTATCCATGTTTAAAAGTTGTAATTTCAGCGAGGATGGAGGTAAAGACAATCCTATTCTATCAAGACAGAAAGAATTATTGCAAGAACGCATGTTTAATAAACAACCATACCCAATTTTCAATACCGATGTTCCTCCTCCTCCTCCTCCTTCTCGTTCTTCACTACAAAATTTAGATATTAATTCTACTCATAATGATTCTTCGATGATATCACCAATTTTAAAAAGTATTTCTGTTTCACAGAAACCATATGCTAAGTTTATTTTAGATAAAGTTTTGAAAAATGGAGGTTATTGGGATAATAGAGGACAACTCATATTGAAAGGAAAAACTATTCCAGGTTCTAATATTAAAGATCTTATGATGTTCTTATCAAAATCTAAATCCTATAAAGAAGAACCTCTTGGACTTTATGAGTTCTGGAATTTTTTAAACGATATAAAGATACCTAAAACTTGGATAAAAGGTAAACCGTTCCGACTTCGACGCGATTTTGTTCATCAGAAGTCTTTAGATGAATTTCTGAAACCTAAAAAGTATCCTCTTGAAGACATCGATGCGATGAAGATAAAGGAAGCATTATCTTCATCACCTTTACTTCAACCAGAAAAGCAGAAGGCACACAATTGGATTAAAGAAAAGTTGAAATCTGGTGATGATGTTGATGATGATTGGATTAAAGGTAAGATGAAATCGGATGAAACCAATGATGATGATGATGATGATGAAAATTCAAAATTAGATTTTGCAGGAGCATTCGACGAAGAAAATAAAACTCCTGAATTGGTTAACCCTTTCAAAAGAGGGAGTATAGATGTGGGTGAAATAGAAGAGAAAACCCCTGTGAAATTCAGCGCCAATGTTGAAGATTCCGAAGATGAGGGAGACATTTTTGGTGAC
This sequence comes from Lepidonotus clava, assembly GCA_936440205.1. Lineage (NCBI taxonomy): Eukaryota > Metazoa > Annelida > Polychaeta > Phyllodocida > Polynoidae > Lepidonotus > Lepidonotus clava. The sequence continues at coordinate 5,316,391 of OW387148.1, forward strand.
AAACCTAAACCAAAGAAACAAAAGAAAACTCGTCGTAAACCTCGAGAGAGGTCCCCAGAAAGAGAAGAAACTGTTCAGCGACAATCTTCATTTGGAAGGATACTGAAACCTAATCGAAAATGGGATAGTTGGGATCCTTATAAGTAACCTTTTTAATAGACGAAAATTGATGTAAGATAAGCATTGCTTATAATGTTAATTATTTAAATCAAAATTAAAAATGACGAAAGATTGTCAAAGTCAGCATATGAAACTGTATTGCAGCAATGACCATGTTAAGCATTTTCGAGATTTTTTTCAAGAGTCAAGACCTGAGCAGAAAGGGGATGGTTTCTATTATAACCCTTATATCGGAAATCAACACCAGAGAGGTTATGGTATAGGTGCTGTTTTTGGATCACTTTTTAAGGGCTTACTTCGCACTCTACCCCGATTAGTTAAACCTGTTCTTAAGACCGGCTTGAGAAGCGTTAAGCAGCAGGTTATGAAGAGAGGGCTACAAGCAGGAAAAAGCGCAGTGAAGGGTTTGCTAGAAGGAAAAAATCCTCGACAAGTATTAAAAGATGAGGCCAAGGCGCAAATGAGAGAGATCGGTAAAGACGCATTTAAATTTGCTCAATCTAAACTAGAAGAAATGTCAGATGATGACGAGGATTCAAAGAATGAAAAGAAGCCGAATAAAAGGATTTCAAAATCAACTAGTTCAGGCCCAAAGAGAAAAAGGAGAAGGAGGAATAGACAAAATGTAAAATATAAAGATATTTTTGATGATTAATCTGACATAAGAAATAAGCGTAAGATTACTGTATTTTGAGATTGGATCTATTCGAACTAAGAAGTTTACATCATGGCAATGCATAAAGATTCTTGCCCTTGCGTGGACGGAAGTTTAGATTACTTCACTGTCCCTCCAACAGAAGTTTCTTCACGCGCAAGTTTCTATTCTAAAGAATATCCTATTACAAATTTAAGCCAGGGAGGACCTCTCGAGTTTATTATAAAATCAAATAAAAATGATTTTATTGATTTAAGTAATACTTATCTTCAGTTAACGATGAAAATTTTAAAATCTGATGGTGTACCTCCTGCACCTCCAGTAGCAAATCAAGATGGGGCTTTAGGGGCCATTCACAACGAATCAAAGGTTTTCCCTGTGAATTATTTATCTGGGGCTATGTTTAAAGATGTACAATTATATTTAGGAGGTAAGTTTTTAACGAGCAGTAATAACTTGTATGCTTACAAGTCTTACTTGGAAATACTTCTAAATTACGATAGAGCCTTCTTAGATTCTTTTGGTAAAGTCTCCATGTTTTATAGAGATACTGGTAATTTTGAGGCGGTTGATCGGTTTGATGCCGAGACTAATCATGGAAGTATGGAGAGATTTTTAAAGACACAATATGGTTCAAGCTTTCAAATGATTTGCAAGATTCATAATGATATTTTTAATCAAGAAAGGAAGTTTCCTGGAGATGTTGGTTTGAAAGTAAGATTTATTAGAAATGAAGAAAATTTTTGTTTAATGTCCGCTCGAGATGTTCAGTATAAAATTGAAATTGAAGAGGCTGTGCTTATGGTGAAAAGATCAACTATGGATGAAGTTTTTGTGAATGAAATGGAGAAAGCGCGTTTACCAGACAAATTTTTGAAATTTCCTTTTAAACGGATAGGAATGGCTTATTCTACTCACGGACCGAATAAATCAGTTTTACAGGAACAACGTTTGGTTTCAAATACTGAAACACCTAAGAGAATTATAGTTGGTTTAGTAGATTCTCGCGCTTTTGATGGTAGCCATAATTTCAATCCATTCAATTTTCAAAATTTTGGCGTTACTGAAATGAAAATACAAAGGGATAATGAGATTTCTCCTTTTTATGAGATGAAAGTAGATTTTACTACTTCAAAGTACTATGAAGCTTACCTTTCTCTTATATACGGCACTGGAAGGCTTTTCTCTAGTAATTCACTTGCTATAAATCCTATTGAGTTCAGGAATGGTTTTACCCTATATTGCTTTGATTTGAGTAAAAATAGTCCAAATTCGCCCACTTTCGAATTAAGCGAGAGCGGAACTATTAATGTAATAGCTACCTTGAGAGCTCCTCTGGATCATGGAGTTGTTATGATATTTTATTTAGAATATGATAGCATGCTAGCAATTGGAGATACCAATTTACCTGAAGTCGTAAGAACTATTTAAAATGTATGGTTCTGAGATTCAAGAAGTTCTTTTGTCACAGAGTGCATCTTCTAATATTTTCCAGGGCATATTTTCAAGTAACAATTTACCTAAATTAACAAATCAACATTACCCTGCAGCTTTCATTGCAAATACTCATGAAAGTCGAAAACCTGGTGAACACTGGGTTGCGTTTTTCTTTAAGTCGAGAGCAGCTCTGCCAGAGTATTTTGATTCTTTTGGACTCCCTCCTTTGAAAAAAGGTTTTATTAATTTTTTGAAACAGAGCAAAAAATCTGAATTCAGATATTCTTCTAAGACTATTCAAAATTTATTTTCCACATTGTGTGGACAATACACTATATATTATGTTTTAGAGAAATGTAAAGGAAAGTCTTTAACTCAGATACTTTCCGCTTTTTCAAGCAATACTGTAAAGAATGATGAGTTGGTAACCAATTATGTGAAAAAATTAAGAAAGGTTAAACGAATTCATTCTAGAAAAAAGGGGAGAGGGGTTATACATTTTACCCCCATATTAAGATCGCAGTATTCCAAGTCTATGCATGATGTATTATCTAAAGAAAACTACCTTAAGAAAAGCTGCGTGAACTGAAATGTTAATTGTGTTTGTATTAAGTTCGAATACATTGTAATATGAAACATGGATGTTATAAAACCTACACCTACAAAGCTTAGTATAGGCGGTTTATATGTATCATTATTTATAAGCCTTATTGTCATCGGCTTAGAATTAAAGAAGCCAAGCATGTCATCTACTTCACCTCGTGATTATTATTTTAGTTGTCTCCTGAACGGGGTAGGAAGAGACAAAAAAGTGAAGAGGTATTTTTTTAGATGTGAAAATGATCAAAGACTATTCCAGCCAGTTATTGATAAAGATTTTAACGAAAATCAACAGAAGTTACTTAAATCAGATAATGATAAACATATTACTTTTTCAAAAAAACGTATAAGTTCAACCAACTATACTGCTCGAGCCAGTGCGCGAAGTTTATACAATTATACTATTCAAGATGACCTTCCTTAAATTTCTCCTTGAGTAGAAGTTAACATTTCCTCAGCTGTTCACCATGTATATATTTTAAGAGAAATGATGAAAGCGAGTTTTGTGACATAGGATAAAGAATAACTTTGGTTAGGAAACCGATATTACCATTGTATGTAACAGTCAAGAGATAATAACTTATTTTTCATTAGGGAATAATAATTTGATGTAACAATTAACGCCTCATCTAAGTAGAGCGTTGATTTGTACCAGTTTATTGTAATCCCTATATTTGTAAGTAAGCTCGATGTTTATACACTATGGAGCTAAGCTTCACATTCGGGACAAAGTTTAAAGAAAGCTGACAATTTGTATGCAAATCACAAGTTAAGTTCAGTTATAGAAATTGAATTCAATTTGATGGTTTGTTTAGTATAGAACTAAGCTTCAGAAGGAAGTTTGCGAATTGTCACAATGTTTCTAATATTTATTTTCAAGCTTTCTTTTTTCTTTCTGTCTCGTATTATAAAAGTAACATGTTTCCTTTCTTTCAAGATTTTAACGTGTATTATGATCTTGAATATATTTTCATTGTTACGAATTATATAATGAATACAATCCGGTGGAGAAGCGTTATTATACTACAAAGACGACTCTAGACAATCTACTCGAAGAAGTAAGCGAAAGTGCTCGACTGGAAGAAATAAACCTTCTCGTGATTCCGCTAGGAAGATACTCAGTTCGAGTTGGCACCATCGAGTAGAAGAGGTCCTACGTGGCACTGACATAGAGAGAGTTACTACTGGGAAAAACGAGCTCCTGAAGACCGGTATAAGTGAAGGATGTCCTCCGCGAAGTTATGTTAATAAGTTCGAGCTCGACGTTGATCTACTGCGGGGAAACACGAGCTCCTGGAGACGAGTCTAAGAGAAGAATGTTCTCCAAGAAGTTATGTTAATAAGATCGAGCATGATTTACGCTCTTTAAAGAGTACAATTGTAACACTGTAAGATGAGACCCGACTGAATAATTATGCTCCCCTGATTTTATTAACTTAGTTGTTTACTCTTGACTGTTACTAACCTGATCATGCTGTTTTTCCTGCATATTTAAATTTGTTACTTTCTTAATGTACATCGAGGTCTTGACTGTTACTATCCTATCATGTTGTTTTCCCTGCTTATTTAAATTTGTTACTTTCTTAATGTACATCAAGGAAGTTTTATGAAAATGTATACGAGTTCAGCTGAGGTTGTGTTAACTTTATTGGTTTAGTTAGGTTTAATAAAACATAAGTTAAAAGGTTATTATGCTTCTTGACTCGGAAGAGATGTGTATCTTGATTGAAGCGATTTTAATCAATACTTATAGATGTGTTTTTCCATTGCTTTATTGGTTTAGTTACCACGAGTGACAATGTTTTTAACCAATGCTTTTGGTTTAGTTAACTTTAAAATTGGTTATTATGCTTTCACACTCGGAAGAGATATGTATCATGCGAGAGTTGAATTTATTCAATTTATGTCATTATTTCTAATGAGTGAAAATGTATTTTACCAGTGCTTATTTGTTTAGTTAGATAGAGTGAAAAGTGTTTTACCAGCGCTTTATTGGTTTAGTTAGCTTTAGAACATAAGTCAAAAATGGTTAATATGCTTTCATACTCGCAAGAGATGTGTATCTTGAATGAGGAGAATTTATTCAATAGATCTTATCATTTCTATCGAGTGAAAAATGGCTCACCATCTGTCATTATGCGTTTGTAAGAAAATCCGCCAACAAAACCCAAGAAGATTGAAATGTGAACGTATACTGTAATAAAAAGCATTAACCACATTTATTTTGTTTCTTTTCTATAAAAAATTAAACTCGTATACTGATTTAGATATTGCTTGAATTAATATATATACATAGACTTTACTATAGAAATGAAACTCGTATACTGAAATAGATCTCGATTGAATTGAATTATATACATAAACTTAAGTCACGACTATTGAAACTATTATACAATTCTGATTTCGAATATGAAATGAAGTTACTATTGGCACACGCGTTGGTATTATGCATAAACATATACCTAGACCATTATTTCGTGAGCTAGGAAAAACGAAGATTGAGTTCAACTCGTTAGCGCGAAAATGCGCATTTTCACGACTATTGAAACTATTATACAATTCTGATTTCGATTATGAAATGAAGTTACTATTGGCACACGCGTTGGTATTATGCATAAATATATACCTAGACCATTATTTCGTGAGCTAGGAAAAAACGAAGATTGAGTTCAACTCGTTGGCGCGAAAATGCGTAAACGCCTGACATGCACATTTTCGCGCCACGAGTTGAACTCGATCTTCGTTTTTACTACTAGTGGCAGTTCAGAAATTAATGCAAACAAAAGGACGTCCACGACACATTTGTAACATTGTTGAAGTGCAATGAGTGAATAAGTGAGGGAGAGTGTGTGTGCATGTGTGCGTGCATGTGTGTATGCATATGTATATGCATATATGTATATATTATGTGTGTATGCCTCATAGAGGTTGTGAATAAAGTTGTCAATAATAACTGCTACAAAGACCAGGTGAGACCTGGCTTGTACATAGCTTGACCCCCTCTTCACCAAAAACCCCAAGATGGCAACAACAGCACTGGGCAAATAACCCTCCTCAACCAAGATGAATGTGGATGAGTCACAACTGCTTTAATTTTGTAATTTCACACTTAAACGCATTATATGAAAATTTATTAGATTAAAAATGTAAGTGTTCCTGAATGTGAAATGAATAAAACCTTTTTGTGAACATGCTTGCCACGGTGGGGATTTATTGACAAAATGAAAAAAGAAATCCTCAGATATAATCCTGTATTAGAAATGAGTCATTTTCAATAATGTATGTGTAAATTGTTTATAAATACATACTTTACATACATAATTTGTTCTCATAAGAGTGTTGATACTTGAAACCTCAACGGAAGGGAAAATGTTATTCAGGAAATTGTATGAGCAATGACAAGTCAATAAATATAACAGGTATTGGAGGTTTCTCTGTTATTCTTCTTAGTATTGTGATGAATATATATAGTAATCAATTCAGGATTTTAGTATGAGTTCTTAAATACAGAATAATGATAAGTCAAATAGGTGTTGTTACAAGGAGTTAGGACAAAATAGAATGTTAACATAAAAATGTAATCACGAAGTGTATGAAAATATATTGTACAAAAACACAAGTTGTATGGAATTACACTGTACGAGTAACCCAAATTGTACGAGATTTACCAAAGTTGAAATGTATGAAAGCGGAAATGTAAGAAAATGAACTGACTGGAAATGACCCCGCCAAAAGGTCAAAGTGACCACATGATGTTGATTAGCCAATGAGAGGCCAGCTGTGGCTATATAAAGAGTGTTGTCTCACGAGAATAAACAGTTCCATCTTGATATTCACTGTGTTCGCACCTCCTTTCCACGAGATGACTTAGAAGACTAAAGCAGCTAGAGATAGAGGTCTGAGAAGCGAGATTAGATCCAAGTTTAGCCTAGAGAGGGAAGTTGGACTTGGAAAAAATTGGGGTAGTAACACAGGACAAATTAACGAATGCACGAGAATGGAAACGAACAGACCGAGGGTACGAAATCGGGACAGGGCCAGCGTTAGAGATGAGACCATGGGCGACCGGCCAGCACGCTACCACCCCTTAAATTTTGGCATCACCCCCATCTTACGTCTAGAATGGTTGGTCCCACAAGACTGTTAGGAGTCCGACATGATACCGTCTGCCCCATGCGCGGGGCATGTCTCTGAGCACCACACAACCTCTCGCTCGATCTGTCCCCTTGCAGCTTCACAGCAGACACAAACAAACGTTTGTGCTACTCGCCCCGTTCATGCTCTCGTGATACTGAGGGCGACTGACTGAGAACAGTTGAGAGTCCAAATAAAAAAGGAGAACTGTGGAAAGAGCATTTTGCTCTCTATTCTTCCCCAGAACATCACAATATCATGTTTATTTATCCAGCGAACTATTTTCTTTGATATCTTAACTTTCGATTCAAATAGATATCTGTACATCTATTGTGTGCTCTATAAAACAATGTATCAATAGCAATTATTGGTAATAGAAGCATTATAAACTGGACTCCATAAAACAGCACTAAATATTTTCTAAATCCTAAGGTAGCCCAGTGTCAGATTCACAATAAAGAAGGCCAGGATTACTTGCTAATCTTGTATTTAATCGTCAGTAAGTTACACAGCATGCTGTTCTCGTGAGGCCGCCATTCCCGCTACCCAGTGTCTCAAGTAATGATTGCCCTAGAAAGTTACCTGGTGAGCATTTCCCACCGCGCTACACTACATCCAGGAAGTTAGGGGAGGATGGGAATCCTTAAAAAAGGTTTTCTGCTTAGTATTCATGTATGTACTACTGCTGGATTGTAAGCCACAAAAAGATACTAAGTGATAAGTAATGTGTTTATCCCACCAACCATCTTTTCACTAAATGTGTGTTTATTCAACATAGAGCAACAAAAGTTAACAGTGTATAAAGTAACTTTATTATATCGCAAAAAAGGAACTTACGACATTGATGGAAGTCTTTAAATGAGAAATAACGATATCCTTGTAGAACATAATGTATATCATTCCCAGAACCCAAGTCAAACATTTTCAATGTAATAATCTGAAAACCAGGGGTAACTGTGATGGCGATTGCAATAAACCTTAAAAAAAAAAAAATCTTTGAATACGTTGACACAGCAGGTAGGTACATTGAACCATATCGGAAAATGCATATCACCATGATGTTATAATTATTGGTATGCCGTATTACATCAATTAGTACTGCAGATATTCAGTCAGATGGCGAGGGCGGATGGTAAGTCCAGAGGAGAAAGGAAGTCTACTAAAGTATTCAGGTAACGTACATTTCACAAGACTCCGGTGTCCTGGTAAATAAGGAGTCACTTGAGGTTTTTTTTTTAAAGAAAAGAGTCCACCTATTAAACTTAGCTAGAGGGAGGTTACATGGTAAACTGTGAATGAACAAAACGTCTGGCCTGTTCGAACTCTCCATAATCCTATGCAAATATGAGGATATGGCCATGTGAAGGGTTCCACTGGGACTGGTCGATGTTGTTTGGGAGAAATGACCATGGCACTTGTGCACTTGATGATAATTTCAATTTCCTTTTCAATGCTAAAAGTCCTCCATGTCTAAGGTTGAATTTCGGAATTGCCGTGATGCATAATCTCATCTGGTAATCTCTAGTCTAAGGGTTCAACACCAACCAGTCTCTCATTTATGATATCTTGTAGATTGATATATTTATGGAATCGAAGTGTCCCCGATTTGATATAGGAGTAATTGTCGGGAATATATAAATTACAGCCAGCCTTGGAGTCTGGTGACTTTGTGACGGTATTATCTGATGGACGGTTTTGGGCATATCTATGAGTATGACAATTGGCGGATCCTGGGGGAGGGTGGGAGGGGGAATGGAAAACAGGGAAAGGGAAAACATCAAGGCTTGGATGGCCCTAAGCTTCCTGTCACTGCCCTCTGTTTCCCCTCCCATTCCTCTGCTTTCCCTCCCGGCTTGTTCTTCTCCAGGCCCTGTCCTCCCCCCCCCCCCCCCGGCCCTCTGCTTCCCCTCCCGGCCCTCTGCTTCCCCTCCTGACCCTATGCTACCCCTCCAGGCCCTGTCCTTCCCCTCCTGCCCCTCTGCTTCCCCTCCCATTCCTCTGCTTCCCCTCCCGGTCCTCTGCTTCCTCCAGGCTTCCCTTCCCAGCACTATGCTTCCCCTCTCTGCCCTCTGCTTCCCCTCCCTGTCCTATACTTCCCCTCCTGGCCCTCTGCTTCCCCTCCCGGCCCTCTGCTTCCCCTCCTGACCCTATGCTACCCCTCCAGGCCCTGTCCTTCCCCTCCTGCCCCTCTGCTTCCCCTCCCATTCCTCTGCTTCCCCTCCCGGTCCTCTGCTTCCCCTCCCGGCCCTCTGCTTCCCCTCCCGGCCCTCTGCTTCCCTTCCCGGCCCTCTGCTTCCCTTCCCGGCCCTATACTACCCTCCAGGCCCTGTCCTTCCCCTCCTGCCCCTCTGCTTCCCCTCCCGGTCCTCTGCTTCCCCTCCCATTCCTCTGCTTCCCCTCCCGGCCCTCTGCTTCCCCTCCCGGCCCTCTGCTTCCCTTCCCGGCCCTATACTACCCTCCAGGCCCTGTCCTTCCCCTCCTGCCCCTCTGCTTCCCCTCCCAGTCCTCTGCTTCCCCTCCCGCCCCTCTGCCTCCCCTCGTGACCCTGTCCATCCCCCCCCCCCCCCCGTTCCTGTCCATCCTCTCCCAGTCCCCTTCTTCTCCTCCAGGTACCGGTACTGTCCTTCCCCTCCCGGAAGGGGTTAATGGTCCACTATATGGAATCAGGGGCCATATCTAGGGAATTGGAGGGGGGCAAATGTCAATAACTGAAGATAAGGGGTCTACAGTGTATGGGAAAGGGGGCTTGAATGTCAATGGGCAGTTATTCTTTCAAACATTTTCTGGGGGTAGCCCCCATACCCTGCCCCCCCCCCCCCTCCCACACCCTCACCGTGGCTGGCTGTGCCGGCCACACATGCCCTGATTATATACTACTCACTTTTTTTCTCTCTCAAATCTTGCCCCACCCCCCCCCCCCCCCCACCAACAAATCCTGGATCCTCTCATTGCTCCAGATGATAAACTGCCCTTAGCCATGTCATTGATGTGCTGAAGATTGGTGTTCACTTATCAAGAGAGCAGTAATAGAAATCACTTGATTCTCCATGAGTGCACTGATCCTTCATTGAGGGGGCTCTAGATGGAGGGTATCAATGTCGCCTGAACAATGAATTCAAGAAATGCCGATGTTGCATGTTTGTTGCTTTCTATACCAATGTCAAATTTAAGACCGCTGATGTTGTAATTCACCTTCTTTTCTGGCCTCTTGTCGCAATTAATGACCCATTGGTCGCCTTGTCGAATTTGGGAAATGCCGTTGTCGCGCTGTCGATTTCAGGGGTGTAGACCCATGCTGTCTCAGTAGATCTGAGTAGGGTGTTCACTGGGTCGGCAGCAGTCACTGAAAACGGCTGTTGTGGCCGCGTAGACCCGTTTTTTAACTTACGATGTGAATAAAGCACAAACTAAAAGGTGCATTTTAGAATCGTTTACAACATCATACTGAGTGACATTGGACTCAAGTTGGAGTGCAGGTGCGAGGATGATCGCTTGCATCCCTGCATATCGAAAATGTTAGCCTGGATTTTTGTCAATCGGGAGGGCTAGGCCTAGATATAAATCGATCTGACATCCTGAGTCCTAACATGGCGCCTTCTCTCCCCTCGTTCATTGACAATGCTGTTGCAGAGCCTGAATCAGTGAATGACCAGCATTGCATCTGATTCATTCTGACAGGAGGGGGGCGTGGCAGTGGACGTGCTCAGACTCGGCCGAAGACGCCTCATTCAGAACAATCTCAGGCCCCAGCAGTGGAGCGGTAGAAATAATAGAACATTATGAACATGAACATAATAAATGTGATGTTCCAACACATGTAGAAGTCGAACTTCCTAAGAAATCTTGGCATTTTCAGCTTGTTTGTTTGGCAGCGGAAGTTGATAGATGGTGAGTTCGCGGTGCACTGAAAATTATATTTAGTACAAAAAACTGACGTAAGATAGCGCCACTAGGAATGAAAGAAAATCATTAGTACTTTATCATCCAGGCTTGCACATTAATTTTCTCTTGATATTAGGTGCTATTTCCTCCTAGATTGCTCCTACAGAAAATAAAAGCTCTTTAGTTTGTCAAATTATAAGTTTAGAGGTGTTTTCATGTCACAGATAGTGGCGCCATCTCGCGATAACTCGGGACACTACAGACGACAACATGGCGGAGCCGGGAGCTGATGCGCCCAGTTCGCAGACAAATAATCCACTCTCACGGAAATTGAATAAGATTCTAGAGGCCCGACTTGACAACGACAAGGTCTGTATACTGTGGGCAGTTTTTGTGAGCATAAGTCACTTGGAAAGATGTTATTTATGTGTTGTTTTCCCTCGTTATCATGCCTTGCCACGTCACGTAAGATATCCCTGGCCTGCCTGGCTTGGGCCTGGCAGTCCTTGCCAACTAGGCTATTACTAAACTATTAAACTTGGCCTTGTAATTTTCTTTTTTGTTTGTTTTTTTAAAAGACATTTTCTTTTCCCCGAATGCAGTGAATAATAATTGTACGTTATGCTGGTGTTATGAATCATACTGACAGTGGTGGACGTAAGTTTAAAAATCCAGGGGCCAGTCGGCCCCTTGCTTTCCAAATCTAGGCTGCCCTCACCTAAATCTAGGGGCCCTCACATAAACAGTATTATAAGTCTAGATCTACTTGTCTTTTTTTTCATGGGTTTCTAGGGACCATCTGGGCCCCTAGCCCAGAAAATCTAGGGGCCCGACCTGCCCCTGGTTAGATCTATGTCCAGCCCGATACACTGTAGATCTAGATCTAACTAGCTTTTTTTTTTTTTTTTTTTTTTTTTTGGGGGGGGGGGGGGGTAGGGGGGCCTAACTTGTAACATAGAAATGTACCTGGCTAGTGTACAGTTCTATGCTTGTAACAAGTTGCATAGAGACCTTGGACAACCTCTCTTGGACTTCCTGTAAATCTCCCAGCATTGGGGGGCCAAATATATTGGATTTTCTGATTCGTGCCCCATTGAAAAAAGTTTATTTTCTTATGTGTTGTAGATGTTGGGCAAGGCTAGCTATATCTATTCACATTTTCTCCGAGAATTGAGTTTGAGGAACACTGGGAACAAAAAAAAACACCCTTCAGCACTGGGCCTATGGGGCAGGAAGTTCGCCAGTCGGCCGAGTCACATGTCACACGACGCTAATGGATGGAATTAGAGGGAGGTGCCTTGATGCCCCCCCCCCCCCCATATTCTTTGTCAAATTTTGAATATTTCAATGTAAAATTCTAGCCTCCGGATGGGGCACCTCAAATACTTATATTAGGGCGCCCACCGCCTTTTTGAAATCTCTGAATCGGTTAGATCTACTGAGTCGTTCGAATAAAGTTAAACGAGGGGAAAAAACTGCATTTCTTATCTATGTCTAGATCCCCCTTGTTTAGGCTTGTTGCAATAATTATAATCGAAGGTAGTTTAAGCCCCATTAAAGAAAACCCGAGCCGCCCATACCCCCGACCTCTATAATCTACATTTTCCCCTCCTTCATTCTTCAGGCCCCGACGGCTCGTAACTCTGTAGGTTGATTAAGTGCTGATTAAACCTATGTAGTCATAGTAAGATTCTAACCTTGATTAAAAGGCGGTATAATACATTATACGAGTATAATGGCGCCGCGTAACCACGGACCCGCCGTCGCCTAGTTACTCCACTCGTAAAGCCTAATCAATCTTAATCAACCTATAATTTAACTATTGATTCCCTAATCATGATTTCAGTGGATCTGATTAAGGTTAGACCAATCAAAATGGCTGTTGCAAACCGTCTAAGGCTGGTTACAAGCCGTTCATTTTGATCATGATTAAGCACTAATGATGACCGTCTATGCGACGTCGTTTATACTGTAGAAAGTGTATACACGACATTGCCTGTGTACGAGATTAGAAATGATGTACGCGGCAAGCTGTAAATTCCCATTTCAGTGTACTACTTATATAATCACAAATTATCGTGATCACATTGAATCATATATTCCCATTTCCGTATACTACTAACGTGTCGCGTGTATAACAGGATCAATGCAGGCGACAGTATCGCGTATATTTTAGAAGAAACGTAGGCGACATCACATATAAATGGCGTAAATTGATGTGACCAGATCCAATTCCCCATAGTCATATACTACTCCCATCATTATAAGTTGTCGCGCATACTAGGATTGGTGTATACATGAGATCGCCTGAATAAGATGAATTATGTATGCGACGATAATGAAAGTATTATTTGATATGTACTTTAACTTCCCTCATATTACATACTACGCTTCAAATCCCCCTAATCTACATTGTAATGTAGCAGTAGTAGTAGAACTTTTATTGACAAAACAGCGAGTCATTTGCATTTGATCTCATGTGTCATGTATATATCCAAATCCAGTGACTGTACCTTTGGTATCGCCCATGATAGGTTATTTATACACGCCACAAGCTCCAAATGTTCATTTCGTTATACTACTGGTGTGTCCCTACTTTGACGATTAAGCTTAAGTCAATTTACGCGATATTATAAATGATGCGACCATCTTTAATTACCATATAATATATGCTATTCACTTGTCGCCTGTATAACAGAATTAATTCACGCAACAGTGTCGCTTGTAAAACGAATTTTGGTGACGTCGCGCCTATAGGCAGCGCCTCGTCCATAGATAAGTCAGCACCTGGTATTCTGGGGTATTCTGTCTTGTTAGATTTACGTTTCCCATCAAACAAGAATGAAAACATGGTCGTCAAACAAATAAGTGAATAACTACTTAACTTATTAACTGTGATCAAATTTTAGCACAGATTGAGCACTTTAAGGCTTTATAATGATGAGAGCTAGGCGGCAGTCTTGTTTCGTTCAAATCGATTTTCTGCTTAAAACAGAAATAAATTATGGATAGACTATGCCGCTCATTATTCACCAAAATGCGTGTTCAATTCGCTGCACGTATACATCTACACCTTGGTCTCTCTAACCCTGTTGCCCATCGTTTTCTTCACTAACAGTATGCCACTTCTTTCCAGGATGTTCTTGAGGCCCTCAAGTCGTTATCCTCGTTCTTTAACGAGAACAACTTGCGCAGTCGGCGTAACCTGCGTGGGGACATCGAACACCGCAGTCTGTCGATCAACGAGGACTTCGTGACCTGCTTCCAAGGAGTGAAGGAACAACTGGATGGTGTGTATGAGGATGTGAAGGCCATGAATGACTGCTGCGAAGACATGACCTCGCGACTCAAGGTAGGTGTATGGAAACTAACATGCAGTTGTGGACATAAGGTTTAAATCTAGGGGCAAGTTAGGCCCCCAGATTTCGAAAGCTAGTGGTTCTCGCCTAAACTAGGACCTATGAGTCTTATAAACGCAGGGGATGTACTTTTTCCTTTGCATTCTACTAATGACTAAATATTAGGAATTGAAGACCGTGTGATGAACCAGATTAAAATATATGAAACTGTCATAATTATCTGAAAATCCATGATTATGACCAACGATTTTCTATTGCCTAGTCGGACCCCTAGACCGGAAAATCTAAGCATCTGACCTGCTTTTTAAGAGCCTCGGGCACCCAGGCACCTCTTTATGCCCCACTCCTGGTATAATCAGCTTAGGTTAAAAAAAAATTTCAAACAGTGAAATTTTGTTGTGTGAAAATGTTGATTTTCTGGATATTTTTCTGACATGTTTCATTGTTTCTACAGGCAGCCAAGGACCAGACCAGAGATTTGATCAACCAGACCACAACTCTCCAGGCAGAAAGGTATGTTTGCAAATCCTTCTACATTATCATGATTATTTCAATATGGATGTTTAATGATTGTATCTCATGAATCTAAACATAGGTAAGGATCTAAATATACATCTATTAAATAATATAAAACGGCGGAACTGTCCGAGGCTTAAAGATCTTCATTGAAAAGTCACTTTGTGGATAATATGCACCAGTTATAAACCACCATCCATCTCGAAACACCTGACTTAATTTAAATAATTGAAATAAGTCCATAAGAGTAATATTTCGCTTTACCCAAGATGCCAATTTTTGTTGCGTTGGTACATATAAGTATAGATCATATAGGTATTAAGTTACCAACGCAACAAAGGTATAGGTCCGTTTTTGAAGAGGGTCTATTGTTGTGGACCGTGTCATTGTTTAATTGGTGTGCCCTCTCTGACCCCCAGTGGTGGTCAGACTGTGGGGCCTCCACTCAGTGTCTTCTCATTGGTCACTGGTGGTAGAGGTAGGAGGGACAAATATCAGTGATTGACATCCAGTGTCCATGGGTCCTATATATAGAGTTTTGGTGTGGGCTTGACCAGCCTGGTTCACCTACAGTGGCCCATTGGGTCACCTCTCCCCCCCCCCCCCCCCGCCCCACCTCCCCCACTTCAGCACTCAGCCCAGGCGTCCACTCCACTACCCCTGCCCCCCTGCCCCCACCTACCCCTGCCCCCACCACCACAGGCGTCCACTCCACTTCCCGGCACAGTCTCTCTCCCCCCCCCCCCCCCCCCCCATACCTTTAATTAACTCACCTGGCCGGGCAGCCGGCAGTCGGTGTAGATGTGCGCCAGGTAGGAGCCAGGTGGGTGGGGGGGTGCAGGCAAGGGTGGGGGGGGGGGGGGTACCGGCAGTCCCGGGGGGGGGGGGGGGCACCGGGACCTGTACACTCATTGGTCAACCTGAGTGACCAATAGGATTCCCCCCTACACCACCGTCTGTGCACTGAATCAACCGTGACGCAAGACTGGATCAATAGGATTTAGGAACCAGATACAGGTTGAAAAAAACATTGCAGACCAAAAACTTAGGAAGATATGGAATTTTGAGAGAAAAAAACTTCATAAATGACCCAAATTTACCCCAATTTTGGCTGTATTTATCATCACTGAAACCAACATTTAAAAACCACCAATGCAACATCGGCCAGTTTCTGGCCGACAATCTTCAGATTTCTAGTTCTTTTGAAGTTATTCGTTTATAGTTTTCTAGTGGCCATAAATATGTGCTTACTACTGAATATTTCCAAATTTAAATGAGGAGTAGAACTACTTTTTTGGGCCTTTTGGTACCAATAGGCTATCAGCGTACCATGCCAGGAACTTCATTTGCCACTGGTTCTCAGCAAGGTACACCAGTAGCCTGTGACTGATACCGAACATCCCAATGAGTTGTTCTCATTGATGAACTTGAAAATCTGGAAATGTCCTTCCTACCTTTCTGGATTTTTATTTTTCTCCTGATTGGCATCTCTGAATTAATGATAATATAAACTCCATTGTCTGACCTAGTCAACGTCTGACGATGAGGGCGCAGGTGGCCGACGTGTTCCTGGCCAAGTTCCAGCTCAAGCCTGAGGAGGCGCGTGTGTTGAGAGGCACTCGGGATGGGGTTCTCCACCCTGTAAGTTGACAGTTTCTAACTCTTTAAGAAATGTTTGCTTCAAACTACCAGGGCCCATTTACCAAAATTGATAGTGGTATTGCAAAATAATCTCAAAGAGGGATAAATAGGTGTAGAATTTGTTTATGATAGACAGAATTTCTAATCATGAGACGCTAATCAAAATTTACCTGATTAGCAAAATTAGTTACGAAGATATGGGCCCAGTTGTGAGGTTAAAGGAGCGGTATCAATCATGCTCGCCGACGTTGGTGTTTGCTTTGTTGTAACTATCTAAATTTGTGACGCTCCCAGTAACTTTGTTGGATTATGTTCTAACGTCACAAAACACATAGCCAACTGCTGCGTCACTTACCTTACGTCGTCGGACATTAACCTAAAAATGCCAGGACAATACCGCTTCTTTGAGATAAGCATATATCTGTCATCAGTATAAATGAAATTTGAAAGTTTGAGAACATTTTAACTGAAATTATTTTCTGTTAGACGTTTACTGGTTTTTTCCCTGAAAAGTTATTCTAGTTATAGAAAAGTAGCCGCCGAATTTCCGTCGTATTTTCTTATTAGAACCAAAGGAAACGCAACGCTCTAACATCCATTTGACGTACGAGAATTCTCAATTTAATTGGTGTTAATCCCTGTAATAGTTATAGAAGGATTTGAATGATATTTTCAAATACTGTAAATACGTTGTAATTATTGTACTTAATCTGAAAACCAATGGAAACCTTAAGATTATTACGGATCAAAGCCGATGAAAAAGGTTATGATCTTATGTTTTATTTTACCAGTACTTTTTCTCAGCACTGATCCATATGCTTCAGTTTATCATCTTATTAACTTTCCTTATAGCAAAGATGCCATTTTTCCTTCTTTTTCCGGATTTCCGGATTTTTGCCAGTTCACTATAAAAATGAAATTTATATTTTTCTTCACCAAAGTGACCAATATTGCTTTTCAACTTATCCCAGTGCCTTCTCTAAGCCATCCAAACCATAAATATACGTTTTCTGGTTATTATTTTCAACCTTTTAGTGTCAAAACTGAAAATCCGGAAATCTCCTTCCTACTTTTCCGGATTTTCCATTACTCCCTAGTGGCATCTCTGTTATAGTGACACCAAATAAAGTCCCATTTCTTTGCTT
This sequence comes from Lepidonotus clava, assembly GCA_936440205.1. Classification (NCBI taxonomy): domain Eukaryota; kingdom Metazoa; phylum Annelida; class Polychaeta; order Phyllodocida; family Polynoidae; genus Lepidonotus; species Lepidonotus clava. The sequence continues at coordinate 5,333,880 of OW387148.1, forward strand.
ATAGGACTTTTTCTCGGCCCTGGCCCGTGTGCGACAGATTCACTCGGACTGTAAAGTGCTGCTCCGCACCAACCAGCAGACGGCCGGGCTGGAGATCATGGAGTCGATGGCACTGCACCAGGAGTCGGCGTACGAGCGGCTGTACCGGTGGACCCAGAACGAGTGTCGCGCGCTGAGCGGGGACAGCGTGGACCTCAGCACCCAGCTGTGCCAGGCCATGGAGGCACTGCAGGACCGCCCCGTGCTGTTCAACTACTCCCTCGATGAGTTCGGTATGTGGCCCTCTGTGGCCCATGGCATAATACAACTATGAAACAGATCAATGGGTCCCGCTGTTGAATTGTGGCTGTTTTACGCGGCCGATTGTAATTCTGTAAAGAGTACTAAAAAATAGATATTATCATCCACAAAACCCGAGATTTTCAGCCCAGGTGGAAAATGAAAAGTGGGAGAATTTAGATGTTGGATTTTTGCACAACAGTTTCTTTTTTGTCGAGGATATCGTTTGCTTTTATATGAATAATTGTGCAATGAACCACTGGAGTCAAAGATAATGCAATCTGAATCCATCAAAGTTTATCTTATTTTTTGAGGTGGATGACCATTAGGGGCAGTCCATTGGAAATTTAATCAAAACTGCTTTAGTTAGATAGAAATGCTTTAATTTTTTTTAAATATTAATTTCCTTTTAATGTGGTTAAACAGAATAAAATTTCTTCTTTTTCAACACTAGGTACAGCCAGAAGGACAGCCATAGTACGTGGGTTCATTGACGCCCTGACGCGGGGTGGGCCGGGTGGCACCCCTCGTCCCATAGAGCTTCACTCCCATGACCCCCTGCGCTACGTCGGCGACATGCTCGCCTGGCTGCATCAGGCCACTGCCTCCGAGAAGGAACACCTGCAGTCTCTGTTAAAACGCTGCACAGTCGTCCGTAAGTTGATTTTATTAAAGCCTTACACATAAGAAAGAGTTTCCGATAAGAATTGTCTGCATACTCGCTATTTCTGCCTCCCCTTGAACAAAAACTGAAAAAAATGAGAGAATGCAAACTTTTCCTGTTCGCCAGTGATGACAAAATTCACAATAATGTTTCCGCTGATCCTAACTGTCAAACCTATCAGGCCAAGGGAGAATGGTAGAATTAGAAATCAGAGACGGAAGAAGATTGGTACGCAACTGGTGAATGCAATGACTTGGTAATTCACAAAAACATCAGTAGAGTATCCTCACTTATGCAGGGTGCCTAGGCAAGTCTTAAAAAGTATTAAATTGATGTTCTCAAATTGATGTGCTTCAATAAGTCTTAAATTTCAGATTTTTCTTGCAGGAGGCCTTAAAAAGGTCTTAAGCTAGATCTGACTTGAAAATTGAAAATCAATGATGGGGTTGGCAAAATGTCACTTTCTTTTTAAACCTTAAGCGAAGAGATTTTTCTTTAGATGTGGCAAATGGTTCTTAAAAAGGGCTAGAAAAAAGGGTAACCCTGATATTGAGTTGAAACCCCCACCAAAATAATGGAGTGGTGACCTTCCCTTATGTACCCCACCCGCTGTTTAACCCTGACCTTTCTTTTTTAGCGGTAGACGACAAGTTGTACGACGTGCTCGGTCATCTGACGGAGGGCCTGTGCCGGCCGCTCAAGGTACGCGTGGAGCAGGTGCTGGTCTCGGAGCCCGGGGCAGTCACGCTCTACAAACTGGCCAACCTCACCAAGTTCTACCACACCACCATCGGGTAAACTTGTCATTTACTGAAAAATAAATTCATCGGAAAGTAGTGCAATTAGCCACTTTTTTTGTGGTCGAGTAGCCTTACGCCACGTCTGGGAGCAAGTTCAATATAAATTATTCATTCTGGTCACATACTGGCGTGTCAAATGTAGGTTTAAATAATTATGGAGGTACTAAGGAAAGATCAAGTTGACTTCTGCATGGTCCTCGAAGGTAAAACGAATGGCAAAATGTCAATTATTTGCCTAGGTATCTGTTCTCAAAAGATCACAACCTATGAATTATATAACTACGAACCACACACAGTGATAAAATAATATTTGTAAAAAAAAAAAAAATGAGAGAAATGGGACGCAGGTCATTGGGGTAATATACCTGTGAGATTTAAGAACAGTACACCGTTCTGATAAGAGTGTCGACTCAGTAATTGCCTTCAATTAATTAACGGTTGATTATTACGTCATTTACATCATTATAATCAATTGCAGCTCTTTAACATGGGATAAACCCCGAGTGTTAATTCACCGGATATGAGTTTTTCGCGAGAGCTTATGTAAACCACATATTTGCATGGTCTTTTTAGAAAAATGCGAAATTAAATAATATGTTTTTTGATGGAATATTTTTGCTTGTGAAAAATTGATATAACGTATTTATGAAAAAAATAGTACAATCTAGGACGAAAGAGGTGAGTTGCGTGTTTTATTGATGGACGTTTTCCATCTGTTGACGGATTTGTGAACTGTAACGTTTAATTTATGACATAATTAATCTTGTTGCTTCAGCCAACTGCTGAAGGACGGGGCGTCACTGCTGGGCACCTTAGATGAGATGTACACTCTGAGTCTCAAGATGTTCTTTAACAGCCTCAACTGTCAATCCAACAAGCTGCTGGAAAAGGTTAGACCAAAAGTTGTTTTTTTCCGTCACAATAAACAGTATGAATTAAAGAAGATCAATTAGATCTAATAAAAATTGTTGTCTACGACTGCGATCTGGCTCCCTATAAAATGTTGGAAGCAAGAAACCATTCAAAAACCTGAAAGAATTTCTGCCACCTCGTGACTGTTTTTCTGTTGCGGATTCATAGTATTCTAAGCTAACTAAAAATCTCTGGGAAAATATAACAAGCTACTTATAATAGGTTTTCTCTTGACATATACGAAAACCCAACCAAAATATGATATTGATAATTAATACCATACCAAATATCTGACTAAACGCTAGACCTTGCCCAAGGTCTTTGCTGACTTGACCTATGGTAAAGACGCCCTTGATATTTGAACACGTGCAAAAATAATTCCGCACAGTATTTTTATTTCATGCTCTTGGTGTGGACGTAGCTAGAAATGTGTCCGGTCTTTTGATTCTACTGCTAGTGGTGCCTCGTTCAAAGAAAGAAATAATTAATTCGTACCATTCCCCACCAGGTGGAGCTGCCCCCAGCCGAGCTGGGCCCGACCACGTCTCTGACCCAGAGCCTGGCCCTGCTCCAGGAGATCCTCTCGTCCCACGACTCCTCTGTCGTGCCGCTCGACATGAAGAAGCACGACTTCGCCCAGATCCTGACGTGCATGGTGGACCCGCTGATCCAGATGTGTTCGGTGTCGGCGAGTCGCCTCAACACGGTCGACATGGCCACCTACATGATCAACTGTATCTACCTGATTCAGACCACGCTCGCTCTGTTCGAGTTCACCGACCAGCGCCTCGAGATGCTGCAGGCACAGGTACAAGGCTGTTACTTCACTAGTTGGGGGTCGGGTGACAGCCTCCACTTCCCTATACTAAGCTCTTTCGCAACTGCTGGTTGCTGATATTCTCTACCGGTAGTTATTTTTAACAAGAATGATGGGGAACAGATAAGATTTTTGAACTTTTATGAATTTTTTTTCGAAATTTGAACACCGAAAATATGCGTCGTTTTTCTCTGTAACCTCTTTATATTTTTTTAGTAATTCACCGTCTTTATGCTAAACCTAGGTCTAGAGTGCGAGATTTCATTGACAAATTCCTGACAATTTGCCTTAATTTCTGATCGACCAAAATGAGATGTTTCCCTTTTCAACACTCCCATATATCATTCCAGGCCATTTCTGTGTTGAAATGACTCAGCTACACTCTGCATACGGAGTTTGAGTTTCTTTGTATAAGTGATATATAAGGGAGAAGAATTCACTCCAGGCAGTGATGAGGTATTCTTCAATCACCGTCCACTTCTGAAGGTACATTACTACCTGATGATTCCTTGTTTTTGGCAGTCATTTACCAGAGATGCCAATTCCCATCTTAATTGCTACCCTGTTGATTCCAACCTGTGTTACCTTAACACAAGTAATTATTTTTTTGTGTTTTGTTGTGAGCCCTTAATTATAGTTTTTAGTATTGTAGCTTATGGAAAGGGCTCACTCAATCAGTCATGTCTTTTGTAGGTATTTGGGCTTTGATCTGATTGCCCGGTTACACAATCTTACATACAAGTAGCTACAGGCCTTTGTCCACCGGCATGCATTTGTAAGCAAGGACAATTAGTGTGCATCAAGTGTAATTGAGTGGGCAGGCCTCTCCCCTGCACCCTCCCCCACCCCCACTCCTTGAACTCAGTTCAAGGAGTGGGGGTGGGGGAGGGTGCAGTTTGAGAAGCCAGAAGTGGGTTACATAACCAGTACTCCACATTAGGACCTCCAATGTCACCTGCAGGTGGGCAGGTCTAAGTGGATGGGTGCAGGTGCCCCTTTCCTAAGCCCCTCCCTGAGTTGTGTGTGACAGCAGGAATGGTGGTGGTGATCACTACTCATAGCCCATATGTCCATTGTTATGTTAAGGGCGAACATCGATCGTTCCAACGATCGGAACTTTGATAGTCATTTGCTTCTTGTTATTGTAGATCGACGCGCACGTGGACACGTTGGTCAGTGAGCAGGCTTCGTTCATCCTCAACAGAACCGGGCTGGCACAGATGTACGGCATGGTCCAACAACACCAGCCCTCACAGGTAGGCACCGCCTGCATCGGCTACTCTCATAGGGCATGTAAAGCTCCGTACCCGCTAGGAAATTTTGACCGAGTTGGCTGACTGGTCGGTGCTAATATTGGCCGATTCTACCAGAATTATCAGCCGATTTTATCATGAATCCATATCAAATAGGTACATTCCAACATTGCATACTGATTGGCGATCAGTCTCTTTTCTCAATTATAGAATGTAGTACACAACCCCAGGACTGTATAGTTGCTTGGCCATTCAACGTACAAAGTAACTGGTACAACAAATGTTCTACTCTTATAACATCCAGTACGTCTGTGTTCACGGCCTACATCCTCGACACTCAAGGAGTCTCTAGTAAAGTGTAACCTGACTCTATTTTTTTGTACTTTATTCAATACAGGGTCCCTTGTCCTCTTTGCCTGGTATGGACGGAATCGGCATGAAATCAGCCATGGTGAGTCAGCATGCTTTCTACCTGAAGTGTAATTCTAAGCCTGTTTTCCACATACTGATTTAAATGCAGCCGATTTTGTATTTTGTTTGATTTTGTCTGAGAATATGGCATGGAACCTGATGTCCCATTTACCATTCAAATGAGAATTACAAGCCCTAGCTACCCAAATTAGATATTGTTTTAGGTTAGTCTAAATGTAACTGTATTTCCATATTTAAATCTATCTGGCAAGAGTGGTAGTATCTTGTTACTTGAATTTTACTTTTTGTACAATTTCAGAACAAGTTTGACAGTTACCTGGCCTCGCCAGACAGTCTCGTCATGCCTCAGTGCACTCTACTGCTCAGTGCCAAACTCAGGTAAGATTTTGTTAAATGTCATTTTTGTCACAGTGTCACTTCAAATGTGGTTGCTGTTACACAACTTCGCCACATCTCATATCTGTCTGTCTTGTCTGTCTGTCTTGTCTGTCTGTCTGTCTGTCTGTCTGTCTGTCTGTCTGTCTGTCTGTCTGTCTGTCTGTCTGTCTGTCTGTCTGTCTGTCTGTCTGTCTATCTATATGTATATATATGAATATGATTGGTTAGCAAGACAATCTCACAAACTCATTAAAATCTTCCTATCCTGCTAACAAAATGGTATTTTAAAACAAAATGGTGGAACTTGTATGGTTAGTGTATTATTTTCTTTTAACTTACAACATATTTTGCGAAGGACCATCGCAGAGACAAATACACATAAGATGGAAACCCTTATGAAAGGAAAAAAAACAATAACATATTTTTTTCTTCTTTTTTTTTTAGAAATAACAACAGGGATATCAGAAAAGTTCATATCTTATTAACTAAGTGTTTGCTGATGTTTTTGGTTTCAGGGAGATGGTGAAGAAGCAGTCAGTGGACCTCATCTGTCAGGCATACGAACAGATGTACGTGGCCATAAACAAGCCGGAGAACGACTACAAGGAGGCGGCCGGCATCGTGCCGCGTACACCCAACCAGGTCATTGGCCTCCTCTCATAGACCAACAGGCCGGTATCGTTTAGCATATATAATCCTGTAAGAGAAGATTTGGCTAGCCATGCACAGACTGAAGAACGACTACGAGGAGGTGGCCCGCATTGTGCCACATAGTAGACATACACCGAACCAAGTTGTTGGCCTCCTCTCATAGTCCAGATTGGCTGGACGTTGAATAAGCCCAACAAATGAACAATCTCATAGTCCAGCAGGCCGACATCAATCCCATAAGAAGAGATGTGCGCAGCCATCTACGGGCCAGAGATCGACACTTACTCTTTTAAACCAACAGGCTGACATTGTTTATCAAATATTCCTATATGGAGATTCCAGGGGCAGATATAGGAAATTTGAAAGCGGGGGGGGGGGGGGTTCAGCATAAAGGCTAAGTACTAAAATGGTGTGCAATTACGCGTATGCGCGTGGCATTTCCCCCTCTTTTTGTAGTTCAGGGGTTCACCAAAAACGGGGGGTCAGGAGCCCCAGGACCTCGCCCCCCCCCTGCCTGGATCCACCCCTGTGGAGATGCCCATGCAGCTCATATGCCATGGTCCGGAAGGCCAGGGTCCACCTCCACTTATAGACCACAGTGGTGTTCATGCAGGTCTAACAATTGATCACGAAAATTGATCTTGTTTAAAGAGATTTATATACACCTACATTGAGCAAGTTTTGCTGTACAGACAAAAATTGCAGTGATATCTTTGAAATAGTAATGATTTAACTAAAAATACATACACCTCAGCAGTATACTTCTTCTCTGAAAATTGCATTCCTTTTTTCCCATTACATTCTCCAATGTGAAACGTTTGTATTTGGGTGGACAAAGCAGAATTTAGAAGCTTAGAGCACCTTGGATAGTAATTCCTTGAAATTATTTCTTTATCTTCTCATCGGTTCATATTCATTCTACTTTACATTTAAAGTACATCCATACCATCATCTTTAACAATGGATTTCAATCTGCACACTTAACCACAAGGTTACCATGATTGTATATATGGTAAAATACATGTTGAGGGAATAAATAATCATTGGTTAGATATCTTTGGAAATGCATGTACATATTCGGGATTATATAACAAGCATTATTTTACAAAATTAAGGGATTATCAAATCAATAAAATCAGAGCGATCAGTATATATTCTGAGCACTAAATGTTCTAGCTGTAAAATGTAAATATGTAAATAAATATATTTGAAATGAAAGATATCGTTTTTATTTTATGGAAACCAAGTTGCACTGATGGATTCTTTCATCAAAATTTCTGCAAACGCATGTTAAAGACGGTTTTTAAATGTAGAAATGTTTATCAATACAAGGTGATATATCATACATAACTCATAACTCGAGAAAAAGTGGCAGCCATTTTACTCATGGAAACGACAGTTTTAGCCATGGGTCTTAAAGACCAAAGACTACAATACATAAAGCCTAACTCTACATAGAGGCAGTACTTGTTTCCTTTGAAGTATTGCCACCCATGTCGGCATATTATCAAATTTTGCAACTGTCTGATTGTGATCTACATGGTCACAATCTCGTAGGTTATTCTTGCTCAGCACCATTGGTTGCTTTTGGTGAAATTCCTTTTAAGATGATTTTGCTTCCTCTGGCTCCCATCCTGAATCAAAATTATGTATATGAAAGGAAAAGTAAATCTTGATTATAAAGAATCAACAAATGCATCTCTGTGTCAATGCATTTAGGTAGACAGGGATTTCCAAAATGCCATGATGCAGAATCTAGTTTCCTAGAAAACACGGCAGTGCCCGCATGTAATTGAAGACAAAAATCTGCATTGTCATCCAAGTATTGGTAAAACTGTCTCTATGCAATTTATAAAGTTTTAACTTTTAGTCTGTGACTGAATATATTGTTTGATATCTTCAGATTTAATTCATAGATAAAGTAGATTTAAGTCGCCTTACCTTAGTATGAATATCCTTATACTTATGTACTGTGAGGCCTGTATTTTATGAGAACTACCTCCTCGGAGTATCACATGAGTACTTCATTACAGAATTGGGCCATTAAAAAAGACAGAATAGGTTAATTGGGCACCAATCAGGGTGTCATGGATAGTGATAAATGAGATTTCAGTATGGGTCAGTGTTGGACTTGACCTCTAAAGTACTGTGAGTTGGACAAGGTTTCGGTTATTTTCTCTTTAAACATATTTTATTAATGCTCTTATCATTTCCATCCGTGAAAAACAATATTTAACCTTGGAAAATTTTTCATAGTGTCCTTATTGAAATACGGGTCTAGATATGATTGTCCTTCCTGGAAAAAAATAGTTATCCTGGAAAGAGGAAGATTTAGCATATATATAATACCATTTGTTCAACTCCATAATACGCATATTGCTGACATACATATATGAAGTCTCCAAACAATTCTCTGGGAAAGAAAACGTTAATGGTGACATGTGATTAGAGTGTGCATATTACTGTAGAGCCTTTCACAACCATTTCAAATGAACCTGAAAAGCTGAAATCATCCATAAAGTATCACATTAAATAATCTGTGTGTTACTTACAAGGCTACCCCTAGCCTTTCAGTATATCCTGCAAAACAGAAACATATTTCTGATCATAATAGGTGGATATGTGCCTATATACCTGACAAACTTACCTCAAACAATTATACCTTTATTGTTAGAAACATGAAGAGGAATACAACTTTAATCTTTATACCGTAATCTAAATGTAGTTGTAACGGTGGGAAGAAACGCTCCAAATCAGTAGAAGCATTCACTGGGATGTCTTGTAGTTCGGTAGTGAGACTGGTAGAACTGAAGGATCTTGATGCCATATGGTTATCCTCTCCATAGCTTCTGAGGTTGAAAGTGAAGTTCTGTTCATCCTGAAACTTAAGACTGTTTTCATGTAACAGGTCACTTTGGATACCAATGACATTATCCTGGGTGATTAGGTGATGCTCAATCGTTGGTAAAGTCACATGTTGATATCCAGGGCCACATGCAGTAATTTCTACCTTGTAAACCAGGCTGTAAACTGTGGTGTCATTACCAGGCAGAAGGATGTCCAGCCAGAACTTCCCAGCCATGGAGGCATTGAATGAAACCCCTTGGATAAATGCTGGATAAGGTAGAGGCATGTTGGGAAAGGCAGTTAGTCCATTTGAGGGTATCATCTGACCTCCCAGGAGAGGGGATCTGGCTTTATGTGTCTCACAATCTGAAACAGTAATTATGTTGAGTTGAAAGGGAGAAATTAGAACTAAACCTGCCCTGCATTATTGTAACGCAGCCATCCGCAGAGTCGACATCCTAACCGAGTAGACTTTTAAAATGGTTCAAACTATTTTACGAAACCTTACATTTATCAGAAAGTAATAAGCCCATCCCAGTATATAAAAAATTGAAATATAACCCTTAGTAACATGACAGGTGGTTTAATGGTAATTGCTTTAATACTGCCTATCTACAGGTGACAATACTAATAGATTCACTGGGACTTTTGAGACAAGATTGATAATAGCTATTACTCATTGTGAAATAGTATTATATCTATCGTTTAAAATCCCATTAGTCATTTCTTTTCTTAGAACTTTATTTCAGGCATAGGATTTATTTTTAGATCTAGAGATAACGTACTGCTTATTACCTGTATTTGGGAATATAGGTGTTATCTGGACACCCAGAGAGGGTAGCCTTGTGGCGAGTTTTGGATTGGTAAGGTCGCCTGTATGCAGAATGCCTGGTTGCCACGTGATATCTTCATGTCCTTCTTCATAGATCATTACCAAGTCTTCAACATTATCATCTTTAGTTGCAATTTTAATAGGTAAATCAGAGTCAGAATGTACGCCCAAAACGAAGCCAGGCTCAACCAAGACCCTCTCTGTCAGAGGTAATACAGAGTGGGGACCTTCAGAGGCTGTTATTGTCTGGGTGTAGTATAACACATAGTTGTCAGGACCAGCTGGCTTCCACAGGTCAAAGTGGAAGGTGCTTGCATGGTTGATGTAAAACAGGATGTTTGTAAGCACGCCATAACACTTGGTAGTGAGGCTCAGAAAAACCTGTGCTTTTCGCCCCATGCCCAATGTCCTGCTCCGGATTGGATTTTGATTGTCACATATCAAAGACGCTGAAAATCAAGAAAGTATATTACTTGAATTGAGTTCAATTCTTAATTCTATCTACAAAGGCAGTGGCGGATTCAGAGGGGGGGGGGGTAGGCCTAGGGGGGGCGCGTACCCCTTATTTTGGGCAAATCATCAATTTTTTTAATGTAAAATTCTTGGCCTGGAGGAAACTTTTGCAATGGGGCACCCCTGTTAGACCGTAAAATGTAAATATGACGTAAAACGTAAATTAACGTAAAATGTAAATAGAATTAACATAAAATGTAAATTTGGCGTAAAATGTAAACCAGATCAACCTAAAATGTTATTATGACAAAACGTAAAATGAAAGAATTTAACGTAAAATGTAATTGCCACTGAGCAATATAAAATGTAATCCCAGTATACAAAAACCAGTGTTCTAGACGTTGGATGAAAGCCCTAGGTTGTGTAGCATACATGATTCTTTTAACACCATTTCTGGTGCTCCCCACGAGATTTTGACATGAGTTTCAGCTCAGTGTTTGCCTTATGTAAAGTCGTGATTTATCATGTTCTGATATTTAAAAACTATTATATGGGTGAGTGATCCCTGGACGTCTCACACAAGTTATCAGTGTTCCATCACTGAGCTATGCCAATTTGCAAAGAAGTACAGGCTATCCCATCTTTTTTGAATCTGTATTAAAAAATAGTATTTAAGGGTAATCTTCTCCTATTTCCATTTGCATTTGATAATAATTTTCGTTTAGGAAAATTAACAAGAGAAACAACATCCAAGGCCCCTTTGTGCTCAAGTCATATAAAGAAGTATTATGAGCCATGTACATTTTACGGTTTTAACTCCATTTACATTTCTACATTTTAGGGCAGGTTTTGTAATTACATTTTAAGGCAATATTAGTTTACATTTTACATCAGATTTACATTTCACGTCAATTTGGATTACATTTTACGTCAAATTACACTTTATGTCAGATTTACATTTTACGGTCTAACACCCCCCCCCCTCCCCCACCACCACCACCACCTTTTGAAAATCCCTGATCCGCCTACGTTACTGCATTTATCATTATCAAAATCTTGGGAGGAGGAGGAGTATTCCATAACGCAATACATTGTCATAACCTATTTCTATTGTACCTATTTCAATAATCTTGAAGTAAGACTTGTAAAGCGATAATTATGTTTCGCCTATGGCATAGTTAAACGAACTCATGTAGGCTAACTGCTACTGAGTCTAGCTTCCCATTTTATGCAGTTTAGGTCCCTTCAACAACATAGTGTGCTGCACCTATACTAAACAACTCGACCTCCCGCCCCATCCATCTGTGGATACCAATAAACAGTGTTTGCATTTAGCAGGTAAAATCATAGTGGCATTTGGTTCAAGGGTTCAAATTATATGTGTGCAACTAATAACACATAATCATTTGGAATATTAGAAAGAAGCTTGCATTATTCTTTGAATGGTAAATAGAACAATCCAAAAGTTTTTTTTTAATTTGTTAAACTTACCCATATGCCCAATCTCTACGCCAAATGCTGGGAGTCCATAAAAGTCAGGATCTGGAATTAAGGAATATAGTGATTTAAAGAAATGGAATCAGCATAATCAATTTGACACAAACTCTTTTGTATTATACTCGCAAAGAAAGAGAACCGACATGTAAGGGGAATTTAGAAAGGGGCTGTCATTCAGATAAGTTTATTATGGTTGCCTCATTTTGCAAAACATTTCAGGGTGCCTTAGAATGATGTTCCAGTGTATCAAATCATACCGAGGTTTCACGATATCAAATGAAAATAAATTACTGATTATATCAACGCTTTCGTGACTCCATGCATACTGATGAATTGGACCATTTGACGCCAGGTTTGTGCTCAATGTAACACTGTAAGACACCAGTTGTATTTATCCAATTTATATTAACACTTTATGTTAACTGGTAAAAAAAAATCCATGCCACCATCAGCAATTTCTACACGTAAAATATTATATCTGTGAATTATCAAAATTATTTAGGTTTTTATGCTGCCTCCTAAGAATTTTACAGTTACTGGATTAATGCAGCTCACTGTGGCGATGCATAAATCTGGCGTCAGGAAAGGGTTAAATATTATTGGAGCCTATTGGAGCCAGGGTGCCCCATGCACCCCAGACTCTAAAATCCTTTCTTATATTATGTACTACCACACACACACGTGCGCGCGCGTGCACGCGTACGCGTGCACGCATGCATGCACGCTCGCATGCACACATGCACACACACACGCACGCACACACACACAGATGGTTTCATTTCATACCAGGATCAATATGAAGCTGTAGAGAAGGAATCCTGTACTCTGGAGAAGCATCTTCATTGTCGCCTGACTTCAGTTCAGTCTGTCCAATCTGAAATTGCACTTGGTCTTCCAGCCAACTCACTCTCCAGATTGTGTAGCCCTTACCCGTGGTCACACTGAGCACTCCCTGTTGAGAGGTACTGGAGTGGGTTCCCACTGTCAGCCCCTCTTCTACCATTACAGGCGACGGAAACTGTATGACATTGGGGCCTACTCTTGTTGCAGTGATACTCCTGGAGAAGACTAGAACGAATGTTCCTGTCTCTCCAGATTTAGATTGCCAAAGGTCAAGCCAGAAAGTTCCAGTGTTCTTGGCGTAGAAGGTTACACCAGTGAGATATCCACGACAACGAGTTGTCAAGCCATGGAATATGTGAAGTTTGCTACCAATATCGTGAGAGCCGTTATATATTCTCAGTGATGAAAAGCAAGTTATGGATGCTAAAAAGACAAAGCAATGGACCAGTTGTTTTATAAGTAAAATATTTACATCTAGCAGTATACATAAAATCAATTATACGAATGTAAAAGGTAGTGGGATATGACCTGTGAGGCCACCCTTGCTTATGTAATACAATTATATATAATATTATTATGGTTTTGAGAGAAAAGCGAGATAGAGAAATTCTAGCAGCTAATGTGCTAAGAATTCAGTACAAAGATCATAAGATTTAAAACGACCTATGTGAAGATGAAAGTGCTGTACCTATTGCTGTTATTTACTCCTCCCACCTTATTTGACTTAAGAAGGTTCTGTACCTGTGTATTGCAATGTTATGTATCATTAGAAAGGTTTTATAATCCTCTTTCAAATGTTAAAGAGGATGAATGGTTCCAAGCAATATTATCAGAGAAAATCAAAGAAATACAAAATCACTAGCCTTAAATTCAGCATGTGGAATACATATATTGTACAGACCAAGGGGGAACAAAGCAATTAATTGCTATTGCCCTGGTTTGCACATACCGTTGAGGGCTTTAGCCTGAGACACATGTCAATAACAATTGCTGAGTGCTCCTCTGGTCTTTACTTGATTTTTTTCTATAAGATGACAATTTTTACTGACAACACAAAAAGAATTGCCTTAACATTCATAGACAGGCATTATTGCCCTGTGGGGTAATGACAGATTTATTATTCACTGGTTTCTGAGAGGGCAGGACATTGGTAATGCTATAAGGGTTGGAATCCTGATATAGAATAAAGGCTTTGCTTACATTGTTCACAGTTTTGTCCTGACCTGTCACCTGGGCACTCACAATAGTACTGGTTGTTCCAGTCAGGGTGACATGTGCCACCTCCAACACAGGGAGAACTGCTGCAGATATCTGCTTTCACATCCTAGAGAGAGAAAACTATTATGTTTCTGTTGCTGACTCACAATAATTAGGACCTATATAATTATGGTTGGAAATATTGTATGAGGGATGTTAGAGTAACAGTGCTCAGACTAGATATAGGTTCATAAATGCAAAGTGATCATGTTGTTCTTCTTTCTATAATTGGAATAATTTGAAGTAGGCATCTTGTACAGTGTCTTTTAATCAGATGATCAGCTCAAAACCTTGTTTATCAGCAGCTAGGGAATAGCTGGAAACAACCAATATGATCAATCCATTTGGTCCATCAAAATAAACTTACCCTCAACCATAGTCCTACAAGGGTGTATGTATTCATTTGGTCAAAGAGTAATCAAATACTGACCTTTTTTTTTTTTTTTTACATTAGATATATATGTGCATCACAGAACTATTTCTTGAAGACTCAAGTCATTATCCATGTGAATTTGATTGAGATAAATAACTCCCCTTACCTTTTTCAAAAAAAGGAAATATATCAGCCAAGTCAGGACAAGAGCCATTGATGTCATTTTTGATCATTACTTTTAAGTGTCATTGGAATGCTAATGTATTATATGTAGCACAGATGTAACTCGTGGTAGATCTGGTCACATCGGTCATACTACACCGTTACCACGATACATACATCATACATGAGCCCATAAACGTCAAACAACTAGTCCTGCACCAGCCCAGCTTTGCCATTGTCACTCATTATATTTGTATCCCTATAACAAGAATGTCAGTGAAATTCAAGGAAAGAACTGTGAATAATTCAAGGAAAATGACTAGGGAAACGCTGTCAACACTGATCCATTTATGGGGAGATAGTCTAAAACTCATGGAATAAACATGGTCATGATTCACTACCCCTTCAACTCAATAATTAATTAATGTTCATGATTATTTCAAACAATCTTTTACAGGGTATATAGAAAGAGTCGATATCTTTTCAATGCTTAAACAGTTTAGTGGGAAAAAAACTATTGTCCAACGAAAATTGCACTTTTGTTACATGTGTAGCGATTTAAACTTTACTATCTTCTCTGGATAGAGTTCAACTCCAGTTGCAATAACAAAGAAAGAAAGAATAATTACAATTGATGACAGGAATGGTTAGGGTATGGGGAGCTTTGCAGAACGTCTCGGCTTTGTACGGAAATATTGTGCTGAGTGGGGTTAAACGATACAAAGGTCATCAAGGTTATGCTCAGATATGGAGTTGGGCTGAGTGTACCATTGGTTTCAATGACAGGTGACCTCAATGTTGACCTCAGAACACGTTACTTCCTGTATGCTAGAATTGTGAAGGTCCTTTTTATATTTTAGTTTTATCCAAGTGTTAGTGATTACAGTTGGCCTATTGTAAGTAGGTCAACTTAGTCACTGGTTAGTCATGGGTTAGTGGTTAGTCAATGGTTAGTCATGGTTAGTCAGGGTTAGTCAATGGTAAGTCACAATTAGTCAAAAGTTAGTCATGAGTTAGTCACAAGTTAGTTGATGGTAAGTCAATGGTTAGTCACGAGTTAGTCAATGATTGGTGACGGGTTAGTCGATGGTTAGTCAAAAGTTAGTCGATGGTTAGTCACGAGTTAGTCAATGGTTAGTCAATGGTTAGTCACGAGTTAATCAATGGATAGTCATGGGTTAGTCAATGGTTAGTCATGGGTTAATCAATGTTTAGTCACGGTTAGTTAATGGTTAGTCACGGGTTAGTCAATGGTAAGTCACGGGTAACTCGATGGTTAGTCAATAGTTAGTCACAAGTAAGTCAATGGTTAGTCGATGATAAGTCACTAGTTAGTCACGGCTTAGTCGATGGTAAGTCAATGGTTAGTCAATGGTTAGTCACGAGTTAGCCAATGGTTAGTCATGGTAAGTCTGTACTAATAGCTTAGTACTTTTAATATATTATCATATTGTATAATCTAGTTAGGATCAGGCCTAGCAAGTCTACTTCTAGGGAGAGGTATTTTGCGCTCCTAGCGCCACCTGTTAACCAGTATAAAAGGTGTTGCAAGGTAGGGAGCGAGTCAGTTTAGTCTGGAGTTAGTAACTATTAGAAAGTAAGCAGCGTTAGCTGAGCTGCTCGGAGCTATACCTACCAGCTCCTGCGGAGTATACTGGAGTTTACCGATACCAACTACCTCGGACAAAGGATTGTGATAGAGCTAAGCGCTAGGGTGGTCTAGGATGTGCTGGAACAACTTGTATTCTAAATGTGGTTGATCGCTGAGTAGGAGATGGGAAGGTGGACTGATGGAGACTTATTCACTGTGGCTTTGACTCGGGATGAGATGTTTACTTCAATAAAACCCTTTCATTTTAAGAGCTTCCTCATCGTCCATTTCTTTTGAACTATTGGGGAATGGATGAATTAACTTTGAGCGCAGTCTGATTGGCTCAATAACTTGAATGAACGACTCATGGATAAACTAATTATACACATCACGCAGTCTTAAATCAACATTAACAATAGTTCATTTGGTGGAGATTACCCGAAACATGACTTTTGTTGTTTTGCTCATCCTTGATGTCAGCCACCGGTGACTTTGAGGCTTCTTCTAATGCCCAGCCTCAATCTTTGCGGCCCGCAGGACACGATGTGTCAACATCATATACAGGAAATGTGGAAAACCGCCACCAGGTAGGTGATCCCTTAGACGGGGAGGCACAGAGACAGGAGGTATCAGCCAGACCCAAGCAGCTCTGCCCCGAAGGTGTTCATGATTACCAAACCCGTGGCAGAGGTAAACCATTTTCCTGGCACCTAGGGTCCAAAGATAAGCCGGTTCTTGACGAAGGACTTGAAACCCTAACACACTCGGGACGAGTTGAAGGGTGGAACCGTCTCAAAGACTACCAGCAATATTGGAATCCAGGGTATGTACCACCTACGGGCCACGAACCTGGTGCTAGCTCTCATTCTACTTGTGAATCCGATGTGAACAATCCGTGGTGTAGTCAAGGAGTTCCCTATCGTTTACTACCTGCAGTAGGAGGTGAAAGTGAACAAGAAACTTTCGATGAGGATTACTTATTTCCCTCTGGGAACAAGAAAGACCGACAAAACATCGCGGATAACTCCAGCCCATCAGGGAGGAGACGCCCCGCAAATCCGGTAATTCCACCTGATGGGAGCTCTCTCACCTACCCACCTCTCCAACGACTTGAGTCTATCAGTCACCCGCTGGTAACACCGACTCACCCCAACCCGGGGGTGTCCATTCCTTATCCCACTGTAGTTAAAGGAAAGACAGTAGGTAGGGACAGGGGAGTGGAAAGGGAAACAGAGGGAGACAGCGACAAAGTAGGCAACCTACAACCCTATCGGTTAACCTATGATATTGGGGAGAGCTTAGATGATGCTGATGAAGGAGCAGAAGCTCAAGCTGTGAATCTGGAGTTGGATGGGAATGGTTCTAACCCAGCAGAGCTAATAAAGAAGTTAGCGGAATCAGGTACCGAAGAGCGTGAGGAGTTTGACAGGTTAAGCGATCAGGATAAAGCAGAAGCGGAAACGCTAGAGACCCAAGGTAATAGGGAAGGTGAAGATAGAGATGAGGAAGGTAGTACGGTAAAGAAAGCCTATCACGTAGGAGAAGGGGACATTGCAGTCCGTGAGCCGTATGATAAATACGAAAGCGAAAACGAGGAAGAAGATAGTGAAACAGAACAAGCTGCCGCAAATGTCAGAGAGGGCAATCCTAATAGAAAATTAGCTAGAGGCAAGAAATCACTCTCGTCATCACTCGAACTTATTACCGAGGATGTTTTAGGCACAGGTAAGAAAGACAAACCGGTAAGTGAGGACGAAATTAGTGAGGAGGAAGTCCCTGTGAAAGAACAGTGGGACAATAACGACATACAAAACCGCCACGAAGATAATATGGCGGAGGGAGGTGAACCATTGGTGGTTCTATTGGGAGACGAGCGTGACCAAAACCAACTTCAGCAACCCGCTGAAGGGGGAGCTAGGGGTGTAGATCCAGGGATATTGCAACCTAATCGTGGGATAAACCCTGGGGGACTTCAGCAAAATGATGGGGGTGGCCAACCGGGCCAACAACCTGGCCGAGCCGCGCTAGCAGGAGGTGGGATAGAGCAAAATATGCTGTACCCTTTCCTATTGCAGGCGATGGCGATGGGAGCCAATCTTAACGCAGGCCAAGGAGGTGCGGGTAACCAACAGGGTCAGCAAGCTCCGGCAGGCCAGAATAATCAGGCGAATCCACCAGGACCCAATAACCCTCCTCCGAACCAGCCCAATAATCCTCTTCTAAACCAACTTAATAACCCTCCTCCGAACCAACCTAATAACCCTCCTCCGAACCAGCCCAACAATCCTCTGCTAAACCAACTTAATAACCCTCCTCCGAACCAGCCCAACAACCCTCTTCTGAACCAACCTAATCAACCAAACCCGCCAGGACCGCCAGGTCCGCCCAACCCTCCAGGTCCGCCGGGCCCACCAGGACAGAACAACCCTCCAAACCCTCCCAATCCTCCAAACCCGCCGAACCCGCCAAATCAACCGAATATCTGGAATATCCTACCGCAGCTGGGTATGGCACTAGGCCAAGTGCCATCGCCAGTGCGGGAAACGTCCCACAATGGTCACCAAAGAGGACCAAATATTAGGTTACCGTGGTTTAGTGGAAAGGAAGATGAGCAGATAGAAAAGTATTTCAGGGAATTGAGGCGACTGAAAGCTATCTATGACTGGTCGAACGCCCATCTCCTGAATATGGCGCTGTTAGGCCTAAAGGGAAGGGCAGACGACTGGGCAGGAGCCTTGGCTGAAAGCGAGAAAGATACATTTGAGAAACTAGAAGCCCAGATGACAAAGATCTTCGGTGACCGAAGAGCTAAGTGGCAGAAACACGCAGAGTTCTGTGCCCTTAAACAGGGAAAGGACCAAAGCGTGATCGAATTTGCAGGTGTCTTGAAACAAAAGCAGGTTAAGGCAGAAGCGAGCGAAAGCATGATGTTAGCCGTGTTTTTAGAGGGATTAAAACAGGGCGTAGCCAGACAAGTAGCTATACTGGACCCTAAGTCGTTCACCGAAGCGGTGGATTGTGCAACGAGACTAGAATCGTTGGACAAAGGCAAGGGGGGAACCAAGATATCTAATGCAGTGAGCGAGCTGGCTGGAGGCCAAGAATCAGAGGAGACCGCGGCCCTGAACTCCATCTCTGAGCGGTTTGGTGTGGTGCTGGCCCGATTGGAGGCCGCCCCATGGTTTCAGAAACCCAAACCGGGGCAAAGTGGGTCTCCCCAGAACAGTGGTGGTTATAAACAGCAAGGTTATGAGAGAAAAGATAGGTATGAAAGTCAGAAAGGCGAAAGGAACTTAGACCAGAAGGCCAAAACCAATAACACCCCGAGCAGAGAAGTAGACAAAGGAAAGAATGGGCAAACTCAGCAGAAAGGGGAGAGGCCTAGACTACCGTTCGATGAAAGTAAGTTCTGTATCATTCACCAACAGCATGGCCACTCTACTGAGGCGTGCTTGTGGCTGAAGAATAGATTGAGAGAAAAACCACCGCGAATGTATAAAGATGGGAAGTCTAGTGGTACTGAGCAAAAGGGCCAGGGAAACTAGAGGAAGGGTCCGTTCATTCCACGATAGAATTATGCGCAGTGGATGGACCGGCTAGAAGAGAGATAGGAGACGAAGCATTTTTCTTAACGCTAAGATTTAATGATCAAAAGGAGGTTAAGTCTTTGGTAGACACAGGGGCGAGCGATTGTTTCATGTCTACCTTTTGTAAGCAGCAGATCCCTAAACAATGCATTTTAGATGAGTGGAAAGTAACGAAAGGAAACATCAGTTTAGCAGATAATTCATCCCAAGTGATACTAGAAGAAATCCGGTGTAAGTTTTCAATCCAGGGATCAGTGGTTTGCTATGATTTCAACATAGTGGACGATCTATGCCACTCGATAGTAATAGGCAGAAACTTGCTGACAGTGCTTCGTTCAGATCTATCTCTACCAGGCGCAAAGATAGAGGTGTTTTGTGGAAACCCTATAGTCAGCAAAGAAACAGTGAAAATCCCGCCGGGAAATGAGTGTATCATACCGGTTACCACCCGAGAGCCGCTGGGGATAGACTCACCAGTAGCTTACTGCTCACCGGCAGTAACCGCACCTGTCCTAGTGGAGGGGTGCGTCAATACGGTGGGAAGTCAGTGGTGGATTAAAGTCATGAATCCACTAGATGAAATACAAATAATCACGCCATATGAAGTGTTAGCTTTTGCAGAAGAATGCGCAGTGCCTGAGGTGCATCAAGATCAGATAGAAGAGTTCCTAGACTTGTGTTATTTAACTAAAACAGAGACCCCAATGTCCATCTGTAGGATTTCTGTAGAGGTAATGAAAGACGCAGTGCAAATGGAAGGTAAATCCTCTGAGGAGAAACCCCGAGGAGAGATGGATGAAAATGTAAGCAAATTAGACCTAGCCGAATCATGTTTAGATGAAGAACAAAAGGTAAGGTTTAGACAAATGCTTAATGATAACAGAAATACACTAGCGTTCTCAATGGAAGAGTTAGGGCACTGTGAAATAGCGCCGATGAGAATTATTGTGGATGAGTCGCAGGGAGTAATAAGTTCTAGACCGTACCGATACTCTCCACAGAAGATGGATATTATCGATGAACAAGTTAGGCAACTCATAGATATAGGTGTCATAGAACCCAGCGAATCGGCTTGGCGAAGCCCGCTGGTGGTAGTGCAGAAAAAAGACGGCAAACCTAGGCTCTGTACAGACTTTCGCATGCTTAATCAAGTCACTTTCAAAGATAAATTTCCAATGCCCACAGCTCGATCGCTTTTCTTATATATGGCTTACAAGAAGCCCACTATGTGGACAGCTCTAGATCTGTTGAGCGGCTATCACCAATGTGTAATCGAAGAAGACAGCAGAAAATATACTGCCTTCGAAACCCCGATGGGTGTGTATCAGTATAAGCGTGTACCTTTCGGCTTAGTTGGCGCGCCTTGGCAGTTTACCAAGGTGATGGCCATTGCGCTAAAAGGCTTGATTCCTAGAACATGCTTAGCATATTTAGACGACGTGATCGTCTACGACACCACCTTTGACGAGCACCTGGCGAGTGTTGAGGTGGTTCTCCAAGCGTTAGCGAAAGCCAATCTCAAACTGAAACCGTCTAAGTGTGAGTGGTGTCGTAGTGAGATTAATTTCCTCGGCCACGTAGTAAACGCAGAAGGGGTGGCTACACAAAAGGTTACCACAGAAAAGATCACAGCCTTTAACCGCCCGCATAATGTGAAAACTATTAAATCTTTTCTGGGACTATGTAACTACTATCGGCCGTTTGTCCCTAATTTCGCTGATTTAGCAAAGCCTTTAAATCGGCTGCTAAAGAAAGAAGTCTCTTTTGAATGGACAGAGGCTTGCGAGGAGGCGTTTCAACAGCTAAAGAAACTGCTGACCTCACCGCCCTTGCTAATTCATCCAGATATAGGAGGGCATTTTTATTTACTAACTGACGCATCAGACGCCGCGTGCGGTGCAGCGGTTTGTCACAAACTAGATGAAATCTATCGTCCGGTTGCTTTCTGGGGATGTACCCTCCGTGACGCCGAATTAAATTACTCGGTGACAGAAAAGGAGGCTCTGGCAGTGATTAAAGGTATTAAGAACTATGAGGATATGTTGCAGGGAGCTAAAATCACAATAGTGACCGACCACAAACCGTTGCTTCCCCTGCTACAGAGTGCCTACAAAGCCCCGTCAGCCCGGCTGAGACGGTGGGCTTTAGCGCTGTCAGACTTTGACTTTGAAATCATATATGAGCCAGGAGCGACTCATTTTCTACCGGACTATTTGTCTAGAGTCTATCATTAACATGTCCCAAGTGAGGAATATGAGCCCGCTGTGGGATGTGAATTGTTTGAGGCCGAAATTCAAGAGGAAGAACTTTCTGTGGCCACGGTAATAAACGCGCAACTCCAAGATGCAGAGTGCGCGCAACTGATAGATTACCTTCAGGACGGAGACCTACCGCCAGATCCCCTTGAAGCTAGGCGAATAATGGACCAAGCTGATTTTGTGGGAATGGTAGCACCTGGAGTGCTTTGTAGGTTCAACGTCAAAAGGTATAACAAACACCAAGACCAACTGGTAAGGTTAAAACCTCGCATGATAGTTCCAGGAAAGTTAATTCCCAAAGTCCTGAGGCTGTTACATAATGACATTTTAGCTGGGGGACATGTAGGGATTAGTAGCCTAACTACCAAAATCTCTGAGAGATTCTACTGGCGGAACATGAACGCCGATATAGTAGACTATGTGAAAGCTTGTGAGACCTGCTCTCTGAGAAGGCGGGCCCCACATTTCAAGGCCTTAGCTAAGTCTTGGGAGAGACCAACCCAACCCTTTGAGGTGGTCCAGTGCGATTTTGTTGGGCCACTAAAGAGAGCTAGGGATGGGTCAAAATATATCATGACCTTCATAGACTTATTAACCGGATGGCCAGAGGCTTTCACCACGAAAGATTCAACCGCGCAGACCGCGGCCAACTGTTTCCTAACCGGAATAGTGTGTCGGTATGGACGGGTAAACCGCCTGCACACTGACCGGGGAGCAGCCTTCATTTCGGGGCTATTCCGGGAAATTACCACACGACTAGCGTGCAAGCAAACGTTCACCACCGGGCGAATGCCGACAGGCAACGCTCGAGTGGAAAGGTTACACAAAACAATTGAGAACCTGATCGCATATTATATTCCTGATGATCACTGTAACTGGACCGATGTGCTTCCCATAGCGTTGTGGACGGTTCGATCCACAATCAGTGTACGGTCGGGATACAGTCCTCACACCCTACTGTTTGGCAGAGATCCAATCAGTATGGGAATGCCTGAGCAGGGAACAATCCCTGAAACGCTGAACGATTGTGAGTTTTTCATGCAAACAAAGGACAACATTGCTATGTTTAGGAATATGGCAGAACGGGTAGTTCAAAACTATGAAAAAGATTTGAGGGTACGAATTGATGAGCGGGCGCGGCCTACTCAGATGTATGAAGGTGACATGGTATACATGTACGACCCTTTAGCTAGTGAAAATAAAGCGTCTAAGTTCTCAAACAGGTACACTGGGCCCTACCGGGTGATTGAAACTAAGGGGGATCATCTCGTTAGACTGGTGTCGCTGAAAACTGGGAAACAAATACCACATTTAGTAAATATTTCGAAACTTAAGCCTGCACATGGACCTTGGTCCCCAGCTGTCCCTCATATCATTCCCAAACTGGTGAGAGAAGCAATAATCACTAACTCAAAAGGGGCAGATCCTGACCGAAACCCTGAATTGCATCACACCCCGACGGGTGAAATTGCTGAGAAAGGAGGCAAAACAAGGGGTGCTGAGACTGAAAACTCATCAGGAACGGCCGGTTCCCGTGAGCATGATGCAATTCCAATGGCCGGGGAGGTACCTACACAAAAACCTGGTCCAAGTCCCACTGATTTAGCAGAATCAGATGGGCAATTCACTGATGGTCAGGACGCCAGTGCGGACCCCGCACTGTTACCAAACTCATCCTTTGTTCCCAACAAAGCCGCCTGTGAACGGGGAACAGCCAGCGCTAATGGACAGAGGAAACGCAAACGAGCTAAGAGAAGGGGCAAAAGCCAGCCGTTGGTGGGGAGATCCCCTCCAGGCAACAACAAGCCCATAAAACTGCCATGTGGTGATGCACCGATCTTGGATACATCAGTGCTGAGCCCGGGAAAAACAGATGAGGGCCATGTCCCGACGAAAGGTGGCTATAACCTGCGTCGGAACCGTCGGCCCAACTACGCCGCTCTGTTCAACAACGGGGAAAGCGACGACATGGATGATTAATGCAGGAAACCATGCCGCCCTGTGAAAATAAAAGCTTGGCGGAGCGGCACCACTAGCAGCAACGCTAATGGAACAGGTGGCCTGCCTCAAGGTCACCTTGCCACGCCCAGGGGCGTGGCAGGGGGGGGTGCGCAAACCGGGGGAGATGCCAGTGGTTGACGTCATCTCCAGAGACCGGACGCAAGCGTTCCCCACCTGAAACAAAATACGACTCCAAATATGGAGGTGACACGAGCAGGCGGATCAGTTATAATTTCGTGGGATCCGCGCCGATCTAGCAGTCGGCCCGCAACTCTGCTCCAGTACGGTCACCATTACTTCAGGTGATTGCTTTGCCTAGCCCAACCACTGGAGGAAACGGAGATAGACATTGATACTATCTCCGGACGAAAGTTGGAGATAGACAGTTTTCGGTTTTCAACTTCTCCTAGGGCAGACAGGCGAAACTTCAAGCCGGAGTACAAATCCTTCCGACTCATGGGGAACTGCCTGGCCCTCCGGCCCCACAGTAATCCAAAGGGAACTACAACTTTCCCTGAGGATCCGGAGGGGAGGATCATAGTTCCTCTAAGGAGGAAGCGAGTTAGCCGCCCCTACCAGCGGGCGGTGCTCGCTAGAGGAATGTTTGTGGGACCTTTCTTCTAACGCACACCAGATGAAAGAAAAGGCAACTGAGAAGGAAGGTACCAAGAAGCGTCCACCCCAGAATCTTAGGCGGAGGAGCTGGCCAGGCCGGGGCGGTGTCCGCCCGGACTCCACCGACACCGGAGTTGCCCAAAAGAAGCCAAGGACATCGGCCCGACGGCCCACCAAGGCAGCCACCGGAGGAGTTAAGAAATCTACCGGAACAACAGCCGCCAAAAAGAAGACGGTGAACAAAGACTTTTACTGTCTATCTGAGGTGAGTGACTCGGAGCCCGAGCCAAAGTTGACTGTAGTGGCAAGGCCGGCCCAAAAGGGGGACATTACCGCCAGACCTGAACAGATCCAGGCCGGGTGGTTTTGGGACTTAACCCAACCACTGTTCCAACTATTTGACACTGTTGACGAAATAAGGAAGACAGTGGGGCTGGACGTGCCTAAAGTGGATAAACAGTTAGCTGAGGTTAAGGCCCAGGTTGCTCCCTTTGTGCAAAATCCCAGCCAAACTCCTAAATGCGTCGGGGAAGACGCCGGGCAGTGGGCAACACGAAGCGGTCGACCTCTGCCCATACAGGAAAGGCAAGCGGGGCGAGAACAACTGGCCGCCGTCGCCCCGGGTGCAAAGGTGGAGGCGGTGCGCGAACAACACGCACCAACCCCACCAGTGGGGGCCGAGCCGGCAACGACTCCCCTCCTCCACCACTTGCAGCCCGCGGACCCCGCCTGTTTGGACTTGAGCAGCTTGACTCCGAACTGCAGCGCAAATCAGTCACCGCTGCTATGGAATCAGCAGCAATGGGCACCAACCAACCCACCGGGGGGACCTCTGTGGCCGAATCAGCTCCAATCGACAAACCCCCCACAGGTGCCGCAGCTGTTTCCACTGAATCAGCCATCGTACGAACCAACGGGAGGCGCCCAGGACTGGAGCCTGCTGGCCCCAAACCCCTCAGAGCAATGCGCCCCTCGTCCTGCGAACGTATGAGGAATCTAAGGATTATGGTTACGAAGGATGAGGACGGTACCATCAGGCGCGTTGTAAGTAAGAACGGACGGAGTCTCTATGAACATGTCCCGAACTAAGCGGATTAAAAGGCCTACAAGGGAGGCGTACTTTGGCGCGTGGCTGATAATTGTGCGAAGAAGGACAGTGGCGACGTAGTTGTGGTAGTATTCCTGGGTGAGTTACAAACTTTGGCTTCATCGGAAGTATACTATAAACAGTGACAATGAGGGTGTTGATACTGTTCGCCCTGGTCATCGTGGGAGCCATTGGGGGGCTACGAAATGACTCCAGCCCAACTGACGGGCTAGCCCCTAATGCTGAAGTTATAGCCTTAGAACGATATGGGGTGGTGCTAAAACCTGGAAAGCTAATGTCCACTGCGGATATCACCCATGTCCGACAAGGCTTTCTGATCACCATTCCCCAAAAACGCTCCTTCGTCAAGGCTACCTTTGGCCAAGTCTGTCATAGATACCCAGAGGGAGGAGACGCTCTTGACCGAGCCTGTTACCGTGTCAGGTCGCTAGTGAATTGGATGGATCAAACATCGCAGGCGCTCAGAGGTCGGTATAGGGGAATTCTCAATGAAACCTTAAGCTCCCTAATTAAGAACACCCGGCAGAAGCCTCAGGCCCAAGGGCCAGAACCAGGTTCGGGCGGAAGGGTTAAAAGGATGAAGAAGCTACCCCTCATGATAGACGATCCGGGATGGCCATCCTTCCCAATTCCAACCTCGTGGAACAGGGGGCTCTCTGCTGACGTTAAGTACAATATGGAACTAATTAGGGTGTTACAGGAGTCCTCTGACCAGATGATCGAAGACCTGGCACTAATGAACGATAAGCATGACGAGGCAATAGAAAGGGTTAACCACGTCATGATAGGTCTATTGGATAATCTGAAGTCGCTAAATCAGGCACATAATGGAACTCGCCGAAGAATGAGGCTCGTCCAGCATAAGGTGGACTGGATGGAGTTATACCTGAACATGATACCTGTAGCTCTGGAAGACAAACTGGGAGAGATGGTCTATCTCCATTCGTTAATAGAGCAAACACGCGTGTTCAGGAAAGGTGTGCAACATCTGACACGGGGTCAGCTGACCATGGATTTGGTATCTCGGCAATATATGGTGGGAGCGGTCTTGGAAGTCAACAGGTATCTAAAGGGAATCCACCCCAGATTCCATGTGGCGTTCAAGGACCCCTCTTTCTATTATGAAAACAGCCAGCCTTCATTTAAATTTGATGAAACTACTCAAGAACTAATAGTGTATGTACGTGTGCCAGTTGTGGCCGACGAACACTTGTTTAGGGTCTATGAGGTGCTGACCTTCCCTGTGCCGGTACCGGTTAGGGGACGACAAAAGAAGGACGCTCTCCAAATTGTTAATCTGCCTAAAAGTGTGGCTATGTCTATGTCCCGCCAATACTATGTACCGCTGGCTAGCGGCAGTTGGTCGGGCTGTTATGGGCAAACCATCACGCTTTGCAAGGACCTGCCCTACATGAAAAAGATCAGGGATAATACCTGCACTGCCGCACTGCTGAGGCGAGATGACGCTGCTATACAGGAAAAATGTAAACTGGACTATCTCTTGGAAGCGGATTTTGGGGAAATGGCCGTGTATCTGGATGATGGGGACATGTTAGTGGTCAGTGCTGATACTCGGGGTCAAATGATCTGCAGGAATCAGCCCGCCGTGGAGGTGAACATAGAGAACTATGCGCGTGTCCAGGTGGAATGTGACTGTGCCTTTCAGACGCAGGGGTCCTGGATCCCATATAGTCTTAGAAACTGTGACCGACACACCAGGATCACAACTGTCGTGTACCCTCATAACGACCTACTGGAAGCGGCGTGTCATGTGAAGGGATGGGACACGAACTTTACTAGGTCCGAGCATGAACCTACCATGCTAGAGTCTGATCCTATCCCTGAAATGATTAGAAAGGAACTGTTAGAGATCGAGGAGAATCTTAAGGTCAGGATACCTGTGCCCTCTCTGGCAAAGCGAATCCAGAAGCACCGGAAGGACTTGGCTAAAGGTATCAAGAAGGCTACTGATCGGTATGAAGTGAACAAGGACGCCCCATGGTTCTCTATAGGGAACTTTGGAGGCGGTTTCGGTCTTCTCACGATCTTCTGCATAGTAGTGGCAGTAACAATAATTGGGTGTATCCTCTGGAAGTGCTGGAGGAGACACCAGGGTAAAGCTGCTCTCGCCATGGCCCTAGAGACAGCCGAACCAAAAGAGTTGTTGACCCAGGAAAGAACACTCACTGGATGCCCGGACACTACAGCCAATCCAACTGCGGTGGCAGTACTAGCTATACTGTTGGCTGTACTGGTCATCGCCATAGTGGTCCTCGTGTGGCGCAAATGGAGGCACATCAGGCGGAAAACCGTGGATGGGTTGTATGTGCAGTTTGTCAACCCACATCTTATGGAGACAATCTTTCTGGGAGAATTGGCCATGCCGTCCGATCACACCTACACCGAAGGCTATGTGCTTATCAGGGACGTGTTGGTCAACCAGCTGTGCCTGAAATACACCCTTACTGTTACCTGGGGAGCGCAGCTAATGGGAGCGGCGACCAGACCGGAACAGCGACCATCTAATGTGCCGTTACCAGATACCTTGAGAGTGTCCAAGAAGTTGGCCCGCTTGATGATGAGTAACTTAAAATACAATACTAGGACCCGACTCTTGAGGTATTCATCTGGCTTAGCCACTCCAGTGCCTATGGGAGTGCCACGCCTCGTCGACGCTGGCTGGTCCGATATCGGAGCGGACTGGCCCCAACAAGTGCTGAGACATAGTGCGGTTCCAAACGCCCCTCCTAGATCGACCCCGTCTACCTCCACTACAACTGGACCAGGCGCTGCTTAGAAGACTGCAAGACCTGGAACATCTGAGAAGGACTCAGGGGCAGTCTATGAAGTTATTATATAAACGATGTAACGAATGTTAACGCGGATCTAATGTCTGTAAGAGTGATAACAGGTAGATCTAAGGAACAACGGTATAAACACTGAGCTGGGTTGTATCAAGGAGCTCGAAGGAGTCCTGTCAGCCTGAATAGGCAGGACCTCTTCGATTAACTCATTCAATAATGAGTCGTTAATCAGGGAAACCTGAGTCGGGTAGGCTGGTCCAACCATCTTCTATGGACCCATGGGTTATCTAAATTTCTCTCAGATTGAGTGTCCCATGCCCGGTAGCCTAGCTCAATACTCTTATCACTACTTCGGCGACTCTCTTAAAGTAGGGATCCATTCGGAAACGATCCTAGTAACTCAAAATTTTAGCATAAAAGAAAAACACAAAATTCTATAAAATACCTATGTGCGCTCAACGGGACCAACGCTTCCAACGAGCGATGTGGATTTCCCCAGTACCATCCCCAGTACCATCCATACTTGGCCCTGTGCTGTTGTCACCGCTAGGATCGGGCTGCGGTGCAGGAGTCACTTGGGGAATGCCACAACCTATTCTTTTAATATATATATGTACTCTCCTCAAAGATGGGAGAGCCGCGCGAATGGCAGGAGCCCGCCCACATGCCTGGTGTCGGTGGTGCCTGGCAAGAGGCAGGTCGTGTGGGGCTACGCGCCACCGACGCTCTGGGAGGCACTGGGGTCGACGCTCGAACATGGCAGTCACTATGCCCCGGGTGGGACGGCTCCTGACAGCGGTTCTCTCATCACAAAAAAAAAAAAATAATATCAAAAGTTTAGAAAGAAACTTACACAAAAACTAATATAAAGAAACCCTATGTTTATTTAACTAAGAGCCATTCCTCAGGGAATCCTGGGCAAGCTGTAGTAAAATATGAAACGCTGCCACATAGTATCATTCACAGGTGGAACGCTCCGTGACAGCGCACGAGAGTACACTATATGTGGCTCGTTTGCTTCTGATACCCACATGCTACACTGGGCAGTGACGTGTACCACTCCTGCCCGAGGCATGTTACACTCAGAAAGTATAACGGAGGTCACAAGGAAAAGGGGTTACGGGAATATACGGGGAACTGGTGACATTCACAGGGTGCTCAACTCTCCTCTTCATAAAGGCGACTTTCTCTGTGGGGTGGAGCTGTAGCTAAAACTCACAAGGGGGTGGGACGTGGTGCTGTCCAGTTAAGAAGTCCCATCACCTTGGTTATGTGTAATGACCGCCGGGTCACCGTATCCCCCAGTCGTAGGATCCTTGATTTTACTGTAAATCAGGGGTCCAGCGAAAAGGTGTCGATGGAATACAGCTGCCCAAAGGCGTGAGACTAATACATTTAGGCCATGTTTAGACCAATTTAACCGGGGCTTAGGCAAAACAACAAGAAGCCAAGTTTCGACCCGGGTAAAATAATAATAAAATAATAAAAGGACGTGCGGCTTTAGAACTGACCGCCGTCGAGGAAAAAAAAATTGAACAAAAGAAATTTTAGTCTCGGCCGCCGTCGCGGCACAAAAGTAACCGGGTCTCCGCTCAACAGTTGAGCTGAGGAGGGGGGACACGGACCACTAATTCCCTGACGAACGGCTGCAAACTTGGTTAAAAACCCTTAGCAGATAGTTTACCCATCGTATTAGGAAACAATAAAAAATTCTAAAATTGTCTGTAGCACTAAAATATTCCTGCCCCTGGTGCGCATAGTTAAGGTAGGCTGAGGGCGGAGTCCTTTCATGAGTAGTCTCGGCTCTCCACAAGAAAAAAGACGGGCAAAGACCTTGACAGAAGACGGGTTTAACCTTGTACTACACTTCGTTAAAAGAAGGCCCGGCTTAACAGGTGCTGTCTGGAAGTGATCTGGAGAAGTGCATTTACACATCTCTTGGTTGTAAAAAGGGGTAGAATGCATATTAAAGAAAATGTGCATGCTGCTCCTGATTATAACAATGGGTGACTCGGTGCCCGCCCATCTGGCTCCACAGAATGGGGGGTACCGACGACCCACGTATAGCTGATGAGGTTCGGTGTTCAGACCAGGAATGGACCTGAGTCTGAGCCACGATCCTCTCAAGTAATAAAATAAGTAACGAATAATCAAAATACTCCTTGTATAGTTAATACTCAATGTCAGTTAACGGCATGTATACTTGCGGAGTGAAAACCCACAGTATTGTACAAATGTTAGCATGGTAAATTATTGCTGCGCATGCAGGCAGGATAATTATCCAAGAAATTGTCTGGTGGTGGGGACGCGCCTACCTGTTTGAAAAGGTGGGGCGTCAACTACCCAGTGTAAATGGTGGAGTTTGGCGCTCAACCCCAGAACAAAATTAGGAGGGTGAACGCCAAGCTACCACACAGTAACTCAATAATATGCACCTAATAATATTTACAAAATTACATATAAGACACACCGTTCAAGCAATGGCTCTTTAGAAAAAAACAAAAGTAGTCTCTCTATAAATAAACAACAATAGACCAGTCCTAACCATTATTTCTCTCCCTCCCATCTGGGCGACACTGCACAATAATGTTATCTAACTCTTATTCTAACACAATGGCAGTGACGGTCTTGGTATCGCACCAAAGACTGAACTGGTGTTTGTAGCCTTTTGCTACGTCCTCTCAACTTACCTTGGAGTCGCCGACGGGCAGTCGGACGACTCTACCTGGAGTGACCACATGAAGCGCCTACGCTTTATAGTCACCAATGGAGCGTTTCCATTACCTTGTAAGGGGGACGTCGAATCAAAGAATTCTGTCACAGCCAATCTAGTGCTGCGCAGTCCAGACCAGAATGCTTGGTCACATAGTTCCACTAGTGCAGTGTCAGTCAACTAGTAGATAATAATCATAAAACAATATTACAAAGCCAATGCGGCAAACACCACCCGCATACTGAGAGCCTGCTTGAACCGGTAATGTCAACAAACCACTAAGTCAAGTAAAACCCTCTATTATCGCCCAACCCGTGCGCGAGATAAATAACACTTGATCATGCTCGCCTAACAAATCCTCCCACTAAAGTATACAGCCTGACGTCTCCCAGTGCCCAACTTCATCATCTTATCCTATCCGTATTATTCTAAACACCACAGGACCTGGAAAAGACAATAAGTTTAGTACACAAGGTCCTAGTTTCCGGCCCGCATCCACCATCTTGTAACCAAAGTAAACACCAGGTGGCTCCACCGTGATACCCGTTACAAAAATATCATTGTAAACACCAGCGAAAAATCCCCTCTGGTTCCGGGAGTGACGTCAACTTCCGGGACCCAACCACATGGAGACGAGACGAAAGCTGCAAGAAGAATTTTAGATTAACAATCTCCTTGAAACTAATGAGTTAGTAACCTGCCTAACATGCCAATAATGAAGGAAAGGGTTAAACTTACCAGAAGTGGAGCAGCGAGGAGTAGAACCAACGGTCAAGGGGAGGACGGCACCCGGCAACGGGCGAGAAAGAAGAACGTCCAGGTGTTCCCGTATAAACAATCTTATTATCCGAGTTCCCGTGGAAACAAACTGGCTATGCCTCTTGGATATAATGTACTAAAAAACTAGTGTCCTAGGCATAAGCCGGGAATTAAATTAAAAAATCACTCGGTGGAAATCACTCCAGGAATCAATATGTACAGAGGAGTGCCGGCGGCCTACCGCGGGAGCGGCAGACGGACGACCACTCGGCCCAAGGCCCGGGCCCAACGGCGTAGAACCCGGGCGGACGGCATGTAGCCGTCCACTAATTCCCGAAAATCGTTCACAGTCATCACTCCGTCCGCTACTGCCTTAGATAGATGAAGTGTGTGGCCGGTATTGACCGTGGGGACCGCGTACCAGTCGTTGGCCCTCTTCACTTCCCTGCTGATCCGCGGGACGAGGCGATTAATCCATTTCTGCAACGAGCCGTCGCTATCTGTCATTGACCACCTCCGGGCGTCAAAACCCGAAGGGGTCGCCAGAATCAAGGTGGCCGGGATGGGGTAGGCCAGGATATTAAGGAAGGCCCGGTTAAACATCTCCGCGTAAAAGGTTACCACGGCGTTTGGATTAATAAAGAGCGGAATGTAGAGACGTAACTCCTGGTCCCAGGTTAAGATGTCCAGAAGATTGGTGACCACTATAAGCACATCCTCCGGGTAAAGTAGATGGGGAGCAAAGGCGTGCCCTGCCAACTCCGCGGTGGTCGCCTCCTCACACGGGAATGTCACAAAAATATGGTCCGTATTGTTCAGGATTAAATCAGGGTAGTCTTGAACCCCGGCCTCCCGCTCAGAACAAAAAATGGCCACTCGAACCATAGCAGCTGGTGAAAAGATAAAGTTGATAAAGATGACTAGGTAAAAACACGTCTGAATACTCTAAAAGACCGCCGGCACTGATTAAAATGACGTCATATCGAGGCTAATTTGGGAAAACCCCTTTTTGATCCGAGGGATCCAAATTTTGAAATCGGCCAGCATGATCAAACCATCGTTTAATTTTCTTCAAAGAAGGTGCTAAACTAAAGTTTAGGTCCCCAATCAACATAATTAATTGATAAATCGTAGTTGTCACGGCACAATAATTCGTATCGGGCGTGCAAACTCGCCAAATGCATTCGAAACAGAATTTGCCATCCGGGCACTTAGCGCCTGGAGGAACCCAGACCGAGGTCGGACCCTGGATGGGAACTCCAGTCAAGCGTCCCGCTAAGTACACATGTACTAAGAGTGGTGGGTGAGCGCGCGCTGGGAATGGTGGTTTATATGTGTCAAATTGCTTGATGATTGATCGGTCTACTGCATGGATCCTGTATTCACTGTAAATAATGACATTTTAGTTGAAAATTGTTCGGAAATCAACCTACATTGCATGATGAAACCCGATCATTCAAGATGTCCGATTTCTCCGAAGTCACTTGTTATTATGTTAACTCGTTCTAGAATTGAATTTGCTGTTCATTTGTTAATTTTAGAGGATTAAGACAACTTCACACTGTATATATGTTGAATTTCATTGACTTTTGTTCCAACCGGATAGATTAAGAATCTGTACATGTATGTACTAAGTTAATACTGAAAATGAGATTGACTCGGAACAATGAGTGCTGCTACAGGTTGCAGGACAATCTCCTTCATCTCAATGATCATTTCACAATCCTCTAGACTTTCTTTGTCAAGGTTTGCATGACAATTTCCGTCACTTTAAGGATCATTTCACAATCCTCTAGACTTTCTTTGTCAAGGTTTGCATGACAATCTCCTTCACTTTAAGGATCATTTCACGATCCTCTGGACTTACTTTGTTACTTTATGAACAGGTTCCGCTGACCTTAAGCCTCAGCACGGGGCTAACAACACAATGAACTTACCTTGTTACTTTATGAATGGTTTCCGCTGACCTTGAGCCTCAGCACGGGGCTGATAACAAAATGTACTTATGTATTGAACAACTCCGTTCATGAAGTTGTACCTTTTGGTTACATCTCCGAATGACCAGAAATGGAATCTGCAAATATATTGACACTGTGCTATATGTACCACGAGAGTCAAAGCCACCCAGCATCAATTTGCTTTTCATTTAAAAAAATAAAAAATAATATGTCCAATAATCCAAATTGGGAACACAATCACATCTGACTGAATAATCCTTATTAGGTTTGAGCTATGTCGTCCACCTCCTCAATCTCAAACATCTGACCGCCGTCGAATGTACTAATAGCTTAGTACTTTTAATATATTATCATATTGTATAATCTAGTTAGGATCAGGCCTAGCAAGTCTACTTCTAGGGAGAGGTATTTTGCGCTCCTAGCGCCACCTGTTAACCAGTATAAAAGGTGTTGCAAGGTAGGGAGCGAGTCAGTTTAGTCTGGAGTTAGTAACTATTAGAAAGTAAGCAGCGTTAGCTGAGCTGCTCGGAGCTATACCTACCAGCTCCTGCGGAGTATACTGGAGTTTACCGATACCAACTACCTCGGACAAAGGATTGTGATAGAGCTAAGCGCTAGGGTGGTCTAGGATGTGCTGGAACAACTTGTATTCTAAATGTGGTTGATCGCTGAGTAGGAGATGGGAAGGTGGACTGATGGAGACTCATTCACTGTGGCTTTGACTCGGGATGAGATGTTTACTTCAATAAAACCCTTTCATTTTAAGAGCTTCCTCATCGTCCATTTCTTTTGAACTATTGGGGAATGGATGAATTAACTTTGAGCGCAGTCTGATTGGCTCAATAACTTGAATGAACGACTCATGGATAAACTAATTATACACATCACGCAGTCTTAAATCAACATTAACAATAGTTCAAGTCAATGGTTAGTCACGGGTTAGTCACAGGTTAGTTACAGTTCGTCATGGGTTAGTCTATGGTTAGTCACGAGTTAGTCAATGGTTAGTCACGGGTTAGTCAATGGTTAGTCACGGTTAGTCAATGGTAAGTCACGAGTTAGTCAATGGATAGTCATGGGTTAGTCAATATTTAGTCACATATAGTCGATAGTAAGTCACTAGTTAGTCATGAGTTAGTCATGGGTTAGTCGATGGTAAGTCAATGGTTAATCAATGGTTAGTCACGAGTTAGTCAATGGTTAGTCATAGGGTAATCAAAGGTTAGTCACGGGTTAGTCAATGGTTAGTCACGGGTTAGGCATGGTTAGTCAATGGTTAGTCACGAGTTAGTCAATGGATAGTCATGGGTTAGTCAATGTTTGGTCACGGTTAGTTAATGGTTAGTCACAGGTTAGTCAATGGTTAGTCATGGTTAGTCAATAGTTAGTCATGGGTTAGTCGATGGTTAGTCACAAGTAAGTCAATGGTTAGTCATGAGTAAGTCAATAGTTAGTCATGGTTAGTCAATGGTTAGTCATGGGTTAGTCATGGGTTAGTCAATGGTTAGTCACGGGTTAGTCGATGATAAGTCACAAGTTATTCAGGGGTTAGTCATGGCTTAGTCAATGATTAGTCATGGGTTAGTCAATGGTTTTTCATGGGTTTCTCTAAAGTTAGTTGATGCTTACTCAAGGGCTGGTCACGGGTTAGTCAATGGTTAGTTTGTGATTTGTCAATTATTAGTCAATGGTAGGGTTAGTCATGGGTTAGTCAATGATTCGTCACAGGTTAGTCACTATAATAACTGATAGATATTGATGCCTTTTTATAAGTATTACAATCATGTACATATCTACTGATAATTACTTTCAGTGTGATGCAAGAACTACTTTTGGTAAATCACATGAATAGGCGAAGTTCTCGTTATATTATAACAGTATCAATGTGCTTTATAATGATAAAGGTAATTAATGTTATAAGCTTGTTGTTTTAAGCAATAAAAGAAAAATTAGGGATGAATGTGAGGGCGCCCCCCCTCCTTTTCTCTTGATCCGTGCCTGAAAGTGTTCTCAGTAGTAATAAAACCACTTGGTGAATAATTGTGAATGCCTCCCTGGGGATTTTAGGACTGCAGCACTAAATGAATATCATTGGATCGTTATGGAAATGATAGTTCTAAACAGTAAACTCTGTCCATTTTGCTTAAGAACGCAGATCAATGTTATTCCCAAATATAATTTCTAAGTTTAGCCAAAAGATTCAGTTAATGTTATTCTTATAAATTAGTTTGTTAAAAAAAAGAGAATCTTTCTGTACTGACGTGGATGGCCAGTCCATATTTGTTTAGGCTTAGCAGCGTCATGTTTATATCAGCACACACTTTAGCTGTAACTCTGTCAGTAGGGGAGTTAGAGGAGGAGTCTATGTGCGACGTATCATACTAAAGGGGTGCCTGGCGCTCGAGCTCAGTCAGAGTTAGCTGAACACTGTTGTGAGCAACCATCCTGGAAAGGTTGAGTCTTAGAAGCTGAGTCCAGGATTTGGAATAAAAGCGGAAAGACTCTGTTGAAAGGCGGGAGCCTTGACTGAGTATGTTTGAGGGGATTCCATCCTTGGAGCTGACCATTGTCAATTGAGATCTTGTCATAGAACAATAATACCCAGGAGATAAATAAATAAAGAACATCCTTTCACATGAGTGTTATGTCTTATATGATGTGGAACTATGATTATGTATTGGACAACACACAATCGAACGAGGAGGAGGCTGCATAAGGTGCTGGCTATTATCCATAATTACAACAACTAATTAAGCACACCCAATATAAACGGATAATTAACTCTCTATAGTTCATTTCCATGGCAACTTATATAATTAATTGAAAATCCCTTGTATTTCTAATTCTCTTGGTAAAAAAAGCTAGAAGATGAACTTGATTTTCATATTCTGCTAGATGGGGACAGTACAAAGTAAAGCCCGCGTTCCATATATCGATTTTGATGCCGCCGATTTTGTATTTCTGATTAAGCAACTGATTATATTTAGTTAGTCTCATATCTTACTTATCCGTTAAATAACTGATAAACGGCATCAGTGTTTGAAAAGATAGTTTTGATATGTACAGGGCCACCTTATACCCATATTTAACATATTTAACGATGAAAAACAATCTAGGGCTTAACTGGTAAAAAGTAAAAAGTAAAATATTGGTTTTGCTTAATCAGATGAAGGCAAAATAATGTTCATAAGTATATCCTAACCGACAATTGTTCCAAACGGAACGTTCTGAGCATTTTCTGACTGGTAATTATGGCACCCATGATGAAAACGTTAACAGAAAGAAAATACATCAAAAACATACAGAGTTACAGTAATCTTTTGAACCATTGAATGTTTCACTGAAAATACCAAGAGACTTTATCTATAGGCCTATAATTGTGATAAACATGATCATCTTTACTATTTCATACGTCACCCAGAACCTAAGAAAAACTTTTGTGTACAAAATTGGTGCAGAGAATGGTAATAAAAAAGAAAAAAATTATATCTTAAATGTTTGCGTCTGTCTTTGATTTTCAAACCTTGTCAGTGGCATACACAGGGGGGGTTCTGAGGGTGTCTGAAACCTCTCTGATTTCTCAAAGTTTATGTCATTTAACTACAAATATAGGAAGATTTTATCAAAATAACTGGTCAGCACCCCCTCACTTTTGCAAAGAGCCCCCTTGATTTACTTGGAACCCCCTCAGATTTTAGGGCTGGGTACGCCCCTGCTTGTCCCATGATCCATTCATCTTGGCTGAGTTTACACGTGACATTGATTAGGGCATATTATTCGAGATTGGAATGTAGGGAGGAAAAGATATTGGGATAAGGTTAGAGGGAATTATAAAGTTATGAACTATAGCAGGTTAATCATCTGTTAATGTCAGGTGTACTTAATTAGTTGTTTTGCCTTATGGATAATAGCTAGCTCCTATAGCAGTCTCCGCCTCGTTCGACTGCTGTTGTCCAATACATAATAATAGTTCTGTATTATGTAAGACATAACACTCACGTGAAAGGATGTTCTTTATTTATTTCCTGTGAATTGTAGTTCCATGACAAGATCTCAATTGACAATGAACAGCTCCAAGGATGGAATCCCCTCAAACAGTACAATTAGACTTATAGGAAGTGAAAGGAAAACTGGAAAAAACAAATGTATGATTATAAGGTTATGAAATAACGGATTGTCCCTTCTTACGCTCACCTGTGTAGTATCTATTCTGACCACTGCATAATCAGTGCTGCCACCTATTATCTGATATAACATGCACATATGTGCTGCCATCTATTATTAATAAATAGTACCATCACCACCATGACAAAGCATGATTCCAGTCCTGATCTTTCTCATCAATAAGACCCAATTACTTCGCAACCATCGCACATCTAAATTATTACAATGGCGACAAGGATGATGGAATGATCAAAGACTCTGTAGGTACCCGCCCAGCCGTACTATAAGGCTCCTTTCTACCAAAACTAGTGGCCCAAAATCTGACTGATTGAAAATTGGTGAAAGGAAGGGGACCAAACCATAGGAAAAGCTATTGGTACCAGTCTGTGAAGTGGAATCTGTATAAACTGTTGAGTGCTATCGCGTGGAAATAAAGTGCTGCTGTGTGTGAATAAAGTATAAGCACTGTGACTATCTGTTGAACACTATTTATCAAGTATAGTGACCTGAGTAACCACTCACAATGGCAGAAGGCCTATCCCTGTCACAATTCCCTGCATTTGACACCACCACAGACCCAACCAGCATCGGGCCCCGATGGAAAAAATGGATGATCCGGTTCGAAAATCGTGTTGTAGCTATGGATCTGCAGAATCCAGGGAGGAAATTAGCCCTGTTATTGGACTATGCTGGAGAGGGGGTGCATGATGACTATCTCACCTTAACCATACCACCCGCTGTCACTGGTGATAACCCCCCACCCGGTGACGATATCTACACGCGTTCCATCACAGCCCGTAATTCAGAAATGCCGCTCAACCAAACTTCGCACCAAAG
The DNA here is from genome assembly GCA_936440205.1 of Lepidonotus clava. Taxonomy (NCBI): domain Eukaryota; kingdom Metazoa; phylum Annelida; class Polychaeta; order Phyllodocida; family Polynoidae; genus Lepidonotus; species Lepidonotus clava. The sequence goes on from OW387148.1 coordinate 5,372,725, forward strand.
GGCTAGCCGATCTCACAATGACATTAGATGCACTCATCAAAATGGGAAATGCGATGGATCGTGCGATGGAATATGCGAAGGGCATTGAAGGTAAAACCGAGACAACCGTGAACAAAGTGACCACCAGAGGGCGTAATAACTACAACCAGAGGGGCAACTACCGAGGACGTTCCCGTGGACGTCAAAACAACCAACCTAGCCAACCGGCCAACAACAGATCAGACGACCCCAACAAGACCTGCAGACACTGTGGGAAACCCTATCCCCACGAAGGAGGTCGTGAGAACTGCCCTGCATACAACTCAACATGCCACAACTGTGGGACCGTAGGACACTTCGCCCGGCTGTGTCGTAAAGGCCAGGCTCAACCGAGCAACCGTGGCCAGAGTCGTGGTCGAGGACATGGCCGAGGGTATGGCCAGGGACGTGGCCACAGCAACAACCGAGGTGGACGTTCCGGCAACCAGGTACATAATCTCGAGGCTTCAGGCGTTGACCAGGGAGATGACTACAGTTATCAGGAGGATGACTACCTATACACGATCGACTCAGACAACCATCCAACCGCAAAGCCGATGTTCTTGGTACATCTCAACGGAGTTCCAACACGTATGCTTGGTGACTCTGGCGCCTCAGTAAATGTGATCGACGAACCAACGCTCCACAAAATGAAGCCCCTGCCATGCCTACAAAAATCTGACATGAACCTTTTCCCCTATGGACCCAAGAAAAGCCAATACCGCTCCTGGGAATGTTCAAGGGCACTTTCACTACGGAAACCGATACCGTTATGGCAAAAGTATATGTGGCTCGGGGGAGTCATGGTGTACTTATGGGACATGACACTGCTGACAAACTGAATCTTATCAAAATCAACAGAGAGGCTGTGGTAGCCAGCATCGTCACTGACCCCACAACCAAGTCTATCGTGGAAGAATTTGAAGATCGATTCAAAGGACTAGGAAAGGTCAAATAGTCCGGGAGCCAAACCTGAAAATCCTGATTTACCCTCCGCGGTGAGCCCCCTGGATTTTCTTGATTTTTTTCATCTTATAGCATCCTAGGGACCATGAATCAAGACGGTTCCAAAGAATTTAGGTATGCGAACACTGTCTAATTACGCAATTTGTGCTTAATTAGCAAAAAATGAAAAACGCGTTATTTCTAAATTTCTCTGGAACTATGTAAGATATGATAACATGCTATATGTCATCTGAAAGGTAATTTTTTTCCTGATTTTTTGATGTATTGCTTGCTATTGTCATTAATCATGGCAATGAGTAATTAAAGAAAAACTGTTGTTTCAGTCAAAATCATTAGAACTTAAAGATCCAAGGTTAAACTCTGGAATTGATAAATCAAGTCCTAGGTATACTTAAAGGGGATCTTTAGGCAGTTTTTTAAAAAGGTTGCATCTGATTTTATTGGAAATATAATGTAGAAATCATTTTTTGCTAATTAAATTCTAACCGACTATAGGCTCATTTTTCACTTATATTTCAAAAGGAGAGATGATATCCTGAAAATAACACAATACATCCTAAAGAGATGTGGAAATGATAATCACTATCTCCCTAGGCTGGTATTTCAGTGCTTTCACAGCCATTTGGGCACATGTATATAATATGGTAGCTGTTTGGAGAGCATTTTGGATCACAGTGAAAGATGTGTCACAATAGAATTATGGTTTGAGTAAGATTTCTTTCCTCAGCATAATACCATGATAATGTTTCAGTTTTATTACAAACCATCTTATTAGGGCCCTTGCATTAAGTTTGTATGCATCAAGGGGGGGAGGGAGGTATGAAATCTTTGAAAATGTGTGTACTTTCTAGTACAAATCCAATGCATATTTATGACCAAAGGGGGTTGGGGATCTGAGATTTTTGAAAATGTGTGTACTTATTAAATGGAAGGCCCTTTATAGTTACCTCTACTTCTTGTTTACATAAAGAAAAGAATAGCTTGTAGTAGACTCACCCATTACCTGATCCCAATCCAGATTTCTGAGGATATACTACTTTAAAGAAGAGATGAATCCCAAAAAGTATGCTGTCATATATCAAAGGTTCTGAATTTAGAAAAGAGTCCTTGTATCAATATGCCAACTGCAAAAAGACCAAGTGTGCTGTTTGTTAAACTTGTAAACTTGATAGGTGTGCTACCTCTGCCAAATTGTTGGTTTTAATAAATTACTAGATTGCACTCTTGGATTCTAGACCCATGTGCTTATATAAATGAGTAACTTAGCTTGACCATACACAAAATGGATATCTTATATTTTATTCTATATGGGTTATTGGTATTAGTAATTTGATATTAAATTATGATCATGGTCACAGTTCATTTCTAAGAGCCAAACTTCCAATCCTCCCAAATTACCAATACAAGTTATGACCAGCCTTTGGTCATGCTTCACTGAGATTCATCCTTTCAACTAACAGGATTTTGCCATTTATTATATACCAACTTCGTAGTGCCTATTCCTTCAGCATTGTACTTCCCTGCGAGGAAAGGTGGGGTAATCGAAAGTGTTATTTCCCTGCAGGGAAGTAATCTGAATTATTTCCCCGCAGGGAAATAACGATGCTTGCTGGAGTGGGAACCACGTTATTTCTTCACATATCTTCAACATAGGCAGGTATTTGATATATAATAAAACAAGAACTAACCTCGGGTACACTCAGCCTTGATCATTGCCCCTTGTCTCAGCCTATTTTCAGGGTCTCGGGCATAGCCCTCGACCCTGAAAATAGGCTTCGACAGGGGGCAATAATCGCGGCTTCGTTCCCCCTCGGTTAGTTCTGTGTATATATCCAATTTTATTAGGAAGTGTACCAGAGAAACTGAGACCTCTGTGTGTGTACATACAGATCAATATCATTGGCAAGACCTCAAACAAATATCAAAACCTGAAACAATACAGAAGTTCCTGATATATCTTTCTATTTCAAAATTACAAATTTTTGGTATAGCCATTACTGGTTTCCCAATAGTATCTAGTAGTTTAATCATATTGAGCAGCATGTGCACAGCACCCTTGCTGTGGAACCATAACCAAGGCAATACAGTATTAGGAGAATGTACAAAAGCAACAAATTGCTGTGATTCTGGTTGTAACCTCAAACTTTCTGTTATATAAACCTCAGAAACAATATTATTCCCTTATCAAAATATAAACCACTCTCACTCGGATTTCCTTTGTTCTAGCAGTGCATTCTCAGGTGATAATGCACTGCTACTGTGATAATGCACTGGTGGCCTCAGATAATGCACTGGTTCTCTGAAATAATGCACAGTTGCTGACTTGTTGTTCAAATATACTGCCAAGATCACCCAATTTTGAATTTATGAAAAGTTTGACTATTGATGTGCAGAGCCCAGGATTGAACCATAGACCTTTGGATTCATAGTGCCACAGCCTAACCACTACCCAACCGGGGCAGCTGTTACGGGTCTGGTCAGTCTTACCTTTTATCCATTGTTGGATCAATTAGTCTGTTCTGACCCAGATTTACCCTTTCATTGCGTTTGGGTGACTAGTGGAGTGGGATGTAATTACAGTCTATGACTGTACACTCAGTAGACAATCAACACCCCTTCTACCCCTCTCCTCTCCCCCTCCACCCCTCCCCTCCCCCTCTGCTGGCAAGGAGCTTCACTCTGCCACATTGACACCTCAGGCACTAGAGTGATCACAGGCTATTACTTCTAGTGGGGAGGGTGATTCGCTGCAGATTGGAGGAGCGCCGGTCAGACCACAGGTGGGGGCTCTCTATGGGGGGATCCCAATGTTACATGTCAAATTTAAGAAATGCTAATGTCACATGTCATTGTCACTTACCTTTGTCTTATGTTGCATTGGAATTTAAAAAAATACTTATGCCCCTTTTCACTTTATTTATAAAGCCTATGTCATTATTACTAGGGCATGTGTAACTTTGTTGAATTTAAGAAAATGCCCATTTCGTATTTAGTGGTCTAGGGCCATCCACTATAGGTCATACACAGGCAAAGTGATCAATGATCATGAATTAAGTATTGAATTCAGAAGTTCATAAGGTACCAAGGGGCATAAGATACTTTTTCTCGTGGTTTATGTCAGATAATGGACTCGTAGTAGTGCATGGGGTGGAATAATGCACTCGCCCTACGGGCTCGTGCATTATTCCACCCCATGCACTACTACGAGTCCATTATCCTACACATAACTGACCATTTTCATTTCTCAACTGCTATGAACAAGGATCCAATTTCCCTAACCAACAGCAAGAGACAGCTTAGAGTTAGATACTAAGGGAAAGGTCAATATGGTAAATACTCAGAGACCCAAAACTAAGGGAGTCATTATTCAAATATATGAATAATCCTCCAGTCTATGATCAGTTCTTATAATACAACACTGAATACTTAGTCTATAATACAAAAGGGTATAAAGCTTAGTGAGCAATGAACCCATACTGTAACTGTAAACCCTTTAGTAGCAAAAGGGTAACAAAGTTTAATTTGGCAGATTGGTGGTAGGATGTTAACAAAAGTACAGCAGGTGGTCAGCAATCCCACAGTTTATAGCACACTATATATAGGCCTACAGTGTGTTGCACCATGGGAGGCTGCCCTTATACCCCAGTTCAGGTCGCTTAGGGGAAAGGCTAGACCTCTCCATTACTGATAAGGTTCTGAAGATCCACTACCTTCATTTTACTGCTGGAAGGTAACATTATCTAAACAGTTGACTTTATCATTTTATCTAACCAGCTGCAGTAATGAACCCCATGCTCCTTGTGGAATTATGTGATAAAATTGAATAATTAGACAGTCATAAGTAGCCAAAATTTAAGCCTGCCACTCTCTCTGAGGGAACCTTTATTAGGTTGTAAGTACAGTGTCTTACCAATGGGTTAACTCACACAACAGGGAGATAAGAACCCTAGTCTGCCATCTTTATCATTCCTCTGTCTATCCAGGCCTCAGGCCTGTTGCCAGGGTGAGTTAAACATTAGATATTGGGGCCAGCAATGGGGGGATATAAAAGAGTATTACAGCCTACAACTCCCACTCTCCCTATAGGAACATGCTTTTTAAAGATCAGTCGGTACAGGGGTATGTAAATAGAAGTTTGCTGCATATTGTCTGCTGCATATTGTCAATGTGTGAATCTTTGGCAATATAAGGAGCCATCCATACTATTTTGAGTAAATAAATCAATGACTATACTAGTTTGATCAGGCAACAAAGATAAGCTTGTCTGCAAATTACATGGACACATATTTCTTGCTAATGTTTACTTATTTTACAGCTCCAATGTTGTATACAATGGACTAAATAGCTCAGAAAGCATTGAAATACCAGCTTAGGGAGACAGTGATAATCATTTTCCAATCTCTTTAGGATATATTGTGTTATTTTCAAGATATCATCTCTCCTTTTGAAATATAAGTGCAAAATGAACCTATAGTCGGTTAGAGTTTAATCAGCAAAAAATGATTTCTACATTATATTTCTAATGAAATCAGATGCAACCTTCTTTAAAAACTGCCTAAAGATCCCCTTTAAGTATACATAGGACTTGGTTTATCAATTCCAGAGTTTAACCTTGGATCTTTAAGTTCTAATGATTTTGACTGAAACAAAAGTTTTTCTTTAATTACTCATTGCCATGATTAATGACAATAGCAAACAATATATCAAAAAATCAGGAAAAAAATTACCTTTCAGATGACATATAGCATGTTATCATATCTTGCATAGTTCTAGAGAAATTTAGAAATAACGCGTTTTTCATTTTTTGCTAATTAAGCACAAATCGCGTAATTAGACAGTGTTCGCATACCTAAATTCTTCGGAACCGTCTTGATTCATGGTCCCTAGGATGCTATAAGATGAAAAAAATCAAGAAAATCCAGGGGGCTCACCGTGGAGGGTAAATCCTTATTTTGACTGATTTCAGGATTTGGCTCCTGGACTAAAAGGAGTACAGGTTCAACTCCACTTGGATCCTAACGTGACACCAGTTATCCAGCCACATCGCAGAATTCCCTTCCACCTTCGCCAGAAAGTGAAAGAAGAGCTAGAGCACCTTGAAGAAATGGATGTGATCGAAAGAGTGACCGAGCCAACTTCCTGGGTATCTCCACTGGTTGTCGCTCCCAAACCAAAAAACCCAAATGCTGTGCGTCTATGTGTCGACATGAGACGTGCAAACGAAGCAGTCAAAAGAGAACGTCACGTCATGCCAACGGTGGATGATATCATAAGTGATCTAAATGGAGCCACCGTCTTCTCTAAACTGGATCTCAACCAGGGATATCACCAGCTCGAGCTCACACCTGAGTCAAGAGATGTAACCACATTCTCAACCCAAGACGGACTCTGGAGGTATAAGCGACTCAACTTTGGCATATCAGCCGCATCAGAAGTATTTCAGCACACCATTGCGAGAGCTCTGACCGGAATCCCTGGAGTGAAAAATATGAGTGACGATATCATCATATTTGGGCGGACAAAAGAAGAACACGATACCAACCTGAGAAATGTGCTCACCCGTCTGAGAGACCAGAACATCACCTTAAGGCGTGAGAAGTGTGAGTTCAACTGCACGGAGCTGAAGTTTTATGGGTTTGTCTTCAGCGCTAAAGGAATGACCGCAGACCCAGAGAAGATAACGGCTATCAACCACCTGGAAAAACCTACAACCGTCCCAGAGCTGAAGAGCTTCTTGGGAATGACCAACTACTGCTCGCGCTTCATCAAGAACTATTCTGACGTGACTGAACCTCTCCGTCAACTCACCCATGAGAACACGCCGTGGTCATGGGGCAGAGCACAAGATGAGGCGTTAAACCAGGTCAATAACATGCTCACTGAACATCCAACTCTGGCCTACTTCGATCCAAAGAAGAAAACATGTATTGCCGTCGACGCCAGTCCTACCGGACTTGGAGGAATCCTCACCCAGGAGGACAGTCAAGGTAACCGACAGATCGTGGCCTATGCAAGCAAAGCTTTGAGTGACGTGGAGAGAAGATACAGCCAGACCGAACGTGAAGCACTGGCGATCATCTGGGCATGTGAGCACTACAATCTGTACATATACGGCCAACCAGTGACTGTACTCACCGACCACAAACCACTTCTTGGGATGTTTAACAAACCTGGGTCAAAGCTATCAGCAAGAGTAGAGCGATGGGCAACACGACTTCAGCCGTATGATGTAACGCTTGAGTACAGAAAAGGATCTGACAACCCCGCCGACTATATGTCGCGACATCCTGAGAAATCAACTCGACCAACGGCAAGAGCAACCAAGGTCGCAGAGGAATACATACACTTTCTGTCACAGGAATCCAGACCCCTTGCGCTAACCGAAGAGGATCTGATCAACGCCACCCAGAATGACAAGACCTTGCAAGCTGTGACTAATGCCCTGATCACTGGGAACTGGCGAGCTCCCGAGGTCGCACCATACCTCAACGTGTAATCTGAACTATCGATGACAAAAACTGGACTGATCCTACGAGGAACCAGAATGTGTATACCATCTAGCCTCCAGGACCAGGCTGTTGAGCTTGCTCATTTGGGGCATCAGGGAATCACCAAGACAAAAGCCCTCATCCGAGAGAAAGTGTGGTTTCCAAACATAGACAAACTTGTAGAAGAAAAAGTGAAACGCTGTATGCCGTGCCAGGTATCGTCTACCCACACCGTCAGAGAACCACTTCAAATGACGAACATCACCAGACCATGGGAGGAAGTCAGTGTCGACTTCGCTGATGTTGGAAATGGATACCACATCATGGTACTCGTAGACGACTTCACCAGATATCCAGAGGTGGAAGTATTATCGTCCCTCACGGCAAGAGCTGTTATTCCGAAATTAGAGGGGATCTTTGCGAGATGGGGAATACCACTTGTAGTCAAATCAGACAACGGACCGCCATTCCAGGGCAAAGAATTCGCCGATTATGCTAAAGCGTGTGGATTTAAACATCGCCGAGTTACACCCCTTTGGCCAGAGGCAAACGGAGAAGCTGAACGGTTCGTCAAAACAATCAAGAAACCGATTCAGGCGGCCAAAATGGAACACAAAAACTGGCAATATGAGATGAACATTTTCCTCAGAAACTATAGGGCGACTCCACATGCGTCTACCAAGGTACCACCGGCAACTGCGATGATAGGACGACCCATAAGAACAGGCCTGCCGCAAACATCAGCAGGCAAACCTTCACCTATCGACAAGCAAGTCAAGCAAAATGACGCAAAATCAAAACAGGCAATGAAGGAATATGCCGACAAGAACCGACACACCAAACAGCGAGACATCAAAATAGGGGACAAAGTGATTATTCTCCAGAAAGACGGAAAGAAGCGATTTAACCCGGAGATCTACACAGTGGTGAAAGTTGCAGGTTCACAAATTCAGGCCAGGAGAGGAGAACGTGTTGTGACCAGGAATTCCTCCTTCTTTAAGATCGTTAATGACATTCAACAACAGGAGAGGAAGGAGTGTACTAATAGCTTAGTACTTTTAATATATTATCATATTGTATAATCTAGTTAGGATCAGGCCTAGCAAGTCTACTTCTAAGAAGAGGTATTTTGCGCTCCTAGCGCCACCTGTTAACCAGTATAAAAGGTGTTGCAAAGTAGGGAGCGGAGTTAGTTTAGTCTGGAGTTAGTAACTATTAGGAAGTAAGCAGCGTTAGCTGAGCTGCTCGGAGCTATACCTACCAGCTCCTGCGGAGTATACTGGAGTTTACCAATACCAACTACCTCGGACAAAGGATTGTGATAGAGCTAAGCGCTAGGGTGGTCTAGGATGTGCTGGAACAACTTGTATTCTAAATGTGGTTGATCGCTGAGTAGGAGATGGGAAGGTGGACTGATGGAGACTTATTCACTGTGGCTTTGACTCGGGATGAGATGTTTACTTCAATAAAAACCCTTTCATATTAAGAGCTTCCTCATCGTCCATTTCTTTTGAACTATTGGGGAATGGATGGATTAACTTAGAGCGCAGTCTGATGGGCGCAATAACTTGGATGAACGACTCATGGATAACTTAAATATATACATCACGCAGTCTTAAATCGAACACTAACAATAGTTCATTTGATGGAGATTACCCGAAACATGACTTTTGTTGTTTTGCTCATCCTTGATGTCAGCCACCGGTGACTTTGAGGCTTCTTCTAACGCCCAGCCTCAATCTTTGCGGCCCGCAGGACACGATGTGTCAACATCATATACAGGAAATGTGGAAAACCGCCACCAGGTAGGTGATCCCTTAGATGGGGAGGCACAGAGACAGGAGGTATCAGCCAGACCCAAGCAGCTCTGCCCCGAAGGTGTTCATGATTACCAAACCCGTGGCAGAGGTAAACCATTTTCCTGGCACCTAGGGTCCAAAGATAAGCCGGTTCTTGACGAAGGACTTGAAACCCTAACACACTCGGGACGAGTTGAAGGGCGGAACCGTCTCAAAGACTACCAGCAATATTGGAATCCAGGGTATGTACCACCTACGGGCCACGAACCTGGTGCTAGCTCTCATTCTACTTGTGAACCCGATGTGAACAATCCGTGGTGTAGTCAAGGAGTTCCCTATCGTTTACTACCTGCAGTAGGAGGTGAAAGTGAACAAGAAACTTTCGATGAGGATTACTTATTTCCCTTGGGGAACAAGAAAGACCAACAAAACATCGCGGATAACTCCAGCCCATCAGGGAGGAGACGCCCCACAAATCCGGTAATTCTACCTGATGGGAGCTCTCTCACCTACCCACCTCTCCAACGACTTGAGTCTATCAGTCACCCGCTGGTAACACCGACTCACCCCAACCCGGGGGTGTCCATTCCTTATCCCACTGTAGTTAAAGGAAAGACAGTAGGTAGGGACAGGGGAGTGGAAAGGGAAACAGAGGGAGACAGCGACAAAGTAGGCAGCTTACAACCCTATCGGTTAACCTATGATATTGGGGAGAGCTTAGATGACGCTGATGAAGGAGCAGAAGCTCAAGCTGTGAATCTGGAGTTGGATGGGAATGGTTCTAACCCAGCAGAGCTAATAAAGAAGTTAGCGGAATCAGGTACCGAAGAGCGTGAGGAGTTTGACAGGTTAAGCGATCAGGATAAAGCAGAAAATTACCAAAGGGATCAAGCGGAAACGCTAGAGAACCAAGGTAATAGGGAAGGTGAAGATAGAGATGAGGAAGGTAGTACGGTAAAGAAAGCCTATCACGTAGGAGAAAGGGACATTACAGTCCGTGAGCCGTATGATAAATACGAAAGCGAGGACGAAATTAGTGAGGAGGAAGTCCCTGTGAAAGAACAGTGGGACAATAACGACATACAAAACCGCCACGAAGATAATATGGCGGAGGGAGGTGAACCATTGGTGGTTCTGTTGGGAGACGAGCGTGACCAAAACCAACTTCAACAACCCGGTGAAGGGGGAGCTAGGGGTGTAGATCCAGGGATATTGCAACCTAATCGTGGGATAAACCCTGGGGGACTTCAGCAAAATGATGGGGGTGGCCAACCGGACCAACCACCCGGCCGAGCCGCGCTAGCAGGAATAGAGCAAAATATGCTGTACCCTTTCCTATTGCAGGCGATGGCGATAGGAGCCAATCTTAACGCAGGCCAAGGAGGTGCAGGTAACCAACAGGGTCAGCAAGCTCCGGCAGGCCAGAATAATCAGGCGAATCCACCAGGACCCAATAACCCTCCTCCAAACCAGCCCAACAATCCTTTTCTAAACCAACCTAATAACCCTCTTCCGAACCAACTTAATAACCCTCCTCTGAACCAGCCCAACAACCCTCTTCTGAACCAACCTAATCAACCAAACCCGCCAGGTCCGCCCAACCCTCCAGGTCCGCCGGGCCCACCAGGACAGAACAACCCTCCAAATCCTCCAGGTCCGCCGGGCCCACCAGGACAGAACAACCCTCCAAACCCTCCCAATCCTCCAAACCCGCCGAACCCGCAAAATCAACCGAATATCTGGAATATCCTACCGCAGCTAGGTATGGCGCTGGGCCAAGTGCCATCGCCAGTGCGAGAAACGTCCCACAATGGTCACCAAAGAGGACCAAATATTAGGTTACCGTGGTTTAGTGGAAAGGAAGATGAGCAGATAGAAAAGTATTTCAGGGAATTGAGGCGACTGAAAGCTATCTATGACTGGTCGAACGCCCATCTCCTGAATATGGCGCTGTTAGGCCTAAAGGGAAGGGCAGACGACTGGGCAGGAGCCTTGGCTGAAAGCGAGAAAGATACATTTGAGAAACTAGAAGCCCAGATGACAAAGATCTTCGGTGACCGAAGAGCTAAGTGGCAGAAACACGCAGAGTTCTGTGCCCTTAAACAGGGAAAGGACCAAAGCGTGATCGAATTTGCAGGTGTCTTGAAACAAAAACAGGTTAAGGCAGAAGCGAGCGAAAGCATGATGTTAGCCGTGTTTTTAGAGGGATTAAAGCAGGGCGTAGCCAGACAAGTAGCTATACTGGACCCTAAGTCGTTCACCGAAGCGGTGGATTGTGCAACGAGACTAGAATCGTTGGACAAAGGCAAGGGGGGAACCAAGATATCTAATGCAGTGAGCGAGCTGGCTGGAGGCCAAGAATCAGAGGAGACCGCGGCCCTGAACTCCATCTCTGAGCGGTTTGGTGTGGTGCTGGCCCGATTGGAGGCCGCCCCATGGTTTCAGAAACCCAAACCGGGGCAAAGTGGATCTCCCCAGAACAGTGGTGGTTATAAACAGCAAGGTTATGAAAGAAAAGATAGGTATGAAAGTCAGAAAGGCGAAAGGAACTTAGACCAGAAGGCCAAAACCAATAACACCCCGAGCAGAGAAGTAGACAAAGGAAAGAATGGGCAAACTCAGCAGAAAGGGGAGAGGCCTAGACTACCGTTCGATGAAAGTAAGTTCTGTATCATTCACCAACAGCATGGCCACTCTACTGAGGCGTGCTTGTGGCTGAAGAATAGATTGAGAGAAAAACCACCGCGAATGTATCAAGATGGGAAGTCTAGTGGTACTGAGCAAAAGGGTCAGGGAAACTAGAGGAAGGGTCCGTTCATTCCACGATAGAATTATGCGCAGTGGACGGACCGGCTAGAAGAGAGATAGGAGACGAAGCATTTTTCTTAACGCTAAGATTTAATGATCAAAAGGAGGTTAAATCTTTGGTAGACACAGGAGCGAGCGATTGCTTCATGTCTACCTTTTGTAAACAGCAGATCCCTAAACAATGTATTTTGGACGAGTGGAAAGTAACGAAAGGAAACATCAGTTTAGCAGATAATTCATCCCAAGTGATACTGGAACAAATCCGGTGTAAGTTTTCAATCCAGGGATCAGTGGTTTGCTATGATTTCAACATAGTGGACGATCTATGCCACTCGATAGTAATAGGCAGAAACTTGCTGACAGTGCTTCGTTCAGATCTATCTCTACCAGGCGCAAAGATAGAGGTGTTTTGTGGAAACCCTATAGTCAGCAAAGAAACAGTGAAAATCCCGCCGGGAAATGAGTGTATTATACCGGTTACCACCCGAGAGCCGCTGGGGATAGACTCACCAGTAGCTTACTGCTCACCGGCAGTAACTGCACCTGTCCTAGTGGAGGGGTGCGTCAATACGGTGGGAAGTCAGTGGTGGATTAAAGTCATGAATGCGCTAGATGAAACACAAATAATCACGCCATATGAAGTGTTAGCTTTTGCGGAAGAATGCGCAGTACCTGAGGTGCATCAAGATCAAATAGAAGAGTTCCTAGACTTGTGTTATTTAACTAAAACAGAGACCCCAATGTCCATCTGTAGGATTTCTGTAGAGGTAATGAAAGACGCAGTGCAAATGGAAGGTAAATCCTCCGAGGAGAAACCCCGAGGAGAGATGGACGAAAATGTAAGCAAAATAGACCTAACCGAATCATGCTTAGATGAAGAACAAAAGGTAAGGTTTAGACAAATGCTTAATGATAACAGAAATGCACTAGCGTTCTCAATGGAAGAGTTAGGGCACTGTGAAATAGCGCCGATGAGAATTATTGTGGATGAGTCGCAGGGAGTAATAAGTTCTAGACCGTACCGATACTCTCCACAGAAGATGGATATTATCGATGAACAAGTTAGGCAACTCATAGATATAGGTGTCATAGAACCCAGCGAATCGGCTTGGCGAAGCCCGCTGGTAGTAGTGCAGAAGAAAGACGGCAAACCTAGGCTCTGTACAGACTTTCGCATGCTTAATCAAGTCACTTTCAAAGATAAATTTCCAATGCCCACAGCTCGGTCACTTTTCTTATATATGGCTTACAAGAAGCCCACTATGTGGACAGCTCTAGATCTGTTGAGCGGCTATCACCAATGTGTAATCGAAGAAGACAGCAGAAAATATACTGCCTTCGAAACCCCGATGGGTGTGTATCAGTATAAGCGTGTACCTTTCGGCTTAGTTGGCGCGCCTTGGCAGTTTACCAAGGTGATGGCCATTGCGCTAAAAGGCTTGATTCCTAGAACATGCTTAGCATATTTAGACGACGTGATCGTCTACGACACCACCTTTGACGAGCACCTGGCGAGTGTTGAGGTGGTTCTCCAAGCGTTAGCGAAAGCCAATCTCAAACTGAAACCGTCTAAGTGTGAGTGGTGTCGTAGTGAGATTAATTTCCTCGGCCACGTAGTAAACGCAGAAGGGGTGGCTACACAGAAGGTTACCACAGAAAAGATCACAGCCTTTAACCGCCCGCATAATGTGAAAACTATTAAATCCTTTCTGGGGCTATGTAACTACTATCGGCCGTTTGTCCCTAATTTCGCTGATTTAGCAAAGCCTTTAAACCGGCTGCTAAAGAAAGAAGTTTCTTTTGAATGGACAGAGGCCTGCGAGGAGGCGTTTCAACAGCTAAAGAAACTGCTGACCTCACCACCCTTACTAATCCATCCAGATATAGGAGGGCATTTTTATTTATTAACGGATGCATCAGACGCCGCGTGCGGTGCAGCGGTTTGTCACAAACTAGATGAAATCTATCGTCCGGTTGCTTTCTGGGGATGTACCCTCCGTGACGCCGAATTAAATTACTCGGTGACGGAAAAGGAGGCTCTGGCAGTGATTAAAGGTATTAAGAACTATGAGGACATGTTGCAGGGAGCTAAAATCACAATAGTGACCGATCACAAACCGTTGATTCCCCTGCTACAGAGTGCCTACAAAGCCCCGTCAGCCCGGCTGAGACGGTGGGCTTTGGCGCTGTCAGACTTTGACTTTGAGATCATTTATGAGCCAGGTGCGACTCATTTTCTACCGGACTATTTGTCTAGAGTACATCATGAACATGTCCCAGGTGAGGAATATGAGCCCGCTGTGGGATGTGAATTGTTTGAGGCCGAAATTCAAGATGAAGAACTTTCTGTGGCCACGGTATTAAACGCGCAACTCCAAGATGCAGAGTGCGCGCAACTGATAGATTACCTTCAGGACGGAGACCTACCGCCAGATCCCCTTGAAGCTAGGCGAATAATGGACCAAGCTGATTTTGTGGGAATGGTAGCACCAGGAGTGCTTTGTAGGTTCAACGTCAAAAGGTATAACAAACACCAAGACCAACTGGTAAGGTTAAAACCTCGCATGATAGTGCCGGGAAAGTTAATTCCCAAAGTCCTGAGGCTGTTACATAATGACATTTTAGCTGGGGGACATGTAGGGATCAGTAGCCTTACTACCAAAATCTCTGAAAGATTCTACTGGCGGAACATGAACGCCGATATAGTAGACTATGTGAAAGCTTGTGAGACCTGCTCTCTGAGGAGACGGGCCCCACATTTCAAGGCCTTAGCCAAGTCTTGGGAGAGACCAACCCGACCTTTTGAGGTGGTCCAGTGCGATTTTGTTGGGCCACTAAAAAGAGCTAGGGATGGGTCAAAATATATCATGACCTTCATAGACTTATTAACCGGATGGCCAGAGGCTTTCACCACGAAAGATTCAACCGCGCAGACCGCGGCCAACTGTTTCCTAACCGGAATAGTGTGTCGGTATGGACGGGTAAATCGCCTGCACACTGACCGGGGAGCAGCCTTCATTTCGGGGCTATTCCGGGAAATTACCACACGACTAGCGTGCAAGCAAACGTTCACCACCGGGCGAATGCCGACAGGCAACGCTCGAGTGCAAAGGTTACACAAAACAATTGAGAACCTGATCGCATATTATATTCCTGATGATCACTGTAACTGGATCGATCTGCTTCCCATAGCGTTGTGGACAGTTCGATCCACGATCAGTGTACGGTCGGGATACAGCCCTCACACCCTACTGTTTGGCAGAGATCCAATCAGTATGGGAATGCCTGAGCAGGGAACAATCCCTGAAACGCTGAATGACTGTGAGTTCTTCATGCAAACAAAGGACAACATTGCTATGTTTAGGAATATGGCAGAACGGGTAGTTCAAAACTATGAAAAAGATTTGAGGGTACCAAGAGGGATGAGCTCCTCAACGGGTACCCTCAAACAGGCGGCAGTGGGCTCGCAAGGGTCCGGGGACACGTTAAACTAATTTTATAGTGCAGGGGAGAGATGTACTGAAGGCCCCCGTGTCTAGCGAAGGATGAATCAACATCCTACTGTGGTACCGTCTAGTCGGCGCACATATCGGGCTGCCGGTGATTTCGCCATTCCCCACCTGTAAGTGGTATGTGCGTGGTACGGGGTCGACAGACCTCACCTAGCTCCTGACAGTAATTCCATCACTCAGGAGTGAACAGGCAAGGCCAGTGAAAACGGTCAAAGTTCAGTGTGGGTTTGCACGATTCACCTGGATCAGACCGTCGGTGACCACCCAGGGTGACTTGGGACCGGTAATCGCTATCGACTGGGTCACTGGCCGGTCGTCTCTGTCGGACTGGTAGAGTTTATTGCAACTTATCGGCGTCAGAGAGGGCTCAATGTACAGTTAGGCCATGGTAAAGCTAAACATGCCTATTCAAGACCTCATTTCTTGAATTAGTGTAGGTTATGGTTGAGCCATGCTCTCTGTGATCAGAAAACATCAGGTTTGAAAAGAACATTCTGGGAAGCAGAGAGAGCCTTATGGCTGGAAAGGATCCCAGCTCAGGTTGCAATCCACTATGTCTAATGACATAAGGGAAAACCGAAGGGATCAAGCGTAAGAATTGATGAGCGGGCGCGGCCTACTCAGATGTATGAAGGTGACATGGTATACATGTACGACCCTTTAGCTAGTGAAAATAAAGCGTCTAAGTTCTCAAACAGGTACACTGGGCCCTACCGGGTGATTGAAACTAAGGGGGATCATCTCGTTAGACTAGTGTCGCTGAAAACTGGGAAACAAATACCCCACTTAGTGAATATTTCGAAGCTTAAGCCTGCACATGGACCTTGGTCCCCAGCTGTCCCTCATATCATTCCCAAACTGGTGAGAGAAGCAATAATCACTAACTCAAAAGGGGCAGATCCTGACCGAAACCCTGAATTGCATCACACCCCGACGGGTGAAATTGCTGAGAAAGGAGGCAAAACAAGGGGTGCTGAGACTGAAAACTCATCGGGAACGGCCGGTTCCCGTGAGCATGATGCAATTCCAATGGCCGGGGAGGTACCTACACAAAAACCTGGTCCAAGTCCCACTGATTTAGCAGAGTCAGATGGGCGATTCACTGATGGTCAGGACGCCAGTGCGGACCCCGCACTGTTACCAAACTCATCCTTTGTTCCTAACAAAGCCGCCTGTGAACGGGGAACAGCCGGCGCTAATGGACAGAGGAAGCGCAAACGAGCTAAGAGAAGGGGCAAAAGCCAGCCGTTGGTGGGGAGATCCCCTCCAGGCAACAACAAGCCCATAAAACTGCCGTGCAGTGATGCACCGATCTTGGATACATCGGTGCTGAGCCTGGGAAAAACAGATGAGGGCCATGTCCCGACGAAAGGTGGCTATAACCTGCGTCGGAACCGTCGGCCTAACTACGCCGCTCTGTTCAACGACGGGGAAAGCGACGACATGGATGATTAATGCAGGAAACCATGCCGCCCTGTGAAAATAAAAGCTTGGCGGAGCGGCACCGTTAGCAGCAACGCTAATGGAACAGGTGGCCTGCCTCAAGGCCCAGGGGCGTGGCAGGGGGGGGATGCGCAAACCAGGGGAGATGCCAGTGGTTGGCGTCATCTCCTGGGACTGGACACAAGCGTTCCCCACCTGAAACAAAATACGACTCCAAATATGGAGACGACACGAGCAGGCGGATCAGTTATAATTTCGTGGGATCCGCGCCGATCTAGCAGTCGGCCCGCAACTCTGCTCCAGTACGGTCACCATTACTTCAGGTGATTGCTTTGCCTAGCCCAACCACTGGAGGAAACGGAGATAGACATTGATACTATCTCCGGACGAAAGTTGGAGATAGACAGTTTTCGGTTTTCAACTTCTCCTAGGGCAGACAGGCGAAACTTCAAGCCGGAATACAAATCCCTCCGACTCATGGGGAACTGCCTGGCCCTCCGGCCCCACAGTAATCCAAAGGGAACTACAACTTTCCCTGAGGATCCGGAGGGGAGGATCATAGTCCCTCTGAGGAGGAAGCGAGTGAGCCGCCCTTACCAGCGGGCGGTGCCCGCTAGAGGAATGTTTGTGGGACCTTTCTTCTAAAACACACCAGATGAAAGAAAAGGCAACTGAGAAGGAAGGTACCAAGAAGCGTCCACCCCAGAATCTTAGGCGGTGGAGCTGGCCAGGCCGGGGCGGTGTCCGCCCGGAATCTACCGACACCGGAGTTGCCCAAAAGAAGCCAAGGACATCGGCCCGACGGCCCACCAAGGCAGCCACCGGAGGAGTTAAGAAATCTACCGGAACAACAGCCGCCAAAAAGAAGACGGTGAACAAAGACTTTTACTGTCTATCTGAGGTGAGTGACTCGGAGCCCGAGGCAAAGTTGACTGTAGTGGCAAGGCCGGCCCAAAAGGGGGACATTACCGTCAGACCTGTACAAATCCAGGCCGGGTGGTTTTGGGACCTAACCCAACCACTGTTCCAGCTATTTGACACTGTTGACGAAATAAGGAGGACAGTGGGGCTGGACGTGCCTAAAGTGGATAAACAGTTAGCTGAGGTTAAGGCCCAGGTTGCTCCCTTTGTGCAAAATCCCAGCCAGGCTCCTAAATGCGTCGGGAAGACGCCGGGCAGCGGGCAACACGAAGCGGTCGACCTCTGCCCATACAGGAAAGGCAAGCGGGGCGAGAACAACTGGCCGCCGTCGCCCCGGGTGCAAAGGTGGAGGCGGTGCGCGAACAACACGCACCAACCCCACCAGTGGGGGCCGAGCCGGCAGCGACTCCCCTCCTCCACCACTTGCAGCCCGCGGACCCCGCCTGTTTGGACTTGAGCAGCTTGACTCCGAACTGCAGCGCAAATCAGTCACCGCTGCTATGGAATCAGCAGCAATGGGCACCAACCAACCCACCGGGGGGACCTCTGTGGCCGAATCAGCTCCAATCAACAAACCCCCCACAGGTGCCGCAGCTGTTTCCACTGAATCAGCCATCGTACGAACCGACGGGAGGCACCCAGGAATGGAGCCTGCTGGCCCCAAACCCCTCAGAGCAATGCGCCCCTCGTCCTGCGAACGTATGAGGAATCTAAGAATTATGGTTACCAAGGATGAAGACGGTACCATCAGGCGCGTTGTAAGTAAGAACGGACGGAGTCTCTATGAACATGTCCCGAACTAAGAGGATTAAAAGGCCTACAAGGGAGGCGTACTTTGGCGCGTGGCTAATAATTGTGCGAAAAAGAACAGTGGCGACGTAATTGTGGTAGTGTTCCTGGGTGAGTTACAAACTTTGGCTTCATCGGAAGTATACGATAAACAGTGACAATGAGGGTGTTAATACTATTCGCCCTGGTCATCGTGGGAGCCATTGGGGGGCTACGAAATGACTCCAGCCCAACTGACGGGCTAGCCCCTAATGCTGAAGTTATAGCCTTAGAACGATATGGGGTGGTACTAAAACCTGGAAAGCTAATGTCCACTGCGGATATCACCCATGTCCGACAAGGCTTTCTGATAACCATTCCCCAAAAACGCTCCTTCGTCAAGGCTACCTTTGGCCAAGTCTGTCATAGATACCCAGAGGGAGGAGACGCTCTTGACCGAGCCTGTTACCGTGTCAGGTCGCTAGTGAATTGGATGGATCAGACATCGCAGGCGCTCAGAGGTCGGTATAGGGGAATTCTCAATGAAACCTTAAGTTCCCTAATTAAGAACACCCGGCAGAAGCCTCAGGCCCAAGGGCCAGAACCAGGTTCGGGCGGAAGGGTTAAAATGATGAAAAAGCTACCCCTCATGATAGACGATCCGGGATGGCCATCCTTCCCAATTCCAACCTCGTGGAACAGGGGGCTCTCTGCTGAAGTAAAATACAATAGGGAACTAATTAGGGTGTTACAGGAGTCCTCTGACCAGATGATCGAAGACCTGGCGCTAATGAACGATAAGCATGACGAGGCAATAGAAAAGGTTAACCACATCGTGATAGGTCTATTGGATAATCTGAAGTCGCTAAATCAGGCACATAATGGAACTCGCCGAAGAATGAGGCTCGTCCAACATAAGGTGGACTGGATGGAGTTATACCTGAACATGATACCTGTAGCTCTGGAAGACAAACTGGGAGAGATGGTCTATCTCCAATCGTTAATAGAGCAAACACGCGTGTTCAGGAAAGGTGTGCAACATCTGACACGGGGTCAGCTGACCATGGATTTGGTACCTCGGCAATATATGGTGGGAGCGGTCTTGGAAGTCAACAGGTATCTAAAGGGAATCCACCCCAGATTCCATGTGGCGTTCAAGGACCCCTCTTTCTATTATGAAAACAGCCAGCCTTCATTTAAATTTGATGAAACTACCCAAGAACTAATAGTGTATGTACGGGTGCCAGTTGTGGCCGACGAACACTTATTTAGGGTCTATGAGGTACTGACCTTCCCTGTGCCGGTACCGGTTAGGGGACGACAAAAGAAGGACGCTCTCCAAATTGTTAATCTGCCTAAAAGTGTGGCTATGTCTATGTCCCGCCAATACTATGTACCGCTGGCTAGCGGCAGTTGGTCGGGCTGTTATGGGCAAACCATCACGCTTTGCAAGGACCTGCCCTACATGAAAAAGATCACGGATAATACATGCACTGCCGCACTGCTGAGACGAGATGACGCAGCTATACAGGAAAAATGTAAACTAGACTATCTTTTGGAAGCGGATTTTGGGGAAATGGCTGTGTATCTGGATGATGGGGACATGTTAGTGGTCAGTGCCGATACTCGGGGTCAAATGATCTGCAGGAATCAGCCCGCCGTGGAGGTGAACATAGAGAACTATGCGCGTGTCCAGGTGGAATGTGACTGTGCCTTTCAGACGCAGGGGTCCTGGATCCCGTATAGTCTGAGAAACCGACACACCAGGATCACGACGGTCGTGTACCCTCATAACGACCTACTGGAAGCGGCGCGTCATGTGAAGGGATGGGACACGAACTTTACTAGGTCCGAGCATGAACCTACCATGCTAGAGTCTGATCCTATCCCTGAAATGATTAGAAAGGAACTGTTAGAGATCGAGGAGAATCTGAAGGTCAGGATACCTGTGCCCTCTCTGGTGAAGCGAATCCAGAAGCACCGGAAGGACTTGGCTAAGGGTATTAAGAAGGCTACTGACCGGTATGAAGTGAACAAGGACGCCCCATGGTTCTCTATAGGGAACTTTGGAGGTGGTTTCGGTCTTCTCACGATCTTCTGCATAGTAGTGGCAGTAACAATAATTGGGTGTATCCTCTGGAAGTGCTGGAGGAGACACCAAGGTAAAGCTGCTCTCGCTGGACTGGCCATGACGCTACCACGGGCTATGGCCCTAGAGACAGCCGATCCAAAAGAGTTGCTGACCCAGGAAAGAACACTCACTGGATGCCCGGACACTACAGCCAATCCAACAGCGGTGGCAGTACTAGCTATACTGTTGGCTGTATTGGTCATCGCCATAGTGGTCCTCGTGTGGCGCAAATGGAGGCACATCAGGCGGAAAACCGTGGATGGGTTGTATGTGCAGTTTGTCAACCCACATCTTATGGAGACAATCTTTCTGGGAGAATTGGCCATGCCGTCCGATCACACCTACACCGAAGGCTATGTGCTTATCAGGGACGTGTTGGTCAATCAGCTGTGCCTGAAATACACCCTTACTGTTACCTGGGGAGCGCAGCTAATGGGAGCGGCGACCAGACCGGGACAGCGACCATCTAATGTGCCGTTACCAGATACCTTGAGAGTGTCCAAGAAGTTGGCCCGCCTGATGATGAGTAACTTAAAATACAACACTAGGGCCCGACTCTTGAGGTATTCATCTGGCTTGGCCACTCCAGTGCCTATGGGAGTGCCACGCCTCGTCGACGCTGGCTGGTCCGATATCGGAGCGGACTGGCCCCAACAAGTGCTGAGACATAGTGCGGTTCCCAACGCCCCTCCTAGATCGACCCCGTCTACCTCCACTACAACTGGACCAGGCGCTGCTCAGAAGACTGCAAGGCCTGGAACATCTGAGAAGGATTCAGGGGCAGTCTATGAAGTTATTATATAAACGATGTAACGAAGGTTAACGCGGATCTAATGTCTGTAAGAGTGATAACAGGTAGATCTAAGGAACAACGGTATAAACACTGAGCTGGGTTGTGTCAAGGAGCTCGAAGGAGTCCTGTCAGCCTGAATAGGCAGGACCTCTTCGATTAACTCATTCAATAATGAGTCGTTAATCAGGGAAACCTGAGTCGGGTAGGCTGGTCCAACCATCTTCTATGGACCCATGGGTTATCTAAATTTCTCTCAGATTGAGTGTCCCATGCCCGGTAGCCTAGCTCAATACTCTTATCACTACTTCAGCGACTCTCTTAAAGTAGGGATCCTTTCGGAAACGATCCTAGTAACTCAAAATTTTAGCATAAAAGAAAAACACAAAATTCTATAAAATACCTATGTGCGCTCAACGGGACCAACGCTTCCAACGAGCGATGTGGATTTCCCCAGGTAAGTACCATCCATACTTGGCCCCTGTGCTGTTGTCACCGCTAGGATCGGGCTGCGGTGCAGGAGTCACTTGGGGAATGCCACAACCTATCCTTTTAATATATATATGTACTCTCCTCAAAGATGGGAGGGCCGCGCGAATGGCAGGAGCCCGGCCACATGCCTGGTGTCGGTGGTGCCTGGCAAGAGGCAGGTCGTGTGGGGCTACGCGCCACCGACGCTCTGGGAGGCACTGGGGTCGACGCTCGAACATGGCAGTCACTATGCCCCGGGTGGGACGGCTCCTGACAGCGGTTCTCTCATCACAAAAAAAAATAATATCAAAAAGTTTAGAAAGAAACTTACACAAAAACTAATATATAAAGCAGCCCAATATTTATTTAACTAAGAGCCCTTCCTCAGGGAATCCTGGGCAAGTTGTAGTAAGAACATAAGAACGCAGCATATGTAGTAACATTCACAGGTGGAACGCTCCGTGACAGCGCACGAGAGTACACTATACGTGGCTCGTTTGCTTCTGATACAGACATGCTATGATGAGCAGTGACGTGTACCACTCCTGCCCGAGGCATGTTACACTCAGAAAGTATAACGGAGGTCACAAGGAAAAGGGGTTACGGGACAGATGCGGTGAACTGGCGACATTCACAGGGTGCTAACTCCCTTCTTCATAAAGGCGACTTCTCCCTGTGGGGGGGAGCTGTAGCTAAAACCCACAGGATGGTGGGACGAGGCGCTGTACAAAATGTGTAGTCCCATCATCTTGGTTATGTGTAATGGTCGCCGGGTCACAACATCTCCCAGTCGTGGGATCCTTTGATTTTACTGTAAATCAGGATCCAGCGAAAAATGTAAGATGGAAAACAACTGCCCAAAGGTACGAGACTAAGCTATTTTAGGCCATGTTTAGACCAGATTTAACCGGGACTGAGGCAAAACAACAAGAAGTCAAGTTTCGACCCGGGTAAATTAGTAATAACAAAATTAATAAAAGAGACGTGCGGCTTCAGAGTTGACCGCCGTCGAGGAAAAAATAAAACAAAAGAAACATTAGTCTCGACCGCCGTCGTGGCGCCAAAAGTAACCGGGTCTCCGCTCAACAGTTGAGCTGAGGAGGGGGGACACGGACTACTAATTCCCTGACGAACGGCTGCAAAAACTTGGTTAATAACCCTTAGCAGATAGTCTACCCATCCTATTAGGAAACAATCAAAATTCTAAAATTGTCTATAGCACTAAAATATTCCTGCCCCTCGTGCGCATAGTTAAGGTAGGCTGGGGGCGGAGTCCTTTCAGGAGTAGTCTCGGCTCTCCACAAGAAAAAAAAAAGACGGGCAAAGACCTTGACAGAAGACGGGTTTAACCTTGTACTACACTTCGTTAAAAGAAGGCCCGCCTTAACAGGTGCTGTCTGGAAGTGATCTGGAGAAGTGCATTTACACATCTCTTGGTTGTAAAAAGGGGTAGAATGCATATTAAAGAAAATGTGCATGCTGCTCCTGATTATAACAATGGGTTACTCGGTGCCCGCCCATCTGGCTCCACAGAATGGGGGGTACCGACGACCCACGTATAGCTGATGAGGTTCGGTGTTCAGACCAGGAATGGACCTGAGTCTGAGCCACGATCCTCTCAAGTAATAAAATAAGTAACGAATAATCAATATACTCCTTGTATAGTTAATACCCAATGTCAGTTAACGGCATGTAAACTTGCGGAGTGAAAACCCACAGTATTGTACAAATGTTAGCATGGTAAATTATTGCTGCGCATGCAGGCAGGATAATTATCCAAGAAATGGTCTGGTGGTGGGGACGTGCCTACCTGTTTGAAAAGGTGGGGGCGTCAACTACCCAGTGTAAATGGTGGAGTTTGGTGCTCAACCCCAGAACAAAATTAGGAGGGTGAACGCCAAGCTACCACACAGTAACTCAATAATATGCACCTAATAATATTTACAAAATTACATATAAGACACACCGTTCAAGCAATGGCTCTTTAGAAAACCAAAAGTAGTCTCTCTATAAATAAACAACAATAGACCAGTCCTAACCATTATTTCTCTCCCTCCCATCTGGACGACACTGCACAAAAACATTGTCTATAAACCTTATTCTAACACAATGGCAGTGACGGTCTTGGTATCACACCAAAGACTGAACTGGTGTTTGTAGCCTTTTGCTACGTCCTTTCAACTTACCCTGGAGTCGCCGACGACCAGTCGGACGACTCTACCTGTGGTGACCACATGAAGCGCCTCCGCTTTGCGGTCACCAAGAGAGTGTTTCCATTACCCTGTAAGGGGGACAACTAATCAAAGAATTCTGCCACAGCCAATCTAATGCTGCGCAATCCAGACCAGAATACTTGGTCACATGCAGTTCCTAAACTTACCAGGGGTAACCCCATGAAGCGCTCACACCTTATGGCGTCGCCAAGTGGATTGTTTCCATTGTCTTGTACGGGGAACGTCGAACCAAAGAATTATGTCACAGCAAATCCAGTGCTGTGCAGTCCAGACCAGAATGCTTGGTCACACATACAATTCCATTGGTGCAGTGTCAGTCAACTAGTAGACAATAATCATAAAATAATACTACAAGGCCAATACGGCACACCCCACCCACACGCTGAGAGCCTGCTTGAATCGGTAATGTCAACGAATACGAATACGAATACGAATACGAATACGAATACGAATTTTTATTGACTAATGTAGAGCAGTACATTTATATCACAACAATGGTAGGCAGGTTTTGTACAGAAGTGTATGTTTTTTTGACAAAAGTACAAATACATTCAATAGCTTGAGTTTTCAGGTCATTTTCACAGATAGGGTGTAGATTGAGAATAGTTTTCAGTTTTTGCACTTCAGGCAAGGCTTTGTAGTTTTTAACATAGTTGGAAATGTTATCCTCAAATAGTTTCCTGATGTCGGACAGGTCCCTGTTCTTACAGTGAAGGAGAACATGCCTGACATCTTGAACCTCACCACAGTCTATACAGAGTATGTTGTCCTCTTTTTTTGTTCGATAACTCCTATGCTTGCTATCTGAGGTACAGTTACAGTCTATTCTTAGTTTTTTGAGAAAGCTTCTGATCACTGGTGACCTAGCGTTGTTGAGGTAAGGTTGCTGTCTGTATGTTGTTGACTGGCATAGCTTTATAATATCACATCTGTTGTTGTTAGTGTCATTGCAGCAGTAGGAGTCAAGGGTTTGTAGATAAATGTTCTCAAGCCTTGTTGTGAGAAGAGATTTCAAGGCGGGCTTGTTAAAAGCATTAGGTGTTTGCCAAACATTACCTAAACCAATGGACCATAGGAAATACTGAATATTTTGTAGCCACTGATGCTGGTCGTCCTGCATTGACTTTAGGGCTTTGTTAAGAAGTGTGCTTTTTGTACCTTGCACAAGCCTCAGCCAGTATAGCACCGCTAAAACATTAGATTTAATCTGGATTGGGAATCTCCCTAATTCGCTGAGTGAGAGTTTTGTGCTCGCATATTTTGAGACACCTAGGGTATATTTACAATAGTTGGAATAAGTTTTTTCCACATCATTGACAGCAGTAGTTTCTACCTCTTCGACCAAAAAAGTGGTAGGAGATTTCCTATAGTTTGACAATATCTTGATTTTATCTAACACATTATGAAGGGAGACCGAAATACCTAGCTGTCTTCTCAAGCGCCTACATGCAACGATTTCCACATCTGATATGTCGAGAGATTTTAGGCAGTTATAAACAAGGGATTTTACATTTGCATTGTTCTCGAAATCACCAACCAGTCTTATCCTACAGTTACATGAGGGTATTCCCCAGATGGGACTACCATACAACAGAAAAGGTTCAATCTGCTTATCGAAAAGTGATAATGCGAGTTTAGTAGATATATTAAGTGAGGTACTGATGGCTTGTCGTACTGCGTATGAGGCTCGCTTCGCTTTAGTAACTCGATCATTAATCATTTTAGTCAAGTTGCCATTACTTGATATTATAAGGCCAAGATACTTGTAGGATTTGACAGCTTCAAGTATATCCCCATGTAGATAGATGGGTGGTGGCTTTGTAGTGCCCTTTGACATAACCATGGTTTTGGTTTTATTCACATTAATAGTAAGGTCCCATTTACAGCAATAGTTATTGAGTCTGTCTAAGCATACCTGCAGACCCTCTTTACTCTGTGATATAAGTACGAGGTCATCTGCCCAGGAGAGTGAGTTGAAGGAGATGTCATCTAGTTTTACAGGTTCACAGGAATCATCAAACAGCTCATGGATGTCATTTTGGTAAATATTAGATAGTGTTGGACTCAGAGAACATCCCTGTTTTACTCCGGTTGTGGACTCAAATTCATCAGTAATACCAGTTTGGGTTTTAATGCTATAGTGACAACCTGTATACATAGACTTTAGGACCTTGTAGGTTTGTCCCGTAATACCGCTTTTTAGCAATTTGTATAAGAGCAGGTTCCTGTTAATAGAGTCGAAGAATTTTTTAAAGTCAATGAAAGCTACATACAGTTTTTGTCTTTTTAGGTTAACATACTTTTGGAATACAGTGTTGATTATCATGATGTTGTCTTCTGTTCTTCTTTTCTCCATAAATCCATTTTGGTTACATTTCCAAAAATCTTTTCCTGTCAAGTACTTGGTTATTCTATCGTTTAGGATCTTGCAGAAGAGTTTGCTCATGCAGTCAGCGACTGCAATACCTCTATAGTTTTCTGGATTATCTATGTCCAGCCCTTTGTGGATAGGTGTTATTAGGCTAGATTTCCACGCTTGTGGATATTCTCCTGCTTGGAGAACAATATTGAATAGATGATGCAGCCCTTGATGTAAGAGGTCCCCCCCAGATTTTAACATCTCATTTTTTATGAGATCAGGCCCTGTTGATTTACCATTTTTGGCCTTAGTTAGTACAGACCCTATCTCTGCTGGTGTTATTTCTCTATTAAGGTCAGAGTCACCATCAAAATTAAGCTCTTCTAGATCTGGTAAGCATCCAGCGACATAGTTCAAATTGTTAGTATCTGAGTTATCTTTTTTCTGAACATTGAGTAGGTTTTTGAAGTGGGTCACCCAGTCATTTGCAGTGATGTTAGGCTTGTCCTGGTGGCTTTTCTTAGTTATTTTCCTAACCATGGCCCAAAATTTCCCTGGATTATTTGATTCAAGATCGGCTAGTTTGGTGATTCTATTAGTTTTACTGGTATTCAACATGTAATATTTTATCTTTCGGTATTCTCTACGGGCCCTGATAAATTCAATTCTCCTTGCACAGTTCGATTTTTCCTGCAAGTACATCTTTGATTTTTTGGCAAATATTCTTTTCTGGGACTTAAGTTTCTTTACATCATCCCCACTTAGGCCATCTAGTTCACTTTCTATTTTCTCTTTGGAGATTACTTTGGTCAGTGTCATCAGTGTCAACAAATCACTAGTCAAGAAAACCCTCTATTATCGCCCAACCTGCGCGCGAGATAAATAATGCTTGATCATGTTCGCCTAACAAACCCTCCCACTAAAAAATACAGCCAGGTGTCCCTCAGTGCCCAACGCCGTCATCTTACACCATTCACGTTATCATAACCAACCACAGGACCTGGAAGAGACAATAAGTTAGTACACGAGGTCCTAAGTTTCCGGCCCGCATCCACCATCTTGTAACCAAAGTAAACACTAGGTGGCCCCACCGGGATACCCGTTACAAAATTATTATTGTAAACACCAGCAAAGAATCCCCTCTAGTTCCGGAAGTGACGTCAACTTCCGGGACCTAACCACATGGAGACGAGACGAAAGCTGCAAGAAGAATTTTAGATTAACAATCTCCTTGAAACTAATAAGTTAGTAACCTGCCTAACATGCCAATAACAAAGGAAAGGGTTAAAAACTTACCAGAAGTGGAGCAGCGAGGGGTAGAGCCAACGGTCAAAGGAGGACGGCACCCGGCAACGGGCGAGAAAGAAGAATGTCCAGGTGTTCCCGTGTAAACGATCCTGTTGTCCGAGTTTCCGTGGAAACAAACTGGTTATGCCTCTTGGATATAATAATACTAAAACTAGTGTCCTAGGCATAAGCCGGGAATTAAACTAAAAAAATCACTCGGTGGAAATCACTCCAGGAATTAATATATACAGAGGAGTGCCGGCGGCCTACCGCGGGAGCGGCAGACGGACGACCACTCGGCCCAAGGCCCGGGCCCAGCGGCGTAGAACCCGGGCGGACGGCATGTAGCCGTCCACTAATTCTCGAAAATCGTTGACAGTCATCACTCC
The DNA here is from genome assembly GCA_936440205.1 of Lepidonotus clava. Taxonomy (NCBI): domain Eukaryota; kingdom Metazoa; phylum Annelida; class Polychaeta; order Phyllodocida; family Polynoidae; genus Lepidonotus; species Lepidonotus clava. The sequence continues at coordinate 5,401,109 of OW387148.1, forward strand.
GTCCGCTACTGCTTTAGAGAGATGAAGTGCGTGGCCAGTGTTGACCGTGGGGACCGTGTACCAGTCGTTGGCCCTCTTCACCTCTCTGCTGATCCGCGGGACGAAGCGGTTGATCCACTTCTGCAACGAGCCGTCGCTGTCTGTCATTGACCACCTCCGGGCGTCAAAACCCGAAGGGGTCGCCAGAATCAAGGTGGCCGGGATGGGGTGGGCCTGGATATTAAGAAAAGCCCGGTTAAACAGCTCCGCGTAGAAGGTGACCACGGCGTTTGGGTTGATAAAGAGCGGGATGTAGAGACGTAACTCCTGGTCCCAGGTTAAGATGTCTAGAAGATTGGTGATCACTATAAGTACATCCTCCGGGTAAAGTAGATGGTGAGCAAAGGCGTGCCCGGCCAACTCGGCGGTGGTCGCCTCCTCACACGGGAATGTCACAAAAATATGGTCCGTATTGTTCAAGATTAAATCAGGGTAGTCTTGAACCCCGGCCTCCCGCTCAGAACAAAAGATGGCCACTCGAACCATTGCTGCTGGTGAAAAGATAAAGTTGACAAAGATGACTAAGTAAAAAACACGTCTGAATACTACAAAATGACCGCCGGCACTGATTAAAATGACGTCATATCGAGGCTAATTTGGGAAAACCCCTTTTTGATCCGAGGGATCCAAATTTTGAAATTGGCTAGCATGATCAAACCATCGTATGATTTCTTTCAAAATCTACTCTAAACTAAAGTTTAGGTCCCCAACCAACATAATCAGGCGATAAATTTCAGTTGTCTCGGCACAATAATTCATATCGGGCGTGCAAACTCGCCGAATTCATTCGAAACAGAAAATGCCATCCGGGCACTTAGCGCCTGGAGGAATCCAGACCGAGGTCGGGCCCTGGATGGGAACTCCAGTCAAGCGTCCCGCTAAGTACACGTGTACTAAGAGTGACTGATGGGCGCGCGCTGGGAATGGTGGTTTATAGGTGTCAAACTGTTTAATATTGATCGGTCTACTGCATGGATCCTGTATTCACTGTAAATAATGTCATTTTAGTTGAAAATTGTTCGAAAATCAACCTACATTGTATGATGAAACCCGGTCATTCAAGATGTCCGATTTCTCCGAAGTCACTTATTATTGTGTTAACTCGTTCTGAAATTGAATTTGCTGAGCATTTGTTAATTTTAGAGGATTAAGACGACTTCACACTGTATATATGTTGAATTTTGTTGACTTTTGTTCCAACCGCATAGATTAAGAATCTGTACATGTATGTACTAAGTTAATACTGGAAATGAGATTGACTCGGAACAGTGAGTGCTGCTACAGGTTGCAGGACAATCTCCTTAATCTCAATGATCATTTCACAATCCTCTGGACTTTCTTTGTCAGAGTTTGCATGGCAATCTCCTTCACCTTAAGGATCATTTCACGATCCTCTGGACTTTCTTTGTTACTTTATGAACAGGTTCCGCTGACCTTAAGCCTCAGCACGAGGCTAACAATACAATGAACTTACCTTGTTACTTTATGAACGGTTTCCGCTGACCTTGAGCCTCAGCACGGGGCTGATAACAAAATGTACTTATGTATTGAACAATTCTGTTCATAAAGTTGTATCTTTTGGTTACATCTCCGAAGGACCAGAAATGGAAACTACAAATATATTGACACTGTGCTATATGTACCACGAGAGTCAAAGCCACCCAACATCAATTTACTTTCATATTAAAAAAAAAAAAATTAATATGTCCAATAATCCAAATTGGAGCATAATCACACCTGACTGAATAATCCTTATCCGGTTTGAGCTATGTCGTCCACCTCCTCAATCTCAAACATCTGACCGCCGTCGAATGTACTAATAGCTTAGTACTTTTAATATATTATCATATTGTATAATCTAGTTAGGATCAGGCCTAGCAAGTCTACTTCTAAGAAGAGGTATTTTGCGCTCCTAGCGCCATCTGTTAACCAGTATAAAAGGTGTTGCAAAGTAGGGAGCGGAGTTAGTTTAGTCTGGAGTTAGTAACTATTAGGAAGTAAGCAGCGTTAGCTGAGCTGCTCGGAGCTATACCTACCAGCTCCTGCGGAGTATACTGGAATTTACCAATACCAACTACCTCGGACAAAGGATTGTGATAGAGCTAAGCGCTAGGGTGGTCTAGGATGTGCTGGAACAACTTGTATTCTAAATGTGGTTGATCGCTGAGTAGGAGATGGGAAGGTGGACTGATGGAGACTTATTCACTGTGGCTTTGACTCGGGATGAGATGTTTACTTCAATAAAAACCCTTTCATATTAAGAGCTTCCTCATCGTCCATTTCTTTTGAACTATTGGGGAATGGATGGATTAACTTAGAGCGCAGTCTGATGGGCGCAATAACTTGGATGAACGACTCATGGATAACTTAAATATATACATCACGCAGTCTTAAATCGAACACTAACAATAGTTCAGGAGAACATGGAGGACGAATACGACATAGACATTGACATCAACGGGAACAACAACATACCTGTTGACCAAAATGGTCGAGCAGGACAAAACAATCAGCCTCACTACCAACCCTAGCCGCAGGGCCAGCAGCTTCAGGCTGAACGCCCTGTGAGGAACAGACGTCCTCCGAGATACCTGAACGACTATGTGAGAGAGTAAAAGTGAACCACTGTGTTAAAAAAGGGCACAATAACCCCTTGTGGTACACTAACTAGACCAAGGGATCTAGTGTTTAGAGTCTAAGACATGTTCGATACTTTCATGTTTTCATATCCAAGTTACTTGTTCAAAGACTTAAGTATATTTCGAGCTTAACACCAAAGATAACGTGTCATATAGAAAGTAACTCGTTATAAAGAGTAAAGGCACCAAAGACACTGACGATGAATCTTGAGAGACTCATGACGAAGATGTAAAACGAAAAGACACTGGTTTAAAATTTGATTTGTCTATTTGTCTAACATACTTACTTTACAGTAGACTTCAAATCTAAGGAGAAGAGGGAATGTAGTATCTATTCTGACCACTGCATAATCAGTGCTGCCACCTATTATCTGATATAACATGCACATATGTGCTGCCATCTATTATTAATAAATAGTACCATCACCACCATGACAAAGCATGATTCCAGTCCTGATCTTTCTCATCAATAAGACCCAATTACTTCGCAACCATCGCGCATCTAAATTATTACAACCTGTACAGGGATTTAATATCTTATACACTAAAATGTATCATTCTTAATTTAAAGGAATTACAGCAATGATTTTTTATAGGATAGCCTTTGTTTCCTCTTGGGAAATGAAAATTCCGTGTCTCCAGTTTAAGATGATACTTCAAATCATTCCTTGCCAAGATTATCTTTTAACAAGAAAAGAGGTTGATAATCCAGACTGGTCTGTTTGTGGGGAAACAGATAAATTTCTGGATTCTCAAAATTGTATGAGTCTATTTGAGTATGTCTAAAAAAACGAAGAAAAATTAAATCGACCCACCAAACCAAATTTCTTCTGCCTGTTTTACCAAAACACTTTTTTTTGCCTCACTTGAATACCCTTATTTTGCAAAATCACTGTTCTAGCTTATTCTGCCGTGTTTCCGTATTTTGTCGTAAAATCCTGTAATTAGCCGCCAGTAATAATTGGGAGAAAAGTCCCACTATTTTCTCTCATCTTATACATTTGATGGTCAAACAAAAGTGTATCTTTTAAAAGCACATTTGAGTTCTACCAAGTCATTTAAAAAATGATTTTGTTTCAACCCCACCCCCCTTCCAAAAATAGAAGAAAGCGTTATTTATGGTATACGGTACCACAAGGTTGGATTTCACTTATGATTTGTCTTTTGTATGCAACATTTGTAGAAGAGATGCAATAACAAAAGCCTAGGTGCGGCCTAATAAATTAATAAATGTAATTTAAGATGGGATTTATGAATTCAATATTAAAAGTCCACTGGACATCCCAAGATCTGAATTATTGAAAATTTCCTAAATAGCCACTCTGAAAATCTGTAGAAATTGTCATCTCCTTAACTAGTCAATTCAGAGTTACCAAACCAAGAACTGAAGAGGCAAAGAGATCCCCTTTTTATAGGGGTGCAAAAATATGGTTATCAATTCCGAGAGAGTTGAGAGCTACCCAAACCGACCATGAATTCAAAACGAAAATTAAACAATTTTACAAGACTAACCCTCAATAAGAAATGTCCAGTTTGATAAGGCATTTCATTCAAAATTCACCCATAAGATGATTGTATGTAATTTTTATCTGTACCATTGTTATAGATATTACCTGATTCATTACAAAGAAGTTTAAATAATTACCCATTATTTTATTGTATATACCACCATATATATAACTAAAAATGATAATGCTGTAATCTGTTTTATCATACCAACGACATTTAGCTTGTAACATCTGGAAGAGCAGAAAGAATCTGAAGATATAAAAATTGGTTCCTTGACGTCCAGCGCACCACTGGCACTTGGGCCGCGCCAAGTGCCAGTGGCGCCCCCTATGGTCAGCGGGCCATAACCACCCGTCACAGGTGAGTGAACACACCTGGGACCGACGCGCCACCTGTGGGGGAATCCCGAACTACCCCACTAACCGTCCAACATGGCGACCACAACGACGACCAAGCTAAAGTACCGCGGAATTAAGGGAAAGCAAAAGCCACTGATTGAACAAGTCAAGGAAAAAACCAAATACATATGGCAACAAGATCACCAGAAGAACATCACAATACTTGGAAGGTCACCCAAACGCTGTGGTAAGTCGCACATCCAATTTTACGGCTCTTGAGGAAGACTGACCCAGTTCGATGAAGACCGCCCCAGTTGGGAAAGCCCACCTGTGAAAACACCTGACCGCAGATATTGTAGTTTCTGGCTCTTTTATGAACATTTTATAATTCCCGCCAAGTCTGTTGTTATCTGTGAGTTAGACGAGCAGCTTATTTCAGACAGTCAAGAGTTTCTGTTATCAGTTTCTCCCAGAGACTGAACTGATATTGATAAGGCAGGTGCGCGGCCCCTGACCTAATTCCCGGGTCTGTCCTCGGTGATGGGGTTTCCCGGCGTTGACTCGGTTCACGGTTACACTCCTTGTATACAAACTGTGAAGTGAGATATTCCGGTTCTAATAAATCACAAGTACATTGAAATATAGGTTCTGGAAATTGTAGTTATAATTCGTTGTTTTGTCACCAAGAGTCACATAAATTTATCTCACAGTTCAGGCAATGCGCACAGATAAACAAATTGATATTGATGGAAAATATGATATATTCAGGTCTTTTCCATTGCACCACCAAGACAGTGAAACATCTATTACCAGCAAATGCATATTAGCAAATATTTCTAAGGCCTAAAAAAAATGGTTGTGTCAGGTAAGGGGCCTTTCATTTAGTAATCTCACAACATTCTTTTTGGCCTAAGGCCAGAAACAATATCTAGTTGTGTTCAGGTAACATAGGTCGAAAAATTTAGTCTAGTTAGGTCGATTTTTAAAATAATATTTTAGGCAAAGAAAGTCGCGTTCAGGTTTCATGCCTAAAGTACTATAGGGTTGGTAGGTCGAATCTTCTTTTTAATCTATTTTACTGCAATAATAGACTAACTGCTCATTTTAGTCACCTTTTAATTTATTTTGCTTATGTTTTCTTTTAAAAACTTAAGGGTCCGAGCAAAATATTAGGATGTTCGGAAAACCTGCACACAACTTTTTAAAAATTTATCTCACAGTACAGGCAATGCGCACAGATAAACAAATTGATATTGATGGAAAATATGATATCTTCAGGTCTTTTCCATTGCACCACCAAGCCAGTGAAATATCTATTACCAGCAAATGCATATTAGCAAATATTTCTACGGCCTAAAAAAAATGGTTGTGTCAGGTAAGGGGCCTTTCATTTAGTAATCTCACAACATTCTTTTTGGCCTAAGGCCAGAAACAATATCTAGTTGTGTTCAGGTAACATAGGTCGAAAAATTTAGGGTAGTTAGGTCGATTTTTAAAATAATATTTTAGGCAAAGAAAGTCGCGTTCAGGTTTCATGCCTAAAGTACCATAGGGTTGGTAGGTCGAATCTTCTTTTTAATCTATTTTACTGCAATAATAGACTAACTGCTCATTTTAGTCACCTTTTAATTTATTTTGCTTATGTTTTCTTTTAAAAACTTAAGGGTCCGAGCAAAATATTAGGATGTTCGGAAAACCTGCACACAACTTTTTTTTTTGCCTTATTAACTAACAATTTAGAGAAACATAAGGCCAAAAAAGAAAAACTTGTGTTCAGGTAACATAGGTCGAAAAAAATTAGGGTAGGTAGGTCGACATTTTTTTTGTAAACAAACCCCATTTTTGTGGATCCACATTAATTGAATTGTGCAAGGAAAACAAGTTTGTAATGATTTTCTACCATATTTCATGCTTTACTTTAGATTTTAACATTGGCCAGATATAGGCTCTATGAATGGGTTTCCATGATTATTTGAGTTCGGAAAATTTCATCGAATTTATTGGTTTTGGCTCCCTTTTAAAAAAATAGAAAAGAAAAAATATTGATCCGTTTATCCTATTTTTTTTTTTATGACCAATGATACCTGAACACAACTATTTATGTGTGCGGCCTCAGACGATACCGTCCGTTTAACTATAGGCATTACATACAGTTTATTACGATCCAAACCTAGGATACTTTTGTTCCTATGTCTCCAAGTAATTTGTATTTTTCGAGAAGATTTGAGTATTTAGTTATCAGAACAAAATTAATGTATTAATGTGTGAAGTATTTGTACAATTTCTGTCGCATTTCTAAGGTTGGTTGATCAAAATATATAAAAACTTATCTACAGGTTCATGAAGTAAAGGACATCAGATGTCAGGTGCAAATACAAAACAAAACAGATTGCCCACGCAGTTATTAAATGGTCTTGTATTGGTTTTCACATTCATGAAGTTTTTAGAAAAGTCTTATTTTAGGTTGTCTAGTTGAAGAAGTCAAACTTTTGACAGGGACCCTAAAAGACAAACAAACCCATTTGCCACTGTTAGCTGATTATCGTGGACCTTTCCTTTCCAGGCCTGTGTTTGGCTCTGTACCTGGGGATGATAGTGGCTATGGTCATCCTCCTCACCATCTTCAACTGTATCTTCCTGTACCTGGTCGTAGACGCCAACTACCCGGTCCGCATCATGGACGACACCCCGCTGCAGCAGAACCCGGGCATGAGCGTGCGGCCGCAGCCCGACCTCACCACCTCCCTCATCCGCTTCGTTCAAGGCGACCCCTCCTCCTACAAAGTCCACCTCGACCACATACAAACATTCCTAGAACGTAAGCAAAACTTTTCGTTGTTGGCTTTTGATTACAAATGAATTGACGCGCAAAGTAGGGTTGTCATTTGTAAAGCTTTTAGATTTAATTTGATCAAATTTGAAACATAAAATATTTCTTAGATTTGACAATTTCTCCACCGTAAAAATTGTAAATAAAAACAGAATAAAAAAGACAAGCAATCCATAATGTAAAAAGAAACAAAAAACCCTCTTCTTTCAAAATTAATAAGACACCTATTTATCAAATTTCTTTCATTGCCTTGTATTAGTTTTGTTATGTTTTTAAGGAAAACTAATATTGTTTTCCGGCTTGAAAAAAAAAGTACATTCGTCCCTCAAAAAAGTGTATATTCTAACGATTATAAGATATAATATGTTGCACCTAGAATGGTGACAATTTGTTGGATTTTCAGAGATTCATAATAAACCATGGAACTAAGAAATATATAATATAGTGCATATGAATCACTAAGGTAGACAGGTTTGGATCTCAATAGAAAACCCATTTATAGTTCGTATCAAATATTCATGATGACATTTTTGTTTACAGAATACGAGAACCGGTTTCAGACAGGAGAGAACTACATAGATTGTCAGAAAGGTAAGCGGTCTGACGAGACGAACAAGGTGTGCCGCTTTGACATCGACACGTTGGGGGAGAAGTGCACGTGGCAGCAGGAGTACGGGTATGACGAGGGCCAGCCCTGCGTCGTCCTCAAGTTAAACAAGGTACAGTTGGCAGTTTTATTTTCAGGGTGCCCACGCAAGTCTTAAAAAGTCTTAAAAGGTCCTTAATTGATTTTCTCAAATTTAAGGCCTTGAAAAGGTCTTAAATTTCAACTTTTTCTTGCAGGAGGTCTTAAAAAGTCTAAAACTGGATCTGATTAGGAAATTAAAATCGAATTTTAGGATGAGCAAAATTGCCGCTTTTAGCCATGTGTCGTGACCTCAAATATCCTGGATCAAATTTTTCCGTGACCTGTGGCAAATTGGTCTTTAATTTGTCAAATATAGGTCTTAAATAGGTCTTAAAAGGTCTTAAATTGATTTTTGAAAAAGCGTGGGCACAATTATTTTACAATTTCTGTGTGGGTTCTGATAGGATCTAGATAAAAGTTGTTCGATCTGATTGTCTTTTTCGACAAAGAAAAAGGGCGGTAAAATTGCTTCACCTGTGAATAATCTTTCACTAAGCTGGCTTAGTGTTGGTCTTTTTCACAGTAGTGCTGCCACGTTCCAACACACACTTATCACTTATTTATGCATGGTGTTCAGATTTAATGTCAATGAAATATTATTAGTATATGAAAACCAACCACTACAAGGTCCCTCCTATTTCGATTGATACTTGTTTATGGAAGAGACATTTAGTTTTACATAATGCCTTATTATTGGCAGTTATTATAATATATTCAGTATGAAGTTATAGTCGTCATATGATCTGTAAATGTGGCTGGTATCAATTTAACTGTCGCCATCGTTTCCTAATCGTCAGTGCGGCAGCCTTGTTGGTTATTTATCTCCAAATATACCGTTGAACAACCGAGAAAAATGAACTTTAAATTAGAAATATTTCACTGTACGTCGGCTGGTTATTTAGAAATGTCAATACAAAGTTTCTGTGTATCATTGCAAGTACAACGTGTTGAAAATATTGTTTTTCAATTCACAGATCTATGGTTGGAGGCCCATAGGTTACGAAGCAAATGAGATTCCTCGCGATGTAAAGGGTATATACGACCCTGACTTCATGCCGGTCACCTGTGAGGGCGAGGTAGGTCCACATCATTGTACACTCACAGTTGCCAAGTGTGATTTGGGTCTTATGCTTTTGAAACGTGCTCACAAACGATATAACTTACATACATATGTATATATATATATATATATAGATTGTTTGAATAAGGGATTTAAAACCGTTATAAAAGAAATGTTTGAGATCAGATGATATTGTCTGTTTTTCTGGTCTCTTGTTTAGAACCGCTGCAATAATTATCAATTAAAAGTCACATTTCTTCCTCACATTTACCCCTTTCATATTTATTGTTCTCTTTTGATTCGTTCATTGTCAAATTCATGAAAAATTCAAGGTCTTCCATTTGATCAGTGAGGACAAAGAAACTTGCACTTACTTACAAGAAATTTATTTTCGATTTTGTGATTAACAGAACTGAAACACAATGAAAATAATTAACACTACAAATCCGTTTTCATTCAGACCCCTGTGGATGAGGAGAACATAGACGTACTCTTTCTTACAAGAACTTTATTTTCTGTTTTGTGATCGAAAGAACTGAAAAGCAATGAAAACTAGAAAACGCTCAACGGTTACGGTTGGGTGGAGCAGAGCCCCAACCTATGGAGCGAAGCCTTGGTTTAATGTTTTAATGGTCTAATCTAAAAATAGTTCTAGTATATAAATATGAAGGTGGGTCTGAATTGGCACTTTAGTGACAATCTGGAAAAAAGAAGAAGATTAATTTGCAAGACTGGACACTGACAGCAGCAGAGAATTTGCAGACAGTGTAACACCTATCTCTCAACATTGAGATGGTAATGATTCAGCCACTGACAGCAACTTAGGCCTAGATATACAAATTGCAAATCAGATTTAATATTCTGATGGTAGGTCTCCGGAAATGACACTATAGTGACAGTATGACACTATAGTGACAGTTTCATAAATCATTTAATCTTTGAATCATTTTTAATCTGAAACCTATGAAACATGGTCTGAAAATGTTCGAACTGTAAACATGTCCAGGCCTAAAATGGTCAAACTATACGATATATATGAGCCTGAGAGATACAAGTCATAATGTTAAGTGTAGCAGCGTTTTAATATTAGAGTATCATGTTTTATATTTTAAATGTTCGTGTATCAAAGCAAGATTGCTTAGATATAATATTTAGATTGCAGGTCTGAAAAAAATTACATATATAGATCTAGGGGCCTAGTGACAAATTCACAAATAATTTTATCTTTGAGTCATTTTAAATCTTAAATCCGTGAAACATCGTCTGAAAATATTCAAATTGCAAATGTGTCCAGGCCTAAAATCCTCAAACCATCCGATATAGATATCTATACGGAAGATGCGGGTCTCAAAAAAGGACATCGCGCGGCCAAATTTCACGGAAATCGTGAACGGACGTTGGGGGCGCGTTTAACATGGGATCCTATGGGAGAAAACAGGTTATTTCGCTGTAACTTTTTAAATTGTGCTCTAATCTTCATGCAGTAAGTGAGAAAAAGTTTGCAATTAATCCCAGGAATGCGTTACAAGCCTTCAAATTTTCGCGTTTTGTGAATTTTTCGCATAATCGCGAAAATTCGCGTTTTCCCCATAGGCCCCAATGCTAAACGTGGTCACTTCTGGAGCCCAGTGTTTCACTGCGCGACGTCGAAAATGACAGCCATACCGCTAACCCGTTTACTCCGTATAGGACCCAAAGAAATATGACAACATAGATATTTACATGATTTTCATTTTGCTGGGCGTGACAAGGCTTACATAAATTGTTTCAGAGCCTGCATGGTACAGAACATCCAGCCTAGAACCCAGTAGGCCTAAATGTATTGATAGTGGCGGCAAAAGCCAGCCTAAAACTTGCCGGATAACTTGTAGAATTGGAGCTGGCAGAATGCCAAGTTTATTTTCTCCAATAACGTAGACAAGTTTGTGACTGTAATAACGGCCCAGAAAAGAACCTAACTTGACCAGTGTTAACTTCAAATACTTAAGTGTCGGTATCAAGTAGGATTTGGGAAAATTTGAGGGTTATTTCCGAGTTAAAAACAGTACAGATGGATGGCAGAAGCCAGCCTGATCTTCGCCGTGACAACTCGAATTTCGAAACTTTTCCTGTTGTCGTCGGCGATCTTCCTGACGTAAATACAGCTAAAAAGAATTAACTGAACTCGACCAGTGGTATCCCTTATATGAAGACAATAAGGGCAAAACAATATTCGGGGATGTTGAGGGTTATTTCTCTGCACTTGAAATGGCGGAGATCGGCGGCCAAGACCTGCCTTTCGGCTACGCTGAATCAAACTTTTGGACTGTCAGTTTCCTCCCACCAACGTCGACAAGTTTGAGGTTGCTTTCCCGATCAGAAACACTTTAATTCATGACAAAACTTTACCAAATGTATCTCCAATACGTAGATAATAATTCTAATTGAAAATAACGAGTTTCTGGGTGTAATTTCCGCACTAGAATCAGCGGAGGTCGACGGCGGTGGCCTGCCGATCTCACGTCCCTGTTGCTGTAGGGATCGGACTGTCAGTCAGTCTCAGGTTTTGTAGTCCGACGTAGCCAGCCTCTCGTATGCTGATAAACTGATGGTGCTACGAGCTTGGCGGAGAGAGGCTACAGACGTGGACTAAGGTTTTGGCGATGTCTCGTCAGACTACACGGAACTTAATTCCCACTCCTCCACATGGGCATCCGACGAGAAACTTAAGATAAATATATAGTACTGACCGAGGTGAATCAATAAATCTAAATGGGCCTTTAACCCTTTCCTGACGGCACCAAAACGGATTTTCTTGATGAGAATAAGCATGCAAAATTTCATTTTTAAATTTTGATATCATAAAAGAGAGTTTAACCACAAATTATTATATCATTATATAACATATTATAACGGGATTTAGAAAATATATTTCCATCTTTTATTTTGGTCGCCATGGTAACCATGGAACGTTTTGAAAAGCTATGAAATTTCTGAGATAATCGGTATTTTTAAGTCAATTTTATTGTATATCCCCAAAATTCTGAAGAAATATTGATTTTAGAGCAAAAAGGTGAATTATAAAGTTGTTCGCCATGTTATTTCATATCATTTGATACCATATTCTTAGTTCTTGTTTTATTTTTCATGTACCATATGTCAACAGGAATCTAACCATGTCATGCTCTAAAAATCATGAAATTTGCATTATTCACAGTTATTATTGGTAATAAATGCTTTTAAAGTAGTGATTTTACAAAATGTTAAAGCCAAACTAACAAAACTGTCATTGAGGTCAGGTCGGTGATTGGTTGTGCACTTATTCTAAATAATTTAGTTATCAAAGCTAAAGCAAATCTAAAAATCAAAGGCTCAAATCTCTTAAATGTCCAGCTTCATGGGCAGCCATCTTGAATTTGTATGAAAATGGCTGATTTATGGCCATTTTGTAGACCAATGAAGGAGAATAATTTACAAACCAAACTACAGAAATTAAATATAAATCTTGCTCAAACTTACAAGATATATACCAGTGAATATGTTGCATATGTTACAGTCAGTTTGAAATAAAAAAAGATATTTTGAATCATTAAAAAAAGCTATTTTACTCTAAATATTGTAATCTTTTATTGGTGAATAAATGTGGTCTTTTTGATAAAATGCAAAAATTTTCAAACGTACCTCACATCAAAGTGTGACAAAACCAATGTTGAAGTATTATTGAGTAAAATATGCCTCCCTATACGTATATTACAACATCTTATATAAACATTTCAAAAATTAACCTTGGAATACAAAAATTATAGAAATTATAGCATAATTACTAACCATCGATCATATATGATCGATTTCCTATGGGGCCGTCAGGAAAGGGTTAAAGCAATAGTATCTCTTCAATACTGTTTTTGATTTGCTCTGACGTATCGACCAAGACGCTCCATGCTTGTATTATCGCCCACTTCCGCCCAGACGCTAGGAGGCCGCCATATTGAAAAAAGTGAATCTTTCGCAATGTCGAAGGGCAAAAACACCGATAACTTCTTTATTTCACTATATGATCTCACAAATATACGGAAATATATATGGAACATTATAATTTTATGTGAATACAAAATATTATTACCAGAAATAGAATTTTAGGGTAGGTTTGATGGTGCAATGCAAACACAATATTTTTCGAGTAAAAACATCACGTATGCATAAATCTTAAAACAAACTATAAGATTCAATAGTAATTTGGACTCTTCAGGACATTTCCTATTAATCTAATTTAACAAATGCTCAAAATAACATAAAATAAGAGCAGTAGTAGGGTGGAATCTATTTGCTTATCAGAGTTATCTACAATCATATTTTACATCACTCGATGCGGCTGGTTCCAGTCTTGCAGAATAGATTTCGGCCGAACGCGGGATACTAGTTTAAAAAAAACGGCGGTTGTTGCCGGCGCGCTCCATAGCTTTTTCAATCATTACGTCTGATAACCCCTTAAGTATAGTCATAAAATGGAGCGAAGCTTCAGAGGCTTCGCTCCATAATAATGAACAAACCCCTGTTTTCCTTCAGACGCCTGTGGACAAGGAGAACATCGGGAACATCACCTTCTTCCCGCCGCAGGGCTTCCCGAACATCTACTACCCGTACGTGAACCAGGAGGACTACCGCCAGCCGCTCGTCATGGCCCGCTTCGAGAACCCGGTCAACGGGGTGGTCATCAACGTCTGGTGTAAGGTCTGGGCCAAGAACATCTACCACCACCGCTACGACATGCAGGGCAGCGTCCACTTCGAGATACTCATAGACTGAGATGGTTCTTTTTCCTCGATCGGACTCTGTTCGCGCTTAGCCCTTTAGTAAAGTCACCTATTTGACAAATTCATGACGATTTGTATTAGGGAAATATCGAATTTTGAAAAACAATTTCTCCTCGTTGTGGGCCTCGCGGTTGTGTTTAGTAGACTGGCTGTGTGTTTAGACAAGCCACGTGGGGTCCCAATACCCACCACAAATGTTACATTGAATAGCAAACTTTTCTGTCTTAAAAAATAATTTTGTTGCACATAGGTTTTGGACATGAAAAAGGATGTATTTTCGCTCATTTCTACATTTGCCTTTGGCGATTTAGCTATCGGTGAGCGCAATCCCAGAAAATTTTCGGATTTCCTTGGCCTGCGGGATGGGCCATTCGCGCTTCAGATAGTTATTTACCGAAGTTTGAATGGTCATTGTCACATTAATATTTTTCTAAAAATTAAAAATTGTCCACAGATTTTTAAAAAAATATGGCCAAACAGAAATTTTGCAAGGAGGATAGTGATACTCAAATAATATTTCTAGGAAGATCCCTAAGTTAGATCTGCGAGGTTGTGGGAGACATTTTTTCCACTCCCTCTCCAAAAAACATTCCCACAATTTGATATAGGAATATGCAAACATTTGTACATACAGAAGGTAACGATTCTGATGTCAGAATTGTTCCTAAATAACGGAACATTTGCACATTTAATCATTCCATGCTAGAAGGCGTACATCCAAAGACGCGGTGAAGCGGCCCCGTTAGCTATAGGGCGATGAAAACGGCTGGATTACACCTCCCTAAGTTTATATTCCATTCTACATATTCCAAGAATTTTAGATCTATATTTCCAGTGAAAACTGCCCGTTCACCTCCTTGGTTACAGGGGTCGCTATATAACAGATCGCTCCTGGCCAATAAAGGGATTAGCTCCTAGTTTTTTTTTGTGGGGTCCCTACTGCTCCCGCAAATCTAAAGGGTAGGGATTTTTATCTTGAATTTTCTTTTCTCTATTTGACACACTTCCCTTGAAAATGAGGAACCTGCCTTTTAACTTAAATTAAGTTGACAGACAAAATTAATTGATATTGAACATTGTCAATAGAAGATGTCAAAAAAAAAGTGTATCTATATTTCCATACTGTTCCTCATCCCACGAGATAATGTCGCTCCTGTGCAATCATTCAGACCATGAGAAAAAATCGAAGTTAACGTGAAATACCAATGGCAATGTGATTTTATTTGCTAAAAGAAGCATAGAATATTTTCCATGTACGCATTTACCTGTAATAATTGGAACTGAATGTGTTACGCCAAAATGAACTATGTGTATGTTGAAATGCTGTTACGGGAAATTTGTATATAACATGTAAATTCTTGCATTAATATCTTGAATTATTGAAAGGGTGATTGTCGTTACAACTGAAGGTATTATGAATCTCAATGTTTAAAAAGTTAACTCTTTATTCACTTTTATATGAATGAGAAGGCTCCCATGCCAGTGCTGTAACAAAAGTGAATTTTATTTATAGCGTAAGGTACATTTATTTTGTATAAAAAGAAGTATACTCTTTGTACATACTTGCATGACTTCGAAAAAATGTAATAAAATAATTTGTCGATATATCTGCAGTTGCGATTTTTTCGTATGAAAGATAATTTGTTCAATTATGTCTGGGAAATATAAATTGAAATGAATTTCTTTCTATAAAATATAATTTTATTTCACTTCATATTTACAATTCCAATGCATGAATGAGATAATTTCGTCGCGAATAACTACTCTTAGTCCTAACAGATGAAATTGTCCTAAAGTTTTTTTGTACACTTTCATTTTCACTTGCATTCCCATTCATTCATTCGTATCGATACCAATAGTGTGGGATATGTTGGCATAGCTATGCATCATTAACAATCTAAACCAGTAGGTTAAGAATCCGACTAACGATATACAAAACTGCCGCTGCCTTTCTAATACGGAGTGCAGATTATGCTCTATATACTAAGGCACGTAATTGTTGGTTGAAATGGCAGTGCACGTAAATACAAGTATCAGTCAACTCTTTAGAACTGGTATACGTCAGCTGAGTGGAGGAGAGGCACACTAGTTGCCGCGATAATCCAAAACTATTTACATCCTTTAAATCTAACTTTCCAGCAGAAAATATACATGTGACATGAAACCTTACAAGGCTTTGAAAGAAGGATACTGGTGAGGCATAACCATACTGCCGTTACTCCCACCGAACACATACATTGGTTAGAATGGTGACACTTCTGACAATAATAAATACAATTTCTGAAATAACCTAAAAACTGACAGGCTGAAAATGAAATTCTTAATATATAACAGAATCTCACGTACAGAACATTCTGAAACCATGAAAATTGGATTTATATTTGATATTCGAACTTCCAGCAGAGTACAAGAAACGCTACATTCGTGCAAATATCAACATGGATTAGCTACCAACAATAGCCCTAGCATGGCTCAGTGAACACAAAACCTGGTAATTTGTGGAGACAAGTATTTCATTTGTAGATACTCACAAATATTCAATAATTCGGAAGAGTACAATGGCGTGCATTTGGTGGTATCTCTGAGGAGCGATATGAAAAAGTCCTAACAGTCAGAGATGCCACTCACGTCTCATGAAAAAGTAGGAAAGGCATGAAACACTTCCTACATTTTCCTAATAGCATTTACTGATCTAGGAGAACATTTTTTTTTAGAAACAAAGTTCACACATAGAATTTCCACTGAAATAGCGTAAAACTAAAATAAATATATTCCTAAACTGACAATACAGCCACGTTAGGAAAATCTGTTGAACAACCTGAAATCAATAAAAGGTAGGATAATGATTTTAAAAGAAAGTTAGGCAAATGGCATCTCTGAACAGTAGGGAGAACTAGTTGGGTGGCTGTCAGGCGGTGACCATGGGGGCGACGGGGGCGGTGGAGGTGGTGGGCAGGTCGATCACAGGCAGGGCGATCTTGGCGGGGTTGATGGTCACCGACTTGGTGGCGTTGTACGTCTTGTAGATCCCGATGAGTCGGTCGGCCAACTCGAACATGTTGTTACGCAGGGAAATAATGATGAACTGTGCGTTCTTTGTTCGCTCCTGCAAAATAGGTTGGGGGGACGGTTATTTATCAGTTTGACTTCCGTGATATTCAACAGCTTTTTGTAAGGTTAATTTTCAAAAATGTCTTAATTCCTATATTTATTACGTAGTATAAGTATCTTTGGAAATTATCAGATAAACTGATTTTCTGACCTCACTTTAGTGGAAAAATACATTTTAAGTCACTTTAGTGGTACATTAAGTAGAATTATTGGAATCATGAAGTTCACAGAAAGTTTCGAAATTTCCCCACTACCCTGTCATACTGTAATGTTTTCCCTTCTTCAATTACCCGTTATACTTTTATTATTTCGGCAGAAATCTAAAACTAATACCCACGAAAAAACTAAGACATGCAGATTGAACTGTTAACCGACCTTGATGTAGTTGGCGACGATGGAAACGTTCTTGAAGTCGAGGGCGGCGTCGATCTCGTCCATGACGTAGAGCGGCGTGGGCTTGTAGTGGTGGAGGGCGAAGACCAGGGCCAGCGACGACAGCGTCTTCTCCCCGCCTGACAGGTTGGAGATGTTCTTCCACGACTTCTTGGGCGGTCTCACACTGAAATCAAATATACGTTTGGTAAGTTGTGGTGATTTGACATATTCTTATATCGCAAAATATAGTGCGTTAAAAAGTTAGTATATTCAGTGACCAAAGTTGTAATTCACAGCGTCACCGCGGACTTTGACTACCTCTTTCATGACGAACCATAATTTCCAGTTACATTTTATTTTTAGATTTCCCAATAGTGTAAATATTCATATTTCTAGGTCTGACAAGAATCATAACCCGCAGCTCTCTCTCTAATGAATTTTGAGAAATAAAACTTTAGGATATACGATGAAATTCAAATGCTAATGAAGGAATATCATGAATATATGTTGGCACACACCTGAACACGATGCCCTCAGAGAATGGATCGAGCGAGTCGACCAGCTCAAGTTCGGCATCCCCACCGAGTGTGATCATCTGGTACATCTCCTTCAGTTTGTACGTGATGACAGTGAAGCCGGCCACGAACTCGTCCAGCCGCTGTTTACGCAGTTCCTCGTGAAGCCGGCGCTGCTCGTCCCGGAGCTCGGTGATACGGTCGAGTTCTCCCACCCGCTTCAGGTACTGCTCCTCCTGTAGGGTGAGGGAGTCAATGTCTGGTCAGTTCACAACTTTCATTTATGAGGTTTTGTCCCCCCTTTCTTTACTCTTATTAAACGATTTATACATGTACAGTATATGCTTCCACTGCAGGAAAGAATCGAGTTAAGAATGTTTCGAAAAACTTACTAAAAAGTACTCTGGAAGTCAGTAGTGACTCACTGTACTCGACGAACTCCGCTGCATCATTCTTTAGACCCCATGGTTTGCATACATTACTTTTCAAAAGTCTACTATATCTACCATAGAAATTATTAAGATTTTCCGTGTTTTGTAGGTATTTTGATCAGCGTTTACTAAATGTAATGAGTTTCAATTCTGAGATCATTTCTCTTTGGTAGGTTCTCATTGGAATAATATGGCAAAATGGTTCGCTTTTCTGGTTGCTATGACACCCACATGATCCAGGTATGGCCATATTTGGGACTAGAGGGTTACAACAACTTCCCAGGTCAAACGTAGTTATAAATTGTGAAATACACTGATTACAATTCTTGCTGGTTTATGAATGACCTACCTTTTTGCGGTACTCAGCTATGGCAGCCATGTTGGGCTTCATCTTGGCGAGCTTCTCCTCGAGCACGGTGATCTCGTACTGGATGTCCTCCTTGTCCACCCCGGTCAGCGCCTCGGCCTCCACCTGCGGCAACTCTTCGCTCTGCTCTGCCTCGATCGCATGGAGACTCAGCTTCCCCAGCTGACAGGCAAATAAATATATATACATGAGTCGTTCAGGGAGATAGGCACTGAAATCTTGATCCTAGGTACGTTATACTTAACTTAGGACGTTTGGTGGCAATTTTATTTTATAGCAAAACAGCCTATAGATGTACATATATATTGCAAAAGAGTTTTCACTCCACTAGAATATGCAACAATATGAGGTTGGGCAACAGATTTTGAAAAGTGCACCAGAGACAAAAGTGGGACACCGTTAATAATATACAAACAAAAGCGATTGCCTATTTGTTCTTTAGCCAACCTTTTCTTAAGGCGCTATAATTCCATAAACATACCTCTTTCTTCCAGTGTTTGAGCTTGGACTGGTTCTCCTTGACGACCCCTTCGTACTTCTCCAGCTCGTGGCGGACCTCGATCGTCTCCTTCTGCAGGGCCAACTCCTGCTCCTCGAGCCCGGCGGTGGCCGCACGCACCTCCTCCAGCTCCGCCTCCACCGTCTTCATCTGACCCTGCAACCACACCACAGGTATAGTTATCTGATTCTATAAACGTGTTCCCTGTGCCCCCAACAGTTACTGTTCAATAAGGTTGACGCTTCGATTCCCAACTGGTTTTTAGAGTAATCTCTCTTACATGACAAAATGTGCTAAGATCGTTTATACTCCTCTTTACTAATCATGGGGAGCAAAACAATAATTACAAAAACAAATTACCGTTGTGAAGCCTTTTTTTCTTTTCGTTTTTTTTTAAAACTGATTGTTCAATGCTATAGTCAGATATTTAGACCGTATGTACATAAATCAATGCGCACACAAGTCAATTTCATACAGCATTTGTAATAGTAGTACAGATTTATGATAACTGAGTTCTTTTATTACGATGGAATTTGAATGTACAATTAATTCAAAAAACTTGTCTGGTACACCAATTGGCAGACTTGGTGAAAATGAAATCAAACTTACCTGAGCAGCTTCATACCGATGTAAGACCTTAGTGGCTTCTTCCTCCAGACTTTTAAATTCTCCCTCAAGTTTCTCGACTTTCGATTTGCTTTCTTCAATTTCTTCTTCCATGTTGTTAACCTTCTCCTCGGATTTCTTTGCATTCCTGGGACATGAAAGGTGAAAGAAACCACACATGAAAGTACAGCATATATCATTGGTTAAATGGTATGTAAAAACTATCATTGTATGAGAATATATTCAATTGTGTTTTTATTCAAAGGCATTCAAATGGTAGGGTCCCACTTCTGAAGATTCTTTTCAATGATGTAAGTCGGGACTGAGGAAAAAATTGGAAGTAGCCAACCAGCTATCACCATTTATTTACTTCCCTGAACCCTATCAGATTTTTGTCAAAATCTGAACCGGGTCTGAAAAATATCTGAAGTTTTCCCAAAGTCTAGTGTCATTTAACCACTGTTTAGCCCTCCTTTGGTCATCATTTTATAGATTCCTAAATTTGTATTGCTTTTGGTCGCAAGTTTTTCCAGTCATTTAGTTGTATAATTGCAACAGACAGAAAATCTAAATTCCGATAAAAATCTGAAAACTTTCGTCCCTATTAGAAAGTAAAAAGCGACTTGCAGGTCTCACCTGTTGGCGGTTTTGACGGCCACCTTGTTTTTGGTGATCTCGCCCGTCACCTGGTCGATCTGTTTGCTGACCATGCTGACGCGGGTCTCAGCCGCACTCAGTTTGCTACCTCCAATCTCCATGATCTGCTTGTGAAGTCTGCAAACGGACAAGTCAATATTATCGACTAATAAGTGCAATGACACGCCATGGTAGTTAGTTTTACTGGCAAGAGTTACTTACTTTTGTCATTAGCAAATGTTCATCTTTTCCCCCATCAATCATCATTTTGCATCAGTCTTTACTGAACAATATTAAACAAGAATACTGGATGTTAGGAAAAATCCAGTTTTTAATTCAAACCTTTAGCCACATGTTGTCGTGTCAATGCATCTCGCCATCCCATTAAAATGGGCAAAACCACTCGTTTCGAAACTCTTAGGACCTGTTCATTAAATATAGATAATTTTACACCTTTTCTCGAATGTAATGATGCAAAAATAAAATAAAATAAAACAAGGAAATGAACTCACTCGTGCACCTCGTCCTTCTTGTCACTTGACGCAGCCTGGGCCTTCTGATAGTCTGTAGGCAAATAGATGAAATGGATTTAGTAAAATTATATATCAAAATCTTAACATTCCTATATTTTTTTGAATTATATTATTCTCACCAAAAAGCAATTGGAATAAGACTAATTTCGCCTTGTATATTTGAACCCTAACATGATCAAATGAACCTGGCCTAGGAATATTTTCCTAGGCCAACACTTTTTTCGGTATCAATTCATCCCCTTTCTCCTTTGAAGTCCATAAACACTATAACATGTTCATACACTTTACAATTGTTTTTCTCTATGCCATACACCACCAGCGATACTTACCTTTTCGGTAGCCCTCTACCTTCTTCTCCAGTTGTTTAAGTGTCTTCTCGTCAGGAGCGGCGTTCTTAACTCGTTCCTCCTGCTCTTTCTTCTGTTTAGTCAGCGACGTCACTTGTTCTTTAAGCGACTGAAAAAGATAAAGGTCAAGAATTAGAAATTAAATTGTACAATATCATATCATCCTGACGAAGACCGTAATCAAGTCAAAACATGTTGATCACGCCAAGACATTTATTGTCATTTTAACACAATAAAACTACATCGTAATCCATCAATTTGATCTTGTCCAGTTTGGTGTTATCCAACAACTTTATTCCAAGTATCATAACCATTGTCTGTATGGAGTAGTAATACAGGCGATTGGACGTATTTCCTCTTCAATGTGAACATCATACAGGGTAGCAACCGAAGTTCCACTTTCAAATTGCCTGTGTTTTCCCTGAGATTCCCTGTCCAACGGCAATTTTTCCCTGTGTCATATCAAGCAAGTACATCAAATTTAAAAGCCTCTGCGTGCAGAAAACATTTGGATAACCCAACAACAAAAAGATCAATCCTTAATATCCTAAGGATCAGGAATTTCAGAACCTTATCTTTCTTATCTTTACTGTTGAGCCAAATGAAATTCCCTGTGTTTTCCATGTGTTTTAGCAAAATTTGCAAATTCCCTGTGTTTTCCCTGTCAAGGATTTTGTTGTTGCCATTTTCCCTGTTTTCCCTGTGTGGTTGGTACCCTGATCATCTTGTACAAAAGAAGTCTTCATTTCACCAGTTTATATTTTTGATGACACCCAGAGTCCTTTAATCGCATGCTCAGTGAGAGCTTACCTCAATCTCCATATTGAACTTCTCCAAGCCGTGCTTCATCTCGTTCAGGCTCCGGTTCAGACGGTCAACGGCTTCCTCCAGCTGGAACTTGTTCTGCCGACAGTTCTGGGCCTCAGCCGTGTCCTTAACAGAAGAACAGGCGTGTAAGTCATGGAAAATCATATGAGGTATAACGTGTTTAAATTTTAGAAGTTTATCTTTAAAATGTGGGGAAACTTTTACTTTTTGAGGGGGGGGGGGGGGGGGGAACGTTCAAAATTGTACAATTTTTTTTTTCGGATTCGGATAAATTCAAAAGATGATTAAAAAAAAAAAAAAATCAATATTCAAGTCTTCCATGTCTGAAGAAAAGTAACAGAAACGTTCAATAAGAAGTTTTATAATAAAGACCAATTAAATAAGGGTTTTTAGAAACTTGTGAGTTGGAAAAGCAATTCTTTTTGTTTGTTTTAACAATTAAAAAACAGGATCACCTCAACTTTTTGGAGAAAGAGCTTAATGTGTTTTGAAAGATCGTTTTATAAGTCAAAACCCCATCGTCACATCAAATATGGGCCTTGCTTTAAGTATGTACGCAATAAGGGTGGGGGTAGGGGTCTGGCAGTTTTTTTTTATTTCTTTAAGCACGTACTATCCTGGATAAGGGTTCTTTTTGCCCAAGTGGGGTGGGGGAGTGTGACAGTTTTTTTTAAATACACGTACGTACTTAATAGAAGGCCCCCCCCCCTATTGTAAATAATTGGTAGAGGTATTGCCCAATTACCTTCTCGAGTTTCCTATCCATCTCCTGAAGAATCCTTGGGTCTACTTCCTCGGTCAGTCTGGACCCCATCCGCCCTTTGTTCACCCTGCTGCCACCTCCGGCCATTGTTCCTGCAATACCAAACCAAAACACTCAAATATTTGAAACACTTTTTTCATATTTCAACAATTCCCCAGGCTTCCCCAAAGAAATTGCAAGTCACACTGTAACAGAAAAGATTTTTTTTTTTATAGGTGAATGGTATGTTCATTGTAATATCATATGCTTTATTTCAAACTTAATCTATATTTTGTATTACTGACTCTGAGGAAATTCTGATAGGAGACATCAACACGTCACAAAGCTTACACGTTTGAGAATAGGTGATCAAAATGAGAGTGCAGCCCCTACCTGACTGGTCAATGAGTTGTCCTCCTAGGGTGACGACCCGGTATCGCTGTTTGCCGTACGCTATGCGCGTGGCCTGGTCCAGGTCGTTGGCCACCAGCGTGTCGCGGAGGGCGAAGTAGAAGGCGGGGAGCACTGCGTCCTCCTTTACCCGCACCAAGTCAAACAGACGGGGTACGTTCTCTGGTCTGAATTTAAAAGAAATACATTAAGAACGGACTTCTTACTCGAGAATGAACACACATATTTGATTTTCAAATTCCCTCTATCTTTTGTTCAATTTTCAAAGTGTTCGAGTGCAGAAAAGATTTACTAAACGGCTGTTAAAAAGGTTAAATGTCTTACATATTGAGCATTTAATAGGAATTCCAGAACATGCTCAAACAAAATTCCCTGTGTTTTGGTAAAATTTGCAAATTCCCTGCGTTTTGCTTGACATCAATTCTTTTTGATCTTTCCGGTTTCTCTGTGAGGTGGTCACCCTGTTACTTATATCAAGAAGTCAGTACATTGAAAGTACGCCTGTATTAACACCAACGTATGGATGCACACTAAACAACTCACAATTTAATTTTGACAAAACTACAATAACAAAGGAAACAATGTTCATGGAGTACAAGTAGAAATTCTGCGTTAGCAACAAAAAAAGAATTTGGAGTACTAGTAAAATTCTAAGATAAATACAATTTCAGACAATGTTGTTTACTTACGTTGTAATCTTCCTGCGGCACGGGTCGACCCAGCGCTGCTGCTTGTCGAGGGCGATGAAGGTGGCCGTGCCCACGTTGTTCTTCTTCAGGAACTGTACACACTTCTGGGCCGTGTCAATCGTGTCCACCACTATGTTGTCCAGGGGCCCGCAGGCCGTGGAGATGGCCACATCGTACTTCTCATCGATGGCTCCAAGATCACCCTACCCATGAATTTAACATGAATTAAAGCTAAGGTGCTCCCAATTAAGCTTCAGAATTGCATAGAAATGCAGGCGATATATGATGGTTTAGGCAATTCAATGCAAAAATCCATCGGAATCAAAATGTTAAGTATAAGATTAAGAACGAGACGAACAAAAATGTTTGGATATGCGTGGTTGGGATGGTATTCTAGACAAAATAAAGCTACCAATTTTCTCAACTAGAAAGAACTTTGGTAGAACCAGACTATCTTTGTTAGCAAAAATACATTTTTCAGATATTCTAACGATGTATTCCTTGAATATGTGTCAAAAGTAAAACAAAAACTTTGAAATCCCGAATGACCAAAACATGGAGGAATTAATACCGTATAAGTGCCTTAGGAAGTTAGCATTTTTTGAGTGAAATCTACAGCACCATGGAATCGAGATATGGAAATGATACGAGGGACTTCTGATATTTACATTGAAACCCTTACGAGATCCTATGTAGATCAATCAAACTTTGGCCAATCAATGCATATTTTCGCCCATGAGGAGTTAAAATACCAACCAGTCGTCCGTAGATTCCTCTGAGCTGACCCGACTTTTGGAGCTGCATCAGCGAGTCGATGACCTTGCCTTTACTTTTGGCCGCCTGCAGAGAGCTGCGGGCCTCTTCCACCTTATGCCTGGAGATGCGCACCTAGACCGGGACGAAACAGACACTGATGGTAAGTCTACAAGGATCAGGTATACAAGGCAGTCTGTCACATAGAAGAACCAGATAACAAAAGTCCTATGTTGCCGGATTTGTGGTGGCTAGAGTGCATCCCCGGATGATCCGACAGTCGTCTTTTAAAGCCAGTCTGTAACTTGGCGTCATTTCCGTGGAAAATCAGGAAATGTATTTAAATCAAATCTCAAGAATAACCCAAAGCACTTAAGAAATCGCGTAATTCCGCGTAACTCTGGCATGCCTGTATTCAGTCTAACTATCATGATCAATTATGTAGCCTCCTACTTGGATTTTAAAAGGATAAGTTTTAGCCTAAGAAAATTAGAATTTACCCTTTCTGAAATAGCAGCTTCGGCCTCGACAGCCTTTTCCAGATCCTTTTTGGCTTTGCCAAGAGCGTTTTCTGCGGCTGGAATTTTCTTTTCTAGATCCTTAACCGTGCTGAAAATTACAAATAGTGGATATAAAAGTGTGGATGAGACACCAAACTCGACAAGCACAAATAGATGGACGACTTACTATTTATTAATTGTAGTGTAGACAAGTTGCCCAGAGATCAACATGTTTCGACTGGTTGAGTCTTCGTCAGGATATGCATGTATTGTTATTTGTAAGAATATGGTTCCGATATAATAAGTATACGTTATCTTAACAGTTACAAATCCCGAAATGCTGTAAGGCATTGTTACCCTTAAACCGTTTGACACATCGACATGCTTTTCCTCGAGAGGATTTTTTTTTTTAAACCATGTTTCTCTGTTAAACCTGGAGATTTATGAATCTTTAACTGACAACGTACGTCTGCCTTTCCTTGAGAGTATCAGTAGCTTTGGTCAAGTTGCGCTCTGTCTCGGCGAGTTTGGACTTCTCGCTGTTGAGGTTCTTCAGGTATAGCTCGTGTTCTGACTGCGCCACATTAAGCTGGAAATAAACGTTTTATTTAATAATCGATGACAGCTTCATTTTCACATATACTGGGTTTTAATTTCTCGTCACTCTCTTACAAATTGCACGAGGTTTTCATAAGTTATTTTACAAATAAGAAAATATGACATGAGCAAAAGTGTATAAATCTTTCGACAATCATTTTCTTAACCACGTCAATAAATAAATACTTCAGTGTTTACACGTTTTTTTTCGGAATATAATTCCTCAAATTGTAATTGTGACACACAGAGACAATCCTACCAGAATCATTGTTTCGATTACTTGAATCATGTTATGAAAGGTTAAACCTTATCGGACCTTTTTACATGAGAAGTGTAACAGAAGAACTGGGGGAAGATGTCACTTTGTGGGCTTTTTTCTTCTTTTTTTTAAAAATAATATTTTAGACATTTTCTAAGAATATCCCTCTGTATATTTAACAAACGTTCCCTAAACTTACCACTGATTTGGTTTCGTTAACAGCCTTCTCGAGACCGACCAGCTCTGACTCGCGCGCCTCCTTCTCCTCCTGCAGACCAGCCGTCTCCGTCTTCAGACTCTCCATCACCTCAGCCAGTTTCTTCTCCTCGCGCACCTTCTCCTCCTCCAGGCGCTCCTTCTTCTTCTCCATGCCGGCCACCTCCCTCTCCGACTTCTCCGGGAGCAGCTTCAGGTCCTCCAGCTGAGGCAAGGGGGAGGTGACATGGTAAAAGTGATAACTTTACATGAGCATCATCAGAGACAACTAGCCACGTACCCAGCAAAGCAATCGAATTTTATATGCGTATGTTGTAACGATGAAAATGAAAATGTTGTTTTTATATTATTTCGAGGGACGCTCTTGGGTCAAGGATCATTATTTGAACTGGTTACTAGGGGGCCTTCCATTAAGTGTGTAGCATCAAAGGCGGTAGGCAGGGTCCACAATTTTTGAATATGTGTGTACGCTTTAGTAAAAATCTAAGGCTTTTATTTTTTATCAAGGGTGTTGGAGGTGGGGAGTGTGAGGGGGCTGAGACTATTGTAAATATGCGTACGTACTAAATGGAAGGCCCCTAGGAGTTTGTTTTTATGCACTATTTATCTTAATTAGAAATATTCTCAGCTAAAAAAAAAAAGTTTTTCATATTGTTTCTTTACATATTACTATTTAAAATACATACTTTTATTCTACTATGGCGTTTACTGTCGAAATGAAAATTATTGTCAGCGTTCACTCACTATATACAACAGGCGAGTGTTTATTCAGTAAGTAGACACAATTCTAAAAATTCAAAAACAGTTTCTGGTATCGACTTACGAATGTTCTGTACATTTTAATCACAATTACTGTATCAAAACAACTAAACTCAACTTTTCCACTGACTGATGAACCTTACCTTCTTTTTCTCCTGTTCCAACATCTTCTCGAGTTTCTTGGTCTTAGATTTGTTGTGTTTGAGGTCTTCTCTACACCGCACATCCTGTTGTTCAAAGGCGGTGAACTGTTCTTTTGTCTCATCGCAAAGTTTGGATAACTCTTCATACTTTCTGAAATCCAGAAAAAGATATTCAAATTTCCATGGCAAGTTAGATTACCATTACGGTCCCATTCTCTATTTACCTTCGTAACGAAAACATTCTACTCAACATCGGTGATGCATCAATTTGCCGACACAAGCGGTAAAAGTAAGAAATTGATTATATAACACAAATAGGACATTTGAGGAAACATACTATTTTATTCAGTGAATTTTTATGAAATCAAATGACTTTCTGTCACTTTTACTTTTTCTAGACTACTTTTCTTGGTTTTCCAGTGTATGTTAACATCTACATCCATGTGAAACAAAATTCCCAAGTTAGCACGCGCTTGAGCTTAGCTAAGGCACCAAAAAGTAATGATTTTTAGTACTTACTTGTAGGTTTTCTTGTGCTCTTTATTTGTTTCTTTCTTTTTGCCCTGTATCTCGTCCAGTTTCTCAGTCACACCTTTCATTCCTTCGGCGATCTGATCCCGCTTCTCGACGGCTTTAATCTGATTCTCATTACACTCCATTCTAGAGAGAAAATTACACATATATTTATCAAAAATATAAGTTTTCAAAATCCTTCACTTACTCAACTCTTCTTTGGTTGATGGATTATTTCGACTTGTAATTATCAAAAGATATTTTATTTCAATTTTAATCAGCGATGTTTTCACAGCATTGTTGCCACTACCAGCAAGCACCTCTTTCTTTTTGAGCTTAAAAGAAAGGTAAAGTATTCATGATCTTGTCACGGCAAAGGGCGAAGACTGCAGAGTTTCCAGTCCTAATAATTGAAAAGTTACTTGTTTCTCAAAGTACATTAAGTAGCATGATGTACATACATGTATTTTTGGAACATGACATTTTTCTTTTTCACAATATCATTCTCCATGGTGAGATACTCGACAGCTTCGTTCTTTGCCCCCTCCAGGTCATCTTTGTCCTTCTCCACTGCCTTCACGCGATTCAGCTGTTAACGATGATACAGACATGTTAGAAACAGAGCAAGAAAATCAACGGTAAAAGTTAATATAAAATCAAAAAGGTCGTCATTCGTGAATTTGCTCAGTTTACATTTCTTTTAATTTGTTATAAGTTAACATGAAGTATGGACATTAAGTGACTCACAAGGAATCTGGGTTGTGAAGTGAAACTACGGAAAATTAGAAAATCCTTAAAAAGTATTTGCATTACTGTCATTGTTGTACGCCCCCTTTTCTTACAGGGTAGTACAATGGTACTAGACCCTTAACATGGAATCCTGAATAGTGACATGCGACATGGTTATTTCTTAAATTCGACATGGCGACATAGCTTTTTCTTAAATTCGACAGGGCGACATTACTGTCTCTTAAATTCGACATGCAACACTGGCCACCCCCCTCCCTCATCTAGAGCTCTTGTACGTAGTTATAGAACTTTGTTAATTTGAACATCATAAAGCAATGTCCAAACATGTCACATGTGAGACTGACCTTCTCCCCCCTGAGCTCGTTGAGCGTCTCCACCCTCTTGGACAGCAGGCTGATCGGTTCCTTGAAGCGCGTGCTGCCGATGATGTCCTCGAGGAACTCCAACATACCCTCATCGTGCTCGGTCTGCGCCTTGGGCTTCATCATCGCGATCTGCTCCACCTCTCCCTGAGAGCAACCACAATCAACCAAATTTTAGTGTAAATTTCAGTGTAAATGTTCCATTACAGAATCAACAGATTGATTTAGTTATAAAATTTGATTCTCAGTGGAGCGTTTGTACACTTACCGTGTTTAAAAAATAATTATTTCTTAATTAACCAACAAATGAGAATGATACAATCTTCGAGATTGTGCAGACTTTAATTGAGGTTTTTGGCTGTGATAATGCTGGTCCGTACTCTATGCAATCGGACGAGTACTAAGAAAGTTAAAATGCAAAAACGCACATTCCTCTCATAGGTTTTCATAAAGAAAGGCATTATTTTTCCCTATGAAGCCACCCTTAAAAGAAAGTGTTTCCTCTCAACCGCTAGGTTGGCTCGGGCCAACTGAGAATTTTCTTTTCCGATTTTTAAACCAAAAAACTTAACTTTCAACAACAAAACCCCCAAGTGGATATATTTTTTTTTTAGAGGAAACAATCTTTTTTTAAGGGTGGCCTGAGTTTCCGAAGAACACCCTACCTGCAGGATGAGAAAACGGTTGTGGTCCAGGTCAATCCCGTTCCCACGCAGGACCTTGGCCACCTCTTTGTAGGTGGCCTTCTTGTCATTCAGCTTGTAGTAGGAGCTGTTGTCTTTGAAGGCCGTCCTAGACACGACAAACTTGGAGTTGGGGACCACCTCATAGTCCTGATCACCTTCCTGGTAAAGATTAAAACAACGGTTAATTACTGCTATAATTCTATAATAACATTTATACTTTTATCACCGAAAAGTGTGCATAAGTTTAACAGGGAAAAGCATTTTAATGTATCTTACAAAAAAGAAACACAAATGGACAAATAAGGCTTTGATTACACCCGTGTAATAGAAACACTTGGATGCCAGGTATGTCTGAGCGTCACACTATCCAATACTAGTGAGTAAAATGAAATACAGCTGTATGTCATTTGATGCGATTTTCAATAAATCTATCAATTATTTCCTTTTTTTATTATATTTTTACTACAGACACAATGAGAACAAAAACTGTTTTGGAATATCAAACATAACTTAAAAACGTCAGACATTACACCGTCAACAAAATTGTTAAAATTTGATACACTTTAAAGTCAAGACAGTTGGGAAAAGAGACCTTCTATTCATGAATATTGAAAAAAAAAAAAAAAAAAAAAAACCCGAAAAAAACATTAAACATCGTCAAGTCTTAGTGATTTTGACCTACCCCAGTGTCGATGATCTTTTGGAAGTGGACAGCCACAGTGCAGCTCGTTAAACCCTTGTGGTCTTCACTGTTGTGGATGAGAACGCTGATCTTCTTGGACCGGATTTTGTTGGCACGGTAACCAAACACAAACAGCATAGAGTCGATGACGTTGGATTTACCGCTGCCATTTGGGCCAACTATCGCTGAAAAACTCTAAAATAAAGACGAACGTTTTACAACACATCAAGCAACGTCTCAATAATGTTTTTAAGCATATGCAAAGGCATACCATTCTTTACACAACCTTCGACTAAATTTATCAACAAAATTAATTTTGTTCTGAGTTCTCCCATTAGTGCTAAACACAGACCTTAAAGTAACAATAACTGTTGTGCTAAGTGCCGGTATAACAGGTAGTCCCAGGAGTGACAATTCGATTCTTACCTATTCTCATTCTTTGGATATAACCTGGATATCCGATATTTTATCCGTCATCAAATACACTGTCTATAGCTCTCATCATTCAAATAACTATTTCTCACAATTCACCAGCTTTGTGAAAAATGAGTAGAAAATTGTGTGCGAAATTTCCCTAAATTTTGGCAGACAAATTAAATGAAACTTGGAGTTATTTGCCGACTGGTCTCAAAAGTTATTGGTTTACTAGCTGTAGACATCAACTTATTAGTTTACAATTCATGCAAACACAATTATTGTGGGGACACACTTCTTAGGCATGTACTTCGAATGGTTCTGTGATCTATGCGGGTTTTTATCTAGTACCTTGTGGAATGGGCCCAATGTTTGCGTGTTGGCATATGATTTGAAGTTCTCGTTGACAATGTGAGTAATCATTAAACGTGGTCCGTCTTTTTCGTAAGTGGCAACGGATTCCAGAGCAGCGGGGACTTCAATTGTAGGAAAAACTGGAATAATAAGGCAATTATGTTAAAAATATAGCAGCATGACCAAAATAATGGAAAAATTGCAAAGCTTTTACAAGAGCTGGAATATAGTCATCTAAAAAGTCTAAATTTTGCAGACATGATTGTTGGACATACCTGGAACACCATCGACAAACTGTAACCCAGAAGCCTCAGTTTCTCCTGAAACTTCCATGTTTTCCGCCCCTTCAGCCATGACGATATCTAGAAAATAAATATCAAGTTATTGAGACCAGCAGGGCTTGACAAATCAATTTGAAACCTGGTTGCCAACTAGGCAACTTGAGCCCAGAAAGTGGTTGCCCAGCTACAAAATGTGGTTGCCCAGTAACATTTGAAGAGAATAACATGAAATATATAGATTACAAATGAAATAGGATTTAGATGTTGATTCCATAGATTTATGGGTAAAAGTTGATATTCATAATTTTCAAACCCAAATGTTAGACCTTGACTACAGTTGCCCACTGGGCAACTCAGACACTCATTTCAGTGGTCCAGTACCACTTTTTGGTGGTCCTGGGCCACTGGACACCTGATTTGTCAAGCGCTGGACCAGCCTAAAAAATTGCTTTCCTAAGACAAATGGCGACTAAAGGCACAGAACTTTCCTGAGCGTGACAGTACAGAATAACAAGTTATCCCTTTGGAACGAGTCTTTAATGACTTAATGTCATTGCATAAAAGTAAGAATTGTGTATGGCGTATGAGCAGTTGAATAAGAAAGAAATGGTACCAAAAGTGACCTCACAAAGTGTCACTGTCACGGTGATCATGTGACCTGTATTGACCAATCAGAATGAACTTTGAGGGTAGATATATATAAGTTAGTTTTTGCACGAAATAAAGAATTCCTACTTGGTAATCAACGTGTTCAAACTGCCTTCCTCCTTGGTTAGAACTACTACAGAACTTAAAGGGAGACAAAACCAATAAAATTGACAAAATTTTCAAAACTCAGATAAGTATAGAAATATGCTTTATGAGTCTAGTTAAGGTCACTGGTAAAGAATTAGCTGTGAAAACTAGCTCAAACTGAAGTAGAATTCCACAAGAGATGGTAATATTTCTATTTGTTTGTAAACAAACCCCACATTTTGCGGATCCACATTCATTGAGTTGAGCAAGGAAAATAGTTTTAATGATTTTCTACCATATTTCATGGCTTAGATTTTAACATGGGCCAGAAATAGGCTCAAGGAATGGATTTACATGATTATCTAAGTTTGGAAAATTTCATTGAATTTATTGCTTTTGGCTCCCTTTAAATGATATTGAGATAAGTACACATGCAGCACACGAAGCATGCCTATAAAGTATAGTTAAGCTGATTGCACCAGTGAATGGGACTTAGATGAACCCTGGTAAGACATACCAATTAAATGATAACAATGGCATAGCGAGACTAGCATGAACTACCAGATAGGCGCAGGGGACAAGATGCTGGGGGCATGGCCAACATTCAAACAAACCGCCCTTCTAAGAGCGGCAAAGGCCCCCACCAGTTTCCTCAACCAGTCTTAATTGTACAGTAGAACTAGAAGCACGATAAGGGGAAGTTAATAAGGCCTCATTCCTGTCATCTTGTTCCACTTCCCCTAATTGGTTCACCTCCCTCTGGGACAACACACAGCCCACCCTTGTGCAAGAGGGACGACTCTGGGAGCCCTCTCTTTCGTCTTGTGCTTGTGCACCAGGGCCTGAGTCTGAGGTTGAGCATGGAGACTAAAATAAAACGGAGGTCCGGCTCTCCATGGCGGTATATCTGACAGTTCCAGTATGCCTTTTCTATGCCAATCAGTGTGACCAATGGGCCTACATCACAGTGTCCACCTGCTAGGCCCACCCTGCTAATGACCCTACCCCCTGTAGGGTGGATTCTACCATAGGTCGATGTTGTTTTGGGAGAAACCCTTACAAATGAGGGACAGATGTCAGATACAAAGGGTTTTCTTGAAATGATGTGAAAACTTTCATACATCTTATCCAGACAATGATTTGGAAATAATTCCCTAATAAGAAGAAAGATTTTTTAAACAATTTTTTAGGGTAAATTAATCATAATAAGTTTACCTCTCATGGTCGCAGTTCATGACTTATATCAAAATATAGAGAATTATTTCCATTTATGATAAATCCACATTTGCATTTAGACAATAGGCGGTTCATATTTTGAAATAAATAAAAAGTTTTTGCCCTTAAGGCCAAACAAAAAAAAATTGTTGTGTTCAGGTAACATAGGTTGAAAAAAATAGGGTAGGTAGGTCGAAAACACCTTTTTTTTTGTTGCTTCTTTTTTTTACTTGCCAAAGAGACCCGGCCAGTGTTGGAAATAAAATAGATATTCCGAATATTCTCAAAAAGCATTTTTATGATCTAAAATACATGCCCTGAGTATCCATGTGCTGTTTTATGGTTTTCCATGGTACTTTAGGTCAATTCTTTGGATTTTGAAAAAGAATAATTAAAAATTTCCTTTAAAAAAATTAGGGTAGGGCCAAAAATTTAGGATAGGTAGGGTTACCTGAACACAACAATTTTGTTTGTTTGGCCTAACCCTTAACCTAGTTAATATATATAATAGGGCCATGATGTAACTCCAGATGTCAGAGTTCCTTCATGACCATCAAAAGACCACCTGCAGAGGTGCTACATCCAAAACAAGGTCGTGCACTCCTTATTCTATCAGCCGGACCTCCGTTTTAACTTTACTCTCTCTGCCTCTGGGTTGAGCAAGAAGCAGCAGCCGACCCCTATTTTAGAATTGCCCAGACCGACAGTCTGCAAACCACACTAAGAGAATGGGAAAACAAACCCTCCACACTTGCTTTTACATCACAATCCTAAAGTTAAACAAGTCTAAAAGTAAAAGGACCTGAAATGTTCAATTTCAAATCAACAACCAACTTGCAGTGCACCCACCAACTTCAACTTGACCAAGGCAAGTGGTTCGCCCAGGTCACTAACTCAAGATAAGAAGCGATTTGATGTCTTTGATCATAACTTAAACAGTGTCACCTTTACGTTAAGTACACGTTTATCATATAAAACTAACAATGTTTACAATTTACACCAAAATAAAGGCAGAAACTCACCTTTTATTATCGTTCCTCGCAGAAAAGGGCGCCGAAAACCCTTTTGAACGACCGCCGCGACGTGATTGGACGCCGGAGCGGAAGTAAACACTCGGTTTGTCCGCAGCTATGTATCGAATATAAACTGCTGTGTTGTCAAAACTAACCCACCGAATAATGTATCTTTTCATACTTTTCTCACGTGAAATTAAATAAATATTACTTCAAAGTTGGTTTAATGTGATATTTCGATCATTTAGATACTGAGGAGAGTTTTTTGTAGCGCTCAAAGAGCAGTTTGTTCAAGCTACAAGTTTAGGACAGTTGATCAAGTTGGATCTCAGAAGTGCCCAGAAATCAGCCTACGTGGGGAAATAAACAACTCTGTCTTTAAATCAAAGGATCATGTGGTGATGTATAACAGATCTGGAAAAAGTACAGAGTGGAGACTCCGCAATATTGGGAAAATGAGGGTTTTGTTCACGCTGTGCATCGTCATCACACTGTTCTTGGGTAAGTCATTTCGTTTCTACTTCAAAGTTTCAAACACAAACACGCTCGACACAGTGTAGATGTAACGCACAGAGTGTGGCCCCTGCACAGAGCCAGGCTTTGTGCAGACCCAAGTGTGGCAGGAGGTGTGACCACACTTGGCTGCACAGAGTGTGGCCTGGCTGGGGTGACACCTATGTGCGCGAATTTGGCTTGGCTGTGTTCAGCGTGGACAGTTGCGGGGCTAGGGTTAGGGGATGGAGGATGGATTGGGGATGTATAGAATTTTTTTCTTCAATTACCTTTATATTATCACGGTCTGTAATGGTGGATTCTGCACTTCCGATTTGTTTTGGGAGGCATCTCTCCCACTTATCGCCTGTAAGAGGCTTTTATTTACTCCTTCCAAATAATATGAAATCTTTCACAGTGAAATGTATTTTTAAAACATTTTATATTTTTATATGTTTTAGATGTGTGATAAGTATCAATGTAATTCAAAAGATTTTAGTTTAGAAAAATGTTTATTTTACTAGATTTCTTTTATTTTGTTCCATTACTAGGCATTAGAAAAAATTCTATAATAAAAAGATCTAGTTTTTAAAGTAGCAAAAATCTGAGAGATTCTAAATTTAGTAGAGAACAGGAGACAGTCTCAAATTGTTTGAAAACCAGGTGATCTCACAAAAATTCCGGGAGACTTGGGGCCACTGCCTTATGGATAATTGGTCTCTGGAATGCGGCATCTTATTGAGTAAAATTGGTCCGCTGGGAGTCTCCCCCAAAGGGAAAGAGCACTGGGAATGTTCGCGCGACTATCACACCTATCCAGGGGGCGGGGACATCCCCCACTACCCCTGACGGCACCAAAACCAAAACCAGACTCCGCCCAGGCCACACTTTGTGCGCCCAAGTGCGGCCTGGGCCGTCACGCGACCCCTGCCGTACTTGGGTCTGCACAGAGTACGGCTTGGTGCAAGGCCGCACTTCGCGCGGTACATAGACAGTCAAAGCGACGCCAACCAGTTGATTAAAAAAAGGACTCCTCTTGCTTCTATAAGCCTAGTTTATCCGAAAACGACTTGGTGTTCCTCAATCGATCCTCGCCGTACCGACAGCCATGGTCATTTTAATGGCGAAAACAACTCTGACTCTGTGAGATGAAGGTGACAGGGTCAGGGCAGCAGAAGATCAAAACCTGGAAATCATTTTTGCTGTAGATCTACTGTACATCACCCCTTAGTGAACCCAGGCACCAACCAGGAATCATACCCAAAGAATCACTTGGTCAGTGAGGAGGACCAGGTGTACTTTACAGACAAAGTAGACCCTGTTATCTTTATCACAATGATAAAACTGTTTACAAGGGTCAAATGGTAAACTCTCAGTTTGTGATTGCTTTGCTCTTTCTCTCTATGTACCATTATTGAGTGACTCATGGTAGGGTAAATTACTTCTTCTAAAATGATGTCCTTTCGCATGTTGCTGTCTACATACTGAACTTTCTTCAGGTTTTACCAAGAACCAGCGAAATGGGCCATAACCAACCTGTCCATCTGGTTGCTGTTTTGTTAAACTGCATTCAAAAGGACCTGTGGGAACCAGCAGATTGGGTCATGACCCCATTTCTTAGTTTCAGCCTCATCCTCCATGGTGTAGTGGTTAAGACCCTCGCCTCCAGACCCAAAGGTTGTGGATTCGAATCCTGGCAAAGCCACTTGTTGTATATTAAATTACAACCTAGTTGGAGTCTGGGGTTGGGGATATAGATCTATATAAATATATATATATAGAACTGAGAAGTTTAACTTTGACGTTATTCATAGGGAGTAATATTTACATAGTTTCCATTAACTCATCATGCAAATAGTTATGCCAGTCCAAGCCATAGTCTTCTGGTCCTTAGACCACAAATCAGTTCCTGATGTAGCTCGACCATTGAGAGTTGACAAGAACACTCACATGAAAGGATGTTGTTTATTGTTTATCCGAGACATGTAATATAGGTCACTGACTTCCTGTTAATATTTCACCAGTCCTTAGGTTTGGATGGATCTAGAGAATTCAAAAAAAAAAAAAGGGGGGGGGGGCGCCCTTATGTAAAATATACACACGAGGTCTTCACTGGCCGAGAGTTGAACATTCTAAAGCTGCTGTGCAGCCGTCTCGCTACCTAGCTTGTGGATCTAACTCCCCTTCTTCTAAGTTCTAACTATAGAGGATTTTTTTTTACAATTAAAATTCAATCAGGGAGCCTTTTACCCCCCAAAAAATCTACTCCATTAAATCTTTTATTCACAACTATAGAGGAGACAGCCTTCAGATCAACACTGAAAATATATTGATAGTAGTATATCAAATTTGTATAACGAGTCCCTGGATTTATCCAGATGTCACCATTCTATTCAAACATTGATTTACTGAACCCTGGACCCCATTATTAGAGCCTGGCTGCTTGTATATTTTTCTACGCATTATTGCTGCTTAGTGCAGTTGGTTCATAACGTCATAATACACCTTTTCCTGACAACTGTCACTTGGTGTGGTAGTGCTGGCAGTGAACAGACACACAATCCGTTTCTCCCCTTTTCCTGACCCTCCATAATGTTGATTTTAATTAATTTGATTTCAAGTTGTTGCTCTACACGAACACACGGTTTTCGTCTCAAGTACCAGAGAACCCACATCATCTTTCCAATATTCACCTCTCACGTACTTTATCCTTGAATTTGTTCCTGCTTCTTGTGTTTCAGCCATGTATAACATAGCGATGGCTCTAGAGGGCCACGACCAAGACAGAGGTAATCCGAGTACCAACTCACTGTATGAACTGTGTTATCTGTCCTTCCCTCCTTCATTAACTCACTTTCTCTTTGTCTTTCCCATGAGAGCGTATTCATTCATAATCAATTCTAATCAACCTAGATACTTTCTTTGGGGGTTTAACGGTTATCTTCAAATAAAATTGTAAACTGATTTTTTCTCTTCCTCATTTGGCTGTCCACGAATCAAAGTTAAGATGACTGCAAAATTTACATTTTTCATATGAAATGGAAGGCTGTTCTACCGTTGAGTAATAATTTACCTACTCAAAAACATGATACTATGGTGAAGTACACTGTGAAAGTAGAAACAAGTGTTCGATATTAACAGTGGCACACAATTCTGACACTTCCACAACAATTGGATTGTGTCCCTTGTCCGTGCCCTGCCACCCATTCATTCACAATAAAGGAGGTTATATGCTCAAAGAAAACACACACGACAGGCATGAAATGAAAGGTTGATATCGAACACTCTATACTCTAAGATAAGGCGCACCATTATATTAGTAGTAGTATAGGGGAATATTTACAATGTAAAAAATAAAATGGTTGTGTAAACCACGACGGTGTGTGCATCACAGCTTTTGCTGCAAGAACTTGAGCTGCCATAGGAAAGACAATAGTTATGTTCACTGCAAAACAGTAATTTCGAGTCTTTCGGTAATTGCGTACGCACAAAAGGCAGCTGAGGTGGGTCAGA
The DNA here is from genome assembly GCA_936440205.1 of Lepidonotus clava. Taxonomy (NCBI): domain Eukaryota; kingdom Metazoa; phylum Annelida; class Polychaeta; order Phyllodocida; family Polynoidae; genus Lepidonotus; species Lepidonotus clava. The sequence goes on from OW387148.1 coordinate 5,439,332, forward strand.
AATTGTACACTCGCTTGACATGATCCATGTCTCACCTAATCTCGCCAGATTTTTAGTTTTTATCCCCAATGTATATCATTCTGGCACTTTTCTACAGGTCATTAAAATTTGTTTAGTTCTAATCAACTATTTGCTTTTAAGCCACGCTCTTCTTTGAATTTAAGAGGAGTTTAACGAATAAACGTTGTTTGTAATAAGCATTATGGAGCAGGCTGTTCCTCAGACTATAAAAGAACATTACTCAATAAAGTCACTCTGGCATACCACATAGAAGAGTCCAACTTAAGTATCTTATTTTTTCAAAGTTTGATCCAGTGTCAAAGGATCTCCCCTGGTGACCGTTAGAGTTCAAATATCTTGGGTTGGTCCATAAGAAATAGTAATGCTGTGAAAGTTGCGTACATAATTACTGAATGGCCCGTAGTATTAGGGTTCGAACTATTCTACTTCTCTGTTTGTTTTCATATGCACGTTTTCCTTCTTCCTCTTTCATTGTAGTGCCTTGCGAATTCGTGAGATGCTCTTGTTTTCTGTGTTTTTAACAAAACATTTAACACCCGGGAACAGGGATGGGAATGGTACATCAGTCTTACCAGCCGGTAAGGGTGGGTGCTGTTTAAGAACCATAATTAAATAGCATCATCATTACGTTCCTCAAATGATTGTAGACATTTTTAGAATATTGAAATTTGACAAACATAAAAATAACAAGCTGTGACACAGAAAATAACACAAATGAGATCAGCAGTAAAATAGAATGTCAGAGAGAAAAAACAATGTCAGACATTACGTGACAAGTAAGGCCAACCTTTAAATAAAAAGTGTTTTCTGTCCAGCGGGTGGGCAGAAAGGTACCCAGTTTTTGTTTTTTTTGTAAGGTTATAACTGAAACTTTTGATCCCCCAAAAAACTGGGGGAAATTAAATGGAAAAAAGAATCTCTGACAGGGAAACACAGGGATTTAGCAAATTTTACCAAGTTTTTTCGGTTTTAGAAATTTGGAAAACTGGTTGGAAAGGACACAGGGAAAAATTGTCACATGACAGGGAAATCTCAGGGAAAACATAGGGAATTTGAAAACAAAATTTAGGTGTGGATCGTCCTTGTCTTAAGTTTGCCCCTACACCTGGCAGCTATGAAACCTGCTGTCTCCCCTTTTCATTTCCTCAAAACTCGACCCCGCCCCACCCATAGGTAACACGAAGAAGAATAAAGAAGAACATCACACCATATTTACATGGCCTCGCATGAGAAAACTGTCCTCCCTACAGTTATTGACACACTGTTGGTGGGAAGGTGCCTGCCCAGGTCTAACTCCGAAATCGCTTTCTTTTAATGTGAAGATTCTTTGCCTCAGCGCATATAAATTGTACCTGAAACTAGACTTTCTAAGCTAATCTTGGATATAATGTTTGATAGCTTAGCATAAGCAAGCTCAAGAATGTAGCTTGGATGTTTGAATAAATATAAGTGACAAAGTCTTAAAAACCAATACATTATGGTTGGAGACGGGTAGATCCAGCCCCCCCCCCCCCCCCCCTTTGGTGAGGATTTAAATTTACAAAGAGAATCAAAACGTTTTGAGTGTGTCGAGATGCACTTAATTTTTACTACTTAGTTCCATGCAGACCCCTAAAATCCTATTTCCCACACCAAACATAAATCATTGTAGCATCCATATATCTGGTATCGTCCTATAGAGTTGTTTGTGTCAATGTAGTATTGACAACCAGCAATGGTTGCTAAGAAATGTGGTATCACCGTATGCTGTGTGCACGAGGCGTAGATCTAGCATTAGTTAGGTTGACTTGTATGAAGTACATTTATTGGTGTGTCACGTATTGTACTCGTATTTATAATAAAATCATGGACTCCCTAAATAGGGCATTCGCTGTTATATTGGATGAATCAAACAGTATATGCCCCAAATTTTATCATTGCATGAATAGTCATTAGAGAATAATTGGATGGACAAAATGTATTGTACGTTTAACAACGCTTTTTAAAACATGAAATACAAAAAACGGTTGTGGATCTAGGTTTTCGAAAATTTGGTGGGGAGGGGGAGTTTACAAATGTTTCCTTGGTGAGTTTATACCAAATTTCCCATTAGATTTTCGGTAAAAGGGAAAATTTCCATTCGTCTCTACGTCCTTCTAAATCAGCCATTGATTTGTTGAACACTTGTTTGCCGAGGTCTAGAGGTTATCAATGTATACACTTAGGCCAGTAAGCAGTACAAGCTTGTATTTCTGTGGGCAGCGATGAACCGCCACGCCTGTATCACCTGTGTGCTACCCACGCGGAAACTTACCTGCCCTCTCTGGAACGATAAGATAACACTAGAGATAAATAACTCTCCACGTAGATCACAAAATATGCTGGCCAAGCGGGTCCTACCAATTCATATTTTTAACCAAAGTTTATGGATTGGCGTAGGTGTTTTTTTACTTCTTACCTACTGGTCACTCTTAAAATCATACAACTTTTCATTGCTCGGTAAATATTTATGGATATTCATAGATATTTTGATATTTTAGAGTGGCTTCACAAACTTGTTGCGGTTAAAAACAAGGCAGTTGCGGTTTATCTGATTGACAGAATCTTGACTCGCATTGGCCGTATAAGTTAAGTTTGATTCTGAGAGTCGGTGAGACTACTAAAAAGATCAGATATGCAATACTCTTTATTAAGAATGGCATTCCTTATTTAAGATATTGTCATGCTTTGCCAGATTACTAAGGCCAAACTAGTGAGCGTTTACCTATACAATTCTACGCAACTTTTAAGGAGAGAGGGTGGTGCTAAGCGGGTTCTTAAATAAGAGGGCAATATCGCTGAGACTACGATTCAGTGTTTGAGATATAATATATCAAGTGAAAGGCATTTTTATTCTTTATCAAATGAAGTTAACACGATTATGATTAATTGAGACATACAGTTTAGTAAACGAAAGACCCGTGTAGAAAATAAACGAATAAGCTTTATTGATATATAATTATTTATTACAAGGTTATTGGCGAAGTACTTTTAGGTAGCATTTAATTCACTTTTTTACCGTCGACATCCTAATCAATAATGTGTTTGCAACTCTGAAACTTTGTATGATATGGAGATATATTACATACATATTGATGGAACTGTATCTCATACTTTTGTTTAACTCATGGTCTTCACCTCTTTTTCCATAATAAAGAAACACGCAGGGTATTTTTTCCATTTACTTTTTCTATATATTTTTAATGGACAGGGATCTATATCACAGCAACTACCGGTACACTTACCGGGACTTATTTTTAACAGAAAACAATTTTTGTCCTTTGTGTTTATATGACTCTTTCTGTAACATGGCAAAGTCTTTCCATTGCCATCTGGTATGGGATTCATTATCATTTCTATGATGTACTATCAGTTCTTGTCTTCAGTCTCCAGTGAACACAGTCTCCAATATCTCACGGGGTGTTTGAGCCAGTGTGCCTAACCTTTTAATATAACTTTATAGAAATTAATTCAGTGAAGTTAGTGCCACTAATATTAGATTAACAGTGTTTAGTGTGTTTTGTTTTGTTTTATATTTTTTTAAATTTTCATCTTGTACAGTGATACAGATTAAATCAGATGTTTTTGTACGTGAATGATAATTTCAGCTTCCTCTTTAAATGTAGAAATTGTGTTTAGTAGCGTCGGATATGAATAATAATAACTGCAAGGAAATGTTTTCTCATGTGTTCTATATTTACTTACAGCTTTGACATATGGCCAAAACAGAGGTGGTGATAAATTGTGAGTATTCAGCAATTTCTTATTACATAAAAAAGCTTTTCATCCGTAGTTTTTAGTTGATGTATGCAAGCAAGTTCTGTCAAATGATTGACTACTCGTAATATAATACCAGTGTGCCCATGGTTGTTTGAATGGAAAATTCACGCGGCTCTTTCCTTTGCTCTTTAATCATTTCCGGCATAGCAGTATCCTTTATACATGTTTGATTAATTATAACTTGTTGCTGCCCAGTGACCTCAATAGACCACAAGATGTTTCAGATTTCCAAATTTTAGCCCACAGAACAGAAATCATGGTGAATTTGATAAAAAATATAATAATTATTTTTCTACTGTGTTCATCCTTTCTGTAGATATGAATGAACTCCCACTGTTATTTATGGGGCTCAGTAAAAATAAAAATCGTCTACACCAAAAATTCTCATCTGGAACCCCTTCAGATTCATTTATCTGAATTCCCTCAGATTTTCTTGGATTTTCTTGGATTTTGTGGCTGGGGAACCCCTAAGCCGTCACAGTTACTGGTGCTTTTCCATGTGATTGAACATGATGATATATGGAAAATAGCAATACATGTATTGGAAAAGCACATGAGTCAAAGAAACATGGTCTCAAAGTCCACTTCTACTTTCAGGCCCTATGAGGAAAGGACGGGCGGGATCTCGAGTCAAAACTTGCAAAAGGAAATTGAAAGCCTCAAGCAGAGAATAGACGAGCTGGAGCGTGGGTGAGTGCCAGGTCTCTACCCCTTTGGGTGGCCTTTTTTTTCTTGTTCTTTTTTTTTTACAGACAATCCCATACACTGACTTTTTTGTCTGTTTATGGACACAACAATAGTATGTAGGCACTGTATATTCAGCTGTGCTTGTAGATAAGTTTGTTTTTAAGTATTTTAATTGTACATTGCTTCTGTATATAAATGTGTATTTATGCACCGATTAGTTTGCATTATCTAAGATATGTTAAGACATAATTTACGGACTAGTTAGAACCTAATTCAACATCATTTGGAGAACTACAATGGGATTGTTCTATCAAATAGAATTTTGTATTTTTTTCGATGGGATATGATTGGATATTTTTTTTTATAGAAATCAAGATCTGCCTTATTGGTTTATTTGGCCACAAGGAAATGTTTTATTGTTTAAAAAATACTTGATGGGAAGAATATTTTCTTCAACAACGTTTTGCAAGAAAACCATGCTTTAAAAAAAAAGGGAAAAAAAAGATTATGCTTTTTGGGTCAATTTTGACATTGAAATAAATCCTGAAGGTCTCTTTAAAGACGGCATCTTCGTTTCCCCATTCGTCTCATTTCCATTTTTCCAAAACTATGAAATCGACCAATTTTTGTTTCAAAGCTATGTATTCCCAAAAGAGTAGGAGTTGGAAGTTCGTGTTTGTATTCAAACTTTTGCTATGGCAATTTTACTCTTTTCATATATTTTGTGTATTTTTGTCTCTTTAAGTCTATGTGACTGTTCCCTTTATCTTTCCGAAATGTTACCCTTTCCCTTTTCACGACCCAGTGAAGGCAGCCCAGTGATTCCTGACACTATTTTTTTTAAATACCTTTTTGTCAAAAAAGATATTCACTTATTCTGTAGGACAACATTAAATCATTTTTCCAAAAACTAAAAAAAAACAAAAAAAACTAAAAACTAACAAAATCATTTTTCCTAAGATGTTTGCCCCGAAAGAACAATTTTTTTTATTTTGCGGAAAATAATTGAGGAAAAAAATAATTTAATTCATGTACAGCCCTTCGGTTAAAATAATTACTCACAAAAGAGCATATAGTTTTTCAAATTATCTAATAGATCTGGATAGAATTATCAGATACAGTCTGTTTAACCTTTACCGAAAAGTCATCAGAACATAGCAATCACGAATAGCAATGAAAACAGTTTTTCTACTCCTTTCTTCAAGATATAATTACCATTTACCAAATTCAAGAGGCTTTTCCATACACGTTATACGTGTTCTCCTCAGTCCCTGGGCTGTCTCACTGTGGCCCCTGTGTGTGTGCGTGCGCTAGGGTCACCCGTCCGTATTGTTTCAGGTCGTATTACATTGCCGGTGCGGATGGTGGGATAAGGTGAGAACCTCCACAGCGGTATAATCAACCACTCCACACACTCATACATAACACTCGCCACCTGTGTGATGACCCCTTCGTAGTCTGTCTGCTTGCTTTCTACACCTTTGTTGATGTTATTTTTTTTAAGTACTTTTATGTCTTTGTTTGCATCGGAATGGTCAGCGTTTTAAAAAGCTGTTTTAATTAGGAAACCAAGACCTTTAGGAGTTGGCGCAGATTGTTAACCATCAGTGTACCTGTCCAGCTGGTGGAGCAATCAGAAAAAAAAGTTTTAATGACCCCCCCCCCTACATGTAGAATTGCTTTGGTTATCCTAATATATAAAAAGGAGGGCGTTTGTAGTACTGTTCTTTTCAAATGTAAGTAGATCCACTAGAAAAATGCAAAAGTTAATCGAAACTGTGCGTCTTTCTTTTCATATTTTGCGTATCATTAATTTTGTTTATTTTCCTTTTTATATTTTAAATGTTGGTATGGGTTTAATACAACAGCAGAGCTTATCATAACAATTGGAATTTCTCTGGTGCAATATAACCGCAAAATCTACACACAAGTTGTGTGTATATATAATAGCAATACCCGGTAGTTGTGTTATTATGCTTTAATTGTCAAAATATTTCTTGCAGCATCCATCCTCAAACTCTTTGTTTTATTCATGTCCCAGTTAATTTGATCAAGAAAAAATAAAGACAATTATATCTCTATAGCTCGGCATTATATTGTTAAACTGAATGCAAAAGAGATTTGATGTTCGTTTGTAGCCCGCCTGTTTGTTGTTTCAAATCCGCTGACTGGAAATACGACCATGGTACAAATAGACAGACAGGAGGGCTGATAAAAGATATAACTATGTAAAACGTGGCTTGTTCTCTCTGAGGATGCTATGATTATGTAATGTGATGCATAGTGTAGATATGCTGCATGACAGCTGGTATGCATATGAGCACATGAACTAATATATTTCCCAGTTTAAACTTTTATTTCGTATCATTCTTCAGCGTTTTATAGTTTTTAGAGTACCGGTATTATAGAAGAACATAAACAGTGGTAAAGATATAAATAGATTTTTTTTTTAAATGGATAGAAAAATAACATTTTTTTGAAACATTTTTCATTGCATTTTCATGTGTTACATGTTCTCCCAGGTCGGTCACAAAGTATTTTATTGGTGTTTAAGATGAGCGGGCGGCATCTATCAATAAAGCAACATTTGTTTCACGCGAGGTTTATAGAATAATAATGTACTCCATAGTGTAACATGATGTCTGAAATTTCTCGCCTTTTTATTTATTTACTTATTTTTATTTTTGAGTAAGAATTGTATTCAAAAGTAATAATAGATTACTGGAGAACAAAACGCATAATTATAATATAGGAATTTATTTTCAAAATTTAACATATATATGAATATGCTTTCAAAATTTTACAATTACTAGCTCAGCAATAGAGAAGGCAGGAAGAAAAATAGGATGAAATCACCATCCAGCTTTCTACTCAGATGATCTAATAATCATGCATCATGCATCTTAATTACTTCAAACGCATGTCAGCCCTTACAGCATGGTTTGTAATCAGCAATGCTTCCGCCTGAGATTGCATGAAAAAAGCACATCGTTTTAATAACTTGTTGGATAATACTGCATGGTTAACAAGTTTTGTTATTTCTTTTAAATGTAAGTGTTTCTTTTGATTCAATTTACTATAATTGTTTGTTATTTGTGGGCCCCAAGGCCCGCAAATCTAGCCAGGGCAAGGAACGACAGTAAAAGCCGAGTCGTGACGTCACTACCCGCCTATATCTTACATAGTAAAAAACCCTCAGACAGGGCATTTGTTCACCAAATTCAGAGGTATTTCTGATGGTGCTACGGCCTAAAAAAATATATCAATATATGTGAAAACATCTCAACCTGTGAAGTTAAGCGTAAGGGAAAGAAATATTCAGTATTAATACGTTTTCGAGGCCTTTTTCTGAGTCCGATTTTACAGAAAACCGCCTGCCAGCCTCTCGGGTCGGCGGGAAGAGGAGGCTTGGCCCGTCGACCAATCAGCGTTGTTCATTCGATCACGTGACTTTCGGCCTTGAACTTGTGAATATTTAATGAGGCGTCGACCAATCAGCGCCCTCCTCTCGATCACGTGACATCTCATTTGCATATCGCTGTCGGGGCCATCGACCAATCAGCGTCCTCCTTTCGTACCACGTGATATCCGCGGGCTTTGAGCAGGACGAAGAAGAACCCGGCGGCCATGCTGTCCCCGACTTATGCACCCGTATTTAGACACGAAATCGGCCTTCCTTCACGAAAACCTGCTGTCCAGACATTCGTGTGGACCTCTATATTAGCATCGCATAGATTATTTTTAATCAAATATGGATTTAACTTTGTGATCAAGAAAATGCTGCGGGTCGGACTCGCGGAGGCGAAGAGATGACAGTGACAGTCATCTCCCCGGGCTCGCCGGGTCGATACGGGGTAGTCCTCCTCCTCACGCCTGAATTTCTGGATTTAATCAAGTTCTACACGTTTAATTATGGATCTACGCATACTAACGCATGAAGGAGTCTGGGAGGATAAACATGCGTTTGTATCGACTGCCAAAACAAAACATTGGATCGATCGGACACGGGGAGGCTTCAGCCTTGACACAGTAAGCAGACTGAGCCGGGTCGGACACTGGCAATCTAAAAAATAATTATTTTAGGCCTTATTACCCCTACCAAAATGAAAGTGATGTAGATATCTATGTTCCCATATATCTAAGGGTCATATATATCATATAGTTTTTGCATTTTAGGCCTGGAAACGCTTGCAATAATATTTTACAGATGGTATGAAAAAATTACTGGACTCAGGCTCAGATAGGCTAGGCCTAAGCCTCCTGCAACACTGTCAATGTATAATGGAGGCTCCGAAAGCAATTATTAATGATCCAAAGATTAAAAGATTTGAGAAATTGTCACTATAGTGTCATTTTTTCTTACCTACCATCAAAATATTCAATCTGAACTTTAATATGTCTAGGCCTAAGTCACTGTCATTCCCATTCAATGTTAAAACATAGCCGTCACACTGTCAATAAGTTCTCTGGTGCTGTCAGACCAAAATACTCGATAAATATTGAAACCTGGGCCCACAATGGCAAGCATATATGAAATATATGATGGCACGCTTCTTGTTGTATTAGTTATAGGAATTAAGAAAGACTGCAGAGTTGAGAGTGTTCATCGACGTAGAGCTAAGGCAAACTCACTGAGGTGACGCTGAGATTTAGAGTGCCTGTCTCTAGCCTGACCTCCAGGAAACGACAAATGTACAATAGCCCTACATTTTAAAACCTTCCAGAACAAAATACACATATCGTTAAGAAATATCGCGGAACCCATCGTGGCAGTAATGTTCATTTTACTTTTCTGTATTTTTACATTTTACCTTGTTGAAATTCTTTATTAATGCACTCAAATTGACACATGTTCATCAAGTTGGCTTTTGAGAAGCGTGTTATATAATCAGCCAGTCCACTGGCTCCCCGGCCACATTTGAAATTATTATATAATTTAAGCGGGACCATTATATGGCTACTGCTATCCAGGACCTAGACCTTCATTTTTTCCCATTTGAATTTAGAGGAAAAGATATTGAACATTTCCAATCGTCAGCGGGATTTATTTGACATTCATAAGTTAGATATTACTGGCCACCTGTTGTCTAACAACAGTTGTTGTTATGGTTGACAGACCAGACTCTATTAACCCCATTTACCAATTTTGCTGAGTCATTTAATGGAGACTACACCTGTGGCAGGATGGCGCACCAGGTGGCCATTGAGAAATATTGAGAGATTTTTTCATTATCATTATATCTTTTTTTTATTTCAACAACTTCACGTACTATAGGAAAACATACAGAGGTTGACAGTACAACCCTGAATACGAGGTGGGTGTCAAAAAATTACTGCCCGAGGCCGTTAGGCTGAGGGCAGTAATTTTTCTGACATCCCACCGAGTATATAGGGTTGTACTGTCAACCGAGGTAAGTTTTCCTTATATTATATACCATATTTCGTAAGTTATAAGCAAAAGAGAAAGGAAATTGCCAGTGGAGCAAAGTGGGCAGTATTCCAATGTATTGATTATGCACACACTTTGACTGGTGTCAAGCAGTTTTCCCTAATATTCATTATTTTCTTTTAAATTAGGATTCTATCACTATCTCCATTCAATTAGACTGCATTATTTTACCTGAAATTAAAAAAATAATCATGCAAATCCATTCAGAATTCACAAAATAAGGAGAAAAACATTTTACACAGTAAAGCAAGGTGGGCAGTATACACGAATACTGCCCACTGTGCCAATACACCAAAAATACTGAATGGCAGTGTCCAGTTAGTATTCATCATGTATTTTGGCATTGGTATATAATATATTGATTATCTTGTTCTCAACGATCCAGTTGTATTTTGTGATTATAATGAAGGACACCGAGATGAACAAGGTGAAAAATATAAGTAGTAGTTTCAAGTATATAACCCAGAACTTCTTTTCTTTGCTTGGTCGCTTTAAACTATTTTTAATCTCATAGGATGATGATGAAAGGATAGAAATGGTGCTTTGGGGAATTTTAAGGATTTGTAGATGTTTTGGCTGTTTTAGAGCCTAAAATAATCAGGCAAATTAATTTTCTCCTCAATGATGGTAGTCCTGAATCGGAACGTTTCCAGGTATTTTTGTGGCCGAAATTAGTATGTAGATGCAAAGGATACCGTACAACAGCTATCCGTGGTAGGGAGAATTAATGTTGGTTCTTGGAATACAAGAAGTCTCGCACAGATCATACTTTCTCCTTTTGAGTCTCACGCCCATTCATGCTGAAACACAGTCGTGATGAATTCATGTCTGTGAAACCTTTCTGTGTGCTGCAAATTGATTCCCAAGGCGACGATTAAGACGTCGAACATGTCAGGCCAAAATGATGTTAAGCAATCAGTTAAGAGCAGTTCTTTAATTAATGGGATATTTTTCTATAAATTCTGCTATCAATCATGAATCAGCTCTTTTATTTTGATTTTGTTAAATCTGAAAAAAAATTCTGAATGGACGTTAAACTCTTACAGAATGATCATCGTCATTGTATCGGCATCTTCATGTATGATGTTGTAGAAAGTTCCTGTTGGTTTTACAGTATTAACCTGTCATTAATTTCTTGTTTCTAATTTTTCTCTCTAGAAAAAAGAAGTACCCGGAGGTGGAGTTTCTTTCATACAAAGACAGGAAACGAATACTGGTAAGTTTGATATCATGATATTGTATGCAGATAATATATCACCTTTTTTTAATCTTTTTTTTTTCACGCTGTTCTTTCTCAAAGCAGTCCAAAGACCTTATGAAATATCTAACTTGTGCAGTTTAATGAATATCGAATGATTACTAGGGTTCGAAATTAACGTCAGCCCGTCAGCCCCAGGCTGATTGTCTTGAGTCAGGGCTAATACTTTTTGAGAAAATTACATTAAAATCAGCCCGGATTTTTCACACTTGCAATAGTTTTCCTTATGTCCGGACTGACAGCATGAAAAGTTCATTTCGAACACCTGGCATCATTACGTTACCGTACATTACAATGTCGGGCATAAAGGGACCCAAACCCAAACATGGAAACTGAGATAGCAATATAGTTATGTACCAAGATTCCAACTAGGGAAAAGTATTAGCCATGAAAAATCAGCTTAAACCTCAGTAGAATTCCATAAAACTTTGCAATATTTCCATTTGCTTTAAGAGGTTGGAAGATATTTCAGGGATTATTTCTGAGTAAGTCATGCGCGAAGCTGATATACCACCAACTATATATACATAAGGGCGACTTCATCCTCGAAAGTTCAGAATGTACTGGTACATTGAACGTGAAAATATTCCATGGGGAACAATAATTATTGCGTTTTACAGCTGACAAATTTATTGATTATACTTATATTTATTGGTCACATACATGCTGAATACACCCTGTCTGTAAACAGAGGCCAACAGCTGATCCCATCACATCACGAATGACTGACACCGTACCATAAGGCTTAACGATTTTTGGTCGTTTTTATAGTGATAGACATACAGGAATTTCATAAAACATAAACCACCAGTGGTTATCTTTATTCATTCGCCGACTGCCTGGATGTTTGCTATGCTTTTCACTTTCAAAAAAGAGGGATAAAGAATGTCAAAATTAATGTAGTGAGGGTTATCAAGTTTAGATCTGTACATCTAATTCCACATCTTTTTAGACTGTTAAAGGTTACGGGCCTTTATGGAATTAAGAAACATCTTTTGAGAACCAGCTAAAATATTAATCAATAGTACATATTGTGGACTCATCCTTCAGGTTTGGGCTAAATATCCACCCGTAGTGAATATTGTGCTTCATTCTCTAAAGTGGGGATTTTGGGAGTGACGGATTTGATAGTCTGTTCTGCCTAGCACTACCACACCAAGTGTAAGTTACACTTGGGTGTTGCCGTCTTCATAACATGCAGATTTTTCTTTAATGTGCAGTGCACTTCACATACAAGTGACGTCTTCGTCCAGAGGTGTCTGTCTCATAAAAATTTATTAAAACTGATCATTTCCCTGGTGTTTAAGATAGATTTGCTGCGTTCTAATCCTATACCGTAAGAATAAGCTTGAATATCACATTTCTAAAACAACCCACATCCCGTTTTAATATTTCTCTTTCAATCATCCACAAATTAGGACCAACCTCTTTTTCCACCAGGCCTGCATAGGTTTTACCTTAGCAATAAGGAGTTGTGAGATTTCATGGATTTTTAGGCTCACATTCTTACTAGGGAAATTGTAGTAGCGATATGTTTAAGAGTATTAGAATTTATGTCACAAGAGCGAAAACACTGACATACCTTTTGGGGTCAAATGCATTTACTTTTTCCCAAGGAAGTCTTGAGGGAGAGGATAGGCATATCGACAGGGAAAGAGCAAATATACATGGGAATTGCCAAATATTAACAAAAAAAGTATTGCATCGTGAGCGTTTTGAGGTATCAGGTGGTTTGTAGGGTCTCACCTGGTTGACAGTCTTGTGATAAAAATCACGATAGTTGGTGTTGGGTTCGTGGGTTCCCCCTGTTGGATATACTTATTATTTTATTTATCAGGAATGAAAGTCTCCCAGTTTTTCCTGGATTTCCAGTTTTTATTTCCAAAGTTTTCATTCAAATTCTATTTACATTGCATAGTAGATATGCGTCATTTAAAGTACATGCTGTAATGCTTCAGTCCCATTGCTATATAACTCAGTTTAGTGTACCCAGAAAGACTGAAACCACTCCACTCTTCCATGGCCATTTCCAGTTTTTACTGGAACCCTTTAGCCCTACCCTGTCCCGTTCAAAGTTCCCAGTTTTTACTGGAAGTGAGGGTACTGGCTGTCTGGGGTGAGGTATTAGGCAAGTGTCCCCCAGTGCGTGGCCCTGTATCAGGTTACAAGACCAGCACTACTGAACACTGGAGGAGGGGAGGGGGGTGTAATAGGAGGGAAGGAGGGGGTTGCTCTGGAAAACTTAAAGGGGAGGTTGTATTTTCAAGATTATACAAGATCAGTGTGTTAAAGATTTTTCAGTTTTTTGTCACTGGCGACTTTCAACCCTGTATATAGTAGATTGGCGGGTCTTTCAGGTAATGAGTGGCACAGGGTTCGTTGGGTTCCCGTAATGGACATACCTATAGTATAAATGTGTGTCTTTCAGGTAATGAGTGGTGCAGGGTTCGTGGGGTCCCCTTGATGGACATACTTATAGTATAAAGGCATGTCCTTCATGTGACGAAAGGTGCAGGTTACGGGGGTCCCCTTAATAGAAATACTTATAGTATAAAGATGCATCTTTCAGGTAATGAGTGGCGCAGGGTTCATTCAGTTCCCATAATGGACATACTTATAGTATCAAGGCGTGTCTTTCAGGTAATGAGTGGCGCAGGGTTCGTTGGGTCCCCTTGATGGACATACTTATTATATAGTAGAGCGGTGTGTCTTTCAGGTGACGGGTGGTGCAGGGTTCGTTGAGTTCCCATAATGGACATACTTATAGTATAACTGCGTGTTTTCAGGTGACGGGTGGCGCAGGGTTCGTGGGGTCCCATCTAGTTGACAGACTCATGGTCCAAGGACACGAAGTGACTGTCGTAGACAACTTCTTCACCGGCCGTAAGAGGAACATAGAACACTGGATCGGACACGAGAACTTTGAAATCCTCAACCATGATGTCGTCAACCCACTGTACATTGAAGGTGAACTTAGTATTTCATGGATATGAGTATTCACATGATTGTAATTACTTTTACTATTAAGCGTTGTAACTGATGACCCTATCCAAATATTAAAGAAATATTCCTAGTTGTCCAAATGATGTGGTGACACAAACGCATAGAATTGTAACGCAAAAAGACAAAGTTTGGAACAGGATGCCAATCAGCCTATCAAGTCAGAGTTGGAACTTTGGTTAGAATAACATACTTATATAATATACTTCAATTAAATATCATGTTTTAGCAGGCATAAGCAATTTCTGAGTTAGAATAAAACCTAAAAGTGGTACTATAAACACGAGATTGCATTTAATCTCCAATAGTATCAGTATGAGTTTCAGCACTGCATTATTCAGATATGGAATACTTGAACGGTCTCAAACTTTGTATCCTTGTATTTGTAGTTGACCAGATCTACCACTTGGCGTCGCCAGCGTCGCCGCCTCACTACATGTACAACCCGATCAAGACTATCAAAACGAATACATTGGGCACCATCAATATGTTAGGTAATTGTCAGAACCCTTTTCGGGTCCAGTCCGTTAAGCTCTTTTGATACTGCTAATTTCAACGATATACTTAGTAACGATAATGTATTAAAACCCTTGAACGACCCCCACCCGCTGCATATGGGCGTCATTAATGGAATACCCCTTGTCAGCAATTTCTAAAGGGAAGACATATACATCCATAATAATGTTGTGTCTCAAAGAAAACAATTGGATTTATTTAACAAATAACTTTACCTGAAGCCCTATACTATAAAGTGATGAATGTTATATGATTTCGATTTTATTCAAAATATATTTAATTAATCATCATTCAGGTTTGGCCAAACGTGTCCATGCAAGGCTATTGTTAGCATCAACATCCGAAGTTTATGGAGGTAGGCGTTTCTTGATTTTTCAAATACCATTTATTCTTTTTAATCAGCCCATAGAGGTACATAATTTTAACAGTGTTATTCTGAGCAGGGTTAAAGGGTACAAAGGTCATCAAGGTTATGCTCAGATATGGAGTTGATCTGGGTGTACCATTGGTTTCAATGACAGGGGACCTCAAAGTGGTGGCTCAGAACACCTCATTTCCTGTTTACTAGAATTGTGAAGGTCCTTTTTATATTTTAGTTTTACCCAAGCGCTAGTGATTACAGTTGGCCTAGTGTAAGAAGGTATAGGTATATGTATTAGGCAAGTCTATCATGACAGGTGAGAGTGGCCTTGACATCAGGTAAACAAGTGGATTAACAGACTCACCTGCATTGCAGGCAGCCATGTGGAACCAGGTGGAACCTGTGGCCAGGACTGACCACAGCCATGGTGGATACCTATAGTATGGGGGTAAGGGGGTGAAGAGGGTGGAGAGGGTGGAGAGGGGTTAGGCAAGGGTTAGGCAAGGGTTAGTGTGATGTCGGAACTAGTTTTTGTAAATGACGTGAATAGGCGAAGTTCTCGTTATATTATAACGGTATCAATGTGCCATATAATGATAAAGGTGATTAACGTTATGAGCTTGTGTATATCTCTAATTAATGTGGAGAACGGGGCTAGTGCGTGTAAGGATTGAAGCAACCGATTGAAGAAAAGAAACAAAAAAATAATGATACATCTCATAAGTTTATCCTCAGTAAGCATGAAGTTCATTCGTGGTCACATAAAAATACATTAGAATAAGATAATTGTTTTTTCTTTCCATTGTTATATCTTCCTCGGGTCATAAAGAATAAGGTAGAATTTTGAAATACAAGGGTAATCATTTTCATCCAAATGATAACACATAAAAGACTTTATTTCCGGAGGATTTTACTGAGATAATCATTTCCATTTATTCAGCGTGAATTGAAAAAACTGTTGTTCTGAAAATGATATGTTTCTTCATTACTATAATAAATTATGAATTACATAATGAATTATGTCATAAATTAGATCATGAATACTATTATTCTTCGCGTTGTATTAAGTTTCACAAATGGTATAAAGTTTGATAGGCGAAGTATAGGATGGCTGTTTCTTTCAACAAGTGAAAGAGCAAGTTCACCCTATTATCACACATTTAATCCCCTGGTTCCTGTCCTATGCTTGGAGACTGGATGCATGGGTTTTCTTGTGAGTGGAGATTTTAGTTACATTTAGTTACATGTAGATGTGTTCTATGGCCTTTGACAATTCTTTTATTAGAATGGATTTTGTGTTGTTATAATTTTTTTTTTAAATACCCTAAAGGTATTTTACATAATTGTATTATAAGTTTACATGTATTTTGCTTGTATTCATGTTATTTGGTTAAAATTTACAAGTTCCAGGATAGTTAAAACAATAATAAACAACTTTGAGTTTTGGGCAACTCTAGTAGGAGAGTGTGGAACCCAGGTGGAAGTCAATTGCCTCTCATGCTATTAGCTGACCGGCAGACCAGAACAGAGGTGTCAAATCCCTACATTCTATTGTTATGGTGTGCCAAATGAGAAAAAGTTCACAATTTTGAATTTGTATGACATTTTTTCTCATTCCAGCATTTACAGAAGGTCATCAGACAAATTTGTCAGCATGACGGCCATGTTTTTAAGATACGTTAAGTGCCAAAAAATGACATCAAAATTTTTTATTTTCAAGAAATTTCTTTTCACTTCCAAGTTTTAGACAAGGTCACCAGACATGTTTATCAGTATGGCGGCCATGTTTTCATTCTGCGCCAAGTGTCCAAAAATGACTTCAAATTTTTTTATTTTCGAGAAATTTCTTTTCACTTCCAAGTTTTAGACAAGGTCACCAGACATGTTTATCAGTATGGCGGCCATGTTTTCATTCTGCGCCAAGTGTCTAAAAATGACTTCAAATTTTTTTATTTTCGAGAAATTTCTTTTCACTTCCAAGTTTTAGACAAGGTCACCAGACATGTTTATCAGTATGGCGGCCATGTTTTCATTCTGCGCCAAGTGTCCAAAAATGACTTCAAATTTTTTTATTTTCGAGAAATTTCTTTTCACTTCCAAGTTTTAGACAAGGTCACCAGACATGTTTATCAGTATGGCGGCCATGTTTTCATTCTGCGCCAAGTGTCCAAAAATGACTTCAAATGTTTTTATTTTCGAGAAATT
This sequence comes from Lepidonotus clava, assembly GCA_936440205.1. Taxonomy (NCBI): domain Eukaryota; kingdom Metazoa; phylum Annelida; class Polychaeta; order Phyllodocida; family Polynoidae; genus Lepidonotus; species Lepidonotus clava. Next base: position 5,456,627 of record OW387148.1, read on the forward strand.
TCTTTTCACTTCCAAGTTTTAGACAAGGACATTAGACATGTCTTGTTAGCATGGCGGCCATGTATTTATGATGCGCCCAGTGTATAGAAATCACTTCAAAATTTTTGATTTTTAAGAAATTTCTTTTCACTTCCAAGTTTTAGACAAGGTCATCAGACATGTTTGTTAGCATGGCGGCCATGTTTTTATGATGCGCCAAGTGCACAAAAATGACTTCAAATTTTTTTATTTTTGAGAAATTTCTTTTCACTTCCAAGTTTTAGACAAGGTCATCAGACATGTTTATCAGCATGGCGGCCATGTTTTTATGATGTCCCAAGTGTCCAAAAATGACTTCAAAATCTTTTATTTTCAAGAAATTTCTTTTCACTTCCAAGTTTTAGACAAGGTCACCAGACATGTTTATCAGTATGGCGGCCATGTTTTCATTCTGCGCCAAGTGTCCAAAAATGACTTCAAAATTTTTTATTTTCGAGAAATTTCTTTTCACTTCCAAGTTTTAGACAAGGTCACCAGACATGTTTATCAGTATGGCGGCCATGTTTTCATTCTGCGCCAAGTGTCCAAAAATGACTTCAAATTTTTTTATTTTCGAGAAATTTCTTTTCACTTCCAAGTTTTAGACAAGGACATTAGACATGTCTTGTTAGCATGGCGGCCATGTATTTATGATGCGCCAAGTGTATAGAAATCACAACATTTTTGATTTTTAAGAAATTTCTTTTCACTTCCAAGTTTTAGACAAGGTCATCAGACATGTTTGTTAGCATGGTGGCCATGTTTTTATGATGCGCCAAGTGCACAAAAATGACTTCAAATTTTTTTATTTTCGAGAAATTTCTTTTCACTTCCAAGTTTTAGACAAGGTCATCAGACATGTTTATCAGCATGGCGGCCATGTTTTTATGATGTCCCAAGTGTCCAAAAATGACTTCAAAATTTTTGATTTTCAAGAAATTTCTTTTCACTCCCAAGTTTTAGATAAGGACATCAGACATGTTTGTTAGCATGGCAGCCATGTTTTTATGATGCGCCAAGTGCACAGAAATGACTTCAAAATTTTTGATTTTCAAGAAATTTCTTTTCACTTCCAATTTTTAGACAAGGTCATCAGACATGTTTATCAGTATGGCGGCCATGTTTTCATTATGCACCAAGTGTCCAAAAATGACTTCAAAATCTTTTATTTTCAAGAAATTTCTTTTCACTTCCAAATTTTAGACAAGTACAGTAGACATGTTTTGTTAGCATGGCAGCCATTTTTTTATGATGTCCCAAGTGCACAAAAATGACTTCAAAATTTTTTATTTTCAAGAAATTTCTTTTCACTTCCAAGTTTTAGACAAGGTCATCAGACATGTTTATCAGTATTGCAGCCATGTTTTTATGTGGGCCAAGTGCACAGAAATGACTTCAAAATCTTTGATTTTCAAGAAATTTCTTTTCACTTCCAAGTTTTAGACAAGGTCATCAGACATGTTTGTTAGCATAGCGACCATGTTTTTATGATTCGCCAAGTGCCCAAAAATGACTTCAAAATTTTTGATTTTCAAGAAATTTCTTTTCACTTCCAAGTTTTAGACAAGGTCATCAGACATGTTTATCAGCAAGGCGCCCATGGTTTTATGATGCGCCAAGTGCACAGAACAAATATATGATCAACTTATCTATTTCGAACTTTAGTAGTTCCTTTTTCATTAACATGCGAAGAATCTCGTTATTTTAATAACGATTTTAGGTTTTAAACGAGATTATACAGTTGCACTTGTAAAGTAACATCATATCCTTTATATAGACCCCAAGGAGCACCCGCAGACTGAGGATTACTGGGGGCACGTAAACCCCATCGGGCCCCGCGCGTGTTACGACGAGGCCAAGCGCGTGGCAGAAACCATGTGTTACGCCTACGCCAAACAAGTATGCTCATTAACAGTCTTTAGAGGAAAACTTTATTTTACAAAAAGTATTGCTTTTCAGATTTTACAAAATCAAATGATTCACAAGAGCTGCGTGCCAGACTTTGAATTGATCTTTTACCCCGATTTCTTAATTCTTAAAGTATATTTTGATTATACCCATGCATAGTAACTGTAAACCGTAAATCGAGAATTTTACCCAATACTATTACTAACCACTGCAGTTAGCTGTACCTCTCTCTGATCCCTTTACGCTTGATGAAAGTGAACTATATTTATGTATTTTGATTGTAAATACTTTTACTATCAGTTGTTCCGTCTGTCGCCAACGTTTCAGTGTTTTATAATTCAGTGATGCCATTTTGCCCACTTTCCGGATTTTTTTATCAGTCCAGTAGGAAATCCAAATCTCATTTTCCATTTTCTAAATCACTATTTTTATATTTGAGAGCATTCCCATACCAATTCTAAGCCTTTAAATAGGACTTTAAGGTTTTTCTTGTGAAAAGCTTAACCCTTTAAAACATAAAAATCCAGAAATATCCTTCGTACTTTTTCGGATTTTGAATCCCTTCTTAGTGGCATCTCTGTTCATTCACACTTGGGGGGGGGGGGGAGAGAATAAGATGATACTGCATCTTTTTTTAAAAAAAAGTTTTACTATGTATTTGTCAGTCTGTCGTAAAGATGTCATTGTTTTAGTTGATTTCTTCCCCAGGACCGTGTGCAGGTTCGAGTGGCACGTATCTTTAACACCTTCGGGCCGAGGATGCACATGGCCGACGGGCGGGTGGTCAGTAACTTCATCCTGCAGGCCCTGCAGAACGAACCCATTACCGTGAGTACTGCCAACAATATTACAAGGTCAATATTACCGGTACACTAAGATATGTAACTCTGACCGTCACATACAGGTTTTTCGTGACGTCGTCGATGATGGCGCCCCCGACGGGTGTCCATGAAAACCAATATAAAATATTCTACTTTTGGGGCCGTCCACAAATGACGTCATGCTATTTTTTACCTTTTTTGACCCCCCTCCCCCCCTTGTCATGTTTTGTCATGTGACCCTTGACCCCCCCTCTAAAAATGACATCATATGGAGGGGACCCCCCACCCCCAAATTGCAGAAGTAGTATAAAAAGGATTGGTTTATTTTGGGGTAGGAACACGGCTGTCCATTAGAAAATCTTGCGATCTTAACTGAAAATAAAAAAAATCAGCCTTCAATTTCCCAACCTGATCTAAAAATGACTTGCAAATTCTCGGAAAATTAAAAATTGTTCAACATGATGTCATGCACCACATGACCCCCCCTCCCCCCCTTGTCATGCTTGGTCATGCAAACATAAACCCCCCTCCCCCCCTGCTGCATGACGTCATTTATGGACCGCCCCTATGTCCTTTTCACCCTTTTCCGTAATGTGCTGCCATTTATGAAGTCAGGAAAAAGACAGTAATGGCTTGAAAAGACTCTCATAGGGGGCAGTGCCAAAGCTGCCTTCACAACATAACCTCACAATTGGAGCTTTAATGTTAGACGCTCGTTAAGTAGCACTAACGTAAAGCCTCTATTCCATTTTATGCAGATTTATATATTTTAGTGTGCTTTACGAGAGAGTCTTTGTAAACGAAAGTGGCTGATCTCTTACAGCTGATGTAAAAACTATCTTCAGTATTTTCAGATAAACTTTAAAAAAAACTATATCTTTTTTACTCAGTTTGTTCAATGCCCGCAACATTTATATACCGGTTCTCTATCAACTGAAATTTCAAGTTTTCAAAATTCTCATTATACATGTATAAACCGAAGCAAGTTGTGACAAATAAGAATAAAAAAAAGGATGAAACTAAATCAATCTTCATAGTAGACGGACATTCCTTACAATGCGAGTGTGAAATGTCCCAAAATACCCAATATATATCAATATGGTAACAGATAAGGGGTACTTAAGAAGTGTTCCTCTAACGAAAACCTAAACCATTCGGGTTTGGTGTACTGAAATGTGTCTATTTCAGTTTGCATTTCTCCTGCGTTTTGCCAATGTGTTGTGTAATACGGTATAATAGTAATACGGCCTTACCTTTGGTAGATATACGGCGAGGGGAAGCAGACGCGGTCCTTCCAGTACGTGTCTGATCTGGTGGATGGACTCATCGCCCTGATGAACCACAACTACAGCGGGCCCGTCAACATCGGCAACCCGGACGAACACACCATAGAGGACTTTGCCAAAATCATAAGAAACCTTGTTGGTGAGTTTCCCTTTTCTCATTTCATATTGATTCATTGAAATAGTGTTTGAAAGCCCAACATGGATAATGGGCACAGGTATACTTGCTAGAAATTAACAACCAATTTTTATGTAGACACTTTAGGTCCTATATATTGCTGAGTTAATAACATAGAACAATTTATTGTTACAACTCATTTCTTCTATAGATTTTGTCAAGGTGATTGATACTTAAATTTTATTTTTCAAAATGTTTTGCATACAAACTCGTCGCCTTTCATCTCTTAGTAAAATATTTTTATTACATTTCTTTTTTACATATCTTAGTACAGTAAGTAAGTACAAAAACTGCGTCTGTCTGAATTATAAACCTAAAAGCAACTTTTTTTTAAACAATGCTCTGTCACCAACATGTAACTATGAGCACACCTAAGCCCAAATAGAAGGTTGTGACATCATAACTCTAACTTCTCAAGCGGTCGCTATCCTGAGTACATACATGCCTCGTCCTCCACAATCTAAAAGCAACAATTTACTCCTGTTCCAGGAGGCAGTAGTGAGATAGTGAAGAAGCCGGCTCAGACGGACGACCCCCGCCGCCGGCGGCCCGACATCAGCCGCGCCAAAACCTACCTCGGCTGGGAACCAAAGGTAAGAAATAATGATAATGCCACCTTATTTATACAGATATTTAAAAGTATAGATTAGCGACCGAAATTGAACTGCACGCTGCGCCTGGTGCACAATGTGCATTAATTAGGCAAAAAAACTTTTCATTGATTATTCAGTCAGTTTCTCCATCTTAGATCGCCATTCGTGATATTCAAATTAAAAATACTAAACTAAATTTTTTTAATTTAATTTCCTTTTCTAGATTAAGATGGCGGCAGGTATAAACAAGACGATAGAATACTTCAGGAATGAGCTCAATCGGAAGAAACACAGCGAACGAAATCTGTGGCAGCCAGACGTCAAGAAAATGGGGAAGGTCGAAAAGCTCTAGCTCTTCAAGACGCCTGTTTATCCGTTGTTAAATGGGTTTTAGCCCTAAAAATCTGCTTGTGATATGAGGTTGATTCATGAAAGAAGATGAATGTATGCATGAAATTATATATACTGCTTTATCAATCATTGACTGGTACGCACGAATGTTTGTTTATTTTTGAGATATTGTTATTATGAGAACTGGATAAGGGATGAATGTTTGAAGTGTGACTGACTAAAAGGAAAATTTTGCAAAACAGAATTCCAGGGAAGAGAAGAGAATATCTTTTTAGAATATTTGAGTGAGTCAATGTACAGTGGGTCCCAGAGATGGATTTTGATATCATATGGAAAAAAAAGAAGTTTGTTCTCTCGTTATGACATATCTAAAATAATGTGAATGCATAATTGATTTTTTTAGCTTTTTAATGTTAAGTCTTCTGTATAATCTTGAATATTTGGATTAATCAGTGAACATTGAGACCAAGATCTAGCTTTCAAAAAAGAAACCAAAAAAATCTGTCGGTACAGTTCTCATAGCCGTATTGTGATATTTCCCATATCTACAGATGTGCGCATACTTGACAGGGTTCTTAGAGACTTGAATTCTGGAAAAACGGGAAAATTAAATCATGGTGGGGGAATTTTTTTTTAAAAAAAGCGTGATTCAATAAGCCTTTACAAAACAGCACCCTTGGGATGTGTTGTTAAGGGTCTTGTCATAATTCATCGTTGTATATAATTTTTGCGTCAAGGTAGAATTTCAAACTTTATATGTATAAAGAGTATGAGAATGACAATCAAAGAAATGTTGAAATTATTTAATCGTAAAATTGGATGATTGTAAGTGTGTTTGTAATCCAAATGAACGGGTCTTGAAGATATTTGATTTTAATGATAAGAATACATCACTTCAAATTTCTTATGTTGTGCAAGATTATGTTTTTGCCTGAAGACTGTCCCACCCGCTTTTCATTCATAGAATGAGAAGACAAATGCAATACGTGATAATCTATAGTTTGTCCCTGGGGGTTTAAATTTAAGCGAAATGATTTCCTGACTATGAAGGGGATTTCTCTCAGAGTAAATTTAATCTTATAATACAGGGAACTGCAGATGTCAATGTCCCTCTATTTTAAGCAATTTAGAGGGGCGTTATCGTCATAAGCTAGTCTTGTAGTTATAGTAAGTTTGCAACGAACCAAGTTCTATGGTATATCCTGGGCCGGGAAAGAAACAGGTTACTGCGTGGGTAGTGTATCCTTTGGGCAACGTTTTTCTACATAAACAATTGAGAATATTCCATTAATATTTCTCACCCTGTGGAAAAAGATTTTTTATAAATATCCTTTGGGCAACGTGTCATATTGGTTTGTACTAAACTTGTCGGTCCTTCATACAAACAAGTAACAAATCTGTTCGTAAATTCATACACATTAGAATGCTAGCGGTAATACAGAATCGCCCTTCCTTATGTCACCGTGTATCATGCCTATGTTATTTTATACATCCCATACAGATTTGACTTGAGACTTGGAAAGTAAAACTGAAGTCAAGCATTATGTATAGATTAACTGGGTTGAATACCGAAAATGTTATGTTTAATTATCAGTGTATCGCTTGAGGGAATGACATACGGTAAAAGTTTTCAGGTACAGTTTTATCAGGGGCATTATTTCTATAAGCCTTTCTAGGTAGTTCTTACCTTTTTATGTCCATATTTTTTTGTTACTAATTATGCTAATTAGGTGCATAATGATAAGCGGTAGTCTAATGATAAACAATTCCAAGTGCAAAAAGTAGCGGCGTCATTTTGATATAATCGTAAAGTGGACTTACATAGTTTAAAATTATTTTTGTGACACAGAATCACTATTAATGTGACACTTGTCAAAATAAATCTGAAAAACCTATTTAGTTATTATTGTGGAAGAAAGAAGTTGCTGAATGAGATGATGCTGGAGGGAATACAAATTAACCTAGTATAAACATGGCCATGGTGGAATGTAATTTCGAAGACGGTACTAAAATCGGCAACATACATTCGCTTAGATTGGCTCAGGGTCAGCTCAATACTGAAAAAGCATAATGGCACCTGTCTCACTGTTTCTATAGTAATGTACTATAAAGTACTTTCCAAAAACTTCATTCTATTGCTAAGTATGCGCTGAACAATTCCTTAACCTATGATATACATAATTAAACCCACTACTCACTTCTATAAAAGTGAATATGCACTGCATGCACTTTGTTAAGTGGCATATCAATCTTTGGGTTCAACCAAGTCATACGGGGTACTTTTATCCATTGTGCACACAATACCAAACCCAAACCTCTGAAAGCTACATTAAGGGACATTGCTCGGTAAGTAAGCCCCCCTAAAAGTATCCAGGGATTTGTTTAGCATGTAAATTAACGTTCACGTAATTGTATCATTCACCCAGTTGGATTGCTTTCAAGTTGCTCTAGTTTTTATTTCCCTGTCGAATTATTTGTTTTATACACGTTTTGGTTTTATTGAAATGTGTTTGGTATCTATGGGTGTATATGTATACTATTATGTTTGTACTTTTTATTGTGATTTTTTCATCGATCATGACGGTCTATTATCCTTAGTTATAAAGTGTGATTATCTTTTGCTTCTGACCAGGAGGAAACCATTCCAAACACTACTGGTCTGATAAAAAATAAATGTGCAAGTGCATTCCTCCCTAAGTGGTCCTCTAAGAGGTTGTGTGAATTGAAAAAATTCCCAGATCAGTTTAAGATAAATTTGTAGCTCCACATCAGTTTAAACACTTATGGTTGCTGTAGCCAGGCCCTTGTTAAAGAAGATTAAGATGTAGAGTGTAGACTCTATTATTGTGATTATAGTTCTGTTGTCCTGATGATGAGACACGTCCTGGCAAAACGATTTGCGTTACTGTAATTTACCGAGACTTGACGATGAAATAAAGCTTACTTTTCACACTATGACTAGTTTTTATTGGTTAAATGTTAGATAAACGTAAGAATTATAGAGCAATAAATCAGTTCTGCTATATCCTGAGCTGGCAAAAAGTGACCAAGTATTGTACTGCCGTTGATTAAGTATAAGACTTATGGCTTCTGAATTCTCCCCACCACGAATAGCTGATTTTCATTATTCTAGACAGCTACAGGTCACTTTGGCCTAATTTTTTTTGACAAAAACACAGGGAAATTTATCATAGGTACGATCATCAAAAAGACAAAATTGTCAAGACCTTGTTCTCGCCCTGATATAACCTAGATGCTGATACGGCTTTAAACACCAATAACCAACCAGGAAAATCTACAGAAAATCTACAAATATTTGCTATAAATCTAGCTATCATGAATGGATTTTCAAACCAACTCGAAAAATAAACAATCAATTATACAAATATGAAAGGAAAGATAGTCAAAGATAGTTTTCCATGACATTAAACTATATAAATCATGCCATATATAAAATCATGCCATAATTAATGAAAATTCCTATACATAAGGCTTGTGGTTTGTGGACACATTTCCCCGGATGCACCATGATTTAGGATAGTATGCAGGCAAAACACAGGAAATATGCTATCCAAGGTAAGGGGAATTTTAAAATACTGCACAATATAATGGGTGCCGCACCTACAGAGTTAACATTGAAACGTGTACCAAGCATTGACAAAACCCTCATTACAAGATAGTGCAGAGCAACGCCAAATTTCCAAAAAGTGACAATTCTCAATTTGAGAGGGGGAAAGTAATATGGTTTTTAGCACACACACACACACACACACACACACACACACACACACACACACACACACACACACACACACACACACACACATACATACATACATACATATATATATATATATATATATAGCGGAGGAATATGAAGAACTGTCAAGTGGGGAAAGTGAGTATGGCATGTCATAATATCACTTGATAATGTATATGGCAAAATGGATTTCAGTAACTGTCAAGGTCGCCTAGTCTCCTCATTATTTATTTTCAAAAATTGATTTCTTAATCTTGCGATTATCTTCATTTGCATACAAGTGCCTTCAACCCTAAAATTGCATTCGAGGTAATGCCAATAGTTATTTTTTAAATCAAACGTATTTGCTGTTTCCATCATACATTCTTGAGTGTATAATTTATGTCCCTACCCTCCTCCAGGGGGCATGCAGAGCTACCAATAACATGGAGGTCAGGGATCAGCTGAGCGGTATCACACAGTGTTCCAGAGCAGCCCCCACCCCTCTCCTATGGTCTCCATGCATGTGAAATTGTTTTAATCTGAAAGGTTTCCATAATTACCCTTCTTATACTAAAAAGGCATTGCTTCCAATCTCTACCCAAGCCCTACATGTTTCATTCTAGCCACTTTCAATTACAATAAGTTAGCAAGAGCCAGTATGCTATGTTGAGATAGATTATGATAAAAAAAATATTTGTAAGTGCAGTGGATGAACTTTATCCTGTTAAGTAAAGGAATGTTAGATCTGACAATACTGATTGGAATACAGATAGAATAAACAGGGCCCTACAAGAAGAGCTTTCAACCAGCTCTAAAACAACGAGTAAGAATGAATGGGAGGATTTCAAAGAAATAAAGAAGAATGAAACAAATATTCTCAAAAAATAAAACATAATTTTTATTGTAATTTTTATTGTAAATAGGTTAATGGCAAAATGTTTTTACAGGAAGATAGGATCAAATCCTAATATAATATAGGAAGAAGGAGGGTTGGTACCGCTGTGAACACTGCCAGGATGACAATGTTCTTTCAGGTAAGGAGGCGGCAAGTACAAGCTATCATTGTTTTGTAAATGATTGTAGGTAGAATGTAGCCGGGGAATTCAAGGATACTTGGATTCCAGGTAAACTATCTCATGAATATGACTAGAGAAAGTTTCAACTTCGACTTTAAGTAGGACGCTGGTATATCGAAACACGTAGGCCTACTGTAAGTTATTGTAAAAAATAAGGGGACTTGCTGGGAACAAGTACTATCATTCTATCCACAGAGAAGCCAATGTGCAGACATGTTTCCATGCAGGAGCCAGCATGCATGTTTCATAATTAGGTACATAGTCCCAAAGGATTCATCTTTTCTATAGTTTGCTTGTTATCCGCTATTTCTAACGCCTATTTCTACACAACGCCTATAATTAGTATTCCTCACTAAGCAAGCGGCTTAATTCCTTGAATTTCTGACAGAACGATTGTTAACGTAGTAAGTGATAATAATATAAAGCAATTGCAAACAGTTGTAAGGGAATGAGGTGCTGTCACTTAGGGTTCATGTGTGATCTCATGTGACAGGCAAGATAGAGTTGTGTCGGCCAGTGCATGCCTTATTTTCAACATCATCTGTATTTTAGAAGATATGTACATTTGATGCGTTATATATTTTTGATCCTCACAAAATAACTTGTTTGACCTTAGGATACTGCCTACCAGGCGAAGACAGGGGAAAACTTTTAAAATACCAGCAAAATATAAACCAAGGCTACTGAGAAATCCACAGTTAAGGGTCATGCTGGTAGGGAACAATCTCCCTGTTGAAGTGGTAATGGCGGAATCACGTATACAATTTGAAACAAGACTGAAAAATAATATCAATGACCCTTATGTTGAGAGAATCAGAGATAATTCAATAAAAAAGTAATCAACGATATATTCATCCCATCTCATTCCATAACCAATCAAATCACTAATCGTACATAAAGGAACTGTAATATATTATAACGACCACTCCCTAACTGCATTGTACAATATAACTAAAGAGGGAGTGGTTGGAAGATCGACTCTGCCGAAACCATTTTACCTGAAAAAAAAAAAAAAAATGTTTTAACGCAATTCCTATTTTTGTTTTTCAGTATTCTTTCCATTATATTTTTCATGATGATTGTACTTTTACAACGCCATAGAACCTATCTTGGGTAATACGTGATTGTGTATAAGTGGATAGTAACCCGAGATATATAACATCAATATCCAAAGGTGAAGCCTGGATAAGCCATTATCACTTATATGAACGTGTTGGAAATACTTAGTATTCGAGATTAACTATCTCCTTTACATAAGGCAGTAACTTTTAAGGTAGATTCACACTACGCAGTTAGGAACATTATGACATCTAGTACCTGGAATATCCAATGGTCAGGGGCGGATCCAGAAATTTGAAAAAAAAAAGGGGGGGGGGGCGCACATATTAAAAAGGGTCCTGGCGCCCCCTGTGGGAGCGCCAGTTTTACATTAAAAAATCTATTTGGGGCATAAAATAAGGAGGGGGGGGGGGGGTGTGTGGCGCGCCTGGTGGCGCGCCTGGTGCCCCCCCCCCCTAAATCCGCTACTGATGGTGAAGATGGCAGTGGGATGGGATTTCGAAAAAAAGAAAAACCTGCAGAGAGCACAGGTTACTACACCCCAGTACTAAACCCACATGAAAATTTCAAGGTTTACATGATTGTGTGTGTGTGTGTGTGTGTGTGTGTGTGTGTGTGTGTGTGTGTGTGTGTGTGTGTGTGTGTGTGAGTGTGTATGACATTGTGTTTATGTGCCTGTGTGTGTTTGCATGTTTTTGTTTTGTTTTAAAGTTGTTTTTCATTTGGGTCTATTAGGCGCGGCATTGCCGATCTTCCACTTACTCCCACGTTCTGACTTACAATTCCGTTTATTAGTAGGGAAAGTCAGCTATTGCATTCGTTCAATCGTTCTTGATATCCCTGCATGACTTTTGTGGCGTCCAGGGGGGCATTCCATAAAAATTTGGCGATAATCCATGTTGAAAAGATACCACGATACCAACAAATGTTATCGCCACATGAAAAAAAAATTTTCATTTTTTTTGTTCAATTTTTTTTTCAATCAAATATATATGGTCAAATATATATGGTCACATATACATATTTTGACATATTAATATTTGTGAAAATATATCTTTTTAAAACGGCGATATTTTGTAATTATCGCCATGATACTGATTTGAGGCCTTGGCGATAATATTTTTAGTATTGCCAATCTTTTATGGAAGTGCTTTAACTGGCGGTAATTATCGCCAAATTTTTATGGAATGCATACCAAATGATTCTGCTCTGCCATATCTAAAAAAAGGCAAAAGATGGGAAATGCCTTGATGGGTATGGGGAGGTTGAATTAGTTCATTATTTGTTGTGAAATGAGATGCATGAAGTAGTAAAAAGTGACTGATTGGATTGGAAACATATAGATAGAGATATCGTTTGGTAAGGCCATAGTGCACAATGCGTTGGGTCCAAACGCGACCCCACGCAAAGCATATTATACTAGGCATTTTGGATTCAAGTTGGGCTATTTTGGGTCGCATTGACCCATGTTGGGTTGCGTTGGGTACCCAGTACGCATTGGATTTTAACTAACATGTCTGCACAATAATGCGAATCAGGTGTATTGGGTGCTGGGACAATACACGAGTCGACGCATAGTGTAATATGGCCTATCGATATGGAAGTTTTACTAATCTGCGTGTCTAATACAGTTTTCAATTACACAATATGTGAATGTAGACTGATGAGATAAGTGGGAAAAAATCACATCTTCCAGTAAATTCAAATCAATACTGCAGAACCTCTAATCATGATGCGTGCGTAATACCATTACTAATATTATCACAGTTTATAGAAGTCTAGTTGAATATTGTATGAAACAAATTGAAACAACGTAACTTCATAAGATAATCACTGATAGACTTCAACATTTTAGTGAATCTATCATAAAAGAAATTGTAGTTGATTACTATAAAGTACTTTCTGGACTATCATGTATATCCATTCTGTTATCACTCACTTGTACATGTTCACTTGTTCTCTCTACTATTCTCACCGACTTTTGGAAGAACTTACTACTTTGTAAGAAGAATGCGTAATAATAAAAAATGTATGGTTAGAGATGGTGCTTTATGCTAGATTTGGTTAATATGTTTTAAATATGAAAACCAGCAGGTACAAATTACATAGTGTAAGCTGGCCCTAACCAGGAGGTTGTGGCTGTTGTTTACCGGTACTATGCTGATTATACAAGGATCTCAGATACCAGGAATCCCAAACTTTATCACATCCTTTACATAATACTCTCTGCCTCTCTTCACGTGTACAGTATTTATCCTTCCTGCCCGGATGGCACGTGATGCGGTCAACACATCTTAGCCTTGTTGTTTTTCATTAAAAGAAATTCTTTAAACATTAGTAAAAAAGTTTTGTTTCTTATTTACAATGCAGCACAATTAACCATCATATACTTTATACTAGCTTTTTCTTGAAAAATATAAGTATCTCACTTATGGAACTCGAACCCCCATGTCAGAGGTGCCACGTCTCTAGAAATGAATATGAATATTCTCACATGCACACATACTGGATCTAGAAACTCCCCAATTTTTAACTTTTTTTCAAAGGCATATGTACCAGATATAGACTTTTTTTTTGGAAATAAAAAGTATAAAAGACCGTTCAAAATATTAAAAAATATAGCAGGATTTGAAACTCATTGCTGTACATAATTATGCGAAATGGGGTTCTTTAAATTGATACAATATTGAGGTTGACATATATCATGTTTTAAGGTTCACTGTTCATTTATACTACAAATATGGTATCTGGAGTTCCATGTATAAGCGCCCAGGTCCTCAGCATAAATCCTCTGCTTTGGAGTGTAATTTCACTTGGCACCTGTGCTTGTACCAACGCCTACCTGTCTGCCCCTGCCAAAGGTCTGTAAACAAGTAGGTTAAGAATGAAAAAATCATAATGTTACATGGAGACTAATTCGGAAACCCCATTTATGACCTAGTCGTGGTGGCTTTACATGAGGAAAGTATCAATGAGAGTGAACTATTGTTGATGTTTGATTTAAGACTGCGTAAGGTTCGTGTATATCCAAGTCTTCATGATTTGTTTTTCCAGAATGTCTGAGTAATTCAGACTGCGTTTAAAGTTTGTCCGTTCACTTCCCAATAGTTCAAAAGAAATGAACGATGAGGGAGCTTCTTAATATGAAAGGGTTTTTATTCAGTAAACATCTCATCCCGAGTCAAAGCCACCATGTATAAGTCTTCATCAGTCCACCTCCCATCTCCTATCAGCAATCAACCACATTTAGAACACGAGTTGTTCCAACACCTTCTAGACCATTCTAGTATTCAGCTCTATCACAATCCTATGTCCGAGGTAATGGGTATTGGTAAACTCCAGTCTGTTACACGGAGCCGATGTACTTACTCCAAGTATAACTCCTTGGCTAAACCTACTAAACTTTAGTGACTGCTAACCACTAACTGCTCGCTCTCTACCTTGCAACACCTTTATACTGGTTAACAGGTGGCGCTAGGAGCGCAAGATATTTAGACTAGAAGTAGACTTGCTAAGCCTGATCCTTGTTGGATTATATATCATGACAATATATTAAAAGTACTAAGCCATTAGTACATTCGACGGCGGTCAGGTGTTTGAGTTTAAGGAGGTGGACGACATAGCTCAAACCAAATGAATATAATGAACTCCCAATTTTGATGATTGGATATATTTGTTAAACCATGGTGGGGTGGCCTTGACTCTCGTGGTACATTCAGCACAGTGTCAATAAATTCAGAAGTTCTTTTAAGAATTGTAAACAAAGTTACATTCATATGTCCAGTTTTACTTAATACACAAGTACATTTCCAGTAGTCCATGCTAAGACTCGAGATCACGTTGAAAAGGTTCATAAACATGAAGTTTTCAGGAAGAGTTCCTAGTATTGTTAGTCCATATTATGGCTTAAGAATAGCGGAACAGGTTCATAAGGTAACAAGGTAAGTTTTAGTGAATCATGATCATTGTATGATAAGTAAATGATGACATAATCATGTTGATAAACAGGCGTACTCAGTTTTAGAGGATGAAGAATTATGACACTCGTGCTTAAAGTGATAGAGTTGGGTTTTTCCTTAGTACATACATGTACAGATTCTGACATTTGTAATTTGTAACACAAGTCGACAGAACTCAACATATATACAGTGTAGGGTTGTCTTAAACTTCTAAGAGTAACAAGTGTACATCAAATCCAATTTCAGAACAAATTAACACAACATAAGTCAATACAGAGAATTCGGACATTTTGAACGAACGACTTTCATGATACAATGCGTGCCAAATTTCAACCAAACTTCAATCATAACAACATTATTTACAATAAATACAAGGTCTCTGTATCAGGTTTAGTAATACCGAGCAGTTGGAACCAGAAAATACCACCATTCCTGTCACGCGTCCGCCAGCTATACTTAGTACACGTGTACTTAGCGGGACGCTTGACTGGAGTTCCCCCCCAGGGTTTGACCTCGATATGATTCCTTCAGGTGCGAAGCGCCCGGATGGCAAATTTCTGCTTCGATCAAACTTTCAAGTTTGAAGGCTCGACCTGACATTTTGAGCCGATATGAATTAATTCTGGCGCTTGATTATGTTGGTTGGGGACCTAAGCTTTAGTTTAGCACAGGTTTTGTAAAAATTTATGCGATGGATTGATCATGCTAGCCGATTTCAAAATTTGGATCTTTTGGATCAAAAAGGGGTTTCCCAAATTAGCCTCGTTTTGACGTCATTTTAATCAGTGCCGGTGGTTATTTTACAAGAGGCGGACGTAGATTCTTTTTGTCACATCTAACCTTTGATCTTTTAACCCAACCACGATGGTCAGAGTCGCAATCTTCTGCTCGGACAGAGAGGCGGGAGTCGAGGGATACCCGGACTTGTTGTTAGGGGACTCGGACCACACAGTTGTGATTTTTCCTTGGGAAAACGCCACAACAGCGGAACTATCCGGGCACGCCTTTGCCCACCATGTCATTTTCCCTGATGACATTCTTATCGTGGTGTGCAACCTCCTTGATGTCCTCACCTGGGACCCGAAGCTCGGTTTGTATCTCCCTCTTTTTACCAAGTCGGAGGCAGCGGCAAAGTTTTATGCCGAAACTTTAAATAGGGCGTTTTACAACCTACACTCCCACCCGTTACCGGCCACCCTCGTCATCGCAACCCCCTCAGGGTTTGACGCTGGAAGGTGGCCGCTAACTGACAGCGACGAGTCGTTGCAAAAATGGGTCAATCGTCTTATCACCAAGGTCAGCCGGGAGGTGAAGAGGTGCAACGATTGGTTTGGGGTACCCACGGTGAACACCGGACGAGCACTCCATTTAGTAAAGACTGTGGCGGATGGGACAATAACAGTGAACAATTTTAGAGAGTTGGAGGACGGCTACTCGCCGTCCCCACGGATAGTGCGTCGTTGGGCCCGGGCTCTTGGCCGTTTAGTCGCCCGCCTACCGCTGGCCCCGCGGTAAACCACCGGTATTCATTCATGTATATAATAATTTTTTGGAGTGATTTCTACCCTGTGATTCCAGTGATTCAATTCCCGATCAGCACCTAGTCCACTAAGTCATATATATCCAGGACACCGCAAACAGTACTTTTTCCGGAGGCCTTTGGCCAGAAGTTTATGCAGGAACATGGACTGTTACCACGGGACACGGCGTCTACTCCGCCCGTTGCCGGGCCTTCGTCCTTCTCGTGGAGCTGACCTCCCAGCCACCGCTCCGAGATCGGGTAAGTTCCGCCTCCCCTCTACAGTTCTTGGCACGTTAGGTAGGCTACTAACTATAGATATTAAGGAGATTGTTGGTCGGAAATTAGTCGGCAGTTTTCTCAGCTCGTCTCCACGTTGTTGTATTCCGGAAGCTGATGTCATTCCCGGAACCAGAAACGGTGTTTCGCTGGTTATTTTTGTAACGGGTAGAGTGGGCGGCCACCTAGTGTTTACTTTTGGTTTCAAGATGGTGGACGCGGGCTGAGAGCTGGAACCTTGCTTACTAAACTTATTGTCTTTTCAGGTCCCTTGGTAGGTTAAGGTGATGTAAATGACATGAGGTGACACGGTTGGACACTGAATAACGTTCGGCTTACTATTTTAGTGGGAGGGATTGCTTAGGCGAACATGATCAAACATTTTACTTCGCGCGTGGTTGGGCGATAATAGGAGGTTTTCCTAACTAGTGGTTTGTTGACATTACCGATTCAAGCAGGCTTTTTGGAGTGTGGGTAATTTGTATCGTATTGTTATTATTTGATACTATTATCTGTTGGGGACTGACACTGCACATGAGAATCAGGTATGGGTGACCAGAGATTCCGGTCTGAGTTGTACAACACTAGATTTGCTGTAACAGAATTCTTTGTTTAGTCGTTATTCATACAGGACATTAGTGTAAATGTCTACATTGGAAACAATTCACATGGGGTGCCCTAGGTAACAAGCGCTTCCTAGGGTGTTCACCCTGGTAAGTTTGGATGACAGTAGATGACCAAGTATTTTGGTCCAGACTTCCCAGCATTAGATTGGCTGTGACAGAATTCTTTGATGAGTAGTTCCCCTTACCGGATAGCGGAAATATTGACGTGTCGGCCACGTGAGGCGACACCATAGGTGGAGCCGTCCAACGAGTTGTTGGCGACTCCCATGGTAAGTTTGAGATGTAGTGGTGAAGGCCACAGATACCCATCCCATGTTTTAGTCTAACAGCAAGACTGCGTCAGTGTCATTGTGTTAGAATAAGTTTTAGAGTGAGTATTATTGTACAGAGTCGTCTCGAAGAGGAAAAAATACTACTGTGAGGAGACCGAGATGAAGTCTCTAAGACACTGAACGAACTCCCAGATGAAGATTCTGTATGTGTCCTTGTGAAAGAAGGAATGGTATCCTTATTAAGAGCTAGAAAGGCACCAACACCACAAAGATTACCAAGCGTCCCAAGCAGAGATACATGTGTGAACACTGCGGGAGTTCGTACGTTCATAGATCAGGCCTTAGTAGGCGCCGTTCCATTGAACACAGAAGCCACGCTTATCAGTGCCTGAGATTGCCAAACATCTCAGACAGTGATATCTTTGCGATGAATGTGTGGAAGCCTATGCCCACAGGTCGGGGCTGAGCCGTTACAAGAACATCCATCTGCAAAGGCTCCATGAGTGCCCGAGATGTGATGCAAAACTGTCCCGCTCAGATTCCCTAACCGACCTCATGGGGAGATAAGAATAATGATAGGAATTGGATCCCTGGTGTTTTACCTTAAGAGGTCACTTTTTTTTTTTTTACAAGAGTCAATACTCTTGATAACACTCTTTCTGTACAGTGTGGTAGAATAATTACCCAATACACTCCAAGGATTTATACGCAAACAAGTTAACACCCCCTTCAAGGGTGACAACTGTTCTAACATATTTGACTCCATTTTGTGAAGCATCCGCTTTAAAACCACAGTTTGTTCTTATTGAATGATTATGTTACGACAAAATCCCTTCTCTCTTTGCTAGTTACAGGTGGTAGCTCGGCGTTCACCCCCTACATTCAGCCTGGGGTTTGAAGACCGAGTTCCACTTTATATTGGGTAGTGGCGCCCTTCTGACAATGCAAACGGGTGCGCCACTAACTCCAAACGGTTCACTGAATAGATATTATACCTATGTTAACAGTAACATCTCACTGTCTACCCTATACTCTACATCACATGGGAAAAACCAACATGACAAGCGGTGGGGGTAGCGTTTTCATTCCGTGAGGGATAAATGTCATTAAAGGACATTAAGTACTAACTGTACAAAGGAGGTTGAGATTATTCGTTCCTCATTAGTTATCACCAGAGGATCGGGTCTCAGATTCAGGTTCATTTCTGATCTGATTCCCGGTCCTCATTAGTTACACGTGGTTTGTCGGTACCTTCCCACTTATAGGACTAGAATGGGCAGCACCGAGTTTCCCATTGTTATAATTGGGAGCAGACTGCATATATATATTTTTTTTTTTTAACAATATGCAGCCTACACCCCCTTTAAATTATAGAGATGTGTAAATGCATCTCCTTAGATCACTCACTTTCAGACAGCACCTAGTAAGTCGGGCCTTTACCGAAGTACAGTACAAGGTTAAACCCGTTTTCTTGTTCAGGTCTATGCCCGTTTTTCTTGTGGAGAGTCAAGACTACTCCTGAAAAGACTCCGCCCCCAGCTTATCCTAACTATGCGCATGCAGGGCAGGGATAGGTAGTGCTAAAGACAGAGTTAGAACTTTTAGCTCCTTTCTAATAGATCGGGTAAACTTATTAGCTCTGGGTGTCAACCAAGTTTATTGTAGCTTTTTCATCAGGGAATCAGTAGTCAATGTCCCCCCTCTTCAGCTCGACTGTTGAGCGGAGACCTGGATACTTTTAGCGCCACGACGGCGGTCAAGACTAATTTTCATTCATTTATTTTTTTTTTTTTCTCGACGGCGGTCAGCTCTGAAGCCGCTCATTTCCTTTATTAATTTTAGTTATTTCTAATTTTTACCCGGGTCGAAACTTTACTTCTTGCCGTTTTGTCTCTGTCCTGATTAAAAACTGGTCTAAAAATGGTCTAAATAACTTAGTCTTGAATTATGGGCAGTTGTTCATTATTTTCTTTCTTCTTGATACTAGTTGTCGTTGGATCCTGATTTTTATGTTAAAGTCAGGATCCCTTGACCTAAGACATACGGTGATCCGGTGGTCATTTACACATAACCAAGACGACGGGGCTATTAATAAGGACAGCACCTCGCTCCACCGCCTTGTGAGTTTTCGCTACAGCTTCTCCCCCCCCAGGGATGGCTTGTCCAGTTTGATGGAGTCGCAATATGGTGAGAGAGAGCCGAGCACCCTGTGAATGTCACCAATTCGCTGTTGTCCCGTAACTACATTTCCTTGTGACCTCCGCTATAGCTCCCAAATATGGCACGCCTTGTCAGGATTTGCACATATCCCTGCCGCTGCAGCGTGTCTATACTAGGAGCAAACGAGCCACGTATAAGGTACTCTCGTGTGCTGTCACAGAGCGTTTCCCCTGAGAATGTTACTAATTATTCTGCGTTCTTATTATATTTTGCCCAAAATTCCCTGAGGAAGAGCTCTTAGTTACACAAATATTGGTTTGCTTTATATCTATTAGTTTTTAGGTAAATTTCTTTCTATTCGTCGATTTTTTTGTGATGAAGAGACCGCTTGTCAGGAGCCAATCCACCCGGGGCATAGTGACTGCCATGGTCGGGCGTCCACCCCAGTGCCCTTCGCAGCGTCAGTGACGCGTAACCCCAACGTCCTGCCTCCTGTCAGGCACCACTGACACCAGGCCTGTGGGCAGGCTCCTGCTGCCTGTGCAGCCCCCTCATCTTTGAGAAGATTATATATGTAAGCATGCTAAAGAATAGACAGTGGCGTTCCCCAAGTGACTCCTGTACTGCAGCCCGATCCTAGCGGTAACAACAGCACAGGGGTCAGGTGTAGATGGTACTTGCTTGAGGAAGTTCACTTCGCTCGTTGGGAGCATTGGTCCCGTTGAGCGCTCTTAGGTTTTATACAGAATTTTGAGTTTCTTTTTAAATGCTAAAATTTCGCGACACTAGGATCGGTTCCAAATGGTTCCTTACTTTAAAAGAGTTGCCAAATCGTTAACAATGAGAGTGTTGAGCTAGGCTACCGGGCATGGGACACTCGACTTGAGAGAAATTTAGATAACCCATGGGTCCATAGAGAGACGGTTGGACCAGCCTACCCGACCCAGGTTTCCCTGACTGGTGAATCCTTATTGATCAGGTTAGTCAACAGAACCCTACCTACCCAAACAGGTATTGCCCAGCGAACTTCCTGTAACATTTTAGTTTTAGTATTCGTACCTTTGTGTTATTAATTCACCAATTTTACCAGTACAGCACTAGGTCAGGTTTTAACACTCGTTACATTGTCATATGATAACTTCATAAACCGTTCCTGGATCTATTTCGGATGTCCCTGGCCTTATTGTCTTTCGGGCAGATCCTGTTCCGGTCGCTGTTGAGGTGGGCGTGGTCGATCTAGGAGGAGCGTTAGGCATTGTTCCATGTCCCAACACCGGTTGAGGCCAGTCCGCTCCGACATCGGACCAGCCTGCGTCGATGAGGCGAGGTACTCCCATGGGTACAGGAGTGGCTAGCCCCGAGGAATATCTCAGTAGTCTGGCCCTGGTATTGTATTTTAAGTTACTCATCATCAGACGGGCTAGTTTTTTAGACACTCTCAGGGTGTCGGGTAGTGGCACCTTAGATGGGTGTTGTCCAGGTCTAGTCGCTGCTCCCATCAGCTGCGCCCCCCAGGTTACTGTCAGAGTATATTTCAGACACAGCTGGGTCACCAGTAGATCCCTAATGAGCACATAGCCCTCCGTATAAGTGTGGTCTGAAGGCATAGCCAGTTCGCCTAGGAAGATTGTTTCTATCATATGTGGATTGGCAAATTGTACGTACAACCCATCCACAGTCTTTCTTCTAATATTTCTGCACTTTCGCCACACGAGGACCACTATAGCGATGACTAGTACTGCTAATAATATAGCCAGCACTGCCACTGCAGTGGGGTTGGCGGTCGCGTCTGGACACCCAGTTAGTGCCTTTTCATGGTGCAACAGTTTCTCCGGGTCCGCCGTCTCCAAGGCCATGGCCCGAGGTAAGGTCATGGTTAGTCCGGCTAGGGCAGCCTTACCTTGATGGTTCCGCCAGCATTTCCAGAGGACACATCCAATAATTGTCACAGCCACCACTATGCAGAAGATGGTGAGGAGACCAAAACCACCTCCGAAGTTACCTATAGAGAACCACGGGGCGTGTTTCTCTACCTCGTAACGGTCAGTCGCTTTCTTGATGCCCTTGGCCAAGTCTTTACGGTGTTTTTGTATTCGTTTGGCCAAGGAGGTTACAGGTATTTTGACCTTCAGGCTTTCCTCGATTTCCAGCAGGTCTTTCCTAATTGTTTCAGGGATAGGGTCTGATTCCAACATAGTGGGTTCGTTTTTGGACGTTGTGAAATTCATGTCCCACCCCTTCACACGACTTGCTGCTTCCAACAGGTCATTATGTGGGTACACAACCGTGGTGATCCTGGTGTGCCGGTCACAATTTCGCAAGCTATACGGTATCCA
Source organism: Lepidonotus clava (assembly GCA_936440205.1). Classification (NCBI taxonomy): domain Eukaryota; kingdom Metazoa; phylum Annelida; class Polychaeta; order Phyllodocida; family Polynoidae; genus Lepidonotus; species Lepidonotus clava. The sequence goes on from OW387148.1 coordinate 5,478,807, forward strand.
CGCTCCTTGTGTTTGGAATGCACAGTCGCATTCCACCTGAACCCTTGCGTAATTTTCTATGTTCACTCCGACCGCAGGCTGGTTTCTGCAAATCATTTGGCCTCGGGTGTCGGCGCTGACCACTAGCATATCTCCGTCATCTAGGTACACTGCCATCTCTCCGAAGTCTGCTTCCAGTAGATAGTCCAGCTCACATTTTTCTTGGATCGCTAGGTCGTCGCGCCTCAGTAGCGCAGCAGTGCAGGTGTTGTCTGTAATCTTTTTCATATAGGGTAGATCCTTACAGAGCATGATGGTCTGTCCATAACAACCTGACCAACTGCCACTAGCCAATGGTACGTAATACTGGCGGGACATGGACATGGCGACACTTTTGGGTAGATTAACAATTTGGAGAGCGTCCTTCTTAAGTCGCCCCCTAACCGTCACTGGCACAGGAAAAGTTAGTACTTCGTAGACCCTGAACAAATGTTCATCAGCCACCACAGGCACCCTTACATACACTATTAATTCCTGAGTGGTTTCATCGAATTTGAACGAGGGTTGACTGTTCTCGTAATAGAAGGAAGGATCTGTGAACGCGACATGGAACCTGGGGTGGATCCCCTTCAGATATCTGTTAACTTCCTGGACCGCTCCGACCATATATTGGCGGGGTACCAAGTCCATAGTCAGTTGGCCCCGCGTCAGGCGCTGTACACCTTTCCTGAACACGCGAGTTTGCTCTACCATCAGTTGAAGATACACCATCTCTCCTAACTTGTCTTCCAGAGCGACCGGTATCATATTCAGGTACAGTTCCATCCAATCCACCTTATGTTGCACGAGTTTCATCCTCCGGCGAGTCGTGTTGTGTGCCTTATTTAGTGATCTTAGATTGTCCAGTAGGCCTATCACGACATGGTTAACCCTTTCGACAGCCTCGTCATGTTTTTCATTCATCAGAGCCAAGTCTTCGATCAATTGGTTCGAAGATTCTTGCAATACTCTAATCAATTCTCTGTTATATTTGACATCAGCTGCCAGCCCTTGATTCCAAGAGGTTGGAAGAGGAAAGGTCGGCCATCCTGGATCGTCCAGCATTGTGGGCAACTTCTTCATTCTTTTGACCCTTCCACCTGATTTTAATTCCGACTCTTGATTTTGAAGGTCTTGTTGAGTGTTCTTTATTAGGGAACTTAAGGTTTCATTAAGAACTTCTCGGTACCGACCCTTAAGCGCTTGCGACGTCTGATCCATCCAATTGACCAGCGACCTGATATGGTAGCAGGCCCGATCGAGGGCGTCTCCTCCCTGTAGATATCGGTGACAGACCTGGCCAAAGGTAGCTTTGTTGAAGGAGCGCCTCCTTGGAATAGTGATTAGGAAGCCTTGTCGGACGTGTGTTATATCCGCGGTGGACATTAACTTCCCTGGTTTTAACACTACTCCATATTGTTCTAAAGCTATCACTTCAGCGTTAGGGGCTAGCCCTTCAGGTGGGCTGGAGTCGTTATGCACTCCCCTAATGCCCCCTATTATAGCTAATACGAACAGCACTAGCCACTTCATTGTCTTTGTTTTGGCCTTAGCGATAGTTTGAGAAAGTTAATTTTGCAGTCTATCTAAAACATGTTCACAGCAAAGTTACCTTATTTTCCTGCGCACTACTATCATCCATGCGCCGAAGTATGCTCTCCTCCCGGGTCCTCTGGTCTGTTTAGTTTGGGACATGCTCGTAGAGGTTTTGCCCGTTGTCATTTACCACTCGCCTGATGATCCCGCTCTCGTCCCTGGTGACCGTGATCCTCAAGCCTCTCATACGTTCGCAGGACGAGGGGCGCATTGCTCTGAGGGGTCTTGGCCTAGTAGGTTCCAGTCCGAAACGGCCCCCGTTGGATCGTACGACGGTTGGCTCGAGGGGTATGGGTTCGGTACCTGCGGTGGGTTTGTCGCTGGGAGTGGGCTCGGCCACAGTGGGCCCCCCGGCTGGCTGGTTGGCGTCCACTGCTGCTGGTTCCATAGCAGTGGTGAGGGATTGGCGCTGCAGCTCGTTGTCAAGCTGCTCAAGTCTAAACAAGCGGGGTCCGCAGGCTGTAAGTGGTGGAGGAGGGGAGCTCCCGCCGGCCCGTTCCCCACCGGTGGGGTTGGCGCGTGTTGAACGGGTGCTACCTCCACTTTTAGTCCTGGAGCGGCGACGGTTAGATGTTCCCCTCCCGATCGCCTTTCCAGAGTGGGCAGAGGTCGGCCGCCTCGTGTTGTTTGTAGGCTGGTACTTTCCTTGACGCATTTAGAGTTTTGTGTGGTCCTTTGAATGAAAGGAGCTACCTGAGTTTTAATCTCAGCTAACTGTTTGTTTGATTTTGGCACATCCAGTCCTACTGTCCTTCTAATTTCGTCAACAGTCTCAAATAGTTGGAACAGTGGTTGCGTAAGGTCCCAGAACCAGCCGGCCTGAATCTGCACCGGTTGGTTGGCCGCTTCCTCCTTCTGAACCGGCTTGGCCAACGCCGTTAGCCTTGGCTCGGGCTCCGAGTCACTCACCTCAGATAAATTGTAGAAGTCTTTATCTGCTGTCTTCTTTTTGGCTGGAGCCGATTTAGCGGACCTCTTGGCTCCGCTTGTGGTCGTTCTGGTGGGCCGCCGGGCTGGTGTCCTTGGCTTCTTCCGGGCAATCCCGGCGTCGGTTGAGTCCGGACGGACACCCCCCCGGCCCGGCCAACTCCACCGCCTAAGGGTCTGAGCCGGTTGTTTCCTAGCACTCTCCTTGTCGACTGTCTTTTCTTTCATTTGGTAAAATCCTAAAAGAATGGCCCAACGAACCTTCCCTTGGTAGGTAGCGCCCTCTGGTGGGGGCGGCTAATCCGTTTCCTTCTCAGGGGGACGATGATCCTTCCCTCCGTGTCCGCAGGGAAAGTAGTGGTTCCTTTTGGATTGCTATGTGGCCGGAGGGCTAGACAGTTCCCCATGAGTCGGTGGATCAGTGTCCCAGCTAAGTTCTCTTTCTGCTCCTTCCAGGAGAAGTCGGAAGTTGAACAATTTCTATCTCCAACTTCTGTTCAGAGATAGAATCAATATCTATCTCCGTTTCCTCCCGGGCTGGGTTGTGCGCACAATCACCTGTAGCAGAGGTGACCGTCTAGGAGCAGAGTTGCGGACCGACTGGTGGATCGGCGTGGCTCCCACGAAATTATAACCGATCCGCTTGTCCATGCCGTCTCCATATTTGGAGCTGTATCTTGTTTCAGGTGGGGGGGGAACGCTTGCATCCGGTCCCAAGAGATGACGCCAAACCACTGGCATCTCTCTTGGTGTGCGCACCCTCCCTTTCTGCCACGCCCCTGGGCGCGGCGAGGTGGCCGTGAGGTAGACCACCTGTTCCATTAGCGCTGATGCTAACGGTGCCGTTCCGCCGAACCTTTATTTTCACAGGGCGGCTAGATTTCCTGCATTAATCATCCATGTCGTCGCTTTCCCCGCCGTTGGACAGAGCGACGTAGTTAGGGCGGCGGTTCCGACGTAGGTTATAGCCACCTTTCGTCGGGACATGGTCCTTTACTGTTTTTTCTGGGCTCTGTTCCGATGTATCCAAGATCGGCACATCACCGCAGGGTAGTTTTATGGGCTTGTTGTTGCCTGGAGGGGATCTCCCCTCCAACGGCTGGCTTTTGCCCCTTCGCTTAGCTCGTTTGCGTTTCCTCTGTCCATTAGCGCCAGCTGTTCCCCGTTCACAGGCAGCTTTATTAGGAACAAAGGATAAGTTTGTGGACAGCGCGGTGTCCGTACTGGTGCCCTGACCATCAGTGATTTGCCCATCTGTTTCTGCTAAATCAGTGGGACTTGGACCAGGTTTTTGTGTAGGTACCTTCCTGGTCATAGGAACTGCATCATGCTCACGGGGACCGGTCGTTCCCGTTGAGTTTTCAGTCTCAGCACCCCTTATTTCGCCATCTTCCTCAGCGATTTCACCCGTCGGAGTGTGATGCAATTCAGGGTTTCGGTCAGGATCTGCCCCTTTTGAGTTAGTGATTTTCGCTTCTCTCACCAGTTTGGGAATGTTATGAGGGACGGCGGGAGACCAAGGCCCATGTGCAGGTTTGAGTTTCGAAATGTTTACTAGATGTGGGACCTGTTTTCCAGTTTTTAAAGACACTAGTCTAACAAGGTGGTCTCCTTTTGTTTCAATTACCCTGAATGGCCCAGTATACCTGTTTGAGAACTTAGACGCTTTATTTTCACTAGCTAAAGGGTCGTACATGTATACCATATCACCTTCGTACATCTGAGTGGGCCGCGCTCGCTCATCAATTCGCAGCCTCAGATCTTTTTCGTAGTTTTGAACTACCCTTTCGGCCATATTCCTAAACATAGCAATATTATCCTTGGTTTGCATGAAAAACTCGCAGTCGTTCAGCGTTTCAGGAATTGTTCCCTGCTCAGGCATTCCCATACTGATTGGATCTCTGCCAAACAGCAGGGTGTGCGGGCTGTATCCCGACCGTACACTGATTGTGGATCTAACTGTCCATAATGCAATGGGAAGTAGATCGATCCAGTTACAGTGGTCGTCAGGGATATAATAAGCAATCAGGTTTTCAATGGTTTTATGTAGTCTTTCTACTCGAGCGTTGCCAGTCGGCATTCGCCCGGTAGTGAACGTTTGTTTGCACGCTAGTCGGGTAGTAATTTCCCGGAACAGTCCTGATAGGAAGGCCGCCCCCCGGTCTGTGTGCAGACGGTTTACCCGCCCATACCGACACACTATCCCGGTCAGGAAACAGTTGGCCGCGGTTTGCGCAGTGGAGTCTTTCGTGGTGAAAGCCTCCGGCCAACCTGTTAGTAGGTCTATGAAGGTCATGATATATTTTGACCCATCCCTAGCCCTCTTTAGTGGCCCGATGAAATCACACTGAACCACCTCAAAGGGTCGAGTCGGCCTCTCCCAAGACTTAGCTAAGGCCTTGAAATGTGGGGCCCGTCTCCTTAGAGAACAGGTTTCACAGGCCTTCACATAGTCTGTAATGTCGGCGTTCATGTTTCGCCAGTAGAACCTGTCAGAGATTTTGGTAGTGAGATTACTGATACCTACATGTCCCCCAGCCAAGATGTCATTATGTAATAGTCTCAGGACTTTGGGAATTAACCTACCTGGAACTATCATGCGGGGTTTTAGTCTGACCAGTTGGTCTTGGTGTTTGTTATACCTTTTTACGTTGAACCTACAGAGTACCCCCGGTGCTACCATTCCCACAAAATCGGCTTGGTCCATTATTCGCCTAGCTTCAAGGGGATCTGTCGGTAGGTCTCCGTCCTGCAGGTAGTCTATCAATCGCGCGCACTCTGCATCTTGGAGTTGCGCGTTTATTACCGTAGCCACAGAAAGTTCTTCATCCTGAACTTCGGCCTCAAATAACTCACATCCCACAGCGGGCTCATATTCTTCACCTGGGACATGCTCATGATAGACTCTAGACAAATAGTCCGGTAGAAAATGAGTCGCTCCTGGCTCATATATGATTTCAAAATCAAAATCTGATAACGCTAAAGCCCACCGTCTCAGCCGGGCTGACGGGGCTTTGTAGGCACTCTGTAGCAGGGGAATCAACGGTTTGTGATCAGTCACTATTGTGATTTTAGCTCCCTGCAACATGTCCTCATAGTTCTTAATGCCTTTAATTACTGCCAGAGCCTCTTTTTCTGTTACCGAATAATTTAATTCGGCGTCTCGGAGAGTACATCCCCAGAAAGCAACCGGACGGTAGATTTCATCTAGTTTGTGACAAACCGCTGCACCGCACGCGGCGTCCGATGCATCTGTTAGCAGATAGAAATGCCCTCCTATATCCGGATGGATTAGTAAGGGTGGCGAGGTGAGCAGTTTCTTTAACTGTTGAAACGCTTCCTCGCAAGCCTCCGTCCACTCAAAATAGACTTCTTTCTTTAGCAGCCGATTTAATGGTTTAGCTAGATCGGCAAAATTTGGGACAAACGATCGGTAGTAATTACACAGTCCCAGAAATGATTTAATGGTTTTCACATTATGTGGACGGTTAAAGGCTGTAATCTTTTCTGTGGTTACCCTTTGTGTAGCCACTCCTTCCGCGTTTACTACGTGGCCGAGGAAATTGATTTCACTGCGGCACCACTCACACTTTGACGGTTTCAGTTTGAGATTAGCTCTCGCCAAAGCTTGGAGAACCACCTCAACACTTGCCAGGTGTTCTTCAAATGTAGTGTCGTAGACGATTACGTCGTCTAAATATGCTAAGCATGTTCTAGGAATCAATCCCTTTAGCGCTATGGCCATTACCTTGGTAAACTGCCAAGGCGCGCCAACTAAGCCAAATGGTACACGCTTATACTGATACACACCCATCGGGGTTTCAAAAGCGGTATATTTTCTACTGTCTTCTTCGATTACACACTGATGATAGCCGCTCAACAGATCTAAAGCTGTCCACATAGTGGGTTTCTTGTAAGCCATATATAGGAAAAGCGAGCGAGCCGTGGGCATGGGGAATTTATCTTTAAAAGTGACTTGATTAAGCATGCGAAAGTCTGTACAGAGCCTAGGTTTGCCATCTTTCTTCTGCACTACCACCAGCGGGCTTCGCCAAGCCGATTCGCTGGGCTCTATGACACCTATATCTATGAGTTGCCTAACCTGTTCATCGATGATATCCATTTTCTGTGGAGAGTATCGGTATGGTCTAGAACTTATGACTCCCTGCGACTCATCCACAATGATTCTCATCGGCGCTATTTCACAGTGACCTAACTCTTCCATTGAGAACGCTAGTGCATTTCTGTTGTTATTAAGCATTTGTCTAAACCTTACCTGTTGTTCTTCGTTTAAGCACGACTCGGTTAGATCTATTTTACTTACATTTTCATCCATTTTACCTCGGGATTTCTCCTCAGAGGTTTGGCTTTCCATTTGCACTGCGTCTTTCATTACTTCTACAGAAATCCTACAGATGGACATTGGGGTCTCTGTTTTAGTTAGATAACACAAGTCTAGGAACTCTTCTATCTGATTTTGGTTTACCTCAGGCACTGCGCATTCTTCTGCAAAAGCTAATACTTCCTGGGGAGTGATTTCTTGCATTTCATCTAGCGGATTCATGACTTTGATCCACCACTGACTTCCCACCGTATTCACGCACCCCTCCACTAGGACTGGTGCGGTTACCGCCGGTGCGCAGTAAGCTACCGGTGAGTCTAATCCCAGCGGCTCTCGAGTGGTTACCGGTATGATGCATTCATTTCCCGGCGGAATTTTCACTGTTTCTTTGCTAACTATAGGGTTTCCACAAAACACTTCTATCTTTGCGCCTGGTAGAGATAAATCTGATCGAAGCACTGTTAATAAGTTTCTCCCGATTACTATTAGGTGGCATAGATCGTCCACTATGTTGAAATCATAGCAGACCACCGATCCCTGGATTGAAAACTTACATCTAATTTGTTCTAGTATTACTTGAGACGAGTTGTCTGCCAAACTGATGTTTCCCTTCGATACCTTCCATTCATCTAAAATGCATTGTTTAGGGATCTGTCGTTTACAATGGGTGGACATGAAGCAATCGCTCGCTCCTGTGTCTACTAAAGATCTAACCTCCTTTTGATCATCAAATCTTAACGTTAAGAAAAATGCTTCGTCTCCTATCTCTCTCCTAGCCGGTCCGTCCACTGCGCCTAATTCTATCGTGGAATGAACGGACCCTTCCTCTAGTTTCCCTGATTCTTTTGTTCGGTACCACTGGCTTTGCTATCTTTGTAGATCCGCGGGGGTTTTTCCCTCAACCTATTCTTCAACCACAAGCACGCTTCTGTAGAGTGACCATGCTGTTGGTGAATGATACAAAACTTACTTTCATCAAAAGGCAACCTGGGTCTCTCTACTTTCTGTTGAGTTGGCAGATTCTTTCCCTTATCTGCCTCTCTGTTCGGGGCGATATTGGATTTAGGCTTCTGATCTGAATTTCTTTCACCTTTCTGGTTTTCGTACCTATCTTTTCTCTCATAACCTTGCTGTTTAAAGTTACCACCACTCTGGGGAGTCCCGCTTTGCCCTGGCTTTGGTTTCTGGAACCATGGAGCGGCCTCCAGTCGGGCCAGCACCACTCCAAATCGTTCGGAGATGGAGTTTAGGGCCGCGGTCTCCTCTGATTCTTGGCTTCCAGCCAGTTCGCTCACTGCATTAGATATTTTAGTTCCCCCTTTGCCTTTGTCCAACGATTCTAGTCTCGTTGCACAATCCACCGCTTCGGTGAACGACTTAGGGTCCAGTATAGCTACTTGCCTGGCTACGCCCTGTTTTAATCCTTCTAAAAACACAGCTAACATCATGCTTTCACTCGCCTCTGCCTTAACTTGCTTTTGTTTCAGAACACCTGCAAATTCGATCACGCTCTGGTCTTTTCCTTGTTTAAGGCCACAGAACTCTGCGTGTTTCTGCCACTTAGCTCTTCGATCGCCGAAGATCTTTGTCATTTGAGTTTCTAATTTCTCAAATGTATTTTTCTCGCTTTCAGCTAAGGCTCCTGCCCAGTCATCTGCCCGTCCCTTCAGGCCTAATAGCGTCATATTCAGGAGATGGGCGTCCGACCAATCATAGATAGCTTTCAGTCGCTTCAGTTCCCTGAAATACTTTTCTATCTGCTCGTCTTCCTTTCCATTAAACCATGGTAACCTAATGTTTGGTCCTCTTTGGTGACCATTGTGAGTCGTTTCACGCACTGGCGCTGGTGTTTGCCCCAGTGTCAGACCTAACTGTGGTAGAATTTCCCAAATATTTGGTTGATTTGGCGGGTTTGGAGGGTTATTCTGTCCCGGTGGGCCCGGCGGACCTGGCGGTCCCGGTGGTCCGGGCGGTGGAGGATTCGGTGGGTTTGGGGGGTTATTCTGACCTGGTGGGCCCGGTGGATTTGGAGGGTTATTCTGTCCTGGTGGGCCCGGCGGACCTGGCGGGTTGGGTTGATTAGGTGGGTTCGGAGGAGGGTTATTGAGTTGGTTTAGGAAAGGATTGTTGTTCTGGTTTGGGGGAGGGTTATTGGGTCCTGGTGGGTTCGGCTGGTTATTCTGGCCTGCCGGGGCTTGCTGACCCTGTTGGTTACCCGCTCTTCCTCGGCCTGCGTTAAGATTGGCTGCGACCGCCATCGCCTGCAATAGGTAAGGGAACACGTTTTGCTCGACCCCACCTCCTGCTGGCACGGCTTGGCCGGGTTGTTGGCCTGGTCGGCCACCCCCATCATTTTGCTGCAGCCCCCCAGGGTTTATCCCAAGATTGGGTTGATTCGGAGGGGGATTATTAAGAGGGTTTTGAGGAGGGTTGTTGAGTTGGTTTTGAGGTTGGTTATTAAACAGGTCTTGAGGGAGGTTGTTGAAAAGGTTTTGAGGTTGATTAGGTCCCTGTGGGTTGGCCTGATTATCCTGGCCTGCCGGGACTTGTTGGTTAAGAGGAGGGTTAGGCCCTTGAGGGTCGGCCTGATTATTCTGGCCTCCTTGAGCCTGTTGATTTTCCCCTCTTCCCTGACCTGCCTGCAAAGGGGCTCCCATTGCTTGCGCAAAGAAAGGCTGCCACATATTTTGTTGTATAGGCCCAAGGTTTAGCCCACCTCCTGCCGGCGCACCTCGGCCCCGTGGCCGAGGTCTCCCAGGATCTACGCCACCAGCTCCCCCCTCGCCGGGTTGTTGGAGTTGGCTTTGGTCATCCCTTTCACCTACTAGATTCACCAAAGGTACGCCTCCTACCGCCATATTATCTTCGTGGAGGTTTTGTATATCGTGATCGTCCCACTGTTCTTTCACAGGTATTTCTTCTACACTAATTTCGTCCTCACTTTCTAGTTTAGCTTTCTTACCTGTGTCTAAAACATCCTCGGTAATAAGTTCGTATGAAGACGAGGTTGATTTATCTTCTCTAGCTAATTTTCTATCAGGACTACCCCCTCTGACATCTGCGGCTGCTTGTTCTGTCTCGCTATTTTCTTCCTCGTACTCGTCCTCGTATTCTTCATACAATTCTTGAGTTAGAGTGTTAAAATCTGGTGCTTTAAGCGTTACATTTTCTTCACTATCCTGATCGCTTAGCCTCTCTAAATCTATGTGCTTTTCGGGGCTTGAGTCTGCCCACTGCTTTAATATTTTGGTTGGATCAAAGGCCCGAGCTTCCGCTCTTTTACCAGCTTGGTCTAAGCTCGTTTCTACACCGTAAGTTAATCGATAGCGTTGTAAATTGTTTATTTTCTCGCTGTTTCCCTCTGCTTCCCTTCCCACTCCCCTATCCCCTCCCACTGTTTTTCCTTTAGCTACAGTGGAATAAGGAATGGACGCCCCCGGGTTGGGGTGAGTTGGTGTTACCAGTGGGTGACTGATAAACTCAAGTCGTTGGGGTAATGGATAGGTGAGAGAGCTCCCATCAGGTAGGATTACCGGATTTTCGGGGCGTTTTCCCCCTGATGGGCTGGAGTTATCCGCGGTGTTTTGTCGTTGTTTTAGGTTTCCTGAAGAAAATAGGTTATCTTCATTGGAAACTTCCTGTTCGCTTTCACCTCCCGCTGCGGGTAGTAAACGATAAGGAACACTTTGGTTACACCACGGATTGTTCACATCAGATTCACAGGTGGAGCGAGAGCTAGTACCAGTTTCGTGGTCCGTAGGTGGTACGTACCCTGGGTTCCAATATTGCTGATATTCCGTGAGACGGTTCTTCCCTTCAACTCGTCCCGAGTGTGTTAGGGTTTCAAGTCCTTCGTCAAGAACCGGCCTATCTTTGGACCCTAGGTGCCAGGGAAATGGTTTACCTTTGCCACGGGTTTGGTAATTTTGTGCACCTTCGGGGCAGAGCTGCTTGGGTCTGGCTGCGACCTCCTGTCTCTGTGCCTCCCCGTCTAAGGGATTACCTACCAGGTGGCGGTTTTCCACATTCCCTGTATATGATGTTGACACATCGTGTCCTGCGGGCCGCAAAGATTGAGGCTTGGGGTTAGAGGAAGCCTCAAAGTCACCGGTGGCTGACATCAAGGATGAGCAAAACGGCACAAGTCATGTTTCGGGTAATCTCCACCAAATGAACTATTGTTGATGTTTGATTTAAGACTGCGTAAGGTTCGTGTATATCCAAGTCTTCATGATTTGTTTTTCCAGAATGTCTGAGTAATTCAGACTGCGTTTAAAGTTTGTCCGTTCACTTCCCAATAGTTCAAAAGAAATGAACGATGAGGGAGCTTCTTAATATGAAAGGGTTTTTATTCAGTAAACATCTCATCCCGAGTCAAAGCCACCATGTATAAGTCTTCATCAGTCCACCTCCCATCTCCTATCAGCAATCAACCACATTTAGAACACGAGTTGTTCCAACACCTTCTAGACCATTCTAGTATTCAGCTCTATCACAATCCTATGTCCGAGGTAATGGGTATTGGTAAACTCCAGTCTGTTACACGGAGCCGATGTACTTACTCCAAGTATAACTCCTTGGCTAAACCTACTAAACTTTAGTGACTGCTAACCACTAACTGCTCGCTCTCTACCTTGCAACACCTTTTATACTGGTTAACAGGTGGCGCTAGGAGCGCAAGATATTTAGACTAGAAGTAGACTTGCTAAGCCTGATCCTTGTTGGATTATATATCATGACAATATATTAAAAGTACTAAGCCATTAGTACAAGAGGTGAAGTTGTATTTGTCAATATTTCAAGCCTAGAATATAAAAAAAGATGTTTTCTGCGAATGCTTAAATTATTCTTAAAAATTTGAATCGATACACCCAGACTGGGGAAAAACATCTGAGCCAACAGGTCTAAATCAACTGCTAAAAGAAAAATGAACAAACCGTTTATGACCTCTAATGATGATGCAGGCCGTAGTGTGATTACTGGTATTAGCATATTTTACATTATTTGAATGTAGTATAACTGTATTAATAAAGATTATTTCATTATATATATTAGATTTAGTTACCTTGCTTCAAGTGGTAAAATCAACAGGAACAAATCGTGTAGTGTACGTGTACGCCGGGCCCAAATCAGCAGATCAAAGAAAGGTCACTGACCCCATGCACGTTGATTATGCAAAAAATTGAGATTCCAGGAATCCCATACAGTATTATCTCCTTTACATAATACCCTCTTCACCCCTCTGCAGTAAAAAAGTAAGGAGGCCTATCCTGCCTATCTGGATGACATCTGATAAGATAAAGACATTTTACTTATTTTCAGCACACACATCTCAGTTAAGCCTTCATCTCAGTTTAGCCTTCATGTTTATCATTAAAAGCACTTCTATAGACATTATTAAAAAGGTATGTTTCTTGTTTCAAATGAGGCCAATTAAGCATCATAATACTTTATACTAGCTATGTTGATCCCAAAAGGTTTCTTAGGAAATATTAAAGATCTTACTTATGGGACTCGAACTGGGAATATGGGGGGACTTTTGGAATTTTAAAATAAATTGGGATGTTCTCGCCTTCATACATAGATCTACTGGGTCCAGTATCTCCCTGACTTTGACTTTTTTAAAAGGCATATCTTCCAGATATAGATTTTTGTGGAAGTAAATAATTTCTTTTTCAAAAGCTGGGACTGCGGTGCAGGATGGAAATTCAGATTACTTTTTAAAAAAATTCTACATATCAACATTTTCTGGGGGAAAAATAGTAGTCACCTTTACACCTAGCTACGTCCTGTTAAAATGTCATACTTTGAAATTCATTATTTGTATGAAAAAGGCAGATGTCATACAGTGTGTTTAAAGAGCTGGGTGAACAAATTGTGTTTGTATAACTTTCGATTATGATATCAAACTATGAAAAAATACATGAAAAGCTAAATGAACTATTCTATATATTTGACGTGCTAAGATTCAGCTTATATGACCTTATCTTATTTGAATTCAGGGGGGAAAGGGCAGACAGCTGCATCATACCATGATAAAGCACACATTTTGGTAACTGTCGCTGGGTCCTGGCATTAACATGTACTGACACGGGTGTCAGTCCATGCAGTATCTTACCTAGCTTTTGTTAGAAGTAAGTATCAGGGCTAAGATTGACTCTCTGGGTAATTCTGTGGGCGGAGAGTGTAGAGATGATGTCATAGGTATGAGTTAATAAGACACACAGTGTATACCAGTGCTCCTCAGAGTGAATACGTTAGCCGAGTAGGAAAGTCTGAGAAGTGTGAAGGCTCAGCAAACTCAGGTTACTGTCTGGGCCAGTGAGTGGAGCCAGAGGGGTGAGGAGTTCACTGTCTGAGGACTTTGGACCTTTCGTTTTTCACACGGAGCCATATGGGTGGTAGCACTTAGGAGTGTTGGTTGTTTGGAATAGAGGGGACAATCTCTCAGTTCTGACATAGTCAATGGGAACCCAGTGACATATATTATAGGCATTCAGATTAATGAATAACTATCCCCTCACGTGAGTGTTCTTTGTCATCCGTGAATTTCGAGCTATGATCTAGGATGACGTACAGTTGAGATGAGATGGAAGACTGCAACATATGGCTAGCATACTGGAAACATGAAGAAGGAAAATTAACAAATGGTAGATTAATGGATAACAGTAAAATAAAACCCTATAGTTCAAATCACTTTCAACCTCTTTCCTTCAGAAATGTCAAAATAACCAACAAAAACTTCTCTTTAAAAGGTATTTCGCATCTAAATGAAAAGGAATTCCAAATCCTCAAAAGGGATTTTGTATGGACAACATGTTTCAAACATGAAAATTTACACAAATACTAGTAAGTTGAATGTTTAACCAATTCTTTGAAGTTTCATCGGCAAAAATAGCAGGACTGTCTTAAGTGCATTCTGAGCTAATTTGACAAAACCTCTTTTCCATTTCAGTATTCAGCTTATAGTCATGGCTTATAGTCACTGAATAGTCTGGAGATCAAACTAGACTTATTCTCGTGATAGATTTTGGGTTTTACGCTAAATTTCAATCATTTCTTCATAAGAATGAAAAATTCCCCAGCTTAAGAGTATACTAGTTAGTTGATGATCTGAAATTTATCACATGTTAGATTAAACTTAAATAAATTTGACAATTGCTGACAATAAAAGACAGGTTAAGCATTCAAAAGATTACCTTCTTGTGGTTTGGTCTTGCCAGGAAGAGGTAAAATCTGAAGGCTTAGTCTGAAAGTTTGAAACACTGAAGGAGTTTTTGTCTCAAGATAAAAATTCCCTTTGGCATTTTTAAACACAATTTTTACTTAATTCAGAAATGACTGAAGCTTATATCAAGTTTGATATAGGTGTTACTGACTGAGATGTATTTTTTCCTACTAAAATTGGACAAAAATATTTTTCAAACTGAATTAGCTCAGAATGCAACTTTAACATGCACTTGGAGAGAACTTGTATGCGTTATCTTAAGAATTAATGACAGACCCTTGTCTGAATAGCAAAGTGGAAAAAGATATGTTCGATGAATGAAGTTTTATTTGAATTCAGTATCGTTTATTAAGCAAAAATATTGCATATGGCCTTCCTTTCAGTCAATATTTCTAGACACCATGGCAAAATACAGATTGGAAAGTCTATAATATTATATCAGGAGGAAAAGAAATCTCCTAACAATTATGTATAAACACAGTAAAGAAGTACAAAACTTGTATTTACCGAAACACGATAAGGTATTAAGGAGTACAAAAAAGGTTAAAATGAAAAATAAATTTACAAAATACGGAAAGATACAGCGAAGCCCCTATGTTAAAATTATGGGAAAAACTGCCTGCCGACATACAAAATGAGGTTGATAAACAAAATTCAAGAATATAAGCAAACAGAATACATTTTCATAGATACGTTATATATTATTTATTGTATATAAATGATGTGTGTTGGTATCAATTTGTACAAACTACATTTGTTCGCTATAACTTTGAGTAAAATCTTCTGATGGAAGAACTTGTATACTCAGGAATCAGAAATAATAAAAACATCTAAAAAAAAAAAAATGCGAGGAGAAAATGACAATTCAGGGTCGCTTACGAAGGTAACAAAAAATGGTACAGTTCCTAACCTGTATAATGCTCTACCTTACGAAACCTATCTTGGCACCCGGAGCCATGAGATAGGTGGGGGCTGATTGAGCACGTCCACCTGTCCTAAATATAAACGGTTAGAAGGGAAAATATGATATCATTACATAAAGAGAGGCACTTCCAATTCGGAAAAAAAAGTACATCTTGCAGATGCTGCAGAAATATATCATAAGAATATAATTTATGAACACAGTTTCAAATGAAGCTAGATACGATTACATATAAATACCCACACTTCATGTGTGCAACTGATGCATTTTTAAAAATGGCAACTTCAACAAAGTGAATCATTGCGAGAAACGTATGATTAAGGGTTTCATTTGTTACAATCATTAGAGCTACGTCCACCTGGTTTTCAGGATATTATGTGGTGGTATATCGAGTATTATTAATGACATAATTATGTACGTTAATAGTTTGGTTGCTTATTTCAAGTGCAGCCAAATAACTATGCTATACTTTACACTATTTTAACCCAAAAGGTCTCTGGGAATGAAGTTTTATGCGAGTTCATTATGCTTTCTCTCAAATCTCATCTTTCTCTATTTCCAGTCAATGTATCCACAATGGCAATTAAGGGTCGCTAACAAAAATGAAAAACGTTACAGTTCTTCCCCTACAGATATATGCTTTATCATTATGAAACCCATCTAGGTTCAAGCCGGGGTGAGAACAAAGAGGGGGATTCATAGGAGGGACTATCGGCACACGTGTTCTGCATAGGCACATGTGTTAGGACGCTATCCCACAAATGGATGCTATCCCACAAATATTCAGGATTTGTGGGTAAGCATCAACATCAAGATGTTATCCCACAAACTGATGCTATCCTTCAAACTGGTTTGTGGGATAGCAGCACCATGAAGATGCTATCCCACAACCAGGCTGCTATCCCACAATTGGACCCTATCCCTCAAACTGCTTCGTTAGGTATCATGAACAATTGAGAATAGGCCATGTCAGTCAATATTGGTTGGAATAGGTCAACAGTAATGAAATTTAAAATGGGTCAACATTGGTGACCATAGTTAAGTATAAACAAAAAGATTCAAGATGGGTTTAAAAGGGTCATACATGACATTATAATCAAAAATTGATGTTGCCAAAAATGTACTGGGGGGAGCCCCCCACCCCCACAAAAAAATATTTAACAGGGGAGGCGGAGGGAGGGGGGGGGGGGCAAGGCCCGTCCGCCCCGTCCCCTGGATCCGCCCCTGCGAGTTCATACACTACAGAACTCAAATTGATCCACAGCCTTTTTGTTAAAATGTTGCAGTAGCCCTATACCAATAAATGGATTGAGATCCCATTCAATCTGGCAGTAAAAGGGTTAAGTGGCTGAGAGTGTCCAATGTTTCATTGATGAGACAATATTCTCAGGAGGTAATAGACAATTGTGAGGTAATCTTAAATGATCATAAAGGGAACCTAAGATATTTTTTGGGATATCTTCCTATATTTGTACTAAGACTAGAGGCACATTAACGAAGATAAGAAGCCCTCTAAACCTATATAGCTTTATTTTTGCACCCATGGTTGACTCTCTTAAGATTACATTGGAACCTTCGGCATGCCTTAGGAGGGGATCCCTGCTTTTTACAAATGTACTACAGTAGGAGACATTAGAGCACAAGTATATCAGGCTTATCTTTTTATGAAATTCAGGATATGATAACTGTTTTAAGATAACTTTGGAGTGTTTTGCTGACCGATTTCTTAAAGCGACAGTCTCGCCCATGGCGCCGTCCAGTGTGACCTCTTTGTAACGGGTAGACCAACACTGTTCCATTTACAGGTCATCATGGCGCCTGCTTCAGCGTTCACCCCTTCAGTTTCACCATACAGAATTTTAAGTATGGGTTGACAACTGTCCAGGTGAAGTGCATTATCTTTAAGGAGACTTGGATGAATACATAGTGCTCTAGAGCAGTAGCTCTAGTGCAATTCCAGAGATTATTATTAAAGATTGTTGAACTTCACACCTCTAAGCGCAACAATACACTTTTCCGAGATAGCTCAACAGTCTCAGCAAACCTAGATAAACCTCTTGAGACTTTCAAAATTTAGAACGGAAAAGTAGGGCTTACTGATGATATTAATGTACGGTGATATAGTGTGAAATTTTGACAAGCTGAATCTGCTCAGATGTCATAGGATTATCCTTTTGGCAAGGGCTACAGTATAACCGAAGGAGTGATTCTTTTTTAATTTTGAGGTACTTTTATTTGTCTCACTGGGTGTCCAAGTGTTTTTCATAGAATATCCCTTTTGTTGTATATATGCAAAACACTGAATCGTTTAGGAGAGTTGGGTTAGGCTTATTGCCTCCTTTTTTATAACAGGTGGTGCTAGGGTGAACATTTAGTAAACCCCTTTAGCCAAAATGCACTTGATACATACATATAACCAACCAAGAAGGGAGTACAAGGGTGGTTATCACCCCGAGCCGGGACCCCGATATCAGCTCGAGGCCAGGGCCCGAAGGGCCGGCCGAGGGCTGATATCGGGGTCCCCGGCGAGGGGTGATAACCGCCCGAGTACTCCCTTCGCGGTTGGTTATGGATTTATTATACCTTTTCTGTTAGATCTGAGCTCCCCAGAAAGGATGCACAGCAATCAGTGATAGTGGGACTGTGATGCTGCACATTTTTTTATGTTTTTTTCATATAACTCTTTTGACATCCATCAAATCTACAAACAGTAAGCAGTAAAATGTAGCTAGGAACGTTGTGCAGATAATGCAAATGTTAGATTTTTTAATTCTTAATGATTTCATTTTTTCATGAATTTTAGAAAAATAAAAAGTTTCTGTATCACACTGCAGTGTGATACAAGGCTGGTTATCACACAGGTTTGTATCACCCTGAGTTAAACTCTTAACTACTAACCTTGTATCACACTAAGGTATAATAATAAGTCAGTTCTAGAGGGGGAGTATAATTGTGTAATACCTTACCCTTTCCAGCTACTCACCACGTGATCTCTATTTTTCCCAATTTTGACCAATCAGGGGCAATGCATATACAAAGTGTTGAGGGTCGATGCCTAATATCGACAGGGTTACATTACCATTCCTTAAACTAGACAAGGGACATGTACATTTATGCTTGAGGCCTACTGACATGCGACAGCAGGTTTCAAATGATAGTGACAGGGAACATGGCCATTTCTTAGATCTGACATGGGACATTTGCATTCTTGTGCGACAACGACATGAGACATAACCATTTGCTTAACTCGAGACAGGACATTGGGACCCCCCATCTATACCCTCAAAGAGGAGGAATTGTGTGTCGAATGAGCCATCTACTGATCACATCTATGTCCAAATGATTAACGTGTACGTAACACTCTGCCCACAGATAAGGACTATGGTGGTTGGAGGTCTGATCAGGCAGGGGGAGGAGGGGTGCAACGGGAGGCACTTTCTGGTTTCTTGTAATTTAGCAGTCACTCGTAGCTTGACATTGTTCAGTGACAGATCTTAAATGAAAGAGGTATGACACACGGTTCTAGGATCCCCACCCTTGGAGCTGTAAACCTTGGAAATTTACCATGGGACATAATCACTGGATACTTACCCCGCGGGACAAACTTTCAATTGTTCACTGGCCAGTTTTAATCTACTTTGTCTATATATTGATCTGCTTCATTAGTTTCAATCTGTATGACATAGTATCAAGAAGGAGTGAATAGAGGAGTATATAACAAAGGAATATATTGTATTGATCATGATGTATATGGTTATAATTTACACTTAAAATGTTTTGTACTACAATCTATACTAAATGTAATATCACCGAAAACCAGGGGCAACCCTGAAGTGAATTACTCAATAAATGATTAAAAAAAGAAAGAAGTGAATAATCTTAAACCCCATTCGCCATGGCCGACGCAGTTCATGCGATCTACTGGTGCAAACGATAATGCAAAGAACACATCTGCAGCTATGGGGATAATTTAATTCTTTCCATATTGTCCAGCCCACTGAGGGTAGGGGCCTGGGAATTGATTTTTGGACAAGTGATACTCACTTACAAACACATCTGCAGCTAATCAGATCCAACATGTTGGATCAAATCGCTTGAATTCTTGATGAATCAGGCCTACACGTACTTGAGAAAATGATGGCGTGTGATCGTGAGCACCCTCTTTTATCAGTATGAATGCTATCTGTTGAATTTCGAGGTCATACGATAATTAATTTTTATCGGCCCTGAGATGATCAAAGTGTGAACCACCTCCTTGAACAAACACTAATGCCCAAAAGGACTAGATCAAAACTGAGCTACTTTTTGTACAGACAAATACTGACAACTTTATTGTTAGAAAAAATTGTTCATCAGCGATGATTTATTTGGATGTTTTTCTGTTTCCGCCAAACGACCATAAAACGATTTGACAGACGATTTGACCAACAATTTTACCAAGGATTTTACCAACAATTTAACTAAACATTATTTTCATTTAACAAATATGGTTTGATTTTTTATGATAGCTTGTATGATTTTTATTTTTCATCTGACATCTATTTCATTTCATTATATATTTGCTATTTACTGAATCGTCTAAAGATTTCCTGTTTTCACCAACAGATAAATGCAAGATTTGTGTAGAAAAACCATCCAACAAGCCAAAATCATCCAAAAAATTGTAACATGTCAAATAATTTGTCAGTCATCCATCGAGCATTTTAGTCATCCGACAAGGTAAAAAAATAATATGTTGAGATCGGTCTTTTAAACCTTTTTTTTTTTTATATATATTTCCACCCACCAATTTCTTGGATGATTTTAAAGGTATTTTTGGAATCGTTGAAAGAAAAACCGGTTGGTAGAAACAGGGTACTATACCTCTCCTATATCCCTCTCACACTGGACCAGGGGAGCGACACACATTCTAGAATACGACCCTTTCATGCACACCTCCTATCACAATTTGATTGAAGCATCCATTATACTAATAGCAGTAATTCATAAACTGACAGCTTTGATATACCAACAACTGCGATTCTTATTCTAAAACCTTTTACAGACTAGCATCAAAATGCGTTCATAATGAGAGTTCAATACAGACATAATGCGCATTCTGGGGCTAGTCTGCTAGGGGTGTAATACCCTTAAGTTCAATACAGGTAGAATGCCCAGTCTGTAAAGGGTATATAGTTCACTTCGCATCTTTTACACACCACCAAAGAAGTGAACTAAACTGAATTGTTTTCCAGAGTCATGGTTCATATGCAAATTCTAGAATACAGTTCAATACCCTGTACAGACTAGCTTGAAAGTGCGCCCATAATTCAGTTCAATACAGGCATAATGTGCATTCTGGAGCTAGTCTGTTAAGAGTATCAATCTCATTGATGTTCATCCTTGAATGCTTTTATACCCTTTACAGACTGGGCTCAGATTGTGCATTCTACCTGTATTGAACTGTCATTATGAGCGCATTCTTAGGCCAGTCTGTAAAGGGTATAACAGGACTCAGGAAGCATACTGAAGCGCTTTGATGTGCATTACCGTCATAAGTCTGAAAGGGATATGACTAGAATCTAGAACACGGATGCATCAAGATACATCATATCGATCCAATATGCTTCCTAACTTTGGGTATCTGAACCAAAAAGCATTCTAGAACGCACATCAATGCACTTTAGAACAGAACTCTAGAATTTGCATAACGACCAGTACTATACATATATTTACTTCACGGCTAGAATAGATATGGAGTTTGATTGGAAATAACAAGGAATAACTGCTGATTGGTTTGGACATTAATAAATAGGATTATTTATTTTATCCCCCTAGTTACATTGACTTTAAAAGTTTAAGATCTGCTGCGAAATGGTGTTGATGGCAGTTGAATCACGATTGACCAACGGTTGCATTATGCAGAATAACTTGGTGTAACTATGGTAACAGAATGGTTATGTCACTACCACTACCAAAATAATAATTTTGATTCAGGTATCACCAAACAAAATGATCATTACATAGAATATGGTCCTGGGTGCCATGCATAACAGCATTCTCATATAGGAATTTGGTTACATATTTCATTACATTGAATAACTAGTATTGTGATCATTAGGATCACATACAAAGTGCAATTCTAAAAACAATTCTAAAACCTATTACAAGCAGAATATCTATCTAAACCTTAAACAAAATATATGAAAATTCATTAAGCCTCAGTTGTTAAAGAGTCCCAAAACAAATATAGTGGACAACATTTTCAAAACTCTGATAAGTAGAGAAATGTGTTAGGCAGTGGTGAAGTAGCTCAAACCAGAATAGAATTCCACAAGAGATGGTTTTGCAAATCCACATTTTAACATGGGCCGGCCAGAAATAGGCTCATGGAATGGATGTCCATGGATATTTGAGTTTGGACAATTTTGTTGAATTTATTGGTTTTGGCTCCCTTTAATCTTCACTATTCCATGATTAAACTTGACTCAGCTGTTGAGTTAGATCATTATATGTGCCCAGGCCTGTGCTAGACACTTAACCCCTTGATACGTGTCACCTGGACACTTACGCCAGCCAAACCTACCTACTTGAAATGAAATTAAGGTGCTCCCGGTGGAATGAATTGATACCAGTAGTGCTGTCGCTGTCCAGTAATAATACAAACAGAATATGATTGAAATACGATCTATGCCCAACTAGACGCAGATCATTGCCAATTGAGCATCCACATGCCTTAATTATCCAAACCACCGATAGCCAATTTCTTGAGTTTAACCTGCAGGTTAACCTATAGGTCAGTATGCATGCTGGGAAATTATTATGTTGATATGTCAAAAGACTTAAGCATACAATTTACATTAATCATAGGGTAATTTGTGGTTCAATATGTTGGAAAAATAGCATTGACTTTTTCCATTTTGATCTGTAAATATTTGATATTTTGCAAAATGGATTGAAATGCATTCACTGAAGATAAATCTGAAGCAAGTATTTCTATAGTTCCCATAGTTTTCCTTCTGATTTTGTCAACAAATGTCAGTCCAAATTAACCTGAAGGTGTCTAAAATTCTGTAAATCAGCTCTCTGATGTAGGGAGAATTATGATCGTATGCCATTGTAATAATCGTATTCATAGTTACCTGCAATGGTTGTTTGTTCCTTCACTTCAATATCATCATTATAATACTATTTGAGCAGTACATATATATTTTACCAATCATGAATGTAAAAACAATCTGTTTGAGATATAATCTACCTTGAACTGTCTTCAATTCTAATATCTGGAAGAGGAGCCCTGTCTGAAGGTATTTAATAACTACAATGACCCCTGCACACTGAGGATTCGGCGAACAACTATCAGTGGGTCACTGGCCCCTACTGACCACCACACAATCTCTTGACCCTACAAAGTTGTTCGTGGAAATAAGCTTCAGCCGAGACCCTTCATAATCGGGCACTCAACTACCAAAATCACCAAATTTTCGTTTATCAGCGGCACAAACGCTGCTCATCTTCAGAAAGCACACTCAGCGATTACAACGGATATGTCTTATCTTGATATTTCCATGCTATCATTTTTCACAGCCAAACAGCGGCGCAAAAGGGCCTGACTGTTCCCAGCTGGGGGAGTTGCATTACTTTTCCATTAAGCGACCCGCCCCCTCCCCCTCTTAAATCCCTCCATGACAATTATTGAACATATAATTATTATGCTGATATATTAAGGTCTATACAGTACAAGGTAGTACAGTTATGTTAGATGCATGTATTTTGTAAGTCTATTCAAAGTAATGTCAAGACACTGATTAAATATGATATAGTCAGGCTCCGTTCAAAGTTATGTCAGGAGTATGTATATATAACCAAAATTACATATTCATCGTCATGCATTATTTAGAGGTCACGAGATTTTGTTCTTTCAAGGCTATGGCCAGACATGTTAAGCATAATTATAAGGAAAGTTCAAAATTATGTCATGACTAGTGCATTATGTATAATGTGCCAACCTCTGCACTCTGACATGAATTATGGGTAAATTCAAGCATTTCCTCTGCAAAAATGTTTTTAGATAAACTTCATTGAAAAATACGTGCATTATCAAACGCTTAATGTAACGTTTTTTTTCGCAACTTAGGGATTTATGATAACAGTTATATAATTATAGTTCTGTTTAGTATTGTAACATATACCTACATACTTGTATGCACGGACGTGTACCATTATGGTCATCTTGTTGTATGTTTGTGCGCCATCTCACCGAAAGCGCGAAGGGAATGGGGATTTTCAGATACTCAAAGGCATGAGGTAACGAAAACGTAACGTATTTTCTCAGCCTTAATACTGTATTTATAAACATTTACTTATGGGTAAACAACTGTCTCCATCGTGCATTGCCATTTGCGCCTACAGCTGTGAACATGATTCGGTTGACTAAGGTATTAGAGATACGCCCTATCAAAAGGGTATACTCTTGATAACTATAACACTCGTTTTATGGTGGTAATCACCACACAAATGTCTATGGTGCCACCCATCTCACTTTGTATAATACTACCCCTCCATCTGCTTAATAGTCAAAAGTTTTGTAGCTATACTGACTCTTTCTATTGTTAATTGGGGATGCCATGTAACTATCGGCTAACGATCTCTTTCCTTTGCCTCAGTTGGGGCTGTGAATAAACTATTGCATCGTATTATTGTAAACGTAACATATCTTTTATCAAATAACTATCCTTTATAATTACGATTGTCTTTTCACCACAAGTCTAATATCAGGAACTTGTAATAATTGTGTATCTATTCAATTTCTAAAGCTTCATTCCCACCGAATTCCTGATAATTTAGAGATACGTCGACGAACAGGGATGCGTTGGTGCTGCTTAAACTACGTATTATCTGATGTCGGTTTACAATACCCGCATTGTATTCAGTTTGAAAGTAAAGTTCTTGAATGTATCTGTCTGCAACAGGATAATTAATTTGGGCTAGTCACGTCTTCTAAGTTGACTAATAAAGATACTACGGTCGCATCAAACCCGGGGACAGCTTTGATGACTTATGGTGTTCATTTAAGATGATTGGGCGAATCGACCTTTTCCACTTAAGTCTTCATCACAGAAAGGTCGCTCACTTTCCGGCGATGCACGCGTTCACAGATGACCCCATACTCCCCCGTCGCGTCGGATTACAGAGTATAGTCGGAGCGATGATTACACGGGAATCAGAAGCGAGAAAGGAGTATGATATGACCCGTTACACAAAGGTTTGGGTATACCTCTTTGAGGCTCTGGATGGGTGGGGGAAGGGGGTTCCGATGTCGCTGTCGAATTTAAGAATTGGCTCTGTCGCCCTGTCGAATTTTAATAACTTAAAGGCAATGCTCATATGACACTTTTTTATATCTCATGTCGCAATGTTACCTCTTGTGTAATTAACGACTTGCTATACTTAATATTGTGCGTCCAAAGACAGAACTAAAAAGCAGAAATCCAGTGAAATTAAACAAAAAGAAGAAGAAAGTAGGAAACGCTCTTATTATACCGACTACCTCTTGAGGTATAAACTGAAACATCCACCACTAAGGTAAAGATTAAGAGTGGGAGAAGGAGGGCCGCTCCGGGTATGAGGATTTACATCAAAAAATATATTGGCTCAAAATAGGGGCTGCACCCTTGCGCCACAGATAAGATTTAGCGTCGATAAGAGTGTTGCGGGGAGCAGTTTTCTACAGGAAATTTTTGGACAATCAACATTGGTATTTGTGAACATGTGTTATTGTATCACATTTGAATACTTCTGAAAGCATATAATTATTATGATCAACAAGAAGACTATATATTAATCTGATGTTGGCAATAAACGTTTAAAAAAAATCACTAAGACCAAAAATTTGGCTCTGTCGCCGTGTCGAATTTCGGGGTCTAGACCCATGAGTTTGGGGTCCCTTTATCTATAAAAGGGGCCGTTGACCGGGCAGTCGACACTCTGCCCGACCATCTCCGGCCACCAACTACCACCTGTAACTGATACGAGGTATGGACACGAGAACCACTCTATGCCGGTCAGTAACCACTTCTAATCAGCGCCTACTGCCTCATCCCATCGAGACCAACTTTCATCATCGGTATTAGTGACAGTCCTGAAAATAGTAATCGTAAACTCTCTCTAAAAGCCGCTGCTTTTTCCCCAATTACGTTGCAACAGAATACTGCTCAATTTACCAGACTTTGGCAGTTTGGCCTTAAGACTTTGTCGTAATACATTTATCCGCGGACCATTTTAACTCACTGGGAAAAGGCAATCCCCATTAGCGTTAATTATAACATAGCTGTGGAACAAATAACTATAATAGGATGGAGAGGCAGCAGAACGCGGCGGCCTTCTCGAGCCGGGATGCGATCATCCCCGCACCGGTCCGTAAGTTCCGCACGGTGATCATCGAGCCGGTGCTGGCCCTGTACTTCACTGCCTGGATCCCCTTCACCCCACTAGCCCAGCAGTACCTGTACAGCCGGATTGGGGAGGACCTGGGGCTGACCAATCTAACGGCCAGCGGGGGAGGAGGAGGAGGGACGGGGGATGGATGGGGGAATCTCACCACTGTGGGGTACTATGAAAACAGTAGCTCATGGTTATCCACCCCTCCCGGGCCCACCCCTGAGCCCGGGCAGTGCGTGATCAAGCCCAACACGACGGCCTACCTGAAGCAGCAGGAGGTGCAGGCCACCACGGCGCAGTGGATGATGTACATGGACCTCTGCATGGACATCCCCAGCCTCTTCGTCGCGCTCTTCCTTGGCACGTACGGCGACCGCATCGGACGGAAGCTCTGCCTCATCCTGCCCCCCGTCGGGTCGGTGGTGCGCTGCGTCGTCTTCATCCTGCACAGCGTCTTCCGGTTGCCGCTCTGGTTCCTGCTCATCGGGTCGGTCCTGGAGGGACTCACCGGAAGCTCGACGACGCTGGTGGCCAACTGCTACGCCTACCTGGCCGACGTGACGACCCCAGCGAGCAGGGGGCTGCGGATGGCGGTGGCCGACGTGGTGTACGGGCTGTGCATCGGGGTGGGACAGGCCGGTATGGGCATCCTCATACAGAAGGTGGGCTTCAAGATCCCCTTCTTAGTCGTCGTCGGGTTTCATATAATAAACATTGTCTACATGATCCTCCTGGTACCGCAGGTACGGCCTGAGACCCGGGAGGAAACACAGGCTAAACAATTAGAGCAAAACAACAATAACAATATAGACGGTAAGAAACAGTCGGACATTGAGAAGGTCGACCCCAGCTCGCCGCAAGCCGCCAGCAAGAAGCCGCAGAAGGGCATCAGCATCCGCTTCATCTTCGACTCCTTCAAGGTCTTCTCAAGGTCGCGCGGGGACGCCAGTCGCCTGGGACGTCTCCTCCTGGTCGTCTTTGCCTTCGTGCTGATCAGCACGGCGCAGACGGCCCGCTGGGGGCTGCAGACCCTGTTCGCCCTCAACTCGCCGCTCTGCTGGACCTCCTCCATGCTGGGCATCTTCAACTCGGCCATCGCACTCGTCACCAACCTGGCGCAGATCGTCATCGCTGCTCTCTGCATTCGGCGGTTCGGGGAGGCCGTGGTGGTACTGGTGGGCAGCGCGTCCGCCTTTGGCTACTTCACCCTACTCGCCTTCTCCACCACCACGCTCATGATGTTCATGGGTGAGTATACAATGGGTGTAGGTCCCTAAATTAGACAGGGCTTCATGGACATTTCTTAAATTTGACAGGGCGACGAATTAGTTTCTTAAATTCGACAGACGACATGGAAACTTATACAATACCCTTTACAGACTGGGCTCAGAATGCGCATTCTGTCTGTATTGAACTGTCATTATAAGCTCATTTTGAGGCTAGTCTGTAAAGGGTTTAAGTGACAAATGACATTGCCCTTTACTGAAATTAAAGGAACGTTAGAAAGATAGTGACATGAGACAGGGTTATGTTCGACAGGGGACATGGCACTAAACTGAGGTATAAGGACAGACGAAAGGGCCATTTTTTCAAATTCGACATGCGACATCTATACCCTCTATTCACCTTTAGAAGTTGGGATTCCAGTCCCTATATCATCAGTATTGTCCTGCCCTCTTAAAAGTTGTATGGTCAATGAATAGTCTGTTTTAGCCCTCTAGAGGTCCATAATGTCTGTCTGTGAACGCCAATTCAGGTTTTTCTGTCTTGTTAATACACATATTCAACTTTTTTTTTATGTATTTTTATTATTAATATTATTTCTTTTGCTGATTCCAGTGTGACATTAGTTCTTCCATTAGGGATCAGGCATTGATATAGAGTAAATCGAGTACAGACCACAGGTGCACTCAGCAATTGTTATTGCCCCAGGTTGCACACACTCATGTAGCTAACTAAAGCCCTTGATGGTGTGTGAAAATCAGGCCAATAGCAATTGCTTTGTGTCCCTCGGTCTGTACTATGTGTTTCTCTTATGCACAGCCAACCCTCCCATAGAAGCTTCGTTCCCAACAAGTTAAGCCGAACCATAGGAAACCATATCCCGATTAATGGCTCCACACTGTTGCAAGAAAGGGGATAAAGGAGGAAAATGGATAACAACAGGGGGATCTAGATAAGGAAGGGGATGGGGACGTCCTAATGTCCACATGTGAAGGGACTCAAGGACGATACCAAGGCAGACAAGGGATTTAGAGAAATATAGTCATAACCAACACGCCATCCGCATCATTTTTAAAAAATCATGATATAAGTGAAGAGCCAGACATCTTCTACTGCTGCAATACTTTGTGTGAAACAGAAGCATTTTAAAGGGATAACGTCCTGTTCACCAGTGTGCCCCCACCCCTTGAGTTAGTTGGATTGTCCATTATACCTTTAATGCAGCTATAGGTCCGATATGGTCTCCAAATGACCACTCCATCCCCCATGAAATTACATTGTATTACATGTATCAAACAGTGGCCTGCAAGCTTGTATAATGATTATCTAATAGATTATACAGCCCATCGTATACCTCTTCCGTCATGGGTCTTTTATATAAGTTACTTTCTATTCGTGGGAAGGTTATAGCCCAGACCACCACCCTTATATTGTCGCCCATAAATCTCCTCCCCATTTTGATGCCTAGTCTGACATGGGCATGAGACAATTATTCTATAGACGTTGTGCACATGACGTCATAACTCCCAGATTGGGATGGCCGCCATGTTGGTGATCAGTCTAAATTTCTTATTAGTTACCATTCTAAAGCATCTAAGATGCGAATTGCTTTCTATTTCAGAAAAAGAAAACTCAATGAATCACAATAAATAATTACCATCCATAAATATGAATATTCTTGATAATGATATGGGGGTGGTGACCACGTGGTCTGCACAAGGTCTATACAGACAGATACCCAATCCACATAATTTACTTTCTACGACTGTTACATAATTATAGGCTCAAAGCGCGATCTGATGCCTATAGCATGAAACAGTCATAACGCATCAAATGCACTTATAACGAGAGCTCATGTCGAATATTAAGACAAATTCTGTACTTATCATGATTAATGGATACCTGAATTGTAACTTGTCATCTGCATTTTTTAAAGATTTACTTCTAACTACTCGCAATATCTAATGTGTCAAAGTCTGATCTTTCGATTTCAAAGGTACCAATAGGCATTTACTATGTTTTAACGGTATTGGGCTACATTCTCACTGCACAATCTTGGTTATCTTACAATTATTGCAATGTATAGATTTAGAAAATTGTTCTAAGCAGATACTTTGAATAGTCCGCCCGCATCCTTATGTACTTTTTTTAGTGCCTGTCATGTTTTAATGTTTGTGTTTGCTAATAATAAAGTTTGTTTTGTCCTTCAGTGCCGGTGGTTGGGTTCGCCTCCTCCCTGCCGACTTCTATGCTGCGGGCCATCATGTCCAAACTAGTGGAGCCCTGGGAACAAGGTGAGATATAATACGAAACCTATCATATATATTTGCGGACCCCCCTTCCCGAAATCCTGTATCTGCCCCTAGTGTATGGTACACTGTTTCCCTGCATGTGGTATTCCCATGCTCTACATATTACAAGACCAACGGATGGCCCAGGGATCAGGGTATATCTATGGGGGAATAGAGATACACAATGTGTATGATGGGGGATGGTGGCCAAAGTTTGGCGGTATGTACCGCTCCTCGTTTTCATGGTTTTATCATTTACGGTGCAGATGTACCCTCGGACATTGAAAATTTAGTTCAAAATTGGTAAAGTTTCCCATTGGGGACCTCCCAGATTATGTTGGAATCCCCTCAGAATTAGCTGGAGCTCCCTCAGAATCATTCAAAATCCCCTTAAAGGAAAGCTTGCACATAAATTCACTAAGTTCAATTTTTTGTGTAATTAAGTTGATTTACGCATTCTAAAAATATTTTAAAAATAATAACTTGAAAATGTCAAGATCTTAGGGAATTATTCAGGAAAAGATTTGAATCTTGGGAATTCCCTGAATGCTGGGCTCCTCAGTACTCCCCTTGCTACGTCACAGCTATGGGAATTCCTTCTAAAGTTATTTTGGGATTCCCTGATTAATGAATACATATTTTAATTTATCATGAGTTGCATTAGATCAAATATATATACTTTGGTTTAGAGAGCATAATTTTTCCTACAAATTCTACAGGGATGGGGATTTTCCTGTCACTATAATGGTTGGTCTATGTTAATTAGGGGGTGGGGTTGATTCAACATGTATAAACGAATTCAAAGAAAGAGAAAAAAAAAAGGAAAAGGGAAAAGTAACAAAAGTTGAAAAAACGAAAAAGGGAAAAAGGAAAATGTCAATTATGACAAATGAGAGAAAAGGGAAAAGGGAGTATGTTGGACAGTGCACTGAGGTGGAAAAGGGAAAAGGTGTCCATTTACTTTGGTGAAAAGATGAAAAAGGGATTAGGGACTGACCACAATGGTATAAGAAGAAAGGGAAAAGGGAAAAAGGAAAATGTCAATTATGACAAATGAGAGAAAAGGGAAAAGGGAGTACATTGGACAGTGCACTGAGGTGGAAAAGGGAAAAGGTGTACATTTACTTGGGTGAAAAGATGAAAAAGGGATTAGGGACTGACCACAATAGTATAACAAAAAAGGGAAAAGGGAAAAAGGCGAAAGTGTCAAATATAGCAAAAAAGGGAAAAAGGAAAAAGGAAAGGTGTCAAATGTATACAAAAAACGGATGGACACTCTATACACTCAGGGTATGGAGTGGCCAAACCTATATAATCCTTAATCCTTATTACTGTTTCCCTTTTTTGTTATACCATTGTGATCAGTCCCTAATCCCTTTTTCATCTTTTCACCCAAGTAAATGTACACCTTTTCCCTTTTCCACCTCAGTGCACTGTCCAATGTACTCCCTTTTCCCTTTTCTCTCATTTGTCATAATTGACATTTTCTTTTTTCCCTTTTTCCTTTTTTCAAGTTTTGTTACTTTTTCCCTTTTCCTTTTTTCTCTCTTTCTATGAATTCAGTTTTACATGTTGAATAAACCCAACCCCCTAATTAACATAACCCAACCATCACAGTGACAGGACAATCACCCCTGGGACAACTACCCTGGGAAAACTACCCCTGGGGTAACTATCCTGGAGACAACTATCCCTTAGGACAACTACCCCCTAGGACAACTACCCCCTAGGGCTATTACCCCTCTAAGACAACTACCCCTTAGGACAATTTTCCCTATGGGTAGGACATGTACCCCTCTAAATAGGATGATTACCCCTTTAGGACAACTACCCCAGTAAATAAGACAATTACCCCTGTGGGTAGGAGACCTACCCCTATGATAGGACAACTATCCCCATTGGAAGGACAACAACCCCTGTGATAGGACAATTGCCCTTATTGGTAGGACAACTACCCCTGAGATAGGACAAGTATCCTTTTTGGTAGGACAACTACCCCTGTGATAAGAAAAATACCTCTATAGGGATTTTGTTCAGTCAAGTTTTATGCAGGGTTTTTAAAATGATTAAAAAATACTTATCCTATCTACAGGGGTAGTTGTCCTACTAATAAGGGTAGTTGTCCTAGTTGTCCTACCAATAGGGGTAGTTGTCTTATCCCAGGGGTAGTTGTCCTATCCACAAAGGTAATTGTCCTAGTTATAGCGGTAATTGTCCTATAGGGTAGTTGTCTTATAGGGGTTGTCTTACCTATCGGGGTAATTGTAATAAGGGGTAGTTATCCTAAAGGGCTAATTGCCCTAGTGGGTAGTTGTCCTAGGGGTAGTTGTCCCAGGGGTGATTTTCCTGTCACTATAATGGTTGGTCTATGTTAATTAGGGGGTGGGGTTGATTCAACATGTATAAACGAATTCAAAGAAAGAGAAAAAAAAAGGAAAAGGGAAAAGTAACAAAAGTTGAAAAAACGAAAAAGGGAAAAAGGAAAATGTCAATTATGACAAATGAGAGAAAAGGGAAAAGGGAGTACGTTGGACAGTGCACTGAGGTGGAAAAGGGAAAAGGTGTCCATTTACTTTGGTGAAAAGATGAAAAAGGGATTAGGGACTGACCACAATGGTATAAGAAGAAAGGGAAAAGGGAAAAAGGAAAATGTCAATTATGACAAATGAGAGAAAAGGGAAAAGGGAGTACATTGGACAGTGCACTGAGGTGGAAAAGGGAAAAGGTGTACATTTACTTGGGTGAAAAGATGAAAAAGGGATTAGGGACTGACCACAATAGTATAACAAAAAAGGGAAAAGGGAAAAAGGCGAAAGTGTCAAATATAGCAAAAAAGGGAAAAAGGAAAAAGGAAAGGTGTCAAATGTATACAAAAAACGGATGGACACTCTATACACTCATCGATTCCCCAGAACTCCCCTTGCTAGTTCATAAATAGCGGCATTTCCCTTCAAAAATGTAATAAAATTCAAGTTTTTTAGTGTCCCACACTTGTGTGTAAACTAAATATTTTCCTTTCATTTTGATAGTGCAAGTTGTAAATAACATGCTGAATTGAATTCATTGAAAAATAAGTGGCCTGCAGTTATGTGCAAGGTTGGCCTGCAACCCCGTAGATCTTATGGCTGGGTACTGCCCTAGATCATATGGCTGGGTACTGCCCTGATTCATTACATTCTTTGTATACTGGTTGGTTAATATAATTTAGAAGAACCAGTGGCAGTATGACCCGTCCCTGGCGTGCTATATATAACCCGGTTCATGGAAGTTGTTATCAGTCGTACGGCCACCCGCGGACGTCTGCCGATTATAGATTACAGAAACGATTATAGATTACAGAAACGTGAAACGTGTAAAACCTTGCATTGACACTTGCATTTATGTATGCATGTATGTATGTATGCATGCATGTATGTATGTATACGTATGTATGTATGTATGTATACGTATGTATATGTATGTATGTATGTATGTATGTATGTATGTATGTATGTATGTATGTATGTATGTATGTATATGTATACATACATACATACATATTTATTTATTTATCTATTTATCTTATTCAGTTATAAACACTCACAAATACACCCACATTATTTATATACATACGTGTATTGATTAATGAAAAAGGCATAATGTGGCTATGTAAAGGGTATGGGTTTTACCCCTTACATGCTAATAAATATTGTGACAATCGTCTACCTGTAGACACAATCAAGCATGCTTGTGACGTAATAGAAACATTCTGCAACCATACTTTTTTTTAGCAAGTTTGTTACTCACTAAGATGGCATGTAACAATTACGTTATTGATGGTGAGGTTGAAACCTCACCAAATCAGAATGTTATTATAACATTATTTTTGGTGAGGTTAGGATGAAACCAAAACAGAACATTATAGGAACATCCTTTTTAGGTTGAAGAACATAACGAAAATGTTGTAATAACGTCACAGTGCAACGTCATGGCTGCAGCGATGTAATTGGGAGTCATCAAAAGAACGTAACAAGAACCAAATACAAAACTAACCAGAATGTTGCTATATCGTTATAATAACGTCACATCCTTTGCTGGGAATGTGCTTTCTGCAGGGCTTTCTGAGACTAGCCTGCAAAGGGTGTTATTATCTGTCATTCAACAGCGATATACAAGCAGCCATATTGTGGTGATAGTAAAATGACACTTATCACATGCAGCTATAACTTGTAAGCCTCGGTTAAGGTCCACATTTGACACATGTCTGTTTCAGTGAGTCATAATTTCTCCCAGACGCAATTCTCTGGTTTTTAGTATTTTGGGTGACCTGCAGGCTTAATCAAGGTGAATTGTGGGTAATATGTTGACAAGCCAACTTCCTGTTACCAGCTTTTAACATATCATCATTATTCATCTAAGACAGTTTCCTTTGTTTGACATTACAAAAAGGTAGAGTTAGGTACTTTTTCTTTTTATTATTGTTTGTACTTCAGTTTCTGAAGATGATTTGAAAAAATTTTCATTATATATTTTTATTTTGCCATAAGATGCAATATTCCTATTGGTTTTCCCATGCTTTTGTCTACAAAATATGCCAAAATTAGCCTGCAGGAGCAATAAATACAGGAAAACTTGGAACTGCGTCCGCTTGAGTTAGGCATTCTGTGACAAAAGTGTAACGGGTATTAAGATATCGTTCTGATATGGCCCAGACAGAACGATAGCCCAGACAAAATCAAAAGTGACGGTATCTTGTCAAACAACCTGGAGCGACAAGATATCGTTATTCGTACATTATCTGAGAGTTATGTACATTGAAAAACCCAGCTTTGGCAAAATAACCAAATTATGCATGGAATTACAATGTCTGTCCTGTGCATATAACACTGCATTGCATTAATGATAATTACATTAGAAAAAAAAAGAGGTAAATGATTTTCATCCAATATTACAAATTGGAAAAACTGTGAGATAGTTATTATTCTAAATGAAGTGAAATCCGCTAAGTTTGTGTAATTATCTAAAGCACATTACAGACTTTCAGTTTAAAATAACAAGAAAATAGTATAGATATCAGGCTGTCATTTGGCTGAAATAAACGGTATGATACCGTACTACACTCGTAATTCCTGCTATGCCTGTAGGTAGCTAAGTGGTTTCCGCTGAATTCAAAGTGAGTATACACCGAATGTTCGCTTGACAACGCATGATACAGTTTGAGCGGATAATGCTTGTTATCCTCCTCATTATGCAACTTACAAATAACCTAAAATGCCCTTTCCAAGAAGCTGAACAATGAAAGGCGATTTGCAACGGATAGATAATAGTACTACAACGTTTATTTTGTGATAAACTACGGTGGCCCTTGATATAACGCGTAATCCGATATTGAAACATCTCCCGGCCCCCGATTGGTACTGCGACATCTGCCATGGAAGACAGAAAGTATATGTATATATATATATATATATATATATATATATATATATATATATATTATACATATACTTTTTGTTTTCATTAAATAATTCAAAAATGAAAACATCAACATTCAAATGTACGTTTCACTTATTCCCGGTGGAATATTCATTTTCCGGGTGTACACTGTTTCTATCCTGTTATAATCAATCACAGTTGAAATGGCAACTTCAGGTTATGACCGGTTTGTCATTGTCTAACCTAAAGCTGCCCATATAATATTACAAGAACCACAAAATACTTCACAAAATTTGCATTATTAGTCTGTTGCCAGTGTGACGGCCATCGACATGCTGACAAATCTGACTGGAAAGTTTAGAGATACGTCAACATATCGAAATGCATGGTTGTTTCTGAATCTCCTTATTGTACGATGCTTAAAGGGTTCCTTGCACATAAATTCCAAGTTCCCAATTAGTATCTATTTCACTTCACTTATGTGTTCTTAAAATGTTAAAAATAAGAAAAAAGGCAAAATATCACAATATAGTAAATTATTCAGGAAAGATAATTAAATTAGGAAATTCCCTATATCCTGAGCAGTTTAGTACGCCCCGTGCTACGTCATAATGATGGGAATTCCCTTTTAAAATAACTTTGGAATCCCATGTTATTGTATAAAGTTAGGGGACAAAAAATTATGATTATTGCAAACTTGTATGGAGCCAAATCAAAAAGATTTATGCTAAAACACAATTTCCTTTCGATAAATTTTTGAGACAGAGGGATTCCCTTTTATCAGAAACTCGGAATTCCCCATTACTCACCGTGTGACGTCACACATTTTGGGATTTCCCTTAAAAACATTTAAAATATACCAACTTCTAAAGTCCCATAACCCTAGCTACACTTGGAATATTTTAAAGATTTTTCCAGCATCGGTAGTGCTTAAGGAAGATAACATGCAATATTGTTTTCATTAGAAAATAAAGAACCTGAAATCATGAGCGAGGTTCCCTTTAACGTATGGTTACAGGTGCGCTGTTCACCAGTGTGACGGCCATGGAAAAGCTGACACATTTTACTAGAAATTTTAGAGATACATCAACATATAGTAATGCATTGTCCTCTCTGAATCTCACAATTATTCAACACTTCATTTATGCTTACAGGTGCGCTGTTCGCCAGTGTGACGGCCATCGACAAATTTGACTAGAAAGTTTAGAGATAAGTCACCATAATGCCTCGGGTTTCTGAAACACCCTATTAATGTTCAACATACAATGTATGGTTCCAGGTGCGCTGTTTGCCAGTGTGACGGCCATCGACAAGCTGTTCAGCACCTTGGGGGTGGCCCTCTTTAACTCCATGTACGCCGCCACCCTGCTCACCTTTAAGGGGGCAGTCTTCCTCGTCCTCGCCGCCTTCGTCCTCGTCGGCTTCATCCTCATGCTGTGAGTACACACTTACTATTCTTTATTATACCATAGGGTGATACAAGTTTAGTAGTTAAGAGTTTAACACAGGGCGATACAAAAATGGGTGATAACCAGCCTTGTATCTACAGAATACTTTTATTTTTCTAAAATTCATAAAAAAAAAAGAAATCATTAAGAAATTAAAAATCTAACATATGCATTATCTGCACAACGCTCATAGCTACATTTTACTTGCTTACTGTTTGTGGATTTGATGGATATCAAAAGAGTTATATGAAAAAAAAGTGCAGCATCACAGCCCCCCATCACTGATTGCTGTACATCCTTCCGTGGGAGCTCAGATCTAACAGAAAAGGTATAATAAATCCATAACCAACTGAGAACATGGGCTCAGGCTGATATCGGGCTCCTGTCTCGGGGTGATAACTGCCCTCGTATACTCCCTTCTTGGTTGGTTATATGTATTTATCAGGCCTGGTATTTGTGAACTTGTAGGACTATAACCCTTATACGTTCAGTATCGTCCTGACCTCTAAGATTCAAAGATCTGTTATTTGCCCGAAAGGCAATAATGTCTGGCTGTGAATGCTAATGAAAATTGTTGTGTTGTCAGTAAAAAATATCTACATTTCTATAGAATAAATCAAGCACAGACCACAACACACTGAGCAATAGATGTAATTCCAAGGAGTTTGTTCCGCAATTTAACGCAAAACGTCTTATTTATTAGATTCGAAAGAAAAAGGAATTTAGAGAATAGATCTGTCCTACCCATCTCCTATCTTTAGGGACTTTAAGCTCTCGACATTTCAATAACTGTATATAAACCTAGCTATTACTGAGAACATGCAATTCCTACCAATGACATATACTGTTCATGAAGGCCATCATTTTGTTTTCAAACGGCCATCTGCCTTTCTTACTTTTAGGACTTAAAAGTCCACCCTTTTCTCAAACCATTGATTTTTATATCTCACCTTCACCAAAAACGCTCATTATTTCTTGATATGCAGGGAATAAAATGATATTTGTAAATATGAGGATTTCTCATGAACACGTTTTTCTGTGATACAAGGTAATTCTTTCCCCCCTACATTTCGAGAAAACGGGGCCCCGAAAGGCCCCTTTTGTCGCATTCTTCTTTATGTAAATCTAGCTCCTCGAAAGGGGAACCTCAAACCTTTACATATAGTTTTACATTAAAAAAATCACTATTTTGCCAAACCTGGGGAGGGGGGGGGGGGAGGGGGGGCGTGCCCTTTGCGTCCCCCCTGAAATCTCTGGATCCGTCCCTGATCGTATGGAAGAAATAATAGAAAAAAGAATCCCCACAGGCAAAATCAATGCCCTTATCCATTGCTCTTTTCTCACCTATACAGGTGTTCCTTATAATAACACATTTGGATATATTTCCTTGTCTTTTTGCAGAGTATATGTCATTCGGTTTCCTCGCCAACCATCACCACCACCACAACCTCAGACCCCGGCCATGGAGGAGACTCAAATCCAGACCAAAGAAAACCTGGCCTTCACTAACCCTACCACCCGGCTATAGCTTGACACTGCCTCATAGAACACATGGGAATGAAAGTTGATATGTTTAAAAGGACAGAACAGTCTATGCAATGTATGTGGCCACCCGCCAACTAGTAACACTGTTTTCATAGGTGAGAGTGAATGTAAGATCCATGTCATTATCCACAATATCTCAGGGTTCTATTGTCTGAATCCATAGGTGTGCGCAGAAGGGTTAGGTCAAGTTATGAAAATCAAAAGTATTAGGAATGGGTATGAAAAAGAATCGTATACTTGTTAACTGAATTGCCTAATACTTAGGTGGGGGTAGTTGGGGGAGTGTGGGGGGGGGGGGCACATGGTGAAATGTTTGAATGGTGTTAGGTCAATGCGTGTTTAGGGTAATATACCTTGTGCTTACAGATTACATTAATACTAGAAGATGACTTGGCAGCCACATTATGAATCTAAGTGTACATTGAACCGTTCACTGCCAGATTAGATGATGTTTCCTAGTTCTCAATGTTATTCCGTTTTGAGATATTGTGCTGTCTTACTAAAACGTGGTAGGTGTGATCTATCCTTTCTACCTAGACATATTTTAGGTAGGCTTTCATTTTCTATGAGCAAAAACAGGATGTTTGTGGAAAAAAATTTGTCAGAAAATCTGCTAATTTTGTGTTACAGTCCTTCTAATGAGCATGTACCCTGTCATACCAAAATAGATTGAAGTTTTAGTGACTGGTCTTTCTTGCTGAGAAATCTCTCAAAGTTCTTTGTCATTTCTTTGTACAAACTGATTTCAACCATCTCAAATATGGGATCAATTAACCTTCGAGATGAGTCAATTTTGTTTTTATATCATCTTTTCATTCATTTTGCTTTGGTTTTGTTTATCGTTTAATCTATATGCCTATTATTATGTTTCATAAACATTATTTGATGTTCTATCATATGAATTAGGACGTTCTAGGCCTATATTCAAAACTGAATTTGTGTAAGATGATTTAAGACTGTGTGCTGGAACTTGATATAAACTAGCACTATGCTAAATGTTATTTCCAGGATAAATAAAATATTTTAGAAAAAGAAATTAACAATTTTACGGCCTTATTGCTTGATCAGATATCTTACACAGATTTTAGAAAAGAAATTAACAATTTGACAGCCGTATTGCTTGATCAGATATCTTAAACGGATTTTAGAAAAGAAATTAACAATTTGACAGCCTTATTACTTGATAAAAAATTATTTTACACAGAATTAAGTGGTCTAAAGAATTTACAAGTATGCTATAATCTTTTAATATTGAGCTATACCCAACTCGTCGTTGCCATAGATACCATAATGAAAGTGGGTATGATAAGAAATAGCAGTTGATGAACTTAATCTTATGCAAAAACCAGTAACAGTAACCTTCACTTTCAAAATCATATAGTAACTGATGAATTTAGTGTTCTCAAAACTCTTAGTGGTTAATGGCAAACAAGTAGACCTGTGGTACTACCCCCCCCCCCCCCCGTGTGTCAGTTATCAAAACCTCATTGCAATATTTTTGAATCTATAATTAATAAAAGTAAAAGTTGATAAAAAAATATCTATCATAGAATTATTTGTTGACATGTAAAACCAATGATATTGTTTTCTTAAGCTCATTTCGAATTTAAGGCCATTTCTTTTATTAAGTACTACTAGGAAAACGGT
Source organism: Lepidonotus clava (assembly GCA_936440205.1). NCBI lineage: Eukaryota > Metazoa > Annelida > Polychaeta > Phyllodocida > Polynoidae > Lepidonotus > Lepidonotus clava. The sequence goes on from OW387148.1 coordinate 5,517,829, forward strand.
ATTGCTTCGCCGGCACATACAGTCCAGTTTCGCCACACTGTGTTCTTCCAGTAACCAGTGGTGGTAGGGTGGACCAGCGAATTCATTTGACTACGTTTTAGTTAACACTTTAAAGAGGGGACCGAGGGGACCAGCTGTGCCCTAGTGTATTAATAAAGACCTATAATAACCAACCATAGACAATTGTCCTTTTGAAAAAAACACCCAATATTATATATATGCACATCCTATAATTCTTGCCCTAGTCCTAGTTTAAGTACCTGTACCATTTTCATCTGTAATATAACATACTGATAATCCCAGCATTGAAAAAGATGGTCATATATGGCTAACTTTCTTAGTCATTATGGCTGAGGCAAATCTTACTATCTTACGTTAGTCATGGTTAGTCACAGTGACTAATATAAGTTAGACAAAATATGACTAACCAAAGTTAGCCACTAGTGACTAACCCTTCAAAGGTTACAGGACCAGCTGCAGGCTGCCAGGGCCCACTCCAATTCAAGAGGATAATTTACCACCTAAGAAGCCATTTTAATTCATCATAATGGCATTAGAAACCATCCTTGATATCTATACTTTCACATGAAATGTGGTAAAAGGTTAGATGCACAACATGAGCTAAGGATGAGGATGGATAAACTTACCAATCTCTAGAATCTGTTTTCTTTTGTATGCCCTTTTCCTGGTGGTCATGTGATCTCTTATTTGGTGATGTGACCAAAAATGTTAGTCAAAATGACTAACCTATAGTTGACTAACAGAAGTTAGCCACTACTGACTAACTTATTGCATCTTAAGATTATCAGTGCATTATCTAATGTAATACACCTGAAAACCTAGGGTAACCCTGATGATTATTACGGAATAAATTCCTTAAAAACTAAAATAAGTACAAAGCCTTTCTTGTGTAATGTATGACTCAATTGGGTGTATGATTGGTTTTGTCTGTACCTTGTAGACTCTACAACATCCGCTTCTGGAGGGCCCCTTATGGTAGCAGAGCATCTTACCAGCGCCTGGAGAAAGGGGTGTCCAGCGGCGGGCACTACGGCTCGGTGACCAACACACAGAAGTCTTGACCTTGCATGGGGCATGATGTATACATGTATACATATTTTTTTTTGATAATATTTTTATTGTCATCTTCAAACAAGGTCTGATCTTCCAGACGTTAAATTTTTTTTCCAAGTACAATATCATTTTGATGATGATGAAACAATCACATGGGAGAAGTTAATGAAACAGATAATAGTGTAAATAAACATTTTATAGATGAATCCGATATAATAATTATTGTGTGTGTATGTAGAACCAGCCCTAACATTATAGTCTTATAGATATAGCACAAAAGAAATAGACACCAAAGGGTCCCCGGGGTCTTCCGGGGGGGGGGGGCAGAATCCCTGAGTTGAACTTTTGCTTATAATATCAATCATTTAAACCTAAAAGGGGGGTGGCGAGGTTCCCCAAGAACTTTTCAATGTTTTCTTTTATGTTTTTTTAAAGGTTTTTTATAATAATTTATTACAGGAAAGGTGGAACTTTTTAATAATATCCTCCCCCACCACCCCCCTGGGTACGGCCCTGCTGACTGACTATACTGTCCACGAACAATGTTATTTGCTGTTTTGTAACAAAACTAATCATATTATTGATTGTCCTTATATTGTAATACATTTTATGAAATCGAAAGCATAATGTATGACCCAAATTCATTTTGTTCACCTCTTTGTTAATCATCTCATCCCCATCCTTCATTTCAACTTGAAGAACATGCACAAATGTATAATTATGTGTAGTTTTCATAATTAAAAGAATGCTTGTTCGTTACTCCCACTCAATTAGCATGGAGTAACGAGCGAAAGACTATATGAACACTTTTCTCTATGTTAAATAGATTTAGCGAAATTACTTATGGGAAAATCTGGTAGAACTAACATTTAACGGATATTCTTAGCGGATTTTACAACACACAATTTTCCGTTATACGTTTTGCAACAGTTTGTTGTGTTACGAATCTGTTAGACATTAGCTAAGATAACGGAATGTTATGCATCCCCCTCCTGGGTGATCATGCGGGGAGCTGCATAACATTGCACCAGATTATCCACCTGTGTTACCATACAGCTCCTGTAATAATTATGGCATAAAGAACCGATTTACACAATGTAGCATATTACGTCTTTGTAAATTCGTTAAATTGTGATTCTGTTAAATAGTACTTTCATTGTTTTTTTTCTCACTATTTTCTATAGTGTAGAAGTCCGAGTCCATAATTGAATTCCGTAAGAAAACCAAACTATTATATACTGGTGTTAAGAAATCGCTGTTTGAGAACATCTAATGTAGTACACTACTCTAATGTTTTGCAATGATTGTTCAAAAAGCTATACTTATGGCCTGTACTGATTGCGGAAAACCATTATAGTATATATATATATATATATATATATATATATATATATATATATACAAACAGCAATTAATGTGACTGTTGAACTAACTTTCAGAACTATATTTATATTTATGACAAGTACTGGTCTTGGGAAAGTCATTGCATCTATGTAGCACATGTATATAATATTCTCTATTTCATTATGATCATTATGTACCTACTTGGAAGAGCACATTTATGTGAAAGTGGTTTAAATTAATAAAAGAAAAAGTGTAACGGACATTGTTAATGGAACATCAGCTAAAAGTCACTTTCAACGGAAAATGTTTAAAAGACTTTACAATCCAAAGTCCCCTTTATCTCGCATATGGGCCAAACGTAAGTACTAAAAACACGTTTCACACACACGTGCAGCATTTATCAAGTGTAAGTATACCTATCAAAAGGGGAGGGGGGGGGGGGGGGCCTGAACCCTGGACCAGGCTTCAGACAGGTCGGTTTTGTAACAAGTCACTGTGCAGATAACAGCGGTCACAGAGTGGTCACAGACTTATACGGACCAGTTGTCACCTCAACTCACCCCCCTGAACTATTGAGTTTAAAGGGTTCATTGCACATAAATTTTCTATTTTTCATTTAGTTAACTTCTCTTTGGCATTCTTAAGATATTTCAATAGAAAAAATGGGAAAATGTCGAATTATTATGGAATTATAAAGGAAATAAAATGAAATTTGGGAATTCCTTAATTTGTGGGGTTACAGTTCTGTCCTTGCTTCGTCATAATGTAGGGGAATCCCTTTCAAAATAGCTTTGAAATCTGAGGTCATTGAATAAATTTAGGTGTGTAAAAGATACATGTGTTTGTAGCCTGTATTTGGCCTAATATGAATATTTAGTGCCACAGCTAAAATGTCTTTCCATACACTCTTGAGAGTTGGCGATTCCCTTTTTTTGAAAGCTTGGGAATCCCAATTACAGTCCCTGCTACGTCACAAATTAGGGGATTTCCCTTAAAAACCCATTGAAATAGACCAAATATCAAATTCCCACAACAGTGGCTACATTTGGAATATCCCTAAAATATTTAGAGCATTATTAGTTCTTGAGGCGTATTCCATGCTCAAATAATTTAATTGATAAATATTTATTTTTTAATTATGTGCGAAAAAGGTTCAATTGACACCTTCAGAAACCTTCATTTTATTTATTGTATAAATAACTCCTTCCTGAATACTTTCCTTACACTGCGAAAACATCTTGATTTTAATAGGAATTAAACCTATGTATACTCATACCTCAGAATTATGGTAAATTTTAAAATATCTTATTTCATCTAACACATAATGTTTTACCTAAAATCCGAAACGTTTTTTTTTTATACTCCAAAAGTATCGAATTGATTTTTCAGCTTTTGAAGTGCAAATTAATCAAAGTCATGATAACAATTTCAATGTGCATTGAGAAGGGAATGTCGGTTTCACATTGCCAGTACTGCCTGATACACAGTAGGAGCTATATGGCAGGTGGGAAGTGTGTTATGTTACGTAATATCACGCAAGATAACTCCGCATGTAACGTACTCATAGTAAGGTTCAACAACCCACAATTCAAGCAATTGTCCAAGCTATCTGAGAGATAATGCATGATATACTAGAATTATACAAGTGTGTTTGTGACAAGTCTTCTGATGTGCGTGATCTATACTTCAATTTTGCTTGAATACACAAATGTAGAATAATCAAATTGATCATCCCTCGGTCTTGAGGGGGCAACCGCCCCTTCCTCTTGGATCCGCTGCCCCAGCCAGCTTGCGACATAACAGAAACGTTCTGCGACCATAGTTTTTTTTGTCAATTTGTTACTTACTATGATGGCACATAACAATTACGTTATTAATGGTGAGGTTGAAACTTCACCAAATCAGAATGCTATTATGACATTATTTTTTGGTGAGGTAAGGATGAAACTAAATCAGAACATTCTGAGAACATTTTGTTTGGGTTGAAGCACGTAACCAGAATGTTGTAATAATGTCACAGTGCAATGTCACAGCAGTAAGTTGCAGCGACATAATTGGGAGTCATCAAAAGAACATAATAAGAACCAAATACAGAACCAACCAGAATGTTGCTGCGACATTACAATAACGTCACATCCTTGGCTGGGGCTGCTCTGATTTCCTGTTTTGGCATTTTCATAATTATCTGTCGTCTCTGTCCCAAACTGTTTTTGTGGAGACTATATTATTTAAAATGTTTCCAGGTGCCCAGATAACTTGTCCTATGCTCCATAATTGGTTTTGGTGCAATCACACCAGTTTGGATGCTAGCCAAGTATCTATCTAAATACAAGGGAACCATAATGGCAAACAAAACAAGAAATAAGAATAATGTACAAGTGTACCATGTTTCTAAGAATGAGGGCGCACCTTATCCTAATACGAGGTATGCTGAGAACTGCATCACTCTATACATGTACCATAACCCTTTACGACTTTTAGGTATGTATGAGTAGCTGATTTGGGGGGTGGTGCAGGCCCCCCCCCCCTAGTTTAGACCAAATATGTATCTTTTTAATGTAAAATTCTCGGAGCCAGGGGGTCCGGTGGAAACTCTTACAATAGGGAGCACCCCTTTGGGGAACCTCTGGATCCTCCCCTGCATGATGATTTATATTAACCAAAAATACCCGTATGGAGGTGAGGGTAGACTGGAGAAATCCAACTCACCCCAGGGTAAATAACATTGTTTAAAAGACAAAAATAAACATTGATCATTCTAGAGCTTTTAATAAGCTTAGGAACCATCTCAATAGTTTATTATATGCATCATTTGAAATTTTCCACAGTTTTCATCAATGGTGAAAAGATTTAGATATCTTTTCTATTTTTTATTGCATTTGAATCTCATACAACACTTCGGCTTGAGAGTATGTTGCCATTCTTCCAGTGGCTGCCAGTCTCACAATTATTATATTTTACCTATAAATATTTTCACTAATTATACAAGACATTCAGATGCATTTAGAATCAAACCGTGGAATTATATAAGAACGGAATAGCGATAGGAGTTGGAAAGCATTGAAAAGTAAGTACGCAACTTGTCATTCTAACTGGAATGTTGATAGATTATAGTTAATCCAAATAATCCCAATAATCCCAAAGTCTGTCACTCTATGCAGGTGATTCCCCCCTCCCTTGCATAATACTTCTTGGAAATCTGAGGTGATCTATCTGGGTGCGAGGTCCGATTTTGTAACTTAAACCACCGTAGGTACGCATATGCCATGAAGGTGCGTCAAAAGTAATAGATACACCTTTCTCACGAGTTTGCGCAGTGGACCCTCCCATAGACGATTTGTACCCAAACGCTAGTATGGCGCCACACTAGTGAAAAGGGTCTATAACCTGTGTCATGCCTCGAGAGCGTTTCCTTAGTCCTGTTAGCCATGTGGTGCCACCTGGAGGCTAGCTCAGACTTTTATAGGGGTGTAAAGACAAATTATGTGCTGGTGCAGTTTTGACCAGGTCACTTAGGTCCACTTAGGTCCATTGCAAAGTCATAATGAATTTTTGCAATATCTTCCATAACATTTTTTAGTATCTATTTGTTTTTGTAGGAGGGATACATACATAAATTATAACCAACTGAGAATGGGGTACGAGGGCGCTCAGCACCCCGAGGCTGAATCAAGATATCAGTCTACAGAGAGAGAATACAGATACAGAGACAGAAACTCAATTCAATTACGTTTGTCCTAAAGCCAGCAAGGTAGTCCACTCTCCTCTTTTTTAAATAAAGGCCATTATTGAATTATTAATAAGCAAACGAGTGATAGGGGAGTAGGCACTTGCCAAGCTCCAGGTAAACACATAAAGTAACCCAGCATAAGTCATGTGGGTGCAGACACCAGGTGGTAGCACCTTCCCCTCTTCCAATTCATTCAAATTTATATTATTAGAAATTGAACCAATTAATAGTTACATAGAAATTGTACCAATTTATATTGTACCAATTGTCATTACTCAATATTATCAAATGGTAAAGACCGAAATTTGAAAAGTAAGATAATACGAAAAAGTAAAGTATGTTTTGTAACAGGCCTGAAAAGGCCCGAAATTGTAAAAACCGAAAGGCCCGAAAAAGGCCCGAAATTGTAAAAGCCCGAAACCCGAAAGTCCCGAGAAATATGTAAACCGGAAGTGATAAAGTAAACCGGAAGTGACGTCATTTGTAACCACGTGATCAAAGACAGCCAATCAGGGCTGACCACTAGACTATAAAAGGGGCGTTGAGGCCCGAGAATAAATGAGTTCCTTTACAGTTCTCCTTGTGTCAATATGTGTCTTCTTCCTTTGGTAACCGATAAGATGATCCAATACGAGCTAATTGGCTAGAAGTTTAAGTAAAATAGTAGAAGTTCGAAGAAACTAGGCGAAACTTAGGACGGGGACCCGAAGGCCCGAAGGACCAAAACGGGGCCCGAAGGCCCAAAACTGGCCCGGATGGAGTCCCAGAAACGAAGGCCCGGAATGGCACGAGGGCCTGAAATAGGGGACGGAAACCCAGGATCCGGGGGAACGACGGCACGACTGGCTCAGCCCCACGCTACCAAACAATAGGCGACCGTCTGCCCGACATCCCCGCGGACCGAGACCGAGGGTGGACCGTCCGCAGGAGATCTCGAAGAGAGTACCGGCACTAGAGAGATAGAAACGGCTTCCTCCTGCCCCCCTACCACTTTTCCTCCCCCGCAGTCCTCCGCCCGTCAACGGAAGTGCATGTACCCCGCCCGGTGGCTGGGACCCCTCGTTCCAGCCCGGCTGATGCACCCCTTCCCCGTTGACGAATACCGATTTCCCGATCGGTCCGCTCAAACCCCCCTCGTGCGCGATATCACATCTCGGTTTCTTGCCCGGATTCCCCGTCCCTCTGTTGTAGAAATCGGAAACCCCGAACTACCGAGGAACGTCACACTGGTGGCAGCGGTGGTGCTGAATTAGCACATACGGACTTGTGGACATTGAGTGTCTCGTAGGGATTTAGGTACTTATGGCGACGGCTACGGTCTTCGATCAGATGGATTCTGACATCGCCTTCAAGGAAGGTGGGGAGGAGAAAGGAGGTACGAAACCCGAAGTAAAATGGGGAGGACACGACCATCATGGATAGGCGGTTTGACTTCATGGGAACGACCACCCCGACGGATGAGCCGAATGCGCGGACCCAGCAGCAACAACAGACCGGCCAGGTAGGGGGAAGTCTAAAAAAGTTTAGTTTAAGACCGGAGAAATACGATGGAAAGCCGGATTTTGAAGGATGGATCAACCAGTTCGAGGAGTATGCAGACTTGGGACGTTGGACGACCGAAGAAAAGGCGGCGATGCTCTTTCTTTCGCTGACGGGGACGGCACGAATGTACTTTGTCTGGCTCCCGGATAGGGAACGACTACGTTACCCGGCGAGAGTGGAGGCGCTGCGCCGGAGGTTCGGGCAGGAGAAGGACACGTGCAATGCTCTGCAGGAACTGGCGGGACTGAAACGAGTGAAAAATCAAACGGCGAAGGAGTTGGCCAATAATGCCCGGCGACTGGCGTCGAGGGCCTACTTCTCGAATGATTATGCCACTCAGGAGAAAGCGGCACTTCACGCGTTTCAGGCTGCGGTAGGAGAAGACCTTCAACTAAAGTGCGCGGAGAAAGGATGTAAGACACTGGAAGAAGCAGTAGAGGTGGTGGAGATACAGGAACAATACTCGCGCCGCCTCTTACGGGCAGCGAGGCCCGAGGAGGACGCCAATACCCAAATCACGGCCCTAAATGTGAAGCTGGAGGAAATGATGAAGGAATTGGCAGAGGAACGAGAAGCTAGGAGACAGTTAGCAGCCCGGAGAGAGGCGTACAAAAAGAGAAAAGAGGATATGGAATGTCGTCAATGTCATCAGAAAGGCCATTTCGCGAGGGATTGCTCTCAGCGTCAGGGAAACGGACAGTCGTCGTCGCAGTAAGCGCGGAGCCCCCTTTGGGCGCGGCGAGAGAAGTGAGAAGCATGGGTGACTGTGGACTCTACGTGGCCGGAACGGTGGGAGAAAGTGTCGTCTGTTTCCTGGTCGACACTGGATCCATGATCAGTTTACTGTCGGACCGACTCTGGAGAGAGTGGGGGCGGAAATGGAGGATCTAGACGGATTCGAAGGACGCCTTTGCTCGGTGAACGGTAGTTCGTTGCGATGTTACAGATGCAAGAATCTGTCGGTGAAGTTGGGGACACGCGTGCTACAGTGGATGTTCATAGTAGCAGACATCGGCAGAGACGAAGGAATCCTGGGGAACGATTTCACAGTGAAGTATCGATTAGCAGTCAAGCCCCATGAAAGTGCTGTCTTCCTGCCCGCCAAAGGAGGGGGAGAGGGGGAACGAATTCCGGGAGTACCAAGAAGAACAAACGGGATTCGGGCAGTGACCGTCGGAGGACAGATCGTGAGGACCGAGGGAACGACGGAGATACCCCCACTCCAGGTAACCCGAGTAGCGATAGTAGCAAGAGCAGAAATAGGACAAAGTGGACAGCTGGCTGCCATTAACGGCAATGGATTGCCGATGGGGCTGGAAGTAATTCCAGGAGCGTTGACATTGGGAGAGGAAAACAAAGTTTGGGTGGCCAACCGAGGGACCGAGAGCGCGAAACTGGAGACCGGCAGCGTCCTCGGCGAAGCCACCTTCGTACAGGAAGTACGGGGTACGGAAGAAAGCGTGAAAGAGGCACCCGGAGCGCTCACCGAGATGATAGAAGAGGCTAAGAGAGACCTGACCACGGAGGAAGGCGGAGAACTAGAGAAAGCCATCATGGCCCGGGAAAAGATGTTTGCGACCTCGAAGCACGAGTTAGGACGAACGAATTTAGTACAGCACCAAATTAGTACGGGGGATCAAATGCCAATCAAGAAAAGAGTACGACGGTATCCAGCCACCAGGAGAGAAGAGGAACGAGCCCTGGTGGAGGATATGTTGAATCTAGGAATCATCCAGGAGAGTGGAAGTGCATGGAGTAGTCCGACCGTCTTGGTGAAAAAGATGGATGGAGGAACGAGATTCTGCATTGACTATCGGAAACTGAATCAGGCTACGAAAGTAGATGCCTACCCACTCCCTCGGATAGAAGACAGCCTCAACACCTTGGGCGGGAGCCTATTCTTCTGCAGTCTGGATCTCGCAAGCGGATATTGGCAGGTAGAAATGGCACCCGAAGACCGAGAAAAGACGGCCTTCGTGACCCAAGGGGGACTATACGAGTTCAAAGTGATGCCATTCGGGCTGGTGAATGCCCCGGCCACCTTCGAGAGACTAATGGAAAGAATTCTCAGAGGAATCGTGTGAGAGGAGTGTCTGGTTTATCTGGATGACATATTGGTATTCGGACCGACGTTCGAAGTGACTCTGGAAAGACTGGTACGGGTTCTGGACTGATTGAATGCTGCAGGGCTGAAGTTGAAGGCACGAAAATGCAGGCTGTTCCAGAAACGGATTCCGTTCTTGGGGCACGTGGTCTCGTTGAACGGGATCGAGCCCGACCCCGAAAAGTGTCGGCAAGTAACCGAGTGGCCGGTCCCTCGGGACCTCCACGAGGTACGAGCCTTTGTGGGACTATGTTCGTACTACAGGAGACACATAGACAGTTTCACGGAATTGGCTGCCCCGCTATATGAACTGGCTACGAAAGAGGAGCCTTTCGTTTGGAGTACGGGAAGACAGGAGGCGTTCGAAGCCATGAAAAGGGCGTTGACCGAGGCCCCGGTGCTAGGATTCCAGGAGGAAGAAGGACAGTGGTGGCTGGACACAGATGCCAGTGACGTGGGGACAGGAGCGGTATTATCACAGGAGCAGAAAGGTGTGGAACGGGTGATAGCCTACACGAGCAAGACCATGGAGTCGAACGAACGGAAATATTGCACCACCCGGAAAGAACTGTTGGCGGTGGTACGAGCGTTGAAACATTTTCGGTGCTACATCTATGGTCAACGCGTCATTGTCCGAACGGATAATAGTGCGGTCAGTTGGCTACAGAGGAGTAAGGAACCGATGGGGCAGGCTGCCCGGTGGATCGAAATCATCGACTCGCATGATGTGTCGTTTCAACACCGACCGGGCAGGAAGCACGGAAACGCGGACGCGTTTTCTCGGTACCCGTGTAAACAATGTGGGGAAGAACACGAGGGTACCGAGAGAGTGAAAGCAGTGACGCGGGCCCGGGGGTTTGAGCCCGGATGGTCCCCGCAGGAAATGAAGGCAGCACAGAGGAGGGATCGAGATATGAGACCAGTTATCGCACTGATGGAAGAGGATGCGAACCGGCCAGGTTGGGAGGTAATATCTCCGGAATCCCGAGAAACCAAGATCCTAGGGAGGCAATGGGAAAGACTGAGCCTACTGGATGGCGTGCTGCATCGGAAGTATTGGGAGTTTGAAGGACATGGTTGGAGAAACCAATTGGTCGTCCCAAAGGAAGAACGAGCCAAGTTGGTAAGGGAATACCATGGAGGAGCGGCAGGAGCGCACCTGGGACTAGCCAGGACGACGGCCCTTTTGGAACAAGGGTTTTACTGGCCGGGACTACGAGAAGACGTGCGGAGGGAATGTCGGGAATGTGACTGCGCGTTGCTCAAGAGGGGATGAGGACGTCGAGAGCCGTTGCATCAATATGTAGTAGGAGAACCAATAGAACGACTGGCCATGAATGTCTCGGGCCCGTACCCGGTCACGAAACGGGGTAACAAGTACTGTCTGATGGTAGGGTGCTATTTCACCAAATGGCTGGAGTGCTTCCCGATCCCGGACCAGAAGGCAGTCACGGTGGCGGACAAGCTGGTAGAAGAAGTGGTGGCTCGGTACAGCGCGTTTCGGGAAATACACTCGGATCAAGGCACGAATTTCGAGTCCGAGGTGGTAGCCCAGGTCTGTGCGCTGTTTGGAATACACAAGACTCCGTACCACCCCAGGAGTGACGGATACATAGAACGAAGTTTTCGTACACTGGGATGCTGCTTGAAAGCTAGCTGCCGTGCGACGGGCCGGGAATGGGACAAGATGGTCCCCCTGGTAATGATGAGCTACAGGGCAACGCCGCAGGCCAGCACGGGAGTGACACCGAACATGATGATGCTGGGACGACAGACCATGATGCCGCGACAAGCGATATATGGGAGACCTCTGTTACCGGAGGAGGAACCTCGACGGGTGAGCGACTATGTGGAAAGCCTAGAGGAAGGGCTAGTCGCAGCCTATCGGGAGGCCCGGGCAGGGCTGAAGCGAGCCGCCATTCATCAGAAACACGAGTACGATGGAAAGGTGACTCAGCGGGAATACCACGCCGGAGAACTGGTCTGGGTGCACGACACGGTAGTGGATAGGGACAAGGGAACGAAGTTGCGATTCCCCTGGACGGGTCTGGTTTATCTGGATGACATATTGGTATTCGGACCGACGTTCGAAGTGACTCTGGAAAGACTGGTACGGGTTCTGGACCGATTGAATGCTGCAGGGCTGAAGTTGAAGGCACGAAAATGCAGGCTGTTCCAGAAACGGATTCCGTTCTTGGGGCACGTGGTCTCGTTGAACGGGATCGAGCCCGACCCCGAAAAGTGTCGGCAAGTAACCGAGTGGCCGGTCCCTCGGGACCTCCACGAGGTACGAGCCTTTGTGGGACTATGTTCGTACTACAGGAGACACATAGACAGTTTCACGGAATTGGCTGCCCCGCTATATGAACTGGCTACGAAAGAGGAGCCTTTCGTTTGGAGTACGAGAAGACAGGAGGCGTTCGAAGCCATGAAAAGGGCGTTGACCGAGGCCCCGGTGCTAGGATTCCAGGAGGAAGAAGGACAGTGGTGGCTGGACACAGATGCCAGTGACATGGGGACATGAGCCGTATTATCACAGGAGCAGAAAGGTGTGGAACGGGTGATAGCCTACACGAGCAAGACCATGGAGTCGAACGAACGGAAATATTGCACCACCCGGAAAGAAGGCAGTAACGGTGGCGGACAAGCTGGTAGAAGAAGTGGTGGCTCGGTACGGCGCATTTCGGGAAATACACTCGGATCAAGGCACGAATTTCGAGTCCGAGGTGGTAGCCCAGGTCTGTGCGCTGTTTGGAATACACAAGACTCCGTACCACCCCAGGAGTGACGGATACATAGAACGAAGTTTTCGTACACTGGGATGCTGCTTGAAAGCTAGCTGCCGTGCGACGGGCCGGGAATGGGACGAGATGGTCCCCCTGGTAATGATGAGCTACAGGGCAACGCCGCAGGCCAGCACGGGAGTGACACTGTATATGATGATGCTGGGACGACAGACCATGATGCCGCAACAAGCGATATATGGGAGACCTCTGTTACCGGAGGAGGAACCTCGACGGGTGAGCGACTATGTGGAAAGCCTAGAGGAAGGGCTAGTCGCAGCCTATCGGGAGGCCCGGGCAGGGCTGAAGCGAGCCGCCATTCATCAGAAACACGAGTACGATGGAAAGGTGACTCAGCGGGAATACCACGCCGGAGAACTGGTCTGGGTGCACGACACGGTAGTGGATAGGGACAAGGGAACGAAGTTGCGATTCCCTTGGACGGGTCCCGCACTGATCGTAGAAACGAGGAAAACCGGGGGAAGGGGGGGGTGATCCATGTGGACCGCCTGGAACCCTACCGGGGACACGCTGCGCCAGCTTGGATGGTGGCCGACCAGTGAGGATACGAGGCTGCACAATAGATGCTTGGGGTGGGGCGTGCCTGACACGTGACGGAAGCGGGGTAGCCCCTTTTTGTGATAAAATCGTTCCCCTGTCTCGATTCTGCAGGTGGAAGAGGACCACGGGAACGACCAAAATAGGCGCTGCACGAAAAGGCTTTGGCTAAAAAGGACTGATCAACCTGGGGCCATTGAGTCGGGGAGGCACGTTGACACTACAGTAGGCGTGTAGATCGTTAAGGCTGAAGAAAAATGCTACCTAGCTGAGGAACGGTTCTCTTGCGGACATAACTTAGGTGGGAAATTCGGGGTTGGAACGAAAAGCGGCGTTTTGGAGCCACGGCGGCCCGAACGTCTAAGTAGTTTCACGTAGCTGGTTTCTGGTTGGTCCGAGGAAACCACAGCGTGGAAAAAATGGTTGGATTGTGACGGAAGACAGACCCGGTGGCAAGCTGGTGAAGACCTTTGACGCGATGCCGACCTGGTTAAACCGCGTTTCAACGTCCAGGAGACCGGAGGAGAGTAGATGCGGCACTCTCGGGGCGCCGGAGGAACGAACGGACGGTTGTAAAAGGCGAGGCCTGGAAATGGACGGGCTTAAAAGTAGGTCGTAAAACGAGGAAATCGAAGGGAGAGCGGGGCGGCGTGACAAGAGGACAACAGTGACAGGCCCCTGTGTTCTCCGGGAAGTGTGCGGAAGCACTAAAGGAGCCGAGCGATAAGGCAGAGGAAGTGGAAGAGATGAAAGGACCGAGGACGTCCGGTGGGGTAATAAAAGGCCTAAGAAGAAAAGCGCAGATGAAAACACGACAACGGCGCAGGCCGTGAGGTGGACGGCAGGCTGGGCGGTAGCCGGCGGCGGGCGCCGGGGACCGGAAATTGTAGGGGGCGCCACCGTCGAGTTGGTTGGTGAGCTTGACGCTAGGGGTCACTAGCGCAGGCCACGCCCACTTCCGCCTGCGGCGTATATATAAGGTAGAGCGCCCACCGGAGCAGGTCACTTTGGTCAGCGGATCAGAGTTCATCACAACACATAGCAGATGAGCAGACCAAGCTACAGAAGTGAGCCGAAGACCAAAGGGCAGAGAAGAGAGACGAGCAGCATCACTACGAGACGAAAACGAAGAAGGCTGACGGGACGAGCTTCAAGCCTGGAACGAAGCCCGAGAGCCCAAAATAGAGGGGCCCGAGTGCCCGAAGTAGAAAAAGACTTTTTGTTTGGAATCATCTCATCAATCTTCATCTATAGGAACTTAAAAAAGCGAAGGAGCCTCCCTCTTGCCCCCAGGAAAGATTGTCTTCGTGCCGTTGGGCACGGGGGGCGGGGGGGGGGGACGAGAGGCGTCGGCTCCTGTCATCGAAGAAAATTGTCTTCTCACCTCTAAGGGACCTGTCCTCCGTTCCGGTTATTTTTGTGCCATCTGGGCCCGGAATGGTGGCAGGACTCCCTATCACCCGAACTGAACTTCTCCATATCTTCCTTTGCCTCTAAAATCTTTGAGTGTGTCGGATTGGTCGAGAGCCGATCATCTCCTACACTGGTGCTGGGTTAACCACGAGACCACCTGCCACAAGAACATTCCGACATGGCCGGCGACTGCAAAGTCAAAAAGGGAGTCCCGTTCCCGCACGAGAACGGACAAGAGGAACGACGAGCGCAAGATACGTCTACACACCTCTCTCTTTCTTCATATAGTATTCTCAACCACGATACCATCTTCCGAAGTTTCCTCTTGAAGCTTTAACGATTGAAGCAAGTGCGTATGTATCCCGTTGGATCAATTCTTTCTACACATCTATTGCTGTTTCTTCTCTCCATGGCCAACTGGACCAACGCTGCCTGTGCAGAAGAAACCCGGGGGAGGTGGAGAATCATACCCCTTCCCTTGGCTCGAACATTTCGTCCTTGCCAAACCTGAAAGAAGTCACTGGGAGGCTCCGAATGCCGAGGTGCGGCAGGTGGCGCGAAGCCTAAAGAACATTCTTTCTACAACAAAAATCTTCAAATCATCATCATCTAAAATGCGAAGAGAGCTGATAGTCGGGAGGACTAAGGGTCACGACCGACCCTTACCTCCGGGTGGGAGAATCACGACCGATTCTCTGCCCGAAATGAAGAGAACGTCTGGACGACGAAAAACGAGCAAAAAGAGTCGGGAGGACTAAGGGTCACGACCGACCCTTGCCTCCGGGTAGGAGAATCAAGACCGATTCTCTGCCCGAAGCGGGGAGAACGTCTGGACGACGAAAAAGGAGAGACGGGGGCGCTACGGGTCACGACTGATCCCTGGCCCCGGGTGGGAGAACCACGACCGGTTCCTCCACCCTAATGAGGGTAAAAAGAAAAGAGACAAGTGGGGCTAAGTATTCAGAGCCCGAATGGGAGGAACGGGGGCAACGGGGTCACAACGGATCCCCAGTCCCGGGTGGGAGAGCCACGACCGGCTCCCTCATCCTAAAGGAAAAGTGACGAAGAACGAAGAACGAAGAACGAAGAAAGGAAGATTTGAAGATTAAAACTAGCCGGATAGGCCCCGGGGGCCCTCCGAAGTAGACAGGAGAGGACAGAGGGTGACACTTCCTCCTCTACCTATAAGGAGCGTAGGATTGATATTTAAAAATGTTTCTGGTTCTAAAGTATTTTCCTGTTGTTGTTGTCTGTAGGGTATTACAGATTGGTATGAACTTGCTTGAAAAACTTTGTAATCCGTGTTTTCCCACCTTTCAAGAAGGTACGGGAGGGTTTGATGAATGTCTATTCATCAAATGGTAAAGACCGAAATATGAAAAGTAAGATAATACGACAAAGTAAAGTATGTTTTGTAACAGGCCCGAAAAGGCCCAAAATTGTAAAAACCGAAAGGCCCGAAAAAGGCCCGAAATTGTAAATGCCCGAAACCCGAAAGTCCCGAGAAATATGTAAACCGGAAGTGATAAAGTAAACCGGAAGTGACGTCATTTGTAACCACGTGATCAAAGACAGCCAATCAGGGCTGACCACTAGACTATAAAAGGGGCGGTGAGGCCCGAGAATAAATGAGTTCCTTTACAGTTCTCCTTGTGTCAACATGTGTCTTCTTCCTTTGGTAACCGATAAGATGATCCAATACAAGCTAATTGGCTAGAAGTTTAAGTAAAATAGTAGAAGTTCGAAGAAACTAGGCGAAACTTAGGACGGGGACCCGAAGGCCCGAAGGACGGAAACGGGGCCCGAAGGCCCGAAACTAGCCCGGATGGAGTCCCGGAAACGAAGGCCCGGAATGGCACGAGGGCCCGAAATAGGGCACGGAAACCCAGGATCCGGGGGAACGACGGCGCGACCGGCTCGGCCCCACGCTACCAAACAATAGGCGACCATCGGCCCGACATCCCCGCGGACCGAGACCGAGGGTGGACCGTCCGCAGGAGATCTCGAAGAGAGTACCGGCACTAGAGAGATAGAAACGGCTTCCTCCTGCCCCGCTACCACTTTTCCTCCCCCGCAGTTTGATCTGCTCAAACCCCCCTCGTGCGCGAGGCACGACTCTAAATATCACATCTCGGTTTCTTGCCCGGATTCCCCGTCCGTCTGAGATCCGAAACAATCCCCATGTCCCTCTGTTGTAGAAATCGGAAACCCCGAACTACCGAGGAACGTCACAATATCATTTAATTTACAAGATAAAAGGGATTTGCAAGTTTTACAAAATAATGCTGCACATATCTGTTTAGGAGTTCGGCAGGTTAAACATGTAACAATTGAATTTTTTCATGCTAAATTGGGTCTGACCAGTCTTGAACAAAGGTGGCATGCGCAGTTGTTGAATATTATGCATATGCATAGTTTCAAACAGGATAGCCTTGCAGTTTGACAAATAGGAACACTCAATTGAAATTCAAAAAGAATTTTAAGGTCCCAACAAAAATAGCCACAAGTATATAGGAAGTCCATTTTACTATAGAACATTATTATGGAATGAGCTTAGTAAACATACTCAAAATCTTCTAAGAGCAGACTTCAAACAATTTGTTAAAAGAAAAATATGGATTTGCTACCGTAAGTACTTAGATTTTTTATAAAAAGCAATAAGTAATTTTTTCATATGATTATCCTAATTTACTGCTAGAAGCTAATGCTATGCAATGACAATGACTATTATTATTTACTATTTTCTATCAGTAGTCTTATTACCACCAGTTTACCTTGCCCTGTGTAGGATATGTACAATCCCAAATCTTACTCAGTAGGGTGTGGGTGCTGACCCCTGGTGTCAAGGGTGCGCAACAAAGACCACACCTTGGGTGTAAGAGGGACGGGTCAAGGGGCACTGCTGCAGTTGCGGATCCTGCCCTGTTGTGAGCGATGCCTGGTTAGAGGCAAACGGACACGTGAATCCCAATTTAATGGGAAAAACCAGGGGGTCACTAGTTACGGTTTCGGTGCATTACCTTATCAGGCCGTTTCTTAGATAAGCGGTGTCCACACAATGGGGATCTTTTCTCTATGATATATATAAAAAGATCAAGCTATGAACTTCTTATTCAATGATTTAAAGACAACATTATGGAACAAATATGTTGTCCTTTTTGAAGAGAGCCAAGCAATTAACACATTCAGCATCAAATTCTATGCTTAATTGTGTAATCCATAACTATGAATATTAGTGATAAGGTGAGAAATGGTCCTATTTTCTTAGATGAACTAAGGATCAAGATGGACTAGGGGTGCTACAGGGTTACATTAGTATGAAGGTTAAGGTGAACGTGGGGGGGTCTTCTCGAGTCGACGGCTACCGCAACAATGGATGTGTTCATCCAAAGTCACCACTATAGACCTGCTAGCCTCTCTGTCAGTCAGTGTTCTGATTGGTTCAACCAGTTTACCTTGCTCTGTGTAGGATATGTACAATCCCAAATATTACTCAGTAGGGTGTGGGTGCTGACCCCTGGTGTCAAGGGTGCGCAACAAAGACCACACCTTGGGTGTAAGAGGGACGGGTCAAGGGGCACTGCTGCAGTTGCGGATCCTGCCCTGTTGTGAGCGATGCCTGGTTAGAGGCAAACGGACACGTGAATCCCAATTTAATGGGAAAAACCAGGGGGTCACTAGTTACGGTTTCGGTGCATTACCTTATCAGGCCGTTTCTTAGATAAGCGGTGTCCACACAATGGGGATCTTTTCTCTATGATATATATAAAAAGATCAAGCTATGAACTTCTTATTCAATGATTTAGAGACAACATTATGGAACAAATATGTTGTCCTTTTTGAAAGAGAGCCAAGCAATTAATACATTCAGCATCAAATTATATGCTTAATTGTGTAATCCATAACTATGAATATTAGTGATAAGGTGAGAAATGGTCTTATTTTCTTAGATGAATTAAGGATCAAGATAGACTAGGGGTGCTACAGGATTACATTTGTATGAAGGTTAGATGAAATAGTACCACATGTTATATTTGGCACTGATGAGTTGAAATACTAGTGTGAGGAGATAATCTAAGTGACACAAAGTAATTATCTCTGTAAATTGTGCCACTTAGTGCCTTTTGTGACTTATTGCCTTATCAAGTGCTATTAGGATGCTATCCTTCAAACAGACACTATCCTACAAATAACTGTTACTTTGTGGGATAGCATTGCCATAAGATACTCTCCCACTGATGCTAAGTCACAAATATTTGTGACATAGGCTAGCAGTTGTTTATTGGATAGCATCACTATAAGACACTAACAACTGCTACGTTACAAATATTTCGTGGATAGCATCTGTAATCAGACTGATGGTACAAATATTTGTCAATCACCAAAAATTACACAGACCAATATGAAATCATAACATCAGTTTTGCCTCCATGATCTGGGGTGACAACATTTATGAAATATCATTTTTGGTGATGATGTCATTTTTGGTATCTTCCTTTTTCACAATTAGTATTTTTGAGGAGTAGGCCATTTGAGGGTTAAGCTCTATCCCCACTGAATGAGCACAGACAGTGACTGTTTGGTGGACAACAAAGTCCATCTTTAGGGGTTTAGTCGGCCAACCAACACCAAAAATAATGACCAGACTTGTTGGATTTCTGTGGTATTTAGTCAGCCTGGAAAATAAGCCCATCCCAGATTACGCCAACATCAAAGTTTAGCATAAAATATTTTTGAAATTGCCTCAATGTTTTAACCTGAAGACAGTTGCGTAATAAAAAGTTTGACCAAAGCAATTATTTGGTTGACAGATTGCCTCTAAAATTTGTAAAATGCAACTTTGTATATTGGCCTTTCCCCCATAGGAAACAATGTTATCAAGCCTGTAAATCTGTCAATTGATCAAATCTAGGAAGTCCCAAGGTCTAAGCAGTACTTAGGGATATAGAAAAATATAATTCTTGCTTATTTCAGTAACCCCAATCCTAGGAGACAAGGATGGCTTGTTATTGTTATTTTGTCCAACCCTTGTCCAACCCTGGGACACCCCGGTGTGGGATGGGCTTATCAACTTTAGTCACTCAGGATGAACGGCGTGCATTTGCTTTTTGTTTCAATTTATGAAGGGAGTCGGTGCAAATAGACTCTCATAGAATCAGTTTGTAGGGTTAATGGCAGCATTGCTATCGCCCCCCCCCCCCAACACACTCCCACGTGATAGGGCATAAATATGATATTTTGTACTAACTACAATTTCATGGAATTCTCTCCTTTCGTGTTTAACGGGTTCAGGAAATCTATTTCGCCTTTTCCCTTCTTTGATGTACATAATGTCCAATAAACAGCGTCTTGTCATAATGGTTAAGAATTGTCAGCTAAACCAACCTATATTTGGAATTTACACCATTTACCAAAACATTGAGGATATTTTATATATGGCAGACTAAATAATTTGACCCAAATGTGAAACAGCACAATAGAATTCGGATTTGAAGGTTGCTCAGGGGGCACTTTGAATTCGTTGAATTATAGGGTTATCTTTTCAAAATCTTCCTTGGCATGGGCGCACATAGAACAATACTAATTATGGGCTCATGGGTATACCCAAGGACTAGAACCCCCATGATACTTATCTAAAATACACAAATGTAGCTCGGAGTGCCTCTGATTTAAAGATAGACCCTGCACTGCCACCTAGTGGTTGTCAGTGGATGGCTCTATGGTATTTTCATACTACTGAAGTACTTTAAGGATAGACACCAGTGGTTAGAGGCCGATTCAGGAAAGCATGAATAGCTCTGTAACTAGTGGTCTGATCCTATCATACTATATATCACCTGAAAGGTCTTATTTTTCTCTATCCATTGATATAAATAAAATTATAGTTGCTGTAGAAATGTACATTCTATGAAATAAAAATTGATTTTTTGACTTTTATTTTTTGAACATCCATATCTCGGTTAATATTCAATTTTCAGGAACAACATTTTTCAGACACATGTATAACATTCTTATGCAGGGAAGCGTGTCTCTAATTTTTGATAAAACACCCAGAATTGATTTTATCATCAACAACAGCAAAAAACGGGAAACTTTTTCAATTTTCTTTGCAGAGAAATTTTCTACATTTCATAAATAGATAACTAGGACCTATATCAAAATTTTGAGACACGCTTCCCTCTGTCTATATGTCAAGATGATCTACAAAAATATTCAAAGCATTACCTTGAATATTAAGTGAGATATTCATGTTCAAAAATTATATTTGAAAATTATGATTTTCAGTTTTGCAGCTTGCCAACGCAGTTGTTAGTCTAGCTATTTTCATATAAGTTATGTTGATAGACATGGTTATTTCTTGGCTATCCAATGACATTTTCTATTTAGTTATACAATAAGAATCAAATCTTGTGATTGTATTTAAAGGGAGTCACACCATTCACGCCCCAACCACTGGTGTCTATCCTTAAGTTTAGGGTGTAGTACTTGCAGTGTATGGATGTTGAGGGGAGTAATGAAGATTTGAAGACAGGAGTAGTTGTTGATGATAATGTTGTATTATTTCTTCAGTCACAGGTTATTCACCATAGGCCTAAGCCTAGGCTGTTACACAATAGACATGTGTCCACCTTGGTGTCCAGACTCCCACCTCCCTCACAGCAGGGGTGCACTTCCCCACCTCACTTTTGGCCTCTGACCTAATTACACTAATTAGGCCAGTTGCCACTAGGGGGAGGGGGAGTGCTTACAAAGGTTTTACCATAAACTCTATGATTTATTATGAATTCATTTTGATATGTCTTTATTTATTGTTTATGAAATTATGATAATTATATATTTTATATGATAAATTTGGTAAATAGTTGTAGTTGTTAGAGGAAGGATATGCCATGCCTAAACTTAGGTATGACATAATACCCCCCTTCCCTGATTAAAATTTGGCTCCGCACAAATAAATAAGTTCGTTATGAATTTCTGATAAATGAAATTTTGAGGGAGCAAAGAGTTTAATTGGTAATTGGTGTGCACCTGATATCTATTTTGTATTCTAAACAATAATAGTGATCTTTTAAATTATATCAGTTATACAATGATAGCATTTAATTATGGAATATAATGATAGCTTTAACTTTTATTGGCTTATCTAGTCTTTTCTAAATTAAAGTTGAATTTATAGAAACCAAGTCGCATGAGACAAGGTTATAAATTCTAATACAATATGTTTCACCTAACCTTAAATTAAAAGGCTTTTGATGATAATTGTATAGATAATGATAGTGTTAGTTTCCCTAACTGTTTTCCCTGTCTAAACTTCTGAAAGAAAGTGTAGAATTAATTGCTTAACCCTAACTGAAAATGAAATTAGAGAATTAGACATTAGGAGTTTACAAAACCTGAGTCTTCTTATTTGTAATGAACTTATTTCCTACAATTATGTCTTATCTTGTATAGGGGTTATAATTTTCTTGATATTTGTTTTGTCTTTGCCAAATAGCAACTTTGCGCCTAAAGCACTAAATGGTAGATGTTAAATAATTGTTTTGCAGATCTCTGAATAAGGAGGGATTGTTGTTGATTTGATTGCTCGTACTGGTTTGTTCTCCTGTATTATATCCTCTCCGAAAGATATCTTTGATTTTGCTTTCTTCAAGAAGTCCGTTCCTAAAATGAGAGGTTCTGTACACCACAAAATAGTGAGTGAAATGGATATTTGCTATTTTGAACTGGAGTTTTGCTGATTTCCGGACATGGCAAATCGCTCCAGCTGCAAGAAAGATCCTCATACGGATTTGCTTGGTAGCAATTGTATGAGACCTAGATAGAGACTTGAACAATTTCTCACCCATGCAGGACACTGAGGAACCAGTGTCTACAAGAACTGGTAGTATGAGATGGTACACTGAAGCTGAAACGCATCCATTTCTGATTGGGACAGTAACAACTTCTGGTACCTTGTTGCTTTGTTCACCATGTTGATTTGACCCACTGAATCGTGAGGGTCGCCTCAATCGGATCCACAGCCGGCGTTTGAGTGGTGCCGAGTCTATGGTTCATAGTCGTGTCGGTGGTCGTTCCTTTCGTGTTTTCATTTGTTGTTGCTTTGTCCGAGCCAATGGGCCCATTATTGGTCGGACATGCTAGTTTTCCGCCTGCTGTTGTTGGTTCTTCTGTGCCCTGTATTGGATGTTAAATGGGCGTTTGTTCTTCGGCAAGTAGTGGGGATCATAGTTCCATCCATGATAATTTGGGTTTGGGTTGTTGAAACTTGGCACCACTTGGAAGTCATTAGATTGGTTCCTTTGGTAGAAGTTTGGTTGGCCATTTTGGTGTTGGCTGTATGGCGGTTGTTGGAAGTCCTGTTGTTGTACGCAGGGGTTGTTGCTTGGGTAGTACAGGTAGTCCTGTGGTGGATTTGGACATGGTGAATTTGTTGGCTGTGCTTGTGGAGCAGGGGTATTTGTAGTGTTCATCTCCTGCAGCGTATTATACATGTCATTCAACTTTGTTTGCATCTTTTCCATGTCCTTGTTAAGCTGTTGTACTTGGATAGCTTGGTTCTCATTATGTCCAGCAACTGTCTGGGCTACCTGCTCAGTGATTGTCATAGCGAAAATTTCCAGTTGGCGGTTGTCAGCTTCTGCTCCGAGTGCAACGTGAAATGCCTGCGTCAGTGATTTGGGGTATCTCGCTGCAACCAATGATCTGATGGAGTCAGAAAGACCAGTTTGGAAAAGATGGAGCTGGTGTTTGTCACTCCACTTTTGTGCCAATCCAAGGGTGATCAGTTCATTATAGAACTGTCTAACAGTTTTACTTCCTTGTTCAGGAACGTACCAGTCTGCATCCTGTGTTTCATGTGCAAATTGCTCTTTCATGTTCTGAACTATGCCGTCAAAATCTTTCCTCATCTCACCTCGTACGTTCTGGTCATACCAGATTGCTGCCATTCCAGTCAAGCATGATCGGAAGTAGGTTGCATATTCAGTTGGTTCTCCTGTGCCTACCTGGTCGATGTAGTCTTTATATATCTCTACAAATCTGTCAATCGACATCAATGTTGATGGAACCGAAAATCGTTCTGGTCTTTCGATGTTCTGGATCAGCTGTTGTCTCCTGTTGATCTTTTCTGTTGACTCATTTATATTTTTCATTTGGTCGACAAGCATGCCTACGATCTGCCACATGTTGTCTGCATCTGATTTTGCTTGGTTTACAGAAGCTTGCCTGGTGGCCTTTTGGGTGTTTTCATTGATCTTGTCGAGGAGAAGTAGGGTAGCCATCACTGTTGATTGCTGTTTGGATGCAGGGTTCGGAGACAGAATTGAAAATCCAAAATGGTGGAATATCCAATATCGTTAAGAAGGTCTAGGATAGTCTAAGAAATCCAAGATCCATGTAAAGTCAAAAATGTTTGAAAAATCTCCAAAATTGTTGAGAAATCCAAGATGGCAGAAAATTTCCAAAATTGGTGTGAAGAAGTCAAAATGGATGGAAATCCAATATGGTTACCAGTTACCAGATGATGGACAATCAAACGATTGTTTGAAAAATGTGATAAATTTGGAAATCTATAATAGTGTTAAAAGTAAAATTTGGAAAAGCAATGTGCTGTGAATAATTTTAGAATGGGTGGTTTGAATTGAAATTCGTTTTTCAGTTTCGGAAAACGTTTTGGAGCCAGAATGGTCTAATGTATTAAATTCAGATTCAGCTATGTAACTGGTGATAGTGTTTTTTACTATGTCAATATGACTGTAACAGCCAAAAGGTCGAGAAATTTCCCTTACCAGGAGATAAGTATTTACACTACTCTGCAGAGAAGACAATTTGTCAATTCTAATCCTCTAGATACCAAGGGAAGACTATGTTTAAAACAATAAAATTCAACTTTTTTTCTCAGTGCATTGCAACACTCTCAGAATAACGTATTTCTAAAGATTCTGTGATTGGAAAAGTTAGGTATTTTTCATAGAAACATGTACGTAAGTTCTCTATTGTTTCCAAAAATCCAGGCCCCATATCTTCGTAACTAATTTAGCTGATCAGGGAAAACTTGATCAGTGTCTCATGAACAGAAATGCTGTCTATCATGAATACATTTTACACCTAATAATTCCTCTTTGACACTATTTTGCAATAACATTATAAATTTTGTTAAAAGGCAAAATCACTGATCATAGGACCCTAATCAAATTTTCCCTGATCAGCTAAATCAGTTACGAAGATATGGACCAAGGTGAAACAGCAAATAGTGAGTTTTAAATTGCCTTTGGCTATGCACTATTGAAGTTTTGAAGAAAATTCAGAAAGGAAGTAGATAAAACATCACTGGAAATTGGTATCCTGCTAGATAGAGACAGGTAACTTAAATAGGTGAGAGGATATTCTTTCATACTCTTCCTGGAGGTAGCCCCATACCCCTTACGTAGATTTGTACAATAAAAAATCTAATATTAGATTATATATATTGAACTATTGTTGATTTTTGATTTAAGACTGCGTAAGGTTCGTGTATATCCAAGTCTTCATGATTTGTTTTTCCAGAATGTCTGAGTAATTCAGACTGCGTTTAAAGTTTGTCCGTTCACTTCCCAATAGTTCAAAAGAAATGAACGATGAGGGAGCTTCTTAATATGAAAGGGTTTTTATTCAGTAAACATCTCATCCCGAGTCAAAGCCACCATGTATAAGTCTTCATCAGTCCACCTCCCATCTCCTATCAGCAATCAACCACATTTAGAACACGAGTTGTTCCAACACCTTCTAGACCATTCTAGTATTCAGCTCTATCACAATCCTGTGTCCGAGGTAATGGGTATTGGTAAACTCCAGTCTGTTACACGGAGCCGATGTACTTACTCCAAGTATAACTCCTTGGCTAAACCTACTAAACTTTAGTGACTGCTAACCACTAACTGCTCGCTCTCTACCTTGCAACACCTTTTATACTGGTTAACAGGTGGCGCTAGGAGCGCAAGATATTTAGACTAGAAGTAGACTTGCTAAGCCTGATCCTTGTTGGATTATATATCATGACAATATATTAAAAGTACTAAGCCATTAGTACATTCGACGGCGGTCAGGTGTTTGAGTTTAAGGAGGTGGACGACATAGCTCAAACCAAATGAATATAATGAACTCCCAATTTTGATGATTGGATATATTTGTTAAACCATGGTGGGGTGGCCTTGACTCTCGTGGTACATTCAGCACAGTGTCAATAAATTCAGAAGTTCTTTTAAGAATTGTAAACAAAGTTACATTCATATGTCCAGTTTTACCTAATACACAAGTACATTTCCAGTAGTCCATGCTAAGACTCGAGATCACGTTGAAAAGGTTCATAAACATGAAGTTTTCAGGAAGAGTTCCTAGTATTGTTAGTCCATATTATGGCTTAAGAATAGCGGAACAGGTTCATAAGGTAACAAGGTAAGTTTTAGTGAATCATGATCATTGTATGATAAATAAATGATGACATAATCATGTTGATAAACAGGCGTACTCAGTTTTAGAGGATGAAGATTTATGACACTCGTGCTTAAAGTGATAGAGTTGGGTTTTTCCTTAGTACATACATGTACAGATTCTGACACTTGTAATTTGTAACACAAGTCGACAGAACTCAACATATATACAGTGTAGGGTTGTCTTAAACTTCTAAGAGTAACAAGTGTACATCAAATCCAATTTCAGAACAAATTAACACAACATAAGTCAATACAGAGAATTCGGACATTTTGAACGAACGACTTTCATGATACAATGCGTGCCAAATTTCAACCAAACTTCAATCATAACAACATTATTTACAATAAATACAAGGTCTCTGTATCAGGTTTAGTAATACCGAGCAGTTGGAACCAGAAAATACCACCATTCCTGTCACGCGTCCGCCAGCTATACTTAGTACACGTGTACTTAGCGGGACGCTTGACTGGAGTTCCCCCCCAGGGTTTGACCTCGATATGATTCCTTCAGGTGCGAAGCGCCCGGATGGCAAATTTCTGCTTCGATCAAACTTTCAAGTTTGAAGGCTCGACCTGACATTTTGAGCCGATATGAATTAATTCTGGCGCTTGATTATGTTGGTTGGGGACCTAAGCTTTAGTTTAGCACAGGTTTTGTAAAAATTTATGCGATGGATTGATCATGCTAGCCGATTTCAAAATTTGGATCTTTTGGATCAAAAAGGGGTTTCCCAAATTAGCCTCGTTTTGACGTCATTTTAATCAGTGCCGGTGGTTATTTTACAAGAGGCGGACGTAGATTCTTTTTGTCACATCTAACCTTTGATCTTTTAACCCAACCACGATGGTCAGAGTCGCAATCTTCTGCTCGGACAGAGAGGCGGGAGTCGAGGGATACCCGGACTTGTTGTTAGGGGACTCGGACCACACAGTTGTGATTTTTCCTTGGGAAAACGCCACAACAGCGGAACTATCCGGGCACGCCTTTGCCCACCATGTCATTTTCCCTGATGACATTCTTATCGTGGTGTGCAACCTCCTTGATGTCCTCACCTGGGACCCGAAGCTCGGTTTGTATCTCCCTCTTTTTACCAAGTCGGAGGCAGCGGCAAAGTTTTATGCCGAAACTTTAAATAGGGCGTTTTACAACCTACACTCCCACCCGTTACCGGCCACCCTCGTCATCGCAACCCCCTCAGGGTTTGACGCTGGAAGGTGGCCGCTAACTGACAGCGACGAGTCGTTGCAAAAATGGGTCAATCGTCTTATCACCAAGGTCAGCCGGGAGGTGAAGAGGTGCAACGATTGGTTTGGGGTACCCACGGTGAACACCGGACGAGCACTCCATTTAGTAAAGACTGTGGCGGATGGGACAATAACAGTGAACAATTTTAGAGAGTTGGAGGACGGCTACTCGCCGTCCCCACGGATAGTGCGTCGTTGGGCCCGGGCTCTTGGCCGTTTAGTCGCCCGCCTACCGCTGGCCCCGCGGTAAACCACCGGTATTCATTCATGTATATAATAATTTTTTGGAGTGATTTCTACCCTGTGATTCCAGTGATTCAATTCCCGATCAGCACCTAGTCCACTAAGTCATATATATCCAGGACACCGCAAACAGTACTTTTTCCGGAGGCCTTTGGCCAGAAGTTTATGCAGGAACATGGACTGTTACCACGGGACACGGCGTCTACTCCGCCCGTTGCCGGGCCTTCGTCCTTCTCGTGGAGCTGACCTCCCAGCCACCGCTCCGAGATCGGGTAAGTTCCGCCTCCCTTCTACAGTTCTTGGCACGTTAGGTAGGCTACTAACTATAGATATTAAGGAGATTGTTGGTCGGAAATTAGTCGGCGGTTTTCTCAGCTCGTCTCCACGTTGTTGTATTCCGGAAGCTGATGTCATTCCCGGAACCAGAAACGGTGTTTCGCTGGTTATTTTTGTAACGGGTAGAGTGGGCGGCCACCTAGTGTTTACTTTTGGTTTCAAGATGGTGGACGCGGGCTGAGAGCTGGAACCTTGCTTACTAAACTTATTGTCTTTTCAGGTCCCTCGGTAGGTTAAGGTGATGTAAATGACATGAGGTGACACGGTTGGACACTGAATAACGTTCGGCTTACTATTTTAGTGGGAGGGATTGCTTAGGCGAACATGATCAAACATTTTACTTCGCGCGTGGTTGGGCGATAATAGGAGGTTTTCCTAACTAGTGGTTTGTTGACATTACCGATTCAAGCAGGCTTTTTGGAGTGTGGGTAATTTGTATCGTATTGTTATTATTTGATACTATTATCTGTTGGGGACTGACACTGCACATGAGAATCAGGTATGGGTGACCAGAGATTCCGGTCTGAGTTGTACAACACTAGATTTGCTGTAACAGAATTCTTTGTTTAGTCGTTATTCATACAGGACATTAGTGTAAATGTCTACATTGGAAACAATTCACATGGGGTGCCCTAGGTAACAAGCGCTTCCTAGGGTGTTCACCCTGGTAAGTTTGGATGACAGTAGATGACCAAGTATTTTGGTCCAGACTTCCCAGCATTAGATTGGCTGTGACAGAATTCTTTGATGAGTAGTTCCCCTTACCGGATAGCGGAAATATTGACGTGTCGGCCACGTGAGGCGACACCATAGGTGGAGCCGTCCAACGAGTTGTTGGCGACTCCCATGGTAAGTTTGAGATGTAGTGGCGAAGGCCACAGATACCCATCCCATGTTTTAGTCTAACAGCAAGACTGCGTCAGTGTCATTGTGTTAGAATAAGTTTTAGAGTGAGTATTATTGTACAGAGTCGTCTCGAAGAGGAAAAAATACTACTGTGAGGAGACCGAGATGAAGTCTCTAAGACACTGAACGAACTCCCAGATGAAGATTCTGTATGTGTCCTTGTGAAAGAAGGAATGGTATCCTTATTAAGAGCTAGAAAGGCACCAACACCACAAAGATTACCAAGCGTCCCAAGCAGAGATACATGTGTGAACACTGCGGGAGTTCGTACGTTCATAGATCAGGCCTTAGTAGGCGCCGTTCCATTGAACACAGAAGCCACGCTTATCAGTGCCTGAGATTGCCAAACATCTCAGACAGTGATATCTTTGCGATGAATGTGTGGAAGCCTATGCCCACAGGTCGGGGCTGAGCCGTTACAAGAACATCCATCTGCAAAGGCTCCATGAGTGCCCGAGATGTGATGCAAAACTGTCCCGCTCAGATTCCCTAACCGACCTCATGGGGAGATAAGAATAATGATAGGAATTGGATCCCTGGTGGTTTACCTTAAGAGGTCACTTTTTTTTTTTACAAGAGTCAATACTCTTGATAACACTCTTTCTGTACAGTGTGGTAGAATAATTACCCAATACACTCCAAGGATTTATACGCAAACAAGTTAACACCCCCTTCAAGGGTGACAACTGTTCTAACATATTTGACTCCATTTTGTGAAGCATCCGCTTTAAAACCACAGTTTGTTCTTATTGAATGATTATGTTACGACAAAATCCCTTCTCTCTTTGCTAGTTACAGGTGGTAGCTCGGCGTTCACCCCCTACATTCAGCCTGGGGTTTGAAGACCGAGTTCCACTTTATATTGGGTAGTGGCGCCCTTCTGACAATGCAAACGGGTGCGCCACTAACTCCAAACGGTTCACTGAATAGATATTATACCTATGTTAACAGTAACATCTCACTGTCTACCCTATACTCTACATCACATGGGAAAAACCAACATGACAAGCGGTGGGGGTAGCGTTTTCATTCCGTGAGGTATAAATGTCATTAAAGGACATTAAGTACTAACTGTACAAAGGAGGTTGAGATTATTCGTTCCTCATTAGTTATCACCAGAGGATCGGGTCTCAGATTCAGGTTCATTTCTGATCTGATTCCCGGTCCTCATTAGTTACACGTGGTTTGTCGGTACCTTCCCACTTATAGGACTAGAATGGGCAGCACCGAGTTTCCCATTGTTATAA
The DNA here is from genome assembly GCA_936440205.1 of Lepidonotus clava. Classification (NCBI taxonomy): domain Eukaryota; kingdom Metazoa; phylum Annelida; class Polychaeta; order Phyllodocida; family Polynoidae; genus Lepidonotus; species Lepidonotus clava. The sequence goes on from OW387148.1 coordinate 5,547,825, forward strand.
TTGGGAGCAGACTGCATATATATATATTTTTTTTTAACAATATGCAGCCTACACCCCCTTTAAATTATAGAGATGTGTAAATGCATCTCCTTAGATCACTCACTTCCAGACAGCACCTAGTAAGTCGGGCCTTTACCGAAGTACAGTACAAGGTTAAACCCGTTTTCTTGTTCAGGTCTATGCCCGTTTTTCTTGTGGAGAGTCAAGACTACTCCTGAAAAGACTCCGCCCCCAGCTTATCCTAACTATGCGCATGCAGGGCAGGGATAGGTAGTGCTAAAGACAGAGTTAGAACTTTTAGCTCCTTTCTAATAGATCGGGTAAACTTATTAGCTCTGGGTGTCAACCAAGTTTATTGTAGCTTTTTCATCAGGGAATCAGTAGTCCATGTCCCCCCTCTTCAGCTCAACTGTTGAGCGGAGACCTGGATACTTTTAGCGCCACGACGGCGGTCAAGACTAATTTTCATTCATTTATTTATTTATTTATTTTTTTTTTTTTTCGACGGCGGTCAGCTCTGAAGCCGCTCATTTCCTTTATTAATTTTAGTTATTTCTAATTTTTACCCGGGTTCTCCACCAAATGAACTATTGTTGATTTTTGATTTAAGACTGCGTAAGGTTCGTGTATATCCAAGTCTTCATGATTTGTTTTTCCAGAATGTCTGAGTAATTCAGACTGCGTTTAAAGTTTGTCCGTTCACTTCCCAATAGTTCAAAAGAAATGAACGATGAGGGAGCTTCTTAATATGAAAGGGTTTTTATTCAGTAAACATCTCATCCCGAGTCAAAGCCGCCATGTATAAGTCTTCATCAGTCCACCTCCCATCTCCTATCAGCAATCAACCACATTTAGAACACGAGTTGTTCCAACACCTTCTAGACCATTCTAGTATTCAGCTCTATCACAATCCTATGTCCGAGGTAATGGGTATTGGTAAACTCCAGTCTGTTACACGGAGCCGATGTACTTACTCCAAGTATAACTCCTTGGCTAAACCTACTAAACTTTAGTGACTGCTAACCACTAACTGCTCGCTCTCTACCTTGCAACACCTTTTATACTGGTTAACAGGTGGCGCTAGGAGCGCAAGATATTTAGACTAGAAGTAGACTTGCTAAGCCTGATCCTTGTTGGATTATATATCATGACAATATATTAAAAGTACTAAGCCATTAGTACATTATATATATATATATATATATCTTAAGTAGTTCAGTGTGCTCCACCGCTGAACAATTACTTTTCAAAGGTGGTCTCCATACCCCAAAAGGATACGCATAGTCAAAGAATAGAAAATACTCTCCCTATTATACATATCTGAAGTGCCTCAGAGTTCCCATATTCCATTACTCTCCTATATCCTCCAATGCTTTTGCCCTCTTCAATACGCATCCCTATATGTATTAGTACTTCTCATATTTTAATGAATATTAACCCCGTCTTGAATCCTGCATCAGCTCCTGAACCTGTGTTCAAGAAAATATAAAAAACAACGAACGAATGAAATTTTCCATTGAATAGGATAATAAAGCCGCATGTTTGTTCTATCTTTTTAATCATGCCATATCAAAAGAACAATTTATCAGAGATCCTAATTTACACCCAAACAAACTAAACTACTGATTAAAGGATCACCTGTCTGACCGAGAACTCTCCCAGAGAGCTCAGGGGCGGTTCCGAGAAGAGCCACGGGGGCGCCAATTTTCATTACATACCACCAAACAGGTCACTCCTGGTCTTCCGACGATACATTGAAAAGGAATAGAAAATTAGAATACAAACAGCAATATCATACTAGAAACAAATACCTTAGACAAGTACCTTAAACAAAGTGAGATTTTAAAAAGATTGTGTACGTTCCTGTACAATACAATACAATACAATACAATACAATACAATACAATGGTTTATTCACAGCCCCATTAGAGGCAAAGGAAAGAGATTGGGTATAGCCGAAAGTTACATGGCATCACCAATGAACAATAGGAAAGGTTGTCTAGCTACATGGAAGGACGGCTACTTTGGTATAAATATATATACAGGTTTAACATGTTAGGTATGAGTGGCAGCACCATGGAGATGTATAGCCACAGGTGGCAGCACCATGGGAAATAAATATATACAATGCATTACATAAACAGTCCTTGACTCTTATAGGTCAATTGGGATGCTTAGTAGAGGTAGAGTTGACTAGGCGAGAGGTTTGTCCAAAGTTTGACTAGGAAAGCGAGTGAGATTCATTTTTTGTTTCCTCACTTTCAGTATTTGCCCTTTTCTTGTCTTGTTTACACTCGTAGGGTCTTTGCGTTTGGCCTCCCTTTTCTTTTTTATGACTCTGGTGGATGACTTTGTCTTACTTTTTTTCATTTTGGCTTTACCATAATTATTGTCTTTTCTGAATCTGCTCATGATAGAGCTACAAAATTTTGCTAAGTTAGACAATGTCAGGGGGTTCTCGCTATTAAAAAGTGCCTCCATCATCAGAGCATTGGGATTTCTCTGGTATTTAACATCTATATAAAGTGTTCGGTCTTGGGTGAGGGCTGGACAGTGAAAAATATAATGGAATTCATCTCCAATCTCATTGGAGTTACAAAGTGTACAGATTCTTTTGCTTTTTTCAGTATTGTTGTATCTACCTACTACTACTGGCAGTTTGTGGTTACCACATCTGAATTTACGTAGGTCAATTGCCTCCTTGTAGGTGAGGGTCGTAAGATATTTTTCTGGCCTGAGACAACTCTTGAAAATTCGGTAGTTACTGCAATGTCCTGACTCCATGATAGAACTATGCCAGTCTTGGTTTTCCATAGCTGATATTCTATTTTTAACAGTTGTTTTGGTATATAGACAATTAATGCGTTCAGGTGGCAACTCCAATGCGTATTTTAGTCCAATGGGGGGTGGGTGGGGGGTGGGGTCTAGAATTTAAGAAAATTTGCGTGCGTACTAAATGGAAGGCCCCTATCCATGGTAGGGAAAATTTAAAAAAAAACTGGAAATGAACACACAAACATATATATATATATATATATATATATATCCGAGGCCCCTGGCAGGCTGCGCCCCATCACCTGTGGCCCATCCAGACAGCACGTGTTGTCAAGTCAGTGACGAGGTCCATCTTATGCAACAGCCGTCCTTAGCCAAAAGGTCGGCCGGCTTCCACGATCAGCTGCAGGTCAGGAATATTCCAGGGTTCAGTACACACTGTGTGTACATTAGGCCTCTGTCCGTGTACTCCGAGCACCAGGAACACCCGTCTCACTCACAACACCACCAGCATGCCCGTCCAGATCAACTCAACCGGCAAGGGTAAGATTAGGGATGGATTATACTAATTTGACTTATTTCTATATGGTCCTTGCAAAATTGTGAAGAAATACTATAACTGGTATCATGTGACATACATGATATAATTGTCATGTTGTTTATTCAATTAATCATTTCATATAATTCTATATGATATCACAAAAATTAATAATGCTGTTGGAATAGCACTGTACAGTGGAAGGGCTTGATTCAATAAAGAATGTGTATACTTATCACAAATTCTGAGCCCAATTCTCAATAGGTCAATTAGGGCACGGTAAGGTGTTGGCTTTGAAATCATAATTATGTATTATCAATACATTTGGGAAAACCTGAAAGGAGTAAAAGACTTAAACAGTGGATTTTATTCAGTAAATATATTACTTGGCCATTAGTATAGTGATATCAAGATATTTTGATAAAGATCGCTCGAGATTAAGAGGTGAGATTGGGACTTTCGAGTTTATTTGTACCGTGTTATCGTCCCCAGTCCATACCTTGACGTTAATGATATGAACTCTTGTAGATAATGTATTAAAATACCGTGATTGAATTGATCAAGAACTTAGTTAAACCTGGTCCTCAGACTTACGTTTAACAGTGTAAAATAAAAGTATATATATATATATTATATATGTAGAAATTGCCTATATATCTGCATGTTTACAATATTAGATATATATAATTGTATATATATATATATATATATATGCAATTTCTATTCTGACTAGCATGCCGACTGATTTCTCATATTTTTCATATATACGCAACTTGCTCACATGAAAACATACATGTGCATACCCATGCGTGCAAATATAATTATGTTGGTATCTATGGATTGTGAAAGGCGGTATGAAAGTTTTGTTCGGTGAAGTGTCTGTGTGACGTGGTGTAGGTCTCTCTGAGTGAACAAAAGGAAATCGGTTGGAACGACCTGTTATACAAGGAATTATAGAGACATTTTAAAAAGGGTTACTGAAGATTGCGCTCCATAGACTAAATACAACACTGTATGTCATTTAGTATATAACACTGTATATCATATAGTACCATATGTATATAGGACCATGGGGCCCTTAATGTGGGGTGTAGGGGGTTGGGGTCCCAATGGCCCATGTCAAATTTAAGAAACATCCATGTCACCCTGTCGAATTTAAGACATAACCCTGTCTCATGTCACTAAGCCCCAAAAGGGCCATGTCGCCATGTCGAATTTAAGGGTCTAGAGCCAATGTATACGTCTTTTTTCTGAATAATTAAATTTCATTAGAAGTAACCGTATCCAAAAGATACTATCCTCCTACTCTTGTGAATAGGCCCGCAGTATTAAACATGCATGTAGGTAGAAAATCGATACAGTAACCTAGATGTTGGTCTCCGAAACACAACTCGTCGAAACTTCAGTCGGATCCATGAGTCGGGTCTATGCTAACCTTCGCCTCTTCCCCTTCCAAAGATGGCGGCCCAGGGGTGGGGGAACGCGCCAAGATGGCGTCCTACTGGGAGGCGCACTCCCACAACGCCGACGAGAAGGAGATGATGCTGGATGACAACGCCGAGCTGCTCGGGCGGGAGGAGGTGCCCGAGGTGCTCTCCTACCTGCCCGACCTCACCGGCCGGGACGTGCTGGAACTGGGCGCCGGCATAGGGTGAGTGTGCTACCCTTAACAATTCATTATACTTAAAGACCACAACACGCCTGCACCTAAGAGGCCTAAAAGTCAAAAGAAGTTACCATTTTTTCCTACTACATTTTGTTATACTTTTCTTGGAGTACAGGAGTTGCTCTTTCAAAAATTCGTCTGCAGATGTGGAAGGTTCAGCTGGTTTCCATGGCAACCCTCAACAAAATTAGGCTATTCTGAAATTAACCTTCTTAAGGTCATTTCTTTCCTGATATGCAAGGTAGAAACACAAGTGAGGTGTCAAATTGACACATTCCATATTAGAGCATTACGCCGTCATAGGGTGAGTGTGGTACCCTTAACAATTCACAACTTATAGCATCATGCCAGCATAGGGTGAGTGTGGTACCCTTAACAATTCACAACTTATAGCATCATGCCAGCATAGGGTGAGTGTGGTACCCTTAACAATTCATAACTTATAGCATCATGCCAGCATAGGGTGAGTGTGGTACCCTTAACAATTCATAACTTATAGCATCATGCCAGCATAGGGTGAGTGTGGTACCCTTAACAATTCATTACATATGGCAATATACTGGCATAGGGTGAGGGTGGTACCCTTCACAATTCATTACTTATATATATATATATATATATATATATATATATATATATAGCATCACGCTGGCATAGGATGAGTGTGGTAGCCTTAAACAATTCATTACTTAAAGCATCACCCTGGCATAGGGTTAGTGCGGTACCCTTAATGAGTTTATTACTTATGGCATCACAACAGCATAGGGTGAGTGTGGTTACCTTCTTTTTTTTTCTTTTTTTTTTCTTTATTTAAAACAATCTTCAGTTTACAAACTGGTCTTCCAGATCGAGTAGGAATAATATTAATAAAATATATACACAATCTTCGTATAAGATATAAGCATGTCAGATAAACAGTTCTCATAGATATTTTACAGTATCAAACACATGTTAATTACATCATTTCATCGTTATAAGTAACATAATTCAATTTTATTTTACATTTAAAGGTACAGTTATCCTCACTTTCTTGAATAGCCTTAGGCAACTTGTTCCAGAGTACAGTACCTTTATAAAAAGGACTCTTATCATACTTTCCACCTTTATAATTTTCTGTTTTAAAAATAAACTTCTCATTAAGTCTAGTTTGTCGTGTCGATTGTTTACGTACATTCTCATCATGACTGAATATACATTAACTTCAACAATTGCATTTGCCGACGCTGTTCCAGGCTCAACAATTTAACCTTCTTATGTAAGTCAGATATATTTACAAAATCATCCCAGTTTAGTTTGAGACAAATTCTCAAACAATCATTCTGAATTACCTGTAACCGGGTTTATTGCTTATGGTTAACTGGTTTATTGCTTATGGTATCACATGGTATCCATGATGCAGTTATTACTCAAAGCATCACAGCAAGCAGTTCATGTGGAAGAAGGTACCTGAGGTGTTATCCTCTCTGCTATTATAATATTGGGACTAAGTGATATACTGTTTTTTTCATTCTGCGTCAAATGCGTTAGAAATGTCTATTAAACAGTATCAAATTATCATTGTTGTTCGACATAATATTAATCTCCCAATGTGGTATTTCATGTATAAGTCTACATGTTCGAGCCATGGATCATTGACCTTATAGCAACGCCTCAGAATATATTATGGTGCACTTGGTGGGGACTTTAACTCCACAAAAAATGTATAAAATACTCTGTAATGCACAAGAGACCAGTCCCTCGTGGGGCGTCTCGACAAATGACCCTTCCTAGCCTTATTTCAATCCGCTGAAATTGTTAAAACAGCGATCGGTTTATATATATATGATGATTATCAGGTTAAATAAATGCTACCTGTCTAGTACCACATGATATAGTATTTAATTATATACGTCTGGTAATGTTTTTGCTGTTGTCATGCCAAAATGACTACTATGACATACAATAGAGACGCATTATACGTCTATGGATATGCAGGAATATATAATGCTCTACGACTGCTGCATGACCTGTGGACAATATATCAGTATAAAGTTATAGTATCAATAACAATAATACTGTGGCTGAACTAAGATAACCAGCTGTCGCCATCTCTTACAGGCATTTTGTGATATTGTCATTGATGGCGCCTATTATGAGACTTTGTTCAGAACTACGTTATAACTTAGAAAGAAACATCCGCCATAATTGGTCACGCTTTGATATATTTATTTCCATGTAGAATCGTGTGTATCAATAAATCACTATTAAGGTGATTAATCTGCGATGTGTCCATTTGGATGTAGGCCGGTCCGTCTAAAACATTTCTAAAATAGCCTGTGGAATCATAGTAAAACCAAACAAACTGGAAACCTAAAAAAACAATTCTCCTCTTTTTTTTCTCTGAGGATTTTCCTTTTAGGATTTTTTTTTAGGAATATAGAAATAAAAAGTCTTTCCCCTGAACCAATTATCAATTGTATTTGTAAGATTGTAATTTTTAGTGTCTAAATTGAAAATGTAAATGTGAATTTGTTCATTAAATTTCAGTTTGCTTTAAATCATGTATTCTGGAATTCTTGTAGGCGTTACACTGGGAAGCTCGCTAAGAAGTCCAATAGTGTGCTGGCCCTGGACTTCATGGAGAGTTTCGTCGAGAAGAACAAGGCTCGCCACGGCCACCTGCCGCACGTGATTGTACGGCAAGGCGACGTCACCAAGCTGCAGCTAGAGCCAAACAGGTGGGGGAGCATTTCTGAACTTGGAAGGGGGGGGGGGTAGAGTCAGGGGCTTATCCAGGCGGGGGGGGGGGGCGTCCTGGGGCTCCTGATCCCCCCCCCCCTTTTTTTTTCTTTTTGGTGCACCCCTAATCTATTAAAAGAGGGGAAAATGTCGCTCGCGTATGAGCAAATGCATGCCGTTTTAGTACTTAGCTTTTTACGCTGACCTCCCCTTTCGAAAATCCTGTATCCACTCCTGGGAATTCTAAATATATATGTGCATAATGAATGAAAACTACTTAATCACATGCAAGGCTGAAATGGGCGCATTATCTTACTCAGTCGAAATGGTTGTAGCAACCTCAAGAAAAACTGAGGAAGCCAAAAAAATCAGCTAGAGCCAAACAGGTGAGGGGCATTTCGGGGGGGGGGGGGGGGGGGTGCTGTTTCATAATAAAATGTAAAGAGTTGCATTTCATAACTTAGAATCAACTTTACCTGTATCTTAGCTATGGACGTTTGGATAAGCTAACGGGACTTTTTGGTTGCATTTAGGGGAGACCAAGGGCCTTTGTGAACAAAATCAATCCGATTAACCTTCAGGTTTTGAAATACTGTAAATCAGCTTTCTGTGGTAGGTAGAACTTGATTCAACCTCCTCATCTACCTTGCAGCCTTGATCTGGTCTTCTCCAACTGGCTGCTGATGTACCTGACGGACGAGGAGGTGCACGACCTGCTCGGCCGGGTGTTGCTATGGTTACGGCCCGGAGGGTACCTATTCTTCAGGGAGTCCTGCTACCACAGATCAGGTAGGTACTGCAGTGGTACAATCTTATTATGGAAGGGGTAAAATCTTTTAAGGGAATCCACCGATTATGTGGGCAGAGGAATAGCACCACCAAAAGGACGTTTATGCAGCCATCTTAAAGAATAATGTTTCTGTCATTTGCAAATGAAAGATGATTTCGTAGTAGGCCTAATACCCTACCGTTATCATGAGTCCCTCTGTTTACCAAGAAAAAAAAGGAATGTACTTTTACTAATAACCGCCACGAGTTTGGGTGGGGTAGCAGGGGGTACCTCCCTCCTCTAATTTTGACCAAAGACAATATTATTTTTGTAATGAAAAACCCGGAGAATGTTGCATTTTATGACAGTGGCGATCACACTAAACTGCTCCCACACATGCCATAATTGTTCTGGCATATTAGGTATGCAATGCATCTTATCATCTGTTCTGATAAATACAAATTACTTATGGGTCCAGAACTGTCCAATTGTTCAATAAGGTCCGCTCAGTTCACAATAACCTCTGAATGACCTTGGTTAATCTTCTCTCTTCATACCGATCGTTTCCAGGCAACAACTCACGTGACGCCAACCCGACCCGTTACCGCTCCCCGATGGACTACGCCGACCTGGCAGCAGCCGCCACCCAGACCACCGACACGACCTCCTCATCCTTCAACATCCTCTCACAACGATCGGTACAGACATATATCAAAGTGAGTCATTTGTCATTATCTTCTTTATATCAAAAGGGTAATGTTTCCATTCTTGACCCAAGCCCAAACACGTCAACTATAGGCATTATTAAAATCACAAGTGGCCCATTCGTGGCCTAATTGGGGGCATGTTCGTCTCCATGTTGTGCTAAGAATGTTTATCATCAAAAGGGATCACACATATCTTATTAAAGCTTACTTCCCAGCCGGAGGTGTGACGTTATAATAACGTTGCATCAACGTTCTGTGTTGGTTCTTGGTACATTCTTTTGATGACTCCCAATTACGTCCTACTGCTGTGATGTTGCACTGCGCCGTTATTATAGCATTAATAAATATTCTGGTTATGTTCTTCAACCTAAACAGAATGTTCTTATAACATTCTGTTTTGGTTTTATCATAACCTCACCAAAAAATAATGTTATAATAATATTCTAATTTGGTGAGGTTGAAACCTCACCGTCAATAACATAATTGTTCTGTGCCATCTTAGTAAGTAACAAACTGACTAAAAAATTATGGTTGCAGAACGTTTCTGTTATGTCGCAAGCTGGCTGGGTTAATTCTAAAATAGATTAAGAACCCACAGAAATATCTAAATAGTCACATTTTTATTGACAAAAATGAATTGGTTAACAGTTAATTTATTTCACAATTGGTTCACAATTGGTTTAGAATAAGTTCACAATTCCTAGATTGATCAAGCCATTTGTGTGCGAGTGTGTGTGTGCGAGCGTGTGTGTGTATGTGTGCGTGTGTGTGCAGGTGTGTATGCTTATGATAGCAGCTCCATATCCATCTGTGAATGATAACATTTCCAAACTAACTCAGAAATATTAAATAGTCTATAAGTACTAATTGAAAAATACTGAATGCTAGTTTTTATTCATGGTCAATTTCAAATAATGCCAGAATTAATGTAATTTACTATACTTAAGCCTTGTGACTTTTCGACATGTAACCCAGCATGCATCTTGATCTAGGCTGACCTGCAGGTGAAGTTCAGGAAATTTGCTATCTGTGGTAGGGAGAACTAAAATAGACTTGTTTATCGCTAGTTACACCATTGTTGAAGCATAGGCTTATCTACACAATAGAGATGACAATGTGCCAGACGACTGTCTAGTTTTCTTCCGCATACACCTATTCACCGTGTGGAAAAACACCGCTCAAGTATGGAAATATCCAAAGCCTAGCATCAAGTAGGTAGCCGAAAACAATTCAAATTATGGATGGAAAACTAGACATCTTTATGAGTATACAGGAAATATAAAAATTATGTCGCTGGTTGATCTCAAAATGGCTTCTTGAATGGGAGCCAAGTTTGTAGCTGAAGTTTGGAACGATACAGAAATAGAGAACCAGCAAACTATTAGCAGGGATTTGCACTTTCATTAAAAGCACACAACCGTTCACGGATAACCACATAATTCATTTCCATGTAATTAAAGATCACAAATTAGAAATAGGACAAAAAGGATGGTCTTCCATTACACAAGAAACTATTTTTGTGCTCAAACTGTTCGCGTTTATTCGAGAAAATATCTGTGATTTTATTCCATAGGGGGATGCTTTGCTTCCCCTAGATAACTGATCCTGGATCCTACCTCCCCCCTTTTTTCCATAAGGACCACCATTTTCAAAAGTGACCCAGACACATGAATTACACTAACATTACATTTTATGAGAAAGGATACGATGCATGAAGTAGTTACAGTGCCCAGCAGTGCATGTATGATATAGGATGAATAACAAGATAGTTTAGTTGTAACTTATAAAATCAGTTGTTATATAAAAGAAATAAGAAGAGTGAATGCAAAGTTCTAGACCCTTGAATTGGACAACACGACCAAGCGTTCCTCAGCTGGAAGGAAAGGCTAAAGAATATAGAGGCATTTGACATCCGCATTTCTAAATTGGACATGTATCCTTCCCATCCAGAGCCTATATAGGCCTATTATTTGAACATCATGATAATTGACTTCTCAAAAATAATGTATGGCTAATGGTGCCTTTAGCACTGGGGTCTATGAGAGTAAGTGGGTTATTTTGCCATTACTTTTAGATATTGCTCCAATCTTCATTATAGTTAGCTAGAAAATCGTAATTGACCCAATACGTGCCATACAGTTTATCAACTTTTGCCTGTGTCTATTTTTCCCACCATCTACGGGATTCTCAGTTTCTCTATAGGCGCCAATGTTGAAGAGGTAACAAATAACATAAATATGGAGCCTAGAATCTCACTGCGCGGTGCCAAAAATGCCGTGGGTTCCCCCTCAAACCCCAGACTATCCTGTTCTATATTGTACATTGTACTATCTTAATGTATAAGGATATTCTGCCAATAAGAGTCTGGACATATTATATACTTGAGGATACATACATTGGACATTTCTATATATGATCATGAGCAAGGTACTTGGATATATATATATATATGTATATATATATATATATATACATATATATATATATATTTACATATATAGTGTAGGCCTACTTGAATCTACATTATGCGATTTCTAGTATTAGTTAGATCTGTTAAATTAGTCACATTCTAATTTCGATCTGTTCTTTCTTTTTTTCTTCTTTCTTTTCTTTTTCCTTTTGTTTCCTTTTCGTCTCTTTTATCTTTTTTTCTTCTTTTTTTGTTGAAAAATCGCTAGGCGGTCAAAGGAGGCCAGCGCGGTGGGTCGCCTCACCCTGGGAGCTATTAATATCGCTAAAAGCGTGGTTCTGACATGCCCGTCATGTACAGGGTTTATCCTCCAGGGTCATCTCAGTGTCAACCGTCAGTTAACGCGGCCTATCTGTCCTACAGGTTATAGTATCACTGAACAGAACACTGGACTCTAACCTACTGAAGGGGTTCAGCCAGGAGGAGGAGGAGGAGGGGGTGTGAGCCAAAGGTAAGAGTCCAGTAGTCAGTATATAGATCGGCCAATGATCGCTGGGTAATATAGATCAGTGCCTCTTTCCACGTCACACCACCAACCAGCAAAAACCACCAGCCAGCTGCAGAACCAGCAGATCAGCTGAGACCCACAGTAAGATCTACTAACGCAGATTACTTAGCATGTTTTTTGACACAGCTTAGCCGTTGTCCATAACTTAGACTATTTATAGAATTGTTCTCGTGTTTTACCTTATAGTGGCGTGCTGGTTGTTTCCACTCCTGTGGTTTGTACCAGAAGCCAACCTGACCTACCACTTGCCCCATATACCTAGAAGCTTAAATATTGATCCATTTGTCGCGCATGGGGGGAGGGCTAGCTACTGAGGGGATGCTCAGTACCCAATGTACTTTTCATTGCATGGTGCGTTTCCATTTAGATAATAACATAGATTCCATTGACAGCTGTGTAGGTCAGTCTTGACCCATGTTCATACAGAAACTAGGGCAAGAAAAATACCAGTCATGGGATATGGTGACCTAGAGGGATATTGGTAATTTAGTTTTAAGTCTATTATTAAGTGAGTTATTGATAGAAAACAATCTAATAATGCATATTCTTCTAAGAAATATAACCCAGGCAGAATTTTCCGGAGATTATGATTATGAACAAAAAACATTATACATTCATGAAAGTTGCTTTATGGATAATTTGCAAGGAACATCTTTTTTTAAAAAGTGTGTTCTCATGTTACCATAGCAACAGAAAAAGGAATGTTCAGATTGCATAGAATATGTTTGTCAGGTTATAACAAAAGTATTTCCCTTTCCAGGAGTAGAAACTATCATTTGAACGAAGATCTGAGTGAAAAGTTATTATATTTTGAATGATCATGATGATTAAGAAAATTGCATTTTTTAACTAATTATGGTTTGGTTCAAGGAGCTATGATAAGGAAATAAAGCACAAATGGTAAAACAGGGGTTTGCTAGTGTGAAGGGGATTTCAAACTACCATATAGTAGGGCGCAGGGGGCGCGCACCCCTCTATTTTCGGACAGCATTAAAATTGTTAATGAAGAATTCTCGGAACCGGAGGGGCTGAAATTTGTTTATAAGGCATCCCCCCTTTTTCTGGAAAACCTGTGGATCCCCCCCCCCCCCAATGCAGTGTGTATACTAATTTGCATACATAAATGTTTTTATTGGCAATATTAATTTTGTCAAAGTTATCGTTGCTTGTCAGACGTATTGCAGTGATGTTTAATGTATAATTATATAACTGTTTACGATACGGAGATGTATGGTCATCGTTGTTACAGCTATAATCTATAAGTAACAGTTTTCATATGACCGATTTACCTACAGTTGTCTTAACTTAGGTTGGCCCTCAATGGTAAGTGCACCCAAGATAGAACTGGATTTTACCAGTTTATAGATAACCCTTCCATCTTTTAGATACGTGCGATCAAAAGGTATAGACATAGGTGACAGTTGATTGAAATGACATGACATGACTGTTCATCAATCAATCCATCAAGAAATATATACAGATAATAAACCGTACCGACATTGCACGTTGTGCAGTGCACATTGTTTATATATATATATATATATATATATATATATATATATATATATATATATATATATATCATGCCAGCACACACCTCGAGCTTTCAACTTATCATTTCTTATCATGAAAATAATAATCATATACGTGTATTTGCTGGGTCAATCTTGAAAACCGGTCTTTTTATATTAGACAGAAGCATACCCAGGATAAAAACTTTGGAAATAATAATAATAAAAAAAACTCTTATATAACTGGGGATCCATAATGCAATTCAGTAGCGGATTTAGGGGGGGGGGCGCCCCCCTATTTCAGGACCAAAATAATTTTTTTTAATGTAAAACTAGCACCCCCAGAGGGGGCTCCGGGACCCTTTTTAATATAGGCACCCCCCTTTCTCAATTTCCTGGACCCGCCCCTGCAATTGGAGGGTAATGACTAGCTTGTCGGCAACCCATCCAATTTTGCCTTTCCTGTGTGTAATCGATTGTATTACGTAAGTTGTTGATCCTGAAATGGTATCATAATCAGTTACCTATACTAAAAATTTCATTATTTTATAGGCAACTCGCAGTTTTAGTTCTTACCCGGCATGTGAAGACCCTCCCTTTTTACTTCCCTTCTAGAAATTCTAATTGTTCACTGTGATATTCAGTTTGGAGAGAGGTCAACATTTAAAAGAACATGTATTGGTTTCACATATTACCCTTTATATTTGGTTATTCTGATACTTGAGAGTGAAACTGGGGAATCCCCTTTAAGACCTGTATAATTATTCATGCTTCTTTTGCTCCCATGGCATTACAACGGGAGATTTTTGAAAACAATTCTTAACATTTTCTCAATCGCACAAGTAGAAACATTACAAAATAATGGAATATATAGTTTTGAAAATGCTTATTTAATCTACAAACATCAAGTCAGAATTAGTCATACTGAAATGCAGATTTTTGGGGCCATTTTTCTGGTAAGCAGAAACAACTTATTATCTTGGCAAGTTGCCATCAGACCATCGAAATGTTAAAGAGAGCCGAAGGCAATGTTGTGTTAAAATTTAACAAAATATTGCAAACTCAAATAACTACAAAATATACATTCCATAAGTCTAACTTTAGTTGTTGGTATACAATGAGCCCTAAAAACTAACTTTAACTTCACTTAAATTCCAGAAAACCCATGACATTTCTGCTTGCAGACAGCAATGTTTGTAAACGAACCTATTTTGGTGGGTCACAAAAATTGAGCAGGGACAAGTTTGAATATATTTCATGAAGTCTCAGCCATTGTTTGTGGTCCATATTTTTCTGTGGACCTAAGTTATAGCCATAGAATGTATTTCAATAATTAATAGAATTTTCAAACTTTTGACCTTACATATTGCTTTTGACTCCCTTTAAGTAAACAGAGTATCAACCCTTCTATATGTTTACATTTCAGTATAAGACCAATAGGAACCAGTTGTGTTGGCTGATGGAGAAGTGCGACGACTCAGAGACCTCCCACCAGGGGTTCAAGACCTTCCAGGAGTTCCTGGACAACAAGCAGTACTCCCGGAACGGCATCCTCCGCTACGAGAGGATCTTCGGCCGGCACTATGTCAGCACTGGTGGCAAGGAGACGACGGAGGTAAAGAAAGGGGGGATCTTTGGCCAAAAACATATACTATTTGATCTCATATGTATGTTTATACATATACCTATATGTTTATGTGACAAACATCACTTGAGACAATCTAAAGCTGTATTACTAATGATAAAAAAAAAAGATAAAAAAATATCTACATGAACACGCGGCCAGGTTTAGATAGGTCTAGAGATCAAACAGTTTGTACCAGGTATTTACATCAATTTCAGTTATGAGTGAATATCTAAATGTTAATGGGTAGAATAGATGTACATATAATGTGCTCATGTACAGTCAGTAATACAATACAATCCCTTGACTATAGGGAACCAATGGGTAGTGATATGTTCAGAATTGTATGCCATTCTTCTACCCAGAGAGATATAGCTTGGTTTGAACATTATGACAACGTATAGGGAGGGGTGGAGAAACATAAATCAGCAAGTGAGTGGTGGGGGGGGGGGGGCTGATTTTAGTGATTATGTGATTAAATTATCACAGACATGAGAACAAGGGGATATTATATTGATATAGGCATGTAACTACATATATGATGGACAGACAAGCAGGTGAAAGGTCATTTTAGAATCCTAAAACTGGCATCTCTGTTTATAAGCTGTCTTTATGTGAACTGTATGCATATTTCTTCAAATTTATATTTACCCCAGAGATCATAATACTACTGAGTAATGATCTTTTCCAGGAGTTTGTAAAGATGATGAACCTGAAGAAAGATGACTACGTGCTGGATGTGGGTTGTGGTATCGGGGGTAGCGCCTTCCTCATGGCTCAGGTAAGGTTTACCTATGTACAACCAAATGGACCTTCCATTTAGTATGTACTCCCATCGCCCCTTAGGCTGAAGTACACATTGAATTTGTACAGGAACATACAAGAGGATACCAGAGGATACCGTCAAAATAGTGTGGAACTGTAATTAGATATTGGTATTTTACTGTAAGTGAAGTTATCATATCATATCATGCATTTCATAAACCCATTATTTCACCTTTCACATGTCCAGCAGGACGACCATGTAATAATGTGATGTTGGCAATAAAAATGTCTCAAAAAAAAGAAAATAAATACAGACATTTTCAAAAATGTTCGACCCCCCCCCCCCTTGGTGTGTACATACTTTTGTATAATAATGTTGCTCATTATGAAACAGATATCTTGAGGAAAACTATATTTAGGTCTTGAATAATACAGGGTTTATTGTAGAGTGGCTTCTGTGTGTAACCACATGCTATACAGTCACGTGGTAGTTGGGGACCCCTGAAGGACTAAGGGGTGACAAGTACTTGGGTAAACAAGAGTAGGCATACAGTCTTTCAATACTGTAAAGTTACGAGGGGTAGCTCAAGGGTAATTATTGTATTAAAGGATAACATATATAAATAATAGAAATCACAGTTAAAGGTAGTGTTATATATGATATATAATATATGGAATATAGATGATTAAAGAAATGTCATATGGTCATATAAGACATGAGGATATCTTAATTAATTACGTTCGTTTCCACTCTGAAATGTGGAGTCAAAGTGCCTTTAAAGTTATACTATTATGCACAGGCTAAACAAACCTTTTGGGGTAGTATTTCCGAGAATGTTTGTTGTCAGTGGTTATATAACGTTTGTGAAATATTTGCAAATCTTACGTTTGTGAGATTTTTGTTGGACGATAACAATATCGAAAAAAACTTTTAATGGTATCTCTCATGACACAAAAGATGGCATCGAACACCCAGGGATACCCAGTGCTCTGCGCGCTAAGCAATTCTAATTGTGAATCTCAGAATGTGCATTTATAATTACTCCTTTCAATGGCAATTCGTCTTTGAAATTGAATATCTAAACGCTAAAGGATTGAATATTTTACACTACAGGACTATGGGGCCCGGGTTCTCGGCATAGACCTCTCGTCCAACATGATCAACATTGCCCTAGAACGTGTAAATGAGCTCAACCTTCCACAAGTAAGTACATCAGCATAATCAAACATGTAGGGTTCTATTATGAAACATTAATTAGTAAGGCACCCTATACGCCGTTTTATATGACACGGCGACACGGCCATATCCAGACGTTAGTGACATGCGAAAACAGAGCAAATGATAATATAATAACATAGGCCCTTTCTTAAATTCGACAGGGCGACATTGATGCCACATCAGCCCCCCCCCCCCAATAAAGGGCCCCAAACAATAATTTATCTCTCAAGTGTATCTTTAAACAACGAAAGATGTGCACAAACAGTTCTAATGTTTGTGTTAAAAGAAATGATATAAAGTGAAAAAATGTACCTCAGGAGGATTGCACTGCCTCAAAAAAGCAATATATCTTTATAGTAAGTTGTATTGGTAGGCCAATTCACACTGTAACATGATAATCGTGTATAGGCCTATATGTCAGTCGATAGAAATTTGAATTATAACAACTGATTTTGTATCATCACTTGTTTTCTTGTAATTTAGGTCCAATTTGAAGTATGTGATGCCACCAAACGAGAGTTTCCGGAAGGAACGTTTGACGTCATTTATAGCCGTGACACCATCCTCCACATCCCAGACAAAAAGGCCTTATTTGAAACATTTTTGGTAAGTATATCATGGTGACCGTTGCAGTGAAACTTGATAATTGGAACGGAACCATACTTTTTTAAGAACAGTTTATAAGTGTTTACTGTTCTGCTTTAAGTACTAGTGGCGGTATAAGAGGAAGGGCCGCGGGACCGCACTCCCCCCTTTTTCCTTATGTTTTCTCTCTGTGGGTGGAAAAATAATTTTAAAAAATCACTAGAGATTTTTTTCATAGGATGCTCTGATATTTTTCAAAATCTCAGTTCGGCCATTGCAACATACATTATGATTTAACAAGATTACAGTTCACTAAAGAATATCGTGTCCTGTGCTACTTCAGCTTTCATATTGTGGAGGAAGGGATAGAAACTATTATAGTTTTCAACATAATATCCCCATTCATTGCTAATTCTAATAGAGGTTGTGGGGTGGCGGATGTTCTGTAAGGAGCCTTCCGTGAAGTACACGTGTACACACATTTATAAAATCATATATAATATACACTTATAATGGAAGACCCGCTTAACAGAAGCGTTCGTAATATGTATGTCATATTTCATATATGTTAACTATACTTCACACCTTACGAGTGTCCCTACTTATCTAATGATGCTGAACATTGCTCTCAAAAGAGGATTGAATAGCTTGTTGATATTATGTAAGATTGAACCACCCGTTGATAAAGTCCTTCCCCTGTCACATTTTGTCACCCGTCCCTGTACTTAAGAGTGCTGCTGATAAAATAGAGGTGAGCATAGGTAACACAATGTCATCAGTATCACAAGGATATTCGGTCATTTGATAAAATTAATGTTACCCATGAAACAATATACTTTGTAACTGAAGCAATCTTCCAAAGGTACATTGGTCTGTGCTCGATGAGTTTTTACATAATTCGTTCTGATCTTCCAGCCTCATTAATCTGTTTGTTTTCTCTTTTTTTTAAAGGGAGAGGGGTTATTTCCAAAACCTTTTGAAATAGTGCTGATTTCTCCCAAAATGTCATGAAAACGTCACTGTCCACTACATTTAACAAAACCTTAATAATTCTTTCCTTAACAACCAAAGTCAAACATTTAATTTACTACTGGAAAACCTAGGCCTATATACTCAAATGGAAAAGCTTAACAGGGAAAGCCATTCTTTACTCTCATTTCTAGTATGGTAAACTCTCCTAGCACTTTCCTTTGTGATTTATAATAGCTGTATTCCACGAAAAGAGTATTACTCCCGATTTCATAAACCGCCAGTTGGAAGATTGCTTAATGAAATACATTTTCTCTATCACCAGAAAGGTGATTTATTTCTCTTTCAAATGATATATAAGATGCATGGTCCTCTGCCATATTCTTGAGGACAGGCCATACTGTCATAATGTAAAAAGAATTCGTCGTTTTTAACAATAAATATGAGTGACCACTGCAGCGCCAGCTGGTATGATCTTATTCTTATTGAGGGATTCATTTCCTAACATTTCAGTTCAACATAAAAACAAATTTCTTTGCAGAGAACAATTAGGCAAAATCAGTTCATTAAGAAGTTTTTTTCCCCATTCCTTCCTGGCTTTCTTTGCCTTAAACCCTTATAACGTTCAAATAAAGAAAAAAATACTTGTGTCATGCTTTAAAAGAAATCATACCAAACACCCAAATTACGTTTGACAATAAAGGTGATATTCCACTTTCTGATAGGCTTACGTGTTGTACAGCATTGGAAAGGATTTTTAATTATCTTTCAAATGGTATGTAACATGGAGGAGTGCTTATGGTAACGAAAACTGAACATTAAGAAAATTCCTGGTAGTCAACATCGCCTAGTGAAATACGGGCTTTTCTGTCAATTGCAGCGCTGGCTGAAGCCGGGCGGGCGCCTCCTCATCTCCGACTACTGCTGCAGCGAAGGCCCCCACTCGGACGTGTTCAAGGCCTACGTCGCCGACAGGGGCTACGCTCTCCTCTCCCCCAAGGCCTACGGCAAGGTAACTATATCTCTACAAATGTTATTCCATATCAAGATTCCCAGCGGCGGATCCAGGATTTTAAAAAGGGACGGGAGGGGGTGCTATTGGAAAAAATCTTCTTTAATCACTTTTTGGCAGAATTCTACATTAAAAAAGTCTAAGATTAGCCACAATAGAAGAGGAGGAGGGGCACGCCCCCACGCCCCCCTCTAAATCCGACACTGATTCCAACCCCTTTACCTTCACCAGGGGCGGATCCAGATGGGGGTCCAGGGGGTTCTGACCACCCCCTTTTGGACCCCCAAGTTACAAAAACATGGGAAAATGCCACTCGCGTGAACGCAAATGCACGCTGTTTTAGTATAGCCTATATGCTGACCCCTGCCTGTTAACGCTAATGCCAATTTTTGTGTTGTGTCAGGAAAGATATAGAATAAATACAGTACAGACTACGGGCACTCAGCAATTGTGATTGCCCAAGTTTATGCATGCCCACCTTTGTCTCATGCTAAAGCCCTTAACGGTAGGCCTATGTGCAAACCTGGGCAATAGCAATTGCTTTGTCCCCTTGGTCTGATATGATATAAAGTCCACCTTAATAACAGATTTTGATTCCAAAATTAGAGCAATGTTAAAGAACCTGCTATCAACCCATAGGCTTTAGATTAGCAACATTGAACATTATATAACAATAACCTTGGCGTTTACCCTCTGGGTTCCAGGTCATTGAGGAGGTGGGCTTCGTCAACGTGCGGGCAGAGGACCGGACGGCCCAGTTTGAGTCGGTACTGAAATCTGAGTTACAACGCACCGAATCCATTAAAGAAGACTTCTGCAAGGTAAAATGGGCTATAGGAAATTTGAAAAAAAAAGAAATCCATTCCAACTCAAGATATAAGATTGTTTTCCATTTTTCCGTTGGAGTACCTTACAAATGGTAAGCATTCTGTTGAATACTTACTGCTTCTGGCAATACAAAACTGCATTTGAAACATGGTGAACGGTATCATTTGAGTTGTTCTGAGGTCCACAGTTGGAATATTTATAGACAAATTGCATGATATAAACACCGCAATTGAAAGTCTGCATTGTATAGACCTAACTTCAAGGGCAATCTGAAAGGTGTGCAGTGTCTCTTTCCTTTCCCAAATGCCATAACAATTATGACCCTACATTTTTTTTTTTTTTTTCACTTTATTTTAAAACTGTACAGTTCAAATAACAATGTATCTGGTCTCCCTCTGTATCAGTTTTGAGTAATTTCTCACATAATGCAGATACTTTCGTTTTGATTGGAGTAGTTACTATACCATAACTTACAAGAGTTAGGGTATACAATTAATATTCTATACATTCATGTCAGTGAAAACCCATTAATAATGATGGGATGAGATGGTTCAATGATAATTATGCAACATAGTAATATGTTTCTCAAATACTGTTCAACCAACGATCTTTAAGGTAGGAGTACTCATTATATATCACATATGAAAATTTCCCTAGTTGTCCGACGCAACCGCGAGCAGGACAGCAATAAATCTCTAGTTCATTTCAATTCTGGGAAGTGCCAAACGATATTATACTATATCCAGATATATTTTAATCTCTCGTTTAAAGATATCTAAAGTGTCACTATTTCTTATCCTACTAGGCAATATATTCCATGTTTTCTGACCAAAATAGCTAACACTTTTAGCGTACCAAGTAGTATTTGGTATTGGCAAGTAAAGCACTGGTGCATTATGTAGTCTAGTTCGTCGTTGTGGCACTACTGGAGTTAGGTTTCCATTTGCAACATTTCTAAATATACAACACAATGTAAAATATTGCATACGCTTATCAAAAGGCTGTACATTCAACTGTTCATGTAGATAATAAACAGGTACATCTCTCGTATTCTTGATTCTTAAACAAGATCTCAATGCATTATTTTGCATTACTTGTAAACTTTGTAAGTCATGATATGGTCTTGCTGTAAAGAATATACTTCCATAGTCTAGATAGGATAAAACCATACTTTTCAACACAGTTTTAGCTGCCTGATCAGTTAGGTAGTTACGTATTCTTCTATACAGGTATAATTTAAAGGAAAATTGTTTAACCGTTTCATTAAAATGAAGTTCAAAATTTAAGTGGTTATCTAGTAGTACTCCTAAATATTTATAGGAGGTTACATTCAGTAATATTTCATTAGCTAACACAATATTTTGTCCAGTATAGTTTTTGTTTCCAAAATTAACTATTTTAGTTTTCTTTACATTGATAGTCAGTCCATTAGAAAAACACCAATTAGAGATGGCCTTCAGGTCAGTCTGTAACCTTTTATCATTACGTTTCCTATCATGACCACATGAGTACAGCACAGTGTCATCAGCATAATACAACACATTACTCTTTTTAATACATTCTGACATATCATTTGTATACATAATAAATAAAAGTGGGCCTAATGTGCTGCCCTGTGGAACACCTGTTATTATCTTTCCCCAGTCAGACCAAAAGCCGTTACTGATTGTTCTTTGATGTCTTGAATTTAAATAACTTTTAAACCATGTGATTACAGACCTTGATAATCCAAAATTAGGTAATTTATTTAGAAGTTGGACATGATCTATTGTGTCGAATGCTTTAGCAAAATCGATGAACACAGCAGTAGAAAAACAACCGTCATTTAAGTTATAGGTTAGTGTATTTACAAGATTAAATACTGTGTCTGTTGTGTTGTGAAGTTTTCGAAATCCATTTTGCTTGTTAATTAGCAATGTGTTTTCTTCCAAATATCCAGACAGTTGTGTATGTAATAACTTTTCCAGTAGTTTACCAGGTAACGGCAAAAGTGAGATTGGTCTATACTCACCCTCAGTACAAGCATTTGGTATCTTTGGGATAGGTACTACATTGGCCATCTTCCATGCATCAGGAAATGTCATACTACTTATTGATTTATTAAAAATATAGAGCAATTGATTAATCAGGAAACTGAATGAATCTTTCAGTACCCGACTTGATAAATTGGTTATACCAGAGGACTTAAAAATCTTTATTTGTGAAACAGCCTTGTGCAGATCCTCAATATTGATAGGATTAAACTTAAATAATGTTGGATTTTCATCATCTAAGATGGGTTTTGGTATTGTTGAAGGACGATTCATTTTATTCAATAAATTTGGTCCTATATTCAGAAAAAAATTGTTAATTCTTTCAGCCACCAAATTTTGTTCAATAAAATGTCCTTGATCATTTTTCAATTTAATTTCACCATTATCTTGCTTATCGGGCAATACCTTCTTAATATTTTGCCAGAATTTCTTTGGATCATGAGTACTATTGTTTAATTCATTCTTTATAAAATCTGCTTTGGCTTGTTTCACCATAATATTTGTTCTGTTTCTGACATCTCTCGCCACACGTATATCATCCATATTTTTTGTTTTTTGGGCCCTCTGTAAAAGTGTATCCTTATCCTTAATAATCTCCATTAGCTCATCACTAAACCATACAGGCTTTTCTTTACAGAACTTAAATGTTTTTATAGGTGCTATCTGGTCAATAGCATTCATAATTTTTAATTCCATAAATATCCAAAGTTCATTTACATCATTCAAATTATAAAATTCATTCCAATCAACCTGTGCTAGAATCTGCCTAATGGACTCTTCATTATATCTCAGGTATGATCGACCAGAAAATTGCACAGTACTTCGGGTTTGTTTTAATTTTTTCCTAATAGAGAAAACAGGTAAATGGTCACTAACATTTACCAACAATGTACCACTCGATGCGACTAGGCCACAGTTGGTATAAATGTGGTCAATCAATGTGTTTACATTTGAGTACCTAGAGGGAGATTTTATCAGCTGTTTCAGTGAATTTCCTTTTTCAAATTTAGTCAGTAGTTTCCGTGAACTTGTCCTCTTTAGGTAATCAATGTTAAAATCTCCCCCTATAAAGAAATCATACTCTTTATTAGATTGCAAAGCAGTAATGTTCAGTATATTCCTTTCACATTGTTCCAGAAATTTCACTATCTTACCTGTGGGAGGTCTATATACCCCTTGTATATATATATATTTAGATTCTGGGAGTTTAACACAAACAGTAATTGTCTCTATGTCAGATGACATCACATTAAAGTCATCTGGTAATTCAATAGTTTTTATATGTTCTTTAATATAAAAACAAACTCCTCCTCCCCTTCCCAAATTCCTATCTAGTCGTATAATAGTATAACCTAAAATAGCTATCAGTGAATTAGGTATTTTCTCATTTAACCAAGTTTCTGATAAAAATAAAAAACATCACAACAACCAACATTTTAATCATTTAATTCCATCAATTTGATTTGGAATTCTTATCATACATATTGCTCTATAAACTGTTGAGCACAGAAGATCCATATATCTCTTTTTTCATGCATGCTTCTGTTGTCATTTGCCTATAGGAGTTCTCAGTTAAGGACTACACGGATATCGTTGAGGGGTGGAGGAGCAAGCTACAACGGGTGGGTATGGGCGACCAGAAGTGGGGACTCTTCTACGCCGAGAAGGCCCAATAAGTCACGTCATGGCGCAGTAGGTCACGTGATCCTGATGTAGTGGTCGCCGCAGCCTATTGAGATCCCTTGATCATTCCTAGTCACCACATCCGCTAATATGGAAAATTCAAAAGTCTCCACAAATACCGACAAATAGTTTCGAAATGATGTTCATAAATAAATTATGTTTACCTTCCTTATATTAAAACTTATATCTTCATCAAGCTCCACCTGTTCAATGCTAGCTATACCTTTGGACACAGAGTAGGGAGAGCCAGAGGCAGAGTGCCAGTTGAGAAAAATGCTGGTATCTCAACTCATTCATGCAACTATGACAAACAAGGGAGAACACCAGCACCCACCAAAATGTCCTCCCATACACACACTCTGGCCTCTCCCCATGGCCACTCCAGTGGAGGACTAATAGGTAGGGTGCCACATTGCACCTCCTTTAAAGCTCCATTAGGAAACCAGACTTCCATGCCTTACCCCTATGAAAATGGCTCTGTTAAATCGCTTATGAGATATCAATTTCTCAATAATTCCTTATAAAACAGGTCACAGGTGACCAATTAGCATCCAATGTTCAATGATTCCTCGAAATGTACAGTGTATATTGTTGAAATAGATGATCAATTAGTAGTCATGTATCAGATAGAAGTGCATGTACAATTCAGCTAGTATATGTTTAATGGTACAACATGTGCAGTGAATTCGTAAGAAGAAGAAATCCGTACTGTCAGCATACATTTTCGTCAAAAAGATGAACTGTAGCCTCCTGGCTGTACATGAAATAGTTTAGATATTTTTTTATTATAATTATTTGGAAGACAAATGTGCTTAATAAATCTTGTGCTTAATCCATCAATGGTGGACTTATGCAATTTCATACATGTTGACGGACAATGAAGTTACATAGAAGTTACAAACTATTGTCACTATGTGACAAACAATGTATATACTGACATAAGTATTTTTAGCTGGAACTAGTGGAATAAAAAGAAACGTAATAAATAAAAAGTGCATTTACAGTTTTAAATAGGTGTTTTTTGTTATTCATAATTAGGATTTGTGGTGATGGTGAATTGATAAGAGTCGTAGACAGTCCTTATAGACAACCGAGTGTCCATATGTAAAAACATTGTTTCTAGGTTGAACTCTTCCATTTGTGTAGTTGAGACACTAGGGACATTTATCCAATCGTATGAGGCTCATTTCAATATTCAGATCTTTAATTATCATAAACATTAAACTAATCTTCCATGGCCTACTCAATGGCCTAGTTTTAGTGCTGACGAACCCACTATGCAGATTTTAATGTATAGAACACTTGTTTTTGTGTTAGTCACTTAAATATTTAATACAGAATTGATTTTCTCTTTTTTTCTATGGCACACAATTAACATTATCAACTTGCATCCCACTACGATTTTTTTTCTTTTTTACCTTTATTTAATGTGCGTTTTAAGGAGGCAAATATGTGCAGAATACATTTGAGTTATCCTTCAAAGACAGATATCAAACCAACTTATTTTGTGTGTAGACAGCACGACAATAGATACATATGGAATCTGAAAATCATAAAGATTTTGGACAATTTAAAGGACTAAATATAGCCTGGCAGTAAAAGGATGGAATGGATATTCTAACCACCAGAAAGTTAATAGTGTACCAGTTAAGGGTTCCATCTCCTGTAGTTACTGAGTTGCACACAAGGTGGCACTTGTGTGCCAGAACAAAGATGTCCATTTCAGCCCCAGATTTTCTGCAAGGCTTATAGTTTTTGGTAGTTCCTTGATCGTTTGTATAGTATTATAGTCAGTTACGTCATCAGAATTTGACTTCACTTTGATGTTGATGGCTGGCTACAAAACGTCATGTACAGCACTTAAAAGGCATTTTCCTCCAATTATTGATAGACTCAAGCAGAGTAAGAAGGCAGAAGTGGGTAACAGCTCTCATCACTTCATATTAGCACCACTGAGCTAGACTGGTGTAATTTTATCTTTAGTTAATTCCGATGATGTTTCGTTAATATCATTCTTATATGTTTGTAACTTATCTAGATAATGTTGAATCATTCGTTAGACTGTGTGGTGTTTATCACATGTCATTTACGTTGTGACTACTTAAAAGATGTAAATAAATGATCACTGTTTAAAGTTAGGGTGAGTTCTTCGTTATTGTTCATCGTATTAGCTAGCTTTCGTTCCTAATCCAGTTGGGTCTTTATCCTGGATATTCGTCTGTTCTTCAGTGGTAGAGATTCTAAGTAAAGGGGCTCATTCGTATACAAAGAACACGCGCTTGGCAAAAGGTAATTTCATTATATCCATGTAGACATTCTGAAGATACAAGTACATAGTTCTTCCATCCATATAATGCATGCCATCCAACTCACAATGCTAACAACATCAGTAACGTTCCAACCAGGTATAGCTATGGTTAAGCTTCCCCTTTCGAGGTCTGTACACTCAGCAACTGTTGGGAGAGTCACTTCCCGTCTACCAGTATCGGAGACCATTGGTAGAGTCTCCATCACATCCAGTACTCCGTCCGTAAGGCTAAGCCTAAGCTGTCCCAATCCTTACTATCACCTTATTATAGCGGTTACTACAGTCTCAGCACTACCTGTCATGATCCGTTTGTTAGACTTTTGCTCCCATGTGTTCTGATTGAAGTCTATCTTGGTCTGCTCGTCTATCCTAAGTGTGATGAATATCTATTCATCAGTTATCAAGGTTGAAATATGGAAAGTAAGACGATGCGACAGATTAAAGTGTATTTCGTAACGGGCCCGAAAAGCCCGAAAAAGCCCGAAAGGCCTGAAAAAGCCCGAAACTGTAAAGGCCCGAAAAGCCTGAAACCCGAAAGACCCGATAAATATGTAAACCGGAAGTGATGAATGTAAACCGGAAATGACGTCATTATGACCACGTGATCAGAGGCAGCCAATCAGGGCTGACCACTAGGCTATAAAAGGGGCAGTGAGGCCCGAGAATAAAAGAGTTCCTTCGCAGTACTCCTTGTGTCCACATGTGTCTTCTTCCTATGATAATCGATAAGATGATCCAATACAGGCTAATTAACAAGAAAGTACAAGTAAAATAGTGAAAGTTATAGGAAATTAGACAAAAGGTAGGACGGGGTCCCGAAGACCCGAGTGACCGAAACATGACACGAAAGCCCGAAATGGCCTGGATGGAGTCCCGAGAACGGAAGACCGGACTGGCACGAAGGCCCGAAATAATGAGCAGAAACCCAGGGATCGGGGGCACGAAGGCGTGACCCGCTCGGCCCCACGCTACCAAACAATAGGCGACCGTCGGCCCGACACCCCCACTGGACGAGAAAGAGGATAGACCGTCCGCAGTGGGCCCCGAAGACAGTGCCAGCACAAAAAAGGAAACGGCCCGCACCCATCCCTACCATTTTTCCTCCTCCGCAATCCTCCACCCGCTAACAGAAGTGCCCGGACCCCGCACCCGATGGCTGAGACACCTCGGTCCAGCCCGGCAGATACACCCCTCCCCCGTCAACGAATACCGATTTCCCGATCGACCCGCTCAATCCCCCTCGTGCGCGAGGCACGACTCTTTATATCACATCTCGGGTTCTTGCTCGGACTCCCTGTCTGGCTGAGACCCGAAACAACCCCCAAGTCCCTCTGTTGTAGAAATCGGAAACCCCGAACTACCGAGGAACGTCACACTAAGTTTCATACTGCTCATATAGCGCCAGCCAAAGGCTTGGCGCTATATGCATATACTCTAACACCTATAATGGTCATTCATACTTCTCATTCTTACTTACATTAAACTAATTCTATTTCTAATTCTATGTAAAAGCTATCGTAGATGACAAGACCCTTTATCCCATAGTGTTCTCTTAAACTGGGTATTTCGTACACCGAACTCATAACGCTCCCTAACAGTCTTTCCTACTGCACTAGTGTCCCTTTCGTACCTGTGCGTACCTGTAGAAGAGCGAACTAACTCAGTTACAATCTTTTCCGCATGAGGGCGTCAGTATCCACGAAAACTCCATACACTATACCTAGGCCACAGGACAGTGGCGCCGTTCGGTGCCAAGCTCACATATTAGCATCACTTGTTTCACTATGTACCCTTGCCAGTACCGAAGAGTTTACAATAGTTAATATTAATTTCTAAAGAATATAATAATTCTTTTGCACTGGACTTCAGTGCACCACTATCACTTACAGGTGGGCATGCCAAGCTTAAGGTAGAAGAGTGATATGTCACTCAGTACTATAATAGGACTGGTGGTGGCCAGTACTCCTACCCCAAACCGTGCCCACTTGTAGTAGGAGGCCTTACCAGTGGCGGGTGGAATTAGAAGTGAGGGGGGAGGCAGGGGCGCCCCCTCCTTTTTTGGACCAAATTTAGACCTTTTTAATGTTAAATTCTGGGGGAAGGTGGGCGCCACCCCCTTTTTATTAGACCCCCCCCCCCACGTTTTCCAAAACATTTATCTGCCACCGCTTAGGTTGAGGGGAAGGGAGCATGGTGGTTAGGGTTACTCATGTGTACGTCACTCTCTGTGCTTTAGGCTTAAAAGGTTAAAATGCAATTATTGCCAATACTCATTTCACATTATGTCAATATGTTGAGCTTTATTGTTATTCCGAGACTATGGACATTGGGGTAGCTAGTCAGGCAATGATAAGTCATAATGGATAGTTCCTTTTCTTAATGTTATCACAAGAAAACACTTACTTCTATATGGCCCAATGTGTCACAAAACACATAGACATACAAATACAAGCAAGTACAATCGGTCATTGTGCAAAGTGCTACTTGAGTTACATTGCACTGTACAAATATGTTAATGATGTTGGTAGGATGATAGTTGTTAGATATATTTGGAATTTGTGACGTATAAATGTCAGGACTAAAGAAAGAGGACATGACTTTATTACTTAAAATATGCCAAAAGTACATGTCTTTACTTAAAATTTGCTGATAGAACAATTATAAACTGTACAATAACTTAATCATGATATGTAAAAGTGTATGCTATTCTAAGCTTAAACCTACCCCTAGACAGGATTGGCTTTGAGTCTCATCTAGATTAATCCTGATCATTCTGTGCAACTGGAGAAATAATCTGAACCTATCTCAAGCTAGGATTAACATCATCAAGACTTCATCTAGATCCTTCCCAACTTAATTCTTAATCCTACCTCTACCGGTCAATTTTACCCAATTGGTACATCCTGCCCCATGTATCCATCCTATTAAACTTTTAAGAACTAATATTAGTCCAGGAGCCAAATCCTGAAATCAGTCAAACTAACAATTTACCCTACATAGTGGCCCCCCTCCATGGGTTTTCTTGACTTTTTTCATCTTATGGCATCCTGGGACTATGAATCAAGATGGTTCAAAAGAATTTAGGTATGTGAACACTGTTATACGATTCGTCTTTTACGCGTCGTTCCGTTTCGACTGCACCGCTATGAATCCAACTTTTCCCTGTAACGCCGAGTTTCTCGGACGCGCTTCCCGCGCAGACACAGTGTTAATAAAACTCCAGTTTCCAAGTCACTTTATGACTCCTTCTTGGATTTCCCTAAACCTCTACATATTGAAACATGGTGGCTAGCAGTGGAGTGATCATCTTTGGACAACTTTTGGGAATGGAGACTGTGAGTAAACTGCATTTCTGAGGACATTTCTCTAGGTTGAGTCTGCTGTCAACCACCTCCCTCAGCATGTGGTCCTGTCAACAAGCCTGTGTAACTCTGAGTCTGAATCTACTCAAGTAATCTGAAGAAATGAACTGCTCCTGTAACTCTGAACTGGACCATAGTTCAACCTGCCTGTGTCATTTAGTCTGAGAACTCATGAATTTTACATTACTACCTGAGAAATAGTAATTGTACCTGCTGTCAGTTAGTGTCAACCTGACATTGACTCCTGTCAACCTCCTGTGACTACTCTCCTAGACCTGTGGTGTCAACTCCTGTGGTGCTGTGCGCGCCGTACACCTCTACTGTCACAACTTTTGTCACTACGTACCAACCTACTCTACGCGGTGTTAATTCGCCGTCCTGCTGTCCTGGTATTTTATTGTGACACCCTGCTGACCTGGTATTTTATTAGTGTCATCCTGTTGCCTGACCTGATTAATTCACCTGAACTGTCTCACCCCTGTCTGCAGTCCAGTGCTGTCGACCCCTCTGATCTACTGCTATGGCCGACTCTGACGACGACCGTGCTGGCGGTGGTGCTGGCGCTGGCGGTGCTGGTGCCGGTGGCGGTGCTGGTGGTGGTGCTCCTGTGCCACCTGTGCCAATTACTCTACCCAACCTACAACCTCCTGGCGAGCTGGACGTCGACTCACCTGGTAAACGTGAACGTTGGCTCGACTGGAAAGAAGCCTACGAGCGGTATCTCCTACTATCGGGCGCCCATGGTCAGCCCGAAAACTTCCAAGCGGCGATCCTCCTACAGTCGATTGGTGTTGAAGCTCGTAAAATATTCAAAGGGTTCGTATTTGGTGACGGTGAGACGAAAGACAATCCTAGAACACTGATTAAAAAGTATGACGAGTATTTCCTTAGTGAAACGCGTGACTTCATCGAAAGACTCAAATTCTCGCGACGAGTACAACAACCACATGAAACATTCGAACAATACCTTTCTGACCTTAGATTTCTAGGGAGTACTTGTAACTTTTGTACCCCTGCCTGTCGTGATGCTCGTATTATGGACCGTATTCTGGACGGTCACAAGAGTGATACAGTTAAAGAGAAATTAACTCGTTCAGCTAAGCTAGATTTTAAAACCACTCTAAACATCTGTAGATCTATGGAGCTTAACGACGAAAACAAGAAAGTTGTAATGAACAAATCTGAAGGGGAAGTTAGCAAAGTTTCTCACTATCCTAGCAAAAAGTCTGAAGATAAGCGTTGCAAATTTTGTTCTAAGACTCATCGTATGGTCAAATCTGCTTGCCCAGCCTGGGGTAAAACATGTTATTCTTGTCAACAGCCTAACCACTTTCCTGGTTCTGACACATGTCAAAATGGTAAATCTGATGCCAAACCTGATCATAAGCCTAAAACTTCTTCAAGTTCTAAAGGTTATTCTAAATCGTCCAAGCGTAGTTTTTATCCTAAAAGAAAAGTACACGCTGTAAATGATGACGAGTCCAGTGACGATTCTACCGAAGGTTCTGTAAGTGTTGTAAATGACGTGTCTGCTATTTCTGATCCTAAGGCCCGACCTTTGTATTGCAAAATGAAAATCGACGACTCTGAAATTGTCCACCAAATTGATCCTGGTGCTACTGTATGTATTTTACCTGTAAAGCATGTTGGTAATATGACGATTCGCGATGAACCTGTAACTCTAAAAATGTGGAATGGTTCCAGTGAGACTGCTCTCGGTAAAGTTAAAATCAAAGTTACTAATGTCAAAACTGAGAAAAAATGGAATGTAGATTATGTCGTCGTAGAAAATAACAACTGCGTACCTTTACTCTCTCGTAAAGCAGCTGAAAGCATGGGTCTTATCACTGTTAATTATAATGCCTTCGATGTTTGTTCTGTCAAATCTGATGACATGAAATGTGAATTTCCTCATGTTTTTGACGAAAAACTAGGTACCCTACCTGGCGGTCCTGCGCACCTCACCCTAGAGGAGGGTGCCGAACCTGTTGTACGACCTCCTCGTACTCTCCCTGAGTCCCTGAAAGATTCTGTCCTTAGTGAACTTAATCGACATATCGCAGAAAAAACTTTGTGTAAAGTAGATCGCCCTACTGATTGGGTAAATCAAATGTCAGTCGTAAAGAAAAAGTCTGGCACTATTCGTATCTGCGTTGATCCTAGGCCCCTTAACCTGGTCCTTAAACGTGAACATTTCATGTTACCTGTCCTAGATGACGTTCTTCCAAAACTCTCTGGTGCTAAGGTATTTTCCACTTGCGACCTAAAGCAGGGATATCATCATGTGGAACTTGACGAGGAATCAAGTTTTCTCACTACCTTCGCTACTCCTTTTGGCCGTTATCGATGGCTCCGACTCCCTTTTGGCCTAAAAGTTAGTTCGGAAATCTTCCAAAAGCGTCTCTGTATGGCCCTTGAAGGCCTCGACGGTGTTCAATGCGTAGCCGATGACGTAATCGTGTACGGTAAAGATGTCGCGGAACACGACGCAAACCTGCGGAATCTTCTCGTTCGTTGTGACGAGCACGGTATTAAACTTAATCCCGATAAATGTAAGTTCAACGTGCCAGAAATAACTTTTCTTGGCCATATCGTATCTGCCTCTGGTCTGAAAGCAGATCCTGCGAAAATTGAAGCGATTGTGAAAATGGAAGCGCCGACCGACGTCGCTGCGGTAGAGCGTCTCCGAGGCACTGTGACATACCTCGCTAGGTACGTGCCGAAATTATCTGAAGTCATGAGGCCGATCTCGGTCCTCACACACAAAGACGTTGAGTGGTCATGGGGTGAACCACAAGACAAAGCGTTCAAAAAGCTTAAAAAGCTATTGACCGAATCCCCCATTCTTGCGTATTACAACCCAACGAGCGAACTGATTATTCAGTGCGACGCTAGTCAGTTTGGAATAGGCGCTGCTCTTATGCAGAATGGCAAGCCGTTTGCCTATGCCAGTCGTGCTCTGACCGACACAGAGTCGCGCTACGCGATTATTGAAAAAGAAATGCTGGCGATCGTTTTCGCGCTCGAAAAGTGGCATCAATTCACATACGGCCGACCCGTGACGGTACATTCCGATCACAAGCCACTTCACGCTATAACCAAAAAGCCTTTAGACAGAGCCCCAAAAAGGCTTCAAAGTATGCTTATTCGCGCACTTGCATACGACATCACGGTCGAATACCTTGAAGGCAAGAAAATGCTACTCGCGGACACGCGTTAAGGATCATGGACATCCGTGCGAAAACTCACGAAGACCCGATTTTGTCTTTGCTTAAAACGACGATCCAACAGGGATGGCCCGAGAAAGACCAAGTCCCGCTTCAGATCCGTGAATTTTATGCCCAACGCGACGAACTAGCTGTCACCGATGGTTTAGTATTCAGAGGTGAGCGTCTGGTCATACCGAAAGGAAACCGAAAAAGAATCCTTAGTGAGTTACATACGGGTCATACGGGCATTGAAGGCTCGCTCCGTAGAGCCCGTGAAATGGTTTATTGGCCCGGCATGACAAATGACGTACGTGAATATACGCAGAAGTGCGAGACCTGTCGAGAGTTTGAACAGTCACAAGCGAAAGAACCTCTCATGAGTCACGAACTGCCTTCTCGTCCATGGCAGAAAGTAGGCGCAGACCTATTTACTTTAAATGATAAAGACTATCTCGTGACAGTCGATTATTATTCCAACTTCTGGGAAATCGATAGACTGTACGACGTCACGTCGAAGACAGTTATCCAGAAGCTGAAGGCTCATTTCTCTCGATACGGAATACCAGAGCAACTAGTCACAGATAATGGTCCGCAATTCTCGTCTTCGTATTTTCGTCATTTCACGATTAAGTATGATATTCAACATACAACTAGTTCGCCTCACCATCCTAGGTCTAATGGAAAGGCAGAAGCCGCGGTAAAAGCCGCAAAGAGAATCCTGAAAAAGACTGCCAAAACTGGTGAAGACCCTTATTTAGCAATTTTGAATGTGCGTAACACGCCACAGCAAGGTATCGATTTGAGCCCGGCTCAACGATTAATGGGTCGACGTACCAAAACTCTTCTCCCAACTACAGCGAGTTTACTGAATTCCGACCGATCAAAGTCTGAAATCGCCGACAAGCTGAAATTTCAGCAGACAAAACAGAAATTTTATTATGATAAAACAGCGAAGCCTTTAAAGCCGCTGCAAGAAGGCGATATTGTGAGAGCGAAACCGTATCAGCTCAATGAAAAGTCCTGGGAGAAGGCAACCGTCAAAAAGAAACTTGACGAAAGATCTTACGAGATCGAAACCGATAGCGGCACTACTCTACGTCGTAACCGAGTACACCTGCGTGCGACACAGGAAGACCCTACACCTACTCCAGTAGTGATCGAACCTTACCCTTTGACCGTTCCAACTGGAGATATTCCGGTACAAGAGCCTGTGGAGACTCCCAAAACACCACTAAAAGTTCCCACAACACCACCTAAGGTTCCTGCTAAAGCTCAAAAGGCTCCAGTTGTAGAGCCAACTCCCTATGTGTCTAGATCTGGGCGAAGCTCCAAACGCCCTAGTCATCTTGCTTCTTATGTGACTTAAGAATTGTATATTTGTATTTGTACTACATACCGACTAGTTATGTGTATTATGTATCCGACACATATTTTCTAGTAATTGTCAAACTAAAGTTTAGTGTCAACTACATCATGTAATTATCTCGTAATAATTACTCTGACTTGTAATAAGCTATGTATGATTGTAAGCTTTTTCTAAGTCCATTGGGGATGTTATACGATTCGTCTTTTACGCGTCGTTCCGTTTCGACTGCACCGCTATGAATCCAACTTTTCCCTGTAACGCCGAGTTTCTCGGACGCGCTTCCTGCGCAGACACAGTGTTAATAAAACTCCAGTTTCCAAGTCACTTTATGACTCCTTCTTGGATTTCCCTAAACCTCTACATATTGAAACAAACACTGTCTAATTATGCGATTTGTGGTTGTGTCGGGACCAATAGATTTCCCTGAACACAAATAGTATAAATACCCTATACTCTATAGGAGTAGCACTCTAGACCGACTCACTTCTATCAAACTCTGTGTAATATCATCCGAGAGGCCAGCCCTGTGGGGAATACCCACAGAAAGGCCTCTGATCAGTTGCAAAATATCTGAGTAATGGACCCCTCTCCATGTCGCAACAAGATGGAGACTCCATGTCGCAACAAGATGGAGGAGATACATTGTGAAACAGTTGTGAAACTCCCCTCTAATAGGAGTATATAAGGAGGCTCAGTGCCTCCTACAGACAGTCTTCCCTGAGGCTCCAACTCCACACACAACCGGTCTGAGACCCAGCTGACAGCTCTACCCAAGACTTCAAGAGTGGACCCAAGATCGGTAGATGAACAGCAAGTTCAGCACCTATCGCCAGCAGTCCAGGGTTCATAGAAGTATTGAGGTAAGCACTCAGACGGAGTGTTGTGTGGTTGTTGTACTTGGTATCACTCACTGTATTCTGACCAATTATTGAGATATATATTATTGTAAACTAGGAATTAATAAAAGGTTGACACTGTATTTGACTGTGTGGCTCTTCTCTCCTAGGTTGTCCAAAGTTACTGTGTGGATATTGTATCCAGCAGGGAGTACCTCTACAGTACTCTACTTAAGCTAGCTTACCCTTTATAAAGACGCCGATTTATTATGAGCAATACCATCTTTTCTCTCTCTCGCTCATACCCTTACCATTACGGTAACATTACAATACTACTATTATGATTGAGACCCCCCCCCCCCGGCGCATGGTTAATTAGCAGAAATTGAAAATGCGTTATTTCTTTCTTTCTTTCTCAAGAACTGTGTGAGCTATGAGAACATGACATATGTCAACTGAAAGGTTTTCTTTACCTGATTTTTTGCATAATTGTTGTTTGCTATTGTCACTATTTATGTTCATGAGCAATTATAGAAAAACTGCCATTTTGGTCAAAACCATTAGGAAAATATCTCCCTACCACGGATAGCTGATTTACAGTTTTTTTTAAGCACCTGCAGGCTAATTTGGACTAATTTTGTCGACAGAACCACTGGAAAAACTGTAGAAAATAAGCAAATAATTGTTAAATATCCATCTATAATGAATGAATTTTCAAACAACTTAGAAAATATCAAATACATAATTATGTATACAAATTGAAAATTAATGATCAATAGATTTTCCTCATGTTTAATTATAAATAAGGAAAGGATTAATGAAAATTCCTATACTAAAGCATTGGGATTTGTCGACATAATACCCAGAATGCAACCTGATTTGGCTAACCTGCAGGAACAACTCAAGAAATTGGCTATCCGTGGTTGGGCGAAATTTCGCTACCATCCTGAATCGACGCTGCATGCATGCCCTCCCTCACGGAGGTGCTGGAGCAGGGGAGGGGATGCGGCGCAGGCCCGGTCCGTCCACTCACAGTGTAATACTTTAAAAAAGGGACATTTCCCCCCTTGAATCGAGAAAAAGGGGTAATTTATGCTCAATGATAATTATAACCACATTTCAAAGTCAGCGTTTTCCAAAAATAGGGGTAGGCCTAATTTTTGGAAGTAAAACATTTGTGGAAAGGGAGCATTTTCCATTTTGAAGAACAGTGATGTCCTACGTAACATTTATCACCCGAGTGGGCAGACCAGGGACGCAGGCTAGTCTCTACAGAGTCTGGGTGTGTGGAGACATGCTCGCGAGAAAACGCGCGCGAAACACAACCGGATGTTACCCGGTTTACAGCGCGTTCTACGCATGCGCAGCTCACTGTAAGATGTCATGGCCGCCGTCCGCAATCAGGCGCACTGTTGACAAGTTACGAAAAGGTAATTCACTGGAATTCTTAGTCAATTTGGGATGCAAAACTCTATTACCTAAACGGATTGAAAATAGTTCAATGTTTTTCATACCACCAGTAAGCTTCCGAGGTAAATATATCGTAAACCGTGGCAATTTATCTTTTCCCCTCAGCTGCCTCCGAGTCCGTCATCATTTTTCACACTCACACAGACTCAGGTCAAGTCAGTCAGAACCGTCAGAATCAGTGGGTAGTCTTTACGCATTCCTTTTCAGCTCCCCATCCCCAACCAGGATCTTATACAAAGGCGAGTATTTTGTCTAGTCCGTGGTTAGGAAGTCAACTTCTTTTGAGACTCGGTCGGAGATATATTTCCAGAACTGTCAACCATCCAGTTTCCCGACCTCCCTGCAGAGGTGACATTTTTCCTTTGGATTTACATCTAGAGTCTAGACTATTTCTTGTTTTAACAAAAAAGGTAAATTGTGAGATGGCCTTGCTTCCATTAATGGTCTTGCCGTAGGTTAAACCGGTTTAGTGCTATATACACTGGATCGCCGCTGAGTTGACATGGCAAAATAATTGTATTTCTTTAGTTTAGGAGCTATTGCACAATTTTGTACCAACTAGATCTAAGTCAGTAAGTGTCATTGACATTGTGCAATAATAGATCTAGCTACAATATACATAAGACATAAGAACAGTTCATACTCTTAAGCAAAAATCCCCACTGCACAGGGAAAACAGGGAAGATGGGGAAAATAAATCCCTGTCAGGGAAAATAAATCTATAGGGAATTTTGTAATTTTACCAGAGGCAGAAATTATGTTTGCTCAATCTTTGGATTTTCAGATTCCCAAGATTGGCAAGAATATAATTTCTTTTTTTTTCTGAGAAATTCACACATCTTGAATGACATTTTTAAACTTGAACACTTTGAGATCAGAAAAAAAACATCAGAACCGTCACAGAGAAAATTTACCATGGGACAGGGTACAACCACACATTAAAGAGACCTGTGGGCTTGAGTCCCTCAAGTTAAAAAGATGTTTGTTCCCCTAGATTCTGTAACGAATAAGGCCTACTAGTCCCTAGAAAATCACAGCTTTAAACATTTATAATATTCGTTTTAACCTAGATTTAAACAAATCTTTTACTCAATTAATAACACCATTCAGAACTTCCTAACTCGTTTCTGTTCCCGGATGTCTGTTTCAGTAATTGATCAAGTAATGAGGCCCCTATGTTTTAGTGAAGGCTCCTAGATTTCTATCTAAAGCTAGAGGCCCTACTGGCTCCCGGATATTAGAACCTCTGGGTTGATAACACATTTATATTCAGTGTATTACCTAACCAGATGTTAAGAAGAATATTCAAATCTTTGCTGTAATTTGATGACAGTAGCTGTAAAACTATTAAGATTGGCATGACGTCTTTTGTCATACTCATAGACGTTAAATTTTGTTTACATTTTTGAAAATCATAAACGATAAAGACGGCTTTATGTTGTAATGGTTCGCACAGATTCTCCTTAGGGGCTCCATCATAGATGATCGAGGTCACAAAATATGTATAGAAAATATTAGAAGAAACATATCTTAGTGAGGCTATAATATTTTTGCTAGTAGACAAGAAAGTTAGGTTAAAATAATAAAGTAAGTGTCTTATCTTTCATTTGACAGGTACTTTGATCTAGAGCAGTCCGGATCCTAGGGAGCAGTCCTGGATGGAGAGAGAACTTGGATTGATAGAATAGCAGGAGCAGCAGTGCCCTACCCTCAGGAATGACAGGGAGGAAAGTGGCTGGTGCAGACAACCGAAGCGCTAGGCGCAGTGGTTCTGAGGATGGTCGGGCCGTGCTGCCCTGTACCCTGCCGCAGTGGGGCCGGGTACGGGAGGAGGCCGAGATGCTGCTGGCTCAGATCGGCAGTCAGACCAACGTGACACCAAAACTGGACACTCTGCACCACATAGCACAAGTAGGTCGATATCACGTTGAATATTGTATGTATATATATTGGTTAGAAAACGTGATCTTTGCCCTCAAACCCCCTTATAGATCTTTTTTTTCCATACTTTGTAAGTTTCTTATTAATTGCTCTACAAACAACGACTGAGAAAGCTGGTCGACCCTAAAACTGTATGAGATTATCCTACACCAACACGTTCACTACTGAGGTGATGATAACGTGAGGAGCAATGAAAATAAGTTTACTCTAATAGATCTTTCTAGTTCGATATGCATAAAATTATAATCATGTAGGATAAATGCAAGTCACAATATTTTCTTTTGCATTTATGTTAGAGATGCGGATTTTTCTGCTTTTTCAGGAATTCTAGGTTACTAGTAGAATTAGAAGTTAAGTGTGAAAAATTACAGAAACTTACTACTTATAGTCTGATAAACAGGTTTGACATATCTGGCAACTGAACCAGGAATTATATGATTAATACTTATACAGAGCTAAGGGAGGGGAATTTGAGCCATATCTGAAATTTAGGAATGAATTGTGGGCAAATCACATTGAGTTGACATGTAAAGTAAAAGCAAGGATACCAGTAGACGTGCGGGATACGTGATTTCTGTAGCAGGAATTTAATATGGAGGGAGGCCATTCGCACAATTTAAAAAAAAGGGCTTCTGACGCTCAAAATCTTTTCTAGGAAAATATATGTATTTGAAATCGCCGATTTCTGTATATATATTGTCCTTTATAGGCCAGAGAAGGTACAGACGCGCGGTGCGTGGCCGTATTCCGGGGCTTGGGTCAGTTTCTGCTGAAGGTGGACGAGGAGGAGAGGCGTCGCTTCCACGAGGTGTCCCTACCCACCATTCTACGCCGGGCACTGGAGCTGCCGGACCTGGTGCCTGATGGAGGGGTGCCTCTCCGACTCAAACAACAAGGTAGGTGTCAAATCAACAAACACTTTCTGTTAGGCCTAAGAAAAAATGTGTTGTGTTCAGGTGACATCGGCCGAAATGAATGTAGGTTATGTAGGTCTGTACTTTAAAAAAAAAATGTCTTTTTACCATGTATACAAATTAGACTTAGTTGTAAAAAATTATGAAATAACATGACACACAATCTGTAAAAATTCTAGCATTTAAAATCTATTTTCTGATCAAATACATGCGATTCCCTTCACTAATAGCAATTTTTATGTAAAAAAAATTTTGTAAAGAAATCTTAGGATATGGCTTAAAATTCGGCGTATGTTGGGGTACCTGAACTCGACAACATTATTTTAGGCTTTATTCGACTGTAATCATAACATAGATGTTGAGGTTGGTGTTTTGTTTGCAGCCGGCCAGGTGGTCCTGTCGCGCCGTCTGATCGCCTCCCTCGTTGCCTGCGGGTTTCTCTGCCTGTTCCCGAGCCTACCGCCCAGACTCAAGGACAACTTCAGGAGCATTAACTTCAACAACTTTTTCCAGCATTTGACAAAGTAAGCTTATATATTAAATATATTTTGAATTGAGTTTTCTTCTTTCGAATATTTAATCATGAAAAATGAAATCTCCCAATGATATAATAAAAACGCAGCTAGCAACGAATATCGTACTGTTTAGCCGACTGTCCCTCCAAAAATTTTTCCGTATGATTAAAGTCAACCTCTAGGCATTAATGCACTACAGAAGTGAGTATGTTTCATCAGAGAGAGATGTAACGTCGTATGATACAACTCAATGATTTCAGTGAACCCCAACAAGCCAAACTACGATGTATACTCCATTACTTTGAGAGACTTGCCCTGGACACAGACGGCCCTCAAGGAAACGTCACGGTCACACGAAAGGTACTTTTACAGAATAATTTCCCCATGCCTCATCAAAAACTAGTTACTGAAATCTGAAAGGTCTCAAAACAGTCCTCCAGTATAGAGAGCACGATATTCAGAAAAAAAAACCCGTTGTGCCCAGAATGTTAAATAGAACTTTAAAGGGAGCCAAAACCAATAAATTTGATGAAATTTTCCAAAGTCAAATAATCATGAAAATCCATTCCTTGAGCCTCTTTCTGGCCCATGTTAAAATCTTAACCATGAAATATGGTAAAAAATCATTAAAAACATGTTTTCCTTGCTCAAATCAGTTGATGTGGATCCACAAAAATAGGGTTTGTTTACAAACAAATGTATTACCATCTCTTGTAGCATTCTACTTCAGTTTGAGCTAGTTTTCACAGCTAATACTTTGCCACTGACTGGTTATTTGTAATCTTGACCTTATAGAAAATATTTTCAAATAAATTGAGGTGTAGATGGATTCTCACCCACAAATTATCTTTTGTAATGTAGGTGGCATTTTCTAAAAAGTTCCAACGTCGTTTAGGACGTAGTTGTTCTTCAGGGAATAAAGTTATTTCCTTAGGGTTCTTTTTTCTTTTTTAAATTGCAAATCACTTTTCACATTTCTGATTGTGTGTATTGTTCAGGTGCTGGAGCCGGAGGAGGCGCGTGACCTGGACTGGTGGCAGGAGACGGACGTACCGCTGTGCCCGCTCCTCGTGCACCTCTCCGGCACCATAGAAGACGCGCCCCACCCCTCCGTGCAGGTCACTACTAGCCTTCATTATGGTGTCTCATTGAGTAACTAACGAGTGTAGAAACTTTTGTCTCCTTGAGGAACTATCAAATCTAGAAACGTTTGCAGTATCTTTATCCTCCGTAAAATTAGGGACTACCCCTGAAGAATATTTTGAAATTAAAGATAAATAGGTAATTCAATGGAAAAGATCACGCGTTATGCCTTCTGTTCAAACTGTTTTCGGAATTATGCAGCGAAAGAGACCACTGCTGAATATTTATGGACTAATTTTCAACTCAAATGATTTAAAAAAATGCAACCATTTAAAGATCTGTTCAATGACAAAAAATGCAAATTTGTTTTCCTTATTCTTGTTTTTACAGCCAATTATCTTAATTGTTGTTTATATAGGTGGATTTTGCCAATAAGAAGATAGGGGGAGGAGTGTTGGGAACAGGACGAGTTCAGGTAACCAATTTTATGTTCGTGTATAATGTTACAGGTAATAATCATACCCTTTCTCGTAGTTTTTGATCATGCAAAGATATTGTATCAGCGTCTTTGTAAGTAATCATTTCAGTCCACTAACTAAACCCACATATCTCTATG
Organism: Lepidonotus clava; assembly: GCA_936440205.1. Taxonomy (NCBI): domain Eukaryota; kingdom Metazoa; phylum Annelida; class Polychaeta; order Phyllodocida; family Polynoidae; genus Lepidonotus; species Lepidonotus clava. The sequence continues at coordinate 5,589,825 of OW387148.1, forward strand.
GTATGTGGGGGCGTGGCTTCTTTTGGGACCATCGGAAAAAATACAAAATGATAATACAAAAAAAACCATATCTGTTGGCATAGTTAGTTATCCAGTTTGCAGAACGGGCCTCTCCGTACCACGGATATATGATTTGTTAATTTGGGTTAATTTTATCGAAAAATACTGTAAAACTGAAGAAAATATACAAGTATTTGCTTTATATCTGTAATGAAAACATTTTCTCACCAACGTAAAAATCGACAACAAAAGAACTTTGCCATCTTGCCATACCCGTACAACACTGAACTCCTCTCTTACAGGAGGAGATCCGGTTTGTGACGTGTCCCGAGTTGATGGTTACCATGGTAACCATGGAGGGCATGGACGAGAACGAGGCTATTTGGGTTCAGGGGTTTGAAACCTTCTCGTCCCACGAGGGTTACGCCAAGACCCTACGTTACACCGGGGACTACGTCGACCCAACGCCGGTAAGTAGAGAATAGGCTGGGCATAGCTGCCACGTGCGAATACTTGTGTTGTCAGCTTGAAACAGAATGGGGAATTTTTTTTTGCCTATTAAATCCCAAAAGAAGTCTCAAAAGGATCCATAATGTACTTTAATATTTCCACACACAAACCCATATTTATATACGCGACTAGGGTGGGAATACATTTGGACACGTTATTTGGACGGTCGTGTACAATTATCAAGTGCTCGAATATCAAGAATTATGTGTACGACTTTAGTTTTTGATTGAAGAACATGCAGAAGATGTGTTCACATCTAGGCTTGTGTAATTGATGAGGGCGAGTACAAATACTCAGCCATTAACCCGGTGGGTTAATTAAAATTAAATGTTTAGGAAACCCCTGTAAGAGGTACCTTCGCTCACGCCGCGTGGTGCTCTGGAGTTGCTTAAGACTTCTACCTAAAAAGAAAAAAGGAAATTTTCACCAAAAAAACCCCAAAATAAACAAATAACTGCAGAGATGGCTCAAAATACCTCAGTGAGAAAAGATTTGTCACGCTCTAAGTCTGACTTTAACTTGATGGTACAGATCCTGTCTTTCTCCTCTATATACACAGGTGGACGCACACGGCAATGTGAAGACGACGCTGTGCGCCATCGATGCGCTGACCGGGGCCTCCCAGCGCCAGTACCAGGACCAGTTCATCCTGAGGGAGGTCAACAAGGCCTTCGTCGGCTTCACCCAGAAGGTCCCGTCTAGGTCCGAGGAGGAGGAGGCTCTCGAAGGTGAGAACACCTAGTGTTACGTTGTCTTTGATTGGTGAGTCTTGACTCCAATGAGCAGCGAAGCGTTGAGCATTTACAAAGGCAACAGAATGTATTTAACATATAAGACATGGAACTTAATCAAGTTGTCTCGAAGAAATACCACACATGTAATAAATTGTAACCGATTGCAGACACTTCTGGTACGTTATGAGTTCATCATTAAAGGTCTTGGAAATTGGCTTGTAAAATTGATTAAAATGCCAATTAAAAATGGTCGAAAGTAAGATAGGACAGGGTGTTAAAATAATATTCAAATCATAAATAATAGATATTAGGACATTACACCAAAGTAATAAATATACCCTGCTGCGAGTTCAAAGAAATGGGCGCTCATCAAAGTAATCTACCCATAAGTGTTTTTGTTGTATCGGTGTATGCAGGACGTCGGGGTATTTGTTTAAAATAATTAGCCTAGCTAAGTCGGTACCTGGTTTCCTTAGATGTGGTCAACTTTGGCCAGAAACTGAGTGACGACGTGCTCACTACGGCTGTGCGTCAGGCAGCGATAGTCCTGACCCAGGCTCGCCTCCAGGAGCACGCCCGCCCGCCCTCGAGCGGCGAGCGGCTGAGTCACAAGGACCGGTCCGACTCGTCAGACACCACGAGCAGCGACAGTCACCACTCAGTCCCCTATGGCGAGGGTGAGTCTTTGCTCCAGGGGGGTCATATGTAAAGCCTTTATTCCACATTCCGATTTTGCTGTCGATTTTAAAAATCGACAGTGGGAGCTTAGGTTTTAGATAGACATTGTATATAATCTTCTTTTGAATGGTATATAGGGTGTGGTGTTTCATGCCTTATTTTTGGAGAAAAAAACAACAAAATCTGCAGCATCAAAATTGGTATGTCGAATACAGGCTTAAAACTAAAAGCATTTTGTAAAAGAGATATCATATATTTGGAAAAGTTTGAAAGTGTGGTTTGGTTTTGGTTTTACTGTCAACAGTTTGACCTCGTTTGAGTTTGGTCTATGTTGTTCTTTTCGTCGAGAAAATGGACGAAATTAGATAAATATCGTAGTTGAGAAAATGTGTCACTCAGTTGTGCGTGTTTCTCTCTTGTAACTTTTGTAGTGATGTTTTAATTGGCTTTCCATATTGAAAATAAAGAGGCGTGTTTGGTGTTCTAATTCTCTAGGAATCTGATTTCTTAGTAACATTTCCATTATTTTCATGGCATATTTGTTATCGGTACTGCAGAGATGTATAAAGTAGCGCTGAAGAATCTCTCGAGAGCTTTTTTAACGGTTCTGGTGTAGAATTCAAACTTGCCCACAGTCCAACATGTAGGCATACCATGATGTGTTTCTTCTCTCTTTTACATATTTAGAGACGCCTAAAAATGTTGATTCTTTTTCAGTAAGAGCCTGAGGGTATGATATACCCGTTCTTTAACTTTTGCCCTGTTTAAGAACAGGTCGAAAGAAGATACATGTACCTCTGTGAATAATATCATAGGCTGGGTTGGACGGGGCGACGTTACAAAAAAAGAATCATAAGCGTAGAAACAAAGACGATTTATAGTGAATCCCATTAATTTGATATGCGTTCTCTCTCCCAAAAGAAAGTACATTGAACCAGTAAGGCTGCTTGAAGGCTGACTCAGCTGGCATTTGTAAATCACATCAGCGATTTTGGTTAAAAGGAGAATCACTTCTAAAACACATACAGTGTCCAAAATCGAATCAAAGTTAATTCACATTTCGGTGGAAAGTATTAAAACGATGTAATCAGTTGTTTAGCTATTTATAGGTAAACCTAAACTTAAATCTTGAATCAATATATAGAGAGGTTGTGGTGAGTGTGTGCATAAGTTCAGAAAAAAAATTCATGAATCAAAAATGACAGTGGGGGTTGGGGCGGTGTAGTGGTCAACATGCTTGACTTGCACGCGGTGCACCTGGGTTCAAGACTGGACTGTGCCTGTTACACCTTACCTTCCCGTCATTTCCATACTCATAGATCCGATCATAGAACTTGTTACAAGTCAAAAATGTGAGTGGTCCTGATAGAGCTGAAAAAATGCTGAGTCGACGTTAAACTCCAACAATCATCATAATAATAAAAAAATGACAGTATCCTTATGGTACCCCCCTAGGCGAGCGGTCGTGGATGATGGGCATGCGGCGCCGCAGCAGTAACCTGAGTGACGTGGGCTCGCGGCGCAGTTCAGACCTGACCTCCCGCCGCAGCAGTGGCAGCACGCGCTACAGCTCTGACCTGAGCTCTGACCTGGAGGAGCTTTACGAGAGCTTCCCGGAGGGTCGACAGCGCCCGGCCGCCATTAAGGAGGAGGTACCACCAGGGGGCGCGACCGGCCTGCAGGACTTTGTCTCCTCCATGGTGAGTGGATGCACGGTACCCGATAGAAACGTGTTAGCAGTTTAAGCGAAAGATTACAGGGTTTGAAAAGGACCAAGGGTTTGAAAAGGGTTTGAAAAGGCCCAGGACCACTAGAAAATGTTACTGGGCAACTGATTTAAGGGCCTTGGTTGCCCAGTGGAAAACTTCTGGCTGTTTGGGAATGAACCTCAGATCCCGAGCTAGACAACCGGATCTGAAAACGAATTGTCAAGCCCTACCGAGAATTTTACTGAAATGGGGTATATTAGAAAATGTGTTTTTTATGTATTCATAATATTGATAATGTGGTTTCCACAAATATGAGTTTCTTAGATACAAATTTACAAATAGTAATATCAGTAGTGACCTGCAATTAGTTTGCTCTACTTTACCAACTGCCTACGCAGACGTTTGTCTGTTTAAAATGTAGGTGTCATATTCTCTAGATGTTGTTATCTCTTCAGAGTTCACTGTAACCTATATACATGTACATGTTTATTCCTGATGGTGATATGTCACTTGATTAATAATTCTCCTGCCCTCTACCCGTCTATTAGTGCCGCTGTCTCTGTCTTGTAGGTGTCCAATGTGGTTGACGAGGGCTCTAACCTTGCCGCTCAGATGATGCCGGGTGTACAGAACTTTGGAGGCGCACAGCCACTAGACGTGGCCAAGCCCAAAGCGTGTAAACCGTCTCAGCAGGACATGAGCTTTGACTTCCCTCTGGACCTTGATTCTTCATCGGATTCATCAAACCAAACAGATGACCAAAAGGCCAAGGAGAACATCGTACGCTTTGTGAGCCAGCTGGTGGAGAAGGCCTTTGTCGGGGCTGGGGGCAGTGGACCGGGCGGCGGGCCGGGCGGAGACGATGAGGGCAGAGGAGGAGGGGGTGCCCACTCCAGCTCCTCCTCCAACATGGACCATCTACACCTCCACCACAGCTGGTCCAGCAGTGACTCTGGGGGCAGCCCCAACAGATACCACTACTACACGGACATGCAGCCCTCACCGCAGGCCCAGCAGCAGCGGTCAGCAGGGGCGGCAGCTCCGGGCAGCAGCCAGCACCACGAGTGGCCCGCGGGCGCAGCCGCTGCCATCGTCCACCCGTACCACCTTCCAGCCACCTATGACCGCGGTCGCCGGCTCTCTCATCCATTGGACTCATGTCCGCGATACACGCCCCCAATGGATATGGCCCCAACCCCGCCAAGGCCCACTCCACGCCCAGACTTCTATCGTTTAGCGCCTCACCATGATCCCAGCAGTAGCCCGCGTGCAGGTTCCTCGTTCGGCGACATAAGCCCTAGGTCGTCGTCTCAGCTCCATGACGGTAGTAGTAGTAGCGGGAGGAGCATGCCCCCGCTGGACGGCAGCCCGCGCTCCGAGGCCACCGCCATGTGGCGCCACCAGGAGGCGCTGCTGCTCAGCGAGGTGGCCAGGATGAGTGGACGGCGCAGGTCGAGCACAGACTTTGCTGGCTCGCTAGATGGCGCCACCCGACAGCAGGTACAGAGATTGGGTGGAACACTTCAGATTGAAAAGATTAGTGTTAGTGTGAAAGTAAAAAAAAAAGAACGAACGAAACATGTCGATGAGTGACATAGGTCCGGCCAAGACTTACATTTCTAGAGTGTATCCAAAACTATGTGGCTAGTCTTTTTTAGAGTCTAATTAAAGATGCTTTTGTTTCTGTGCATTCCTGTAGTTTACATAATTATGTACATGAGTTGTGTAATTATTATAGAGCCTAGTATAGCTTATTCAAAAACGTTAGCTCTTGATAGTTCTAGTAGTTTGAACTTTCCCTGTCGCTAACAATTATCGCACCTTTTCAAAGTGAAATAAAATAATTTATAATCATACATGTATTTATCAGCTGTAAAGACTTTAAACATAAATCAATAGCACTTAAACTTGTATGTACTTTCTAGATGTACCCTGAGGTAGGCAGTCACGCCAGTCGACCGTTCGCCTTCTCGGGGTTCACCGACTCGAGGCACGGGGAGAGCCTCACTGACGATCTGAAGGAGGCAGTGGCCAATAGTGCAAGCGCCTTCCATGCTGTACAAGTGGGTGAAACGTTTAATAAGGTCTTTTGTAACGTAACTAGGTAACAGCATATATGTGACGGCATAAGTATAAACAGACCTAAGTCTCTGCTCTCCTGCGAACATCACCAGATTGTGTATTTACAAATCAAGCAAATTGTTCGATAGATAAATTTTAACAAGCTTTACAAACATACAAAATTTACAACATGTTGGGTAGGCAGTCATTCAAAGAACATCCTGAATATACAAACATGGGGTTCTGTACCTAATATGTTGGTATCTGAAACACAAACCCCATGCATTGGCAACTTAAGACGGCGCAAATTCAACCCAGTGCAAGAGATGGAATATGGTCTTTAGACTCACGGGCATCAATGGGGACCCTCGTTTAGATATACTCTGGTAACAAACCTTTCACCTACACCGTAACACACAGTGTCATAATGATAACAGAGGTTTTCCTGAACTATTTTGCTTTCACTTGCCTACTGGGCTAATTGCTCCCAGTCATGTTTCACATGAATCTTTACACGCTATCATGTCTCTCCTTGACTCTGTAGGCGGCGGCAGCAGCGGCGGCAGCAGCCAGCTCTCATGACGACAACCTACCTCCAGACCAGGGAGGAGCCGAGGCCCGGCTGGCAGCGCCCTACGGCGATGCACATCCACGGAGTAACTTCCAGTCTAAGTCGGACACCAGTCTGCTCAGTGCGCGTCACAGTTACCACTACCAGAGACAGGACTCGATCGACGCAGACCAAGGGCCTCATGGTCACGGGTCGTACTCTCAGGAAGGAGCGTTAGGTCTTGTTCCGTACCGTGTCACTGATGGGGCCAACACTGCAGTGTCAGTGGCAGGACAGATTGTCCAGGCCAGCTTGGAGACGGCTGTCCGCACGGCAGCCCAACAGGTGCAGGCGATAGGAGGACTGGCCCAGTGGAGGAGCCAGCAGAGACGGGATTACGAGGGGGCCAGCGGGGGCGGCTCGCTCCACCCTCGCAGCGTTAACTTTGGTCGGTCCTTATCCCTCAACAAGCCCCGGCGAAAGGGCTCTATGGACGAGTCGCTGTCCTCCTTCGCCAATTCCCTGGCGAGACATGGCTCATTGGGTGAGCTGAGCAGTCGCTACCCGCGGAGAGGATCCTCCGGGTTCCGGGACACGACCCTGTCCAGCTTTGCTGATCAGCTGCTGGACACCACCATAGGAGTGGCTGACCCGGCCTGGCTGGACTTCCGCAGGCACAGCGTTGGGGGTGAGCGTGCCAACCTGTTCCGGCGAGGTAGTGGTGAGTCGCGCAGCAGTAGTTTGTCGCGACACAGTAGCATGGACATATTGTTCCCCCCGTGCAGCACCCCGGAAGAACCCCCACCCTGGGGGGTGAACCCGGGGCGGCGGTCCTCCCGGGAGGTGGTCCTCGACCTGTTGTCCTCCACACCCCCGTCCGACCCCAACACCACCCACCGCAGGCGACAGCAGAGCCTCACCTCCCACTTAGACTGGTTTGCTCAGGACCTTCTCATGGAGGCCTTCAATGATGCCTTCATTGACCTATTTGGGCAAGGGTACCTCGAGTCAATTGACTATCAGCGACGCCAAGTGCAACAGCGGTCCCGGTCCCGGGGCTCGGTTGCGACCAGTGCCGAAGACCGTCAGCTAGTGGACTTTGCTGACGCCTTTGTGAAGGACATCATACAGCAGGCGGTCGAACTGGTCACCGCGGAAGATAGTGCCAAGAGGCGGCGGCAGCGCGCACCCAGCGAAGAGGAGGAAGATGGAAGCAACTATGAAGATGCCTTAGATATTCCCTTCCAGATGCTCGACACCTTCGCCACCTCGCTGGCCAGCAGCGTGATGGACGCAGCCAGAGTAGAGGTCATCAGAAAACGCCAAAGGGTAAGTTTAAATGTATCTATTTGAATTTTTTCTACCTTATACATTAAAAGAATAAAGTAAAATGTTGGAAGCTACACCGAACCCGACACAAGAGTGTTGATGACTTGGTTTTATTAATCAGACGTGTTATAATCGGCGAATCAACTAGTTTTGGCTTTTCACGGCCTTCTTCAGGATTGGAATTATACCTTGAAATTAGTCTGGTATATCAATAATTGACAGTGTTGATTAACAGTGTGAAATTAACCCTGGAGATTAACAGGGTAGTAATTACGCGGTTGATTCTACAAGTCAAAACTTTTTGTGTTTTTAGTTATTTTGAAAAGTAACAATAAAAGTGGAAAGTCTTTGTCTGTTGTTTCTGGTATCTCTAGAGTAAATATAAATATATATTAGAACGATAATCTGTTAAATTCTTGGTTAAATGGTGAAACTACCAATACCACTAGGGTGTGAAACGACGAAGGGAGCTCAAATCGTGGGGAAAAAAAATTTGTAATACAATTACAAAGGTCTGAGAGTTATTCACTGTTGTCCTGTACTAAGACGGTTGTCGGTGGACAATTGAGGAGGTATTGAAAGAGAATGAACTCCCCCATGAATGCACCGCGGTGAGGTAGAATCTCGTCAATCAGGGTAGAGATGGTCATGATCCTATGCTGTAGGTCCACATTGTCTATGTATGAAATAGCGTTGAAGTTCTGTCCATTTTGGGTATCAGTGTTGGAGGGCGTTGGCGAGTCGGCTGCAGTGGTGGCTTCAGGGGTGGTCGATGTAGGTTGGGGATGTGGGTTTTCCCCGTCGTCCGATGAAGGGTCAGTGCTAGCATAGTTAACCAGGCTTTCACAGTGGAAAAGAATACGAAGGACTTTAAATGATATCATTATATATTGAGTTATGTACACTGGTGTCTGATGTAAACTAGCTTTAAATAGCTTATCTGTATGCCAGTTGAAATAAACAAATCAAAAAGAAAATAAATAAATAATACATTAACGATCAGCCTCTGAGCTTCCTCATTATATTCGTTTGTCAAGTGTCTCTTTTCTCTCCACAAAGCACTCCCATTGACTCCCAGCTATTACTGTCGTATTCGGCCAGTGCTAGGGGCCTTCTTTTAAATACGCATCAAAGGAGGGAGGGGTGTCTAAAAATTTGCATATGTCCCCGTCCAAATTCAGTGTATACTTAAGTCCAAGGAGCAGAGATACTATTTTTCCTACTTTTGTAGGATTTCCTACTTTTTCGATGAATTCGTATTGCACAATAGATTTTTCCTACAACACTTGAATATCTATTTTAGAGTATTTCTGTGGTAGTTTCAAGCTATTCAAATACAAATTCTATGTCAGGAATCTATTTCTGAAGGTAATAGTTCCTCTTGTTTGCTTCTTGAAAAAAGTAGAAAAAGTGTTTCCTATTTTTCCTACTTTTTCCTCTGTTGGGATATGCGTATGTAAGTGGAAGGTCCCAAAATATCGTATGATATTATTATATTCTTTCAATAAGGTACAATAAAGTAACAAAGTTTGTTAAATTCTTGTCTGTGTTTTGTCAGGGCCCGCACGCCATCGCCACAGGTAACTGGGGGTGCGGGGCGTTCCGCGGTAACCCGCAGGTCAAGGTGCTGCTGCAGTGGGCCGCCGCCTCGTGTGCCGGAGCACCTGCCGTACACTACTACACCTTCCAGTCACCAGACGTCCAACGAGTTAGTACCAATTTAGTTACCTACAAGAGTTCGATATGTATATAGACAGCCTAACATACATTAAAAATGTGATTTGTGTATAATGTTTTATGAGGGGTTCATTGGGTTAGTAGCATGTGTAACAACAGTCCAACTTACATTAAAAATGTGTTGATTTATGTATAATGTTTTATGAATGGTCCAACGAGTTAGTAACAATCTAGTCATCTATAGGAGTTTGGTATGCATGAAAACAGTCCAACGTGCATAAAAAAACATGTTGATTTATGTATGATGTTTTATGAATGTCTTATTTTCATGTCAAAAGAAGTCTTCTAAAGGTCTCTTTTTTTTTGTTTCTGAAAAAGCGTGGACAGCCTACAAGGAACTTCATGGCACTCACTTGGGTAGCGTTTGTCCAATTGTCTCCATAGAGACTGTCTGGCGGATAACACTCTGATGGTGGCCACCTGTTAAAAGGGTTAATGCTACTGTATACTGAATAGACCTCATTAATATTTGTGTTTTTGTGTGTTCCCAGTTGCCAGAAGTGATTGACTCGGTGCGACGTCGTGGCTGGAACGTGGGTCACATCCTGCAGTACGTCGTGCAGTACGCCCGCCAGCGTCGCTACAGCAACGACGAGAACCTCCCCAGCCTTTTTGACATGCTGTTGTGAAGCTACCCCGTGCGAGCCTAGCCAGACCCACAGCCTACCGTGCCAGGAGATAGAGAGAGGAGCAAGGAAACAGACACTGCATTAAATTATTACAAATACAGACAGCCTTTCATAGACCTGGTTGTCCCATATAAACCCAACTCCCAACGTACTTGCCGCCGAAGCCAAAAACCTTATGCCCACTCGCGCGAGTTTCCCGACGTAGTTTCCTCTTCGTTTTTGTTTAGGGGTTGCTTGCCAAAGTCATAATATGTCTTAAATTATTTTATAACAATTCAGACAAAATAATCGATACTATTATAACAATATAGTAAATGTGTAGGACAAAAAATATTATAACAATATATAGATGTATAATCTTGATATGGTCTGTAACAGATCTTAAAAAACGTATGATATTGGTAAGCGCCCTGGTTTAGAGCTATCCTCTGAAACCGAAGCTGTATATTTATTTATAATTATTTATTGGTGTCCTCTGTCCATCGGTTATCAATGACTTTGGTTGTTATCAATGGGGAAATAACTTCATCTGAGTCGGACTATTTACTGTGTTGCTTAAGAATGTCTTTAAATAAGGCATTAAAGATGTTTACAGAAATGCCACTTTTCTTCTTTTTACGGATTATAAAAGCTAATTTTCAAGTCTTTCCTTTTGAAAAGAAAACTCATTTTGTTTGATTTCAGGCAACAGAAAGCAGTTATGTACAGAAACTGTTTTTGTTTAATTAACAGAGCCATAAGACTAAGGCAGAAAGTCCCTAAGTTGTTTCCTTCCTAAAATACTGTAATGTTATTTCAAGGTGTTCTGTATTTTTCATGTCTGAGGAGTGGCATCTCTGCGTTTAACGATTTTCAAATTATGATAGTACTAAGGCAAAGTTATGTTATTGGCGAGCGGACAAATAACCTCGGGATGATACAGTGACTTACCTGGCAGGTCGTCTCTCAGAAACTCAGAAATCCTAGCCTCCTATTCGTCATTATTACCAGTAGAGGTTATACACGCACAGCAATTCGGCACAAAACGTAGTATAGATCCAATCATAACAAGGTCGAAAACTCGTATGGGGGCGGTGACAAAATATAAATCTTGCAGGAAGGCCTATGCAGGGAGAATTAATCTTAATGTTCAGGAGAACTGCAGGTAACCCAGATTTTAGGTACTATACACCATCAGTATCGGCTCCTTGCAACAGCTATATTATTGTCGGTACATGACACCGTTTTGTAGTCGCTTGTTTAAAGAAATAAGTATGTTGAGCTTTAACCCCTCGTTCTGCCTATATATATCTACGTAGCTATTTAAAGATGTGCTGTTATAACGGTAAACCAGGTAACGTAGCTAAATTATGGGAAGGTATTAAAACGCTCAATCTGTGTGTGACCCAAACAATGTAGGTGATTAACCATCAGGTACGCAGTGTAGTAAGTCAGGTAGTCTACTGACAGTTGTTAATTGTAACTGTAATGTAGGTTCGTATGCCAAGATCACCAATGTTGGTTTGTAATTGTATACTGTAATGAGACAGGTTAGGTACGCCGTGTGCTGTTTTGTAGTCCATGTGAATATGTGTATATATATGCATTGTATAATCCTATGAGACGCATTTATTCATGCCTTACAAGCTGAGCTCGCTAGACCGACCTGGGTTCTGGACGGAGTTCATTATTATTGCAATTGAAATAGATTACAAGTAACACGCTCCTATTAAGATAAATCTTTCCAATTCGCTAATTGGTGACAAGTACAAAACAGTTCACACAAATTAGAGTGCTATACATATGGTAAAATACTACTTTTTTGACAAGAAAGAAAATTTCAGAGAAGCCATTTTCCTCGTGTGAATCCATTTTGCGAATAGGCGTATTCCTAGCTTACGCATTAAATCATATTAGAGCATTCAAGTTCAAGAGAAAATAGCCATTCCTCGTTTTCCATTATTTAAAAGAACCAAACCCCAAGATTTAATATGCTTAAACCTAGGAACTTGTTGACATATTCCCCTGCATAATCCTGTTCTAAGCTACTCCGCAAGGAAAATACAGAAAATAATCTATCCGCGGTTGGGAGAATTGAAAATGCACAGTTACTTTAATCCGACCTGTTTCTGACATTTTATTAGAAAAAGATTTTCCTACTTCTGAAATATTGAATTTACCATCAGTCCACAGTGGCATCTCTGAAATTTTGTGTGTGAACGTATTTAGTACCAGGAGGACTTCTTGTAAAGCTATCGTCTTACAAAGGCTATTGCTTAAGGTATTAAAAGAAAATGAAATAGAAATAAGACAATAAAAAGGCGTACTTGTATCCCTCCCGAATATTAGTCAAGGTACCACGGAATTTGTTAATTTGCTAGATCAAGATTTAGTGGTTAAAGTGGGAATAATAACTACATGTTGTTCAGAGTTCGGTCAGATGTAAAATGCATGCATTTCAAGAAACCTCTGTATATATTAATTAAGAGGAGCACTCAGTTATGGCAGGTGCCTGTTATATTGCTTTCCCTTGGGTGTAATTCATTATAACAGTGGCGTGTATCGATTATCATTGAAACCCAGGCTAGTCGAAAGAAACACTTGTGATCTGTTTTCCTGAGGGGTTCGATAATTATTGAATAGTCGTTAGTGAAAAGCGTAGTTAGGTAGTTTGTATTATGTATGAATTATTTAAATCCCCACAACCACTGATGTGAGGGCAATAAGAGATAACCTCGATCTCTAGGATGAATTCAGGTGACCTCGTTTGTTGGATGAATTCGACATTGTATATTCGTAACATTTTTGGAATACATGTGATAGCATCTATTGCAAGTACTCTTTTGTAAGTAACTCTCTATTTATTCGTTAAAAGTCAGATTATTTGCAAGTGTATTTGTAAGGATCAATATGAACGTTTTAGTTTAAGACCTGGAATAAGAAGCCTGGTCGCAACATGTTGAAAGCCTGTATCGTAATGTTAAGTTTCAAACCAAGTGTATTTGTTAGTCTCTAAATCCAACAAGTATTTTCATTTGGTTTGATTGCTTGTTGACTCAGTATGCGTTGTCTCATTAATGCGTGTTTCAATTCACCCGACCACGGATGGCTTATTTATAGTATTTTAAGTTCCTGCAGGCTAATATTTTACCAACTTTGTCGACAAAACCCCTGGAAAAAACTGTAGAAAATCTATTAATAATTGTGATGTTTCCACCTATAATGAATGAATTGTCAAACAACTTGGAAAATATGTAATGTATATGGATACAAATATAAAAAAATAATGATCTCTAGGTTTTCTTCATGTAAAACTAGAAATAGTGACATGAGTAATGAAAATTCCTATGCCAAAACCTTGTTATTTGTTGACCCAGCATGCACCCTGATCAAGGCTAATCTGCAGGTAAAAGTCAAGAAATTGACTATCTGTGGTTGGGTGAATTGTTTGTGTTTCAGTACTGTCCTGAAACAAGCAAAACAGTTTTTTGAAGTTGTTGCCCAACCCCTCTGTCCCAAATTCGCTTCGAATAAAAGCAGCAGATGTAAATCTAAGAAATAGGCAAGATAAAAATGTGTAAGTTTCAGTGAGGTTACTATTAGATGAAGAAACTAATAAACAAATGGCAACTTTTTAAAATGCAATAAAGACCAATACCTCAACTTTTCTCAAAACAAAGAACACGCGTTACGGTACGAGTAAAATGCCGTTTACAATATTAGAATAATCTCTAGTGTCAAGTTGCTAGTCTAAAGATATTGTAGCGACTTACAATCAGCGTTAGCCGACAACTGTATTACAGTACATTAGATAGGGAAACAAATATGTTTTAACATTCATTACTTTCAATTATTTCAGATGTATGTAAAAGTCAGTTACTCGAAAAGCGTTTTTCAACAATTTCTCTCCTAAAATTATCTGATTTCCGAGGCAAAACTTCCAAACCGATATCCATGACGAAGAACAATATTTGTTGCAATTTCAAGTAAACCTCAATGTCATGGCCCTCAGTTTTCGGTTACGCTTGTTTATGTGTTGTTTCTGTTGCAAAGAAATCTAAGGTAAAAAAAGCGTCAGTGTTAATGTTGTTTGCGAGGGTGTGAAACTTTGTCATTGTTGTTTGTTGCTCTTGAATTGTACTCATCGTCCGAAAGGAATGCTTGCATAATAAAAGATACATGTCAGTGTATGCCAATAGCCAACCCTCTCCAGTGTGCATTTCATACACTTTTTTCATGAGCCTGCGCAGTGATCCATCCCAAAAAATCCTGTGGTGGTTCCGGGTAAGAATAGGCCCCCAGTAGCCCGTTGATGGTAGAAGGTGATGATAGGGGGACCCAGCACTGACCAAGTAGTTCTTTGGGTTCAATTCCCAGTTAGTGCTTTCACTAGGGATGAGGTACAAGAAAAAAAGATTTTCAGGTTTTGATCCCCTGCTGTTTGCCCTTCCTGTCACCTTCATCTCATAGATTCGATCACCAAAGACAGAATTCGTCCCAGCTGGTTTTTGCCCTGAAATTGACCGTGGCTGTCTGTACAGCGTAAAACACCCAACACTCACTCACTCCATCCCAAAAAGCCCTTGGTCCCAACAATTTTAGCCTGGGCCCAAAGGAATCAATACCCCAATACATTAGTTCGGGCCTCATACGCTTGTAGTAAGGCGCCACACTAATGAAAATGATCTACCCAAGAGTTTCAACACCTGCGATATCAGTACCCGGATTCTTTACTTGGGAGTTTGATTTGATTATCTGGGATAGGCCTCAGATTTAGAATGTCTTTTATTGGGCCTTTATTTACATCATTAGATAGGGAATATTACACCGACTTGATTAAGGGTCAATAAGAGGTCTTGTGCTGCCTTTAGAGCCATACACTAACAAATATGGTAATAATATAGGCACACTATACGTCTTATGATTTTTTATTTTTTTTTTGCGTATTTTTCAAACATTATTTTCTACATTCATAACATAAAATTCTGAGATAAACTTCCTTCGGGAAAGGACTTGAGAATACACATTGAAAATTTCCAATTGTTATATCAAATAGTAACGGAGATATCACTGTTAAAAAAAATTATCATGATTTTTGTTTTTCCCAAACTATTTCAGTGAACGTTTTTCTTTCACATTAGCTTTAGATCCCCAGAAAACCCAAATTTTCAGCTTTTCAGTAGTATGTGTATTTTCATTGACCTAAATTTGAATGATGGAACAATTGATAAGTGTAGGTAGTACAGTGAACATGCTTCGTCCCTCCTTATCAATCCTTAAGAGATATTGATACTTTACCCAACTGGCCGCTCACCATACTATTTTATCACCAACCATAAAGTACTCATTTTGAAAGATTTTTTTTGTCCATCAAATTATCAATTACCTAGATGATTCAATAAACATTCATATTAATGTTTTTAGACTTTATTTTTATTTTTAATTTTAGAACATACATGTCTTCATAATTTCTGTAACGCATACAATCATGTCATTCAGTCTACCCTATAACAGAACCCTCATTATCTAATAATTGATCTTCATTGATAAGAAACTTAACAAAATAGAGCTAGAATCCACTACTGAGTCTCCTGTGTACTTTATCTACTGCTTTCCCTTGCTGTTCCGTCATAAAAACTGCAGTTGCAATGTTTAGCAAAAATAGTCCTGTAATTGGCATTTTCATGGGTCGAAGGAATTTCCCGTAGAACTTTAACAGTTTTATATCCAGCACGGATGGTAGTGATACGGTGCTCCTGTAGCGTGCGATGATGGTGCAGGAGAGGAGGGAGAGCAGGCAGGGCTGGACCAGTCCTGTACCCACCATTAAACTGGCACTGCGGATCTGGGCGCACGTCGGGCAGTCAAACTGCCGCAGTATCATCTTGTCGGTAACGAGCACGTTCTGCACCATTAGCGTAGTTATACACGGGATGAGGACGGTCGGCGCGAACGTCAGCAGCGGCCCGAAGTTCCGCAGTTTGAACTTGTTACGGAGGACGGCGTTGAAATAGATCCCTGATACCATAGCCGTGCCTCCGACTATCCCAATGCCATATGTGAACGACCACCTTGTAAGGAAAGCGGCACAGAAAGGCATTGTTTTTGTTACTAGACAAAATATGGAAACAAGGTAAATAATAGTCGCCCTTTATCAAATCTGAATTGGTTATGATCCAAAAGAAAGGGAAATATTTGTTTGATAATGATATAATTCAGGGTAAATTATACACACAAGTCTTTGCAAACTTATGAACCTGAAGGTCTAACTTCTCCTTACGTGGGTATAAATAAGGTAGCTGCAAGTCTTAAGGAAAACATGAGCATATATATGATCAGGTGTATGTCTTGAATTAGAAATAATACAGAGGGTTAACTTTTAGGATGTTCAAGACAGATACATGTTTAAACCCGTAAATCTGTCAGTCGTCCCAAACAGTCAGTTTCTAGGAATATGTTACTAGCACCTACATGAGTTCGTGCTAAAGAAAATTACATGTTTATGTGTTTATATTGTATTACTCTCACTACATTTATGCATGGTTACATGCACGACACGTGAGATCGATATCTATTATAATTTGACGGTCAATAAAACTACACATCGCAGGGGCTAGTCAGGGTAGAGGTTAAGACTTTGGAAAAATGTGTGGACGACTCTGTTTAAATACAAAGCGTACTTTAAAACTAGGTGGTGGGGGTTAAAATTCATGAATTGAATGTCATCAATCAAAGGCTCCATGGATGAAGTCGCACCTGTTGGCCTTCTACTTGTCCTACAAACACAATAAATATAAATTGCATTTTCCGTATGCCTTTTGATTTTAAATTGACTCACATTTCTGAACGCGGCTGCCATTTTGTGATCGTTCTGTACACCAATTCTTTCATTTGTAAAGATGACATGACGACTGCGCCTTCAGGGATTTCATGCTTGTTGCTGAACTGACCAAATTGCGACTTGTAGGGCACCGGAGGCCCAATTTGTCGCTGTGCCTCCCTGTCAACGATCTTCATTCTATAGCCGTTCTGAAAGAAGTATGACTGAGTGGGTAAGTGTTTAAAAGATATTCACAATAAGCAAAGTTGTTTTGAGCCCTCTAAAATCATTGCAATATTAGGAGAGTCTCGAAGGCTGGGAGGGAATTCTGAAAGCCGGGAGGAAGATATCTGACGGCAGAGAGGGAAAAGTGACGGCTGGGAAGGAGATCTGATGCCTGGAAGGGAGATCTATTGGCTGGGAGGGAGATCTATCTGTTGGCTGGTAGGGAGATCTGATGGCTGAGAGGGAGATCGGATGGCTGAGAGGGAAATCGGATGGCAGGATGGGAGATATGAGGGCCGGGAGGGAGGTCTGACAGCCAGGAGAGATTTATGATGGCTAAGAGCGAGATCTGACAGCCAAGGTATAGATCTGACGGGTGGGAGGGAGATCTGACAGCTGAGATGGAGATCTGAGGGCTGGGAGGGAGATCTGGCAGCTGAGAGGGAGATCAGATGGTCGGGAGGGAGATCTGATGGTCGGGAGGGAGATTTGACAGCCGGGAGGGAGATTTGACAGCCGGGAGGGAGATTCAGGGAAGCAACTCATGGATGGAAAAACAATTGGAAATAGCATTATCAAAATTTTGAAATCAATTTGAGGGCATTTGATTTTGAGAGAAAAAAAATTGGAAATCTGACAAATATCAGAAAACATAATGGCTGGGAGGAAGATCTGATGACCGGGAGGACTTGGTGATATGTAGTTTATTACAAAGACTATTACCAAGATTAAGACTGGCAATATATGATGGGTCAGGCTGGTTTCATGCAGTTGAATTCATCATGCACTGTAGACCTAAGCCAGGACAGGTGCTTCTTGAGCGATAATAGGGGATCTTCGGATTTGTTAGCCATATGTGGCAAGGCAAGCTGGTTTGAAACCATCTATGTACAACAAAACCTTGGATAATACGGATTCCGGTAGATTAGTAATAATAAATTCATATACATCTACATTTCTTTTACTTAAAACCAACCTGACTCACTGTCAACCCGGCGTGACCTTCCTTGGAGTTCGCGCGTTGCCGTCAACAACATAGCGAAATAGCGGGCACCTGCTGAAACCAGCTTCAGCGCACCACTTGCCTCTGCTGCATTCTGTATTTTTATACAAAAAAAACACATCTAAAATTTACAATGTATACTTATTATTAGTTTGAATATATATTTCATGAAAACCTGGATAGATATAGCTTTTTATATGAAATGATATAACTTAATTTCTGTTTAACTTTTAGAATGAGCATCTGCTATTTGGAGGTACTTTCGGAAAGTGACGCTGATACCCGCGTGTTTTACGCTTTGTACTGTCGGTACTTTGCAAACCAACAAGAAAGCGCGGAATACGTGGTGGAGAGAATGGCAAGTTAACCTCAAATTATAGTATGTTTGTGGAGAGAATCGGTGTTTCTTTGGAGTGCAATGCATTCATATTTGCTTGATTTACCAGATTACATATCCAGAAAGAAGTGTCAGTATCCGAGGCCTTCGTGATTAACGTTAGAATGGAGACCCTCACCGGCCCCTCTGTGTGCCTGGATTTGTCTGCCACAAGCAGCCGCCCCCTAAACCCATGGTTATTTAATGAGCTCTTTGACGTGGCACTTTCCCAAGAGTCCAAGGTACACAGCTACCTCTGGATACCTCTGCGGCTCTGTTTCAGAAACGGTCAGCACATTCCAAATAAAGGTCTACAACGAAGTCAGTCGAGTCTAATTCAGTAATTGCCTGGCGTAGATCTCAAGTTCTCAACACATGATTATGGTAGATCATAATACTATCAACATAATCTTCATTTAATCATTACCGACATTAGCTTAGATATTATGGTATTAATCTATGGCTTGCTAATTGCTGAAAAAAAGAGAAACGGCAAAAAGTGCTTGCCTAGCGTAGGTCGTCGGACGGTCCGTCCTATGCATTTAAGTTAAGTAGGTATCTTGGAAATGTTAAAACCCCCTCAAGAAGGGCTATGTTCAGTCACCCCTCATGGCCATTATACTGAATATAAGTATGACAATACTTACACTGTTGGAAAGCTTGACTCAAGACGAGTTCAATGGTATATAGTACACTAATTATTGACTTTGGGAACATACTCAAAACCGGCCGATTCTATTCTCACATCTAAAACAAACCACACATCTAAAAAAATCTGACATCCGTGGGCCCATGCGCGATGATCACACATCCAAAAAAATACACATCCACGGGTCCATGCTCGCATAGGGCTGAAATCATCGCGCATGGAGCTGGAATCATCGCGCATGGGGCTGGAATCATCGCGCGAGGCTACCCGTGGATGTGTAGGTAACCTATGTGCGATGATTCCCGTCATTACGCGTGGGTCCCCGTGGATGTGTAGAGACCCACGCGCAATGATTCCCGTCATCGCGCGAGGCTACCCGTTGATGTGTAGGTAACCCACGAGCGATGATTTCCGTCATCGCGTGAGGTTACCCTTGGATGTGTAGATGTGTGAATAGACGGTCCCCTCAAAACCAAGTGTTTGTGAGGGTCATATTTAGTGAACTTTCAGATTTTGTCACACTGCTTTTTATGTAAGAGGCCTTTCTAATTTCTCTTGCATTTGCACCAAGCTCACAGGGGCTTTTCCACATATACAGCGAGAAACTTCAGGTATTGATGTATCCCCCAGGCTATGGCACATTCTCAGATTTTGATTTTTTGTTGTGTAAAATTAGGTTTTACCGAGAGTGCATCTTTCATGTGAAAAATATCAAAATCCCCTAAAAAATGGCTCTGTTCAGGCATCACTCATGGATACAAACTGAGTCTGAGCATGAAAAGACTTATACTGTTGGAAAGCTTGATTCAAGAGGAGTTCAATGGTATATAGTACAATAATGACAAATTTTGGGAACATGTTCAAATGTTGTAGTTTGTTGGAGCCATATTTTGCAATCTGTCAGGTTGTGACAAATTGGTCATAATTATGATTTATGATAACTTTTCTAATCTTTCTTGCATTTGCACCATGCCATATGGGGGTTCATCATATATACAGTGAGAAAGTTCAGGTCTTGAGGAATGGCTCACTATGTGGCACATTCTCAGATTTTGATTTTTTTGATTATACAAGGTAGCACCAAGATTGCAGTTTTTATTGCATTTTTTTAAACAATTCAAAAAATCCCCAAAATAATAAATATACAAAAATTCACAGAAAATCAAGTAATGCACCAATTAAGGAGATCAAAGTACCATTCTTATTCTTTTTTTATGCCCTTTCAGATGGTAATAACCCCATTAATCTGGGTTTAGCCCTTGAAAACTCTCCAAGATACCTAATTTAAGAGAGAAAAAAAGAAAGGCGGGACAGGACCAGTCAGGAAGAAAAAACAAAGACTTTATTATATATATGTTCTAAACGTGGAAATGTAGGGTGATTTTGGTATCAGAATGTTTTTTTTTCTGAACGCGAAATTAAATCTACGCGAATACACCTCTTTCGCCAATTTCGGGAAATATTATACATGCAAAAATATGTACATTTAAATGACTAAGGAGTTTTTGTCGGAAACTTACTGTGAACGTAGATATTTTCACGTGTATAAATTTTGTTGCGGATTTGCTCTAAAGGACAAATTCACGGGGCTCTAATTTCGCGCTACCAAGGGTTAGGCAGCATATATAGCATATATAGCATATGTGGTATGTTGAAAGACATTTTCGCAGAAATTTCTTGAACGCGAATTAAGCGAACATATTAAAGTGCGAAAATAAGTACGTTTACAGCATTCATTTCAGCTACAGATGACCCTTTTGGAACTGAGCCCAAATGCGTGCTCGGTTCCCCACTATCACCTCCCATAGCCGTGTATCCTACGGGAGGGGGGGGGGGGGGGTAAAGGGTGTGTTTGTGTAGGTCTGTGTCTGTGTGTGGGAGAGAAAGGGCCAGGGTGGCGGGGTCGTTGGGAGGCAAACTGGGGTATTTGGGAGGGAAAGGGAGAAGGGAGGGGCCCTGGATCGAATTTAAGAAATGGCCCTTTTGGTTATTGGGAGGCGGGCCTTAGGCCGCCCACCTTCTTTACACTCCTTTTTGCGCTGGCTGATTCAATGCATTTCAATGGGGACCAGAAAAGTTGTTATAATTTTTTGACAAATTTTTCGTTCCACCGTTCTCAGTAATTCCAGCATTATAATCATCAAACTATATGTATTTTAGTAGTTCTGTTTCTAGTATACGGTAGTTTGGTTCCAAAATTCTAAAATGTTTTGTTGTTTTCTTGTAATTTAGAAAAGAATCCATAAGTTTTTTGTCAGAAAATGGAAATAGGAATTTTCTATAGTAAAGGAACTAGGTCATCACTCTCCTCACACATCAAATCTTTTTCCCATAGGAATGCATGGAGATCGACAAAGAAGGTTTCACTCTCTAACTTCTGACAATCTCCAGGCACATGTTCAGTATTATAATTATTGCGCAATCATTGAAATTTTAATGTCGCCCACCGCCCACCTCCTTCGGTACGGCAGTACCCGAAAATCTAGTTTTATATTGTTACCTGGTCCGTCATGAGGTAAAGCCCTGTGTCGCTTTTCGATTTTAAGAAATGATGTTGCCACGATGTCGAACTTATTGGTCTAGACCCATAAGGCAGGATCAGGCATCAGAAGAGATCATACTTTTGGAGAGAACTGGGGGGGGGGGGGTGCGTATACGTGCTAAAGGAGGATTAGGCATAGGGACAAGCTAAGGTTCCTAGGATAATCTTGGATGTATCTAGTATTCTGAGATGTAACTTGTAATAGTAATTATCTTGTTTCCCCAATAATTTTACATGCTATTGCCCGCCAGCTTAATCAGTTAATGTTAAAAAACATTTGTCATTTCAGGCAGTCTCTGTACCTTCTCTCCGGGACTACAAGCACCACGCGTTCCTCACCCATGCCTCTGAGGATGCCGACCTGGCCAGGGAAATAGTGGAAAAACTGGAGACGGCAGGGTTCAGCATCCTCATCGCCGACCGGGACTTCCTGGCCGGGAACCTCATACTGGACGAGATCTGCCGAGCGGTCAAACAATGTCGGCGAGTCATCATGTTGATGTCGGAAGACTACCTGAAGAGTTCCTGGTGTCAGTATGAAATTAATGCGGCCCTAGAGCGAACCTTGGTCGAAAACAAGGTGGCAAGCCTTCCCATCCTTTACAGGATGTCCAAAGAGCAAATTCCCGAGAGGCTCAAATGGCTCAACTACCTGGACTATGATCATGAGTATTTTTGGGATCGGCTCTACAAATCGCTCTCTCGTAAGTTTCCTTTACTGGTTTTATAGTAATCCGTATGGTGAATTTAAGATGGAAACCCAGTAAAATGAACTGCAACTGCACGTACTGAGATACTATCAATGGCGTTCATTGTTCTATTATTTGGTTATGTACGTAACCCATAATATTGGAAATATGTTTATTGGAAATATGAATAATTCTCAAAAAAAAAGGTGAAATGTTAATTTTCTAAAGGGCTACTCATCCCAGTTATCAAAGGGGGAGGGTAGATTCCTTATTGGCGCGATAGTACTCTGATAACTGGACGTAACATCTTTTTATTCTACGATTAGAAAGGTTGAGGTTTATGTCATATTTCAAATACTGAAAGAGAGATAACAAAAATGAATCTCACTCACTTTCCTAGTCAAACTATGGACTTACCTCCATGCCTAGTCAACTCTAAACTTCTACTAAACATCCCTAACAACCACTAAGAGTCAAGGAGTGTTTATATGACGCATTGTATATACTTATTCCCATGGTGCTACCAGCTGTGGCTATACATCTCCATGGTGCTACCACTTTTTTTTATAGATACTTTATTTATCTGAGTGAGTACAAATAGGCCATTAGGCCTGTTTTCATTGTATCTGACATGTTAATACTGTACTATATATTTATACCAAAGTAGCTTCCTTCTACGTAGTTAGACATCCTTTCTTTCTGTTCATTGGTGATGCCATGTAACTATTGGCTATACCTAATCTCTTTCCTTTGCCTCATATGGGGCCGTGAATAAACCATTGAATTGTATTGTATTGTATTGTTTGCTGCAGGAGACCTGGTCCACGTGGAGGCTGCCATGCCCGTCGGTAACGTGGCCTCGGGCCTCGCCTGGTCCTACTTCTACGGCTACCTCAACTTTCTGCTAAAAGGTAAGTTTGTTTTTGACTATCACGTTGTGTCTTAATTTCAGTCATAGATTTGTAATTGGACCGTTTGTTATTTTAATTAAAGTGGTTAATTCTCATTGACTATTTTAAGAAATTTCTACTGTTTTTGTAGCCATGTAGGCCATAGTTTTGAGAACTTGGCCGTGGAACAATGGTATACATAATTGCTAAGTCACAACTCTTATCATTTCAAATGTCTGTCATTTGCGAATTAAGCAAAGTCAGTGATAGTGGATTTACATAACTTAATTAGAAAATAACAAGTTTGCATTTTTCCTTTTCGAAACTCCTAATCGTCACAAATATCCAATGTGGCTGGGCAAAGTACACTGAGCTAGAGTTCTAGAGCTACTTTTTCTGTTAATGCTAATCCGAAACTGAAACTTCTAATTTGAGAGCTACAGCTGCAGCAAAGGGAATGGGATTACACTCTAGTATTTCCTTTTGTAATGTCCTGTAGCATCCGAGAAAGCTAAGCAGTTACACACGGAAATCTAATGGAAATGAATCATGATAATGAAATTTATTCACGTTTTCTATACATGAGGCATTTACTAGGTGTTTGTCCATGAAACTTCATGAGAACGGGTTAGTATACTCGATTATGGGTTACCGCTGAGGTACACTTGTTATAGGATTCTGACACTAGGTAGCGCCACTGTTCGTTCTGGAGCAGATAGATTTCATCTTGGATAATGTTGATCTTAAAGGCTTTTAAAATTTACCAAAACCTGGCGTTAAATGTTTTGTTAAATTATCATAAATGTAGATTTTGAATGAAATATGGGCACCCTGAACTATAGAGAGGTTAATTAACCATTAAAAGTTAGTGCGTGTGAGTGGTATTTAGTTGTATAGATAATAGCTAGCTCCATTCGCAGTCTCCCTCCTCGTCGACTGCGGTCGTCCAATACATCATTATAGTTCCCTCATCATGTAAGACGTGAACACTCGTTGTGAAAGGATTTGTTGTTTATTATCCAATGTATAGTCGTTCCGTGACAAGAACTCGATTGACCATGATCAGTCCCAAGGTTAGAGTCCCCTCAAACACACTCAGTCAACGCTCCACGCTCTAACACAATTTCTATATGCCTCTCTCCAGGACCTAGACTGCAGATTAAAGGTCCAACCTTCACAGGATGTTTACTCACACAGTGCGTGCAGCTACTCTGGCTAGCTAAGAGCGGAACACATTATTATATGGCGGTACGTCACAACGTGACTCCTCCCTCATTTCACTACTGTCAAAAGTGAAACATTGGCTTTATGCTTTCCAAACATGGACTGGCCACCCGTGTCAGTACAACCCTGTGTTATGGCAAAATGTGCAGGGGTCACACATATGAAGATGCCTTTCAGGCCAGCAGTGGCGAGTAGTAATATTGTTCAATATTCGTTTTTGTAATGAATTTTGTAAGTCAAGGTGATTTTTTTTTCACGAGGGGCAGTTGTCGCCCGTCTATCCGGGCCTGCCCTTTGCAGTCATATACATAATACCAACCATGGGGGCAGAAACAATTGTTATTGTCCAGCTTTGCATACACTGCAAATGGCTTTAGCCTTTTATTTTTATTTACTTTTTTGAAATCTTTTATTTACACTGGAAATATAGTTCGGTGCAAGAGCGTTTTTCACTGAATTCCAGCCTGAGACATAAGTGTGTGCAAACCGGGGCAATAACAATTGCTGAGTGCACCTGTGGTCTGCACTTGCTTAATTCTATATCAAGTAAAATATATATATTGAAAGTTTTGAGTGACAACCGAAACATTAACATAAGCATACACATATGGTCATTATTGCTATAAAGCTCTGCACATACACCTGCTTTTGAGAGGGCAGGGCAGTGCAATAGTGAAGGTATATAGGGATCGAAATTGCCCTCCTTCCCAGGGCAGGTAAAACTTGGGGTGCGACAGGTACATTTTGGCACTCACGAGCCCAAAGGGCAGGTAACGTTTCTGCTATATATATACAAAGATCCAGTGTAGGAGGGCAGTTGAATTTTAGATTCTGGCAGGTAAAACCTACACATACCCGACGGGCAGCAACATCAAAATCCTTAACGTTAAGCCCTGATATAGTGGTTACAATCCTGACAAGTGAATAAATAGAATAAATGACAATATCAACTTATTCTGTGTGTGTGTGTGCTCAGACCACGTGACCCGGATGCAGGCCTCTGAGTGGTGGGACGAGGACCCCGCCCAGCGCCGCATGTCGCAGAAGCTGTTCATCCTCATCCCGACCAGCTGTCTGTGTTACACCACCTTCCACGACGCCGACCCGGCCATCGACACCCTGGGCCACCTCGAGACCCTGCTTCACACGCGCGCGGGAGTTTTCGAACGACCCTACAAAACGCCCGTACACAAGATCACTGATAAGGATGGCCAGGTGAGGATACAGTTTTGGCATGAGGTGTTACCCTTTAACTGGGTCCCCACTAAACAGGTAAAATGGAAGATGGCAAAATAAAAATCACTGAAAGGGTAAACGCAAAAATTTGCAAATTTTACCAAAACACAGGAAAAACAGAAGAAAGGAAAACACAAGGAATTTGCAAATTTTACCAAAACACAGAGCAAACACAGGGAATTTCCCTGGCCGGGTTCTGAAAATCCTCATTTTAAAAATATAAGGTAATTTACTTCATGTTGTTGGGTTGTCCATTTTTTTTCTTTATGTAAAAACTGTTAAATTTGAACAACTTGCTGGATATGCCACCAGGAAAATAGTGTGGGACAGGGAAATCTCAGGGAAAACACGGAATTTGAAAATATAATTTGAGTGGGGTCCCTGCATTAAGTACGTGAGCACCTCACCCCCCTATGTGCGTACATACAGTATTACTCAATGGAAGGCCCCTAACTATCAGGCAGGTCTAAATTGCATAGAGGTTTATATTCTGAAGGACGTGAGTTCATCCTTCCTTGTATGTTCACATGCCCGTAGGTTGATCTGACTACATAATTAGTAAATTATTGACATGAATTTAGTAATTTTTCCCTTATAATCCCTAAAAAGGTTTGCTCTTTGCTCAATATATTTTACATTGCACTACACTGCTCGTGGTGAAAGAACGGAGGTAGTTGTCTTGTTAGTACATAAACTGATAAAGTATAAAACAAAGCAAAAGTAGGGTAAACTACCCCAAGTCAAACGGGGGGGAAAACAGACAGGAATAAAATATGAAATGGCTGGCTATGAACCTTTTGTAGTCCTAGTCTGACTGAGAAGGTCGCAATTTTTACAAGAATTTTTGCATTATTTGATTGACTTGTAAAATATTTTCATTAAACATAACATAATAACGTATGTTAGCAAACACCTGCTAATGAAACTGATAACAATGAAAGTGGTTATCCCTTATTCTGTTTGATGTAGTGTTGTATCTGTATTAATTGTGCAGTATGTCATTTACCTTTACTATTACTTAATGACACACACACACACACACACACACATATTCAACAATATAAAATATCTGAAAACCCAAGGGCAACTTTAATAGTTATTACTTAATAAAAAAATAATTAAATGCATTTGGTTGTACTTGGTAAAAAATAAAATTCATTTTACTTGGTTGTACTTGGTTGCATTTGCTAAAAATTAATTAAATGCATTTGGTTTTCTGGACAGGTGTATTTCTTCGCGGGTGAGTATGCTACCCCGATCCTGTCGATGTACGAGATGGAGGAGGGGGAGATCGCGGGGCTGAAGGCTCACCACAAGGAGGCTGAGGTGAACATCTTCTACCACACCCTGCAGAACATCCTCAACCACGCCGTCGCCCGCCACTGCCACGACAAGTTCTACATCCACCTCTACAAAGGTAAGCCGGCCAAGATTTATTTGTTTATTTGTTTATTGAAGTACTTCTCAATGTGATATTGAGGTTTTCCATACAAGTGAGGTTTGACTTTAACTACTGTAAAGTGATTCTCGGTGATCAAGATATGTTTCCATGTTTTTGTTTTTTTTAAATCAAAAAATCAGTTTTTTGCCTATAATTTCGTAACTCTTGTGGAGTATTGGTATGCTATATATCAACATTTGGAGTAGTATTATGCAATTTTGTTTGGTATATGAACCATGTATGCTGACGTAGTTGGTACTGCGAAATTTTAATTATTGCAAATGACTCGCTGAGAGGAACACCGTTTCTTACGCAAGTGGGGAAATTAAATGTAAAAGTATATTGGATAAATGACATTCCCCATGAAGCCACAGAAAGTCCTTGTCCAATATACCCCTGGCGGGTGTGATATCAAACCATTACACGATAGTACAGATTCAGTATAAAGAATTTTAAATCACCTTACAGAAGACTACATTAATAGTCAACATTATTCTCCGTTTTCGATGAGTGGATAACGTCGATAGTCCGATACATCGGAGTAATAACTTGGCCCAAGTCCCATAGAAATCAATGTTAAAAATGGGGGGGGACACATCGTGCTATTTTTGAAAGGAAGAATCTGTATGGAGATTGAAAGGCGCCCCTTAGGAAATGGCTTGAGAGTGTAGAAATTAACATAAATAAGCCTGTATCTGGAGAGTGACGAGATGATGTCATAATGATATTCTAAAAATAGAACGAAAGTAGGTCGGGAATACCCCTTTCCCCCACTGGGGGCGGCCATATTGAAAATCTGCTGGTTCCTCGGTCTCTCGCTAGGGGAATATGGTCCTTCAGAGGGTGTAGGTTTTAACATAGGATCTCTATGGGAATTGAAAATTGTTCTTTCTCCGTTTTCGATGAGTGGATAACGTCAATAGTCCAATATATCGGCGTCTTAACTTGGCCCAACTCCCATAGAAGTCAGTGTTAAAAATTGGGGGGGACACTGTGCTATTTCTGATGTAAAGAATCTGCTTGGAGATTGAGACTGTCGTCATAGAAAATGCCTTGAGAGTGTAGAAATTAGCATAAATAAGTCTGTATCTGGAGATTGACGAGATGATGTCATAATAATATTCTAAAAATAGAATGAAAGTAGGTCGGGAATGCCCCCATTACCCACTGGGGGTGGCCAGATTGAATAAATTTGCATATTACCAATACAATCTCCTCACACAAATGACCTCACACTCTCAATCCATGCTCAATCTCACTCTCTCTCTCTGTCTCTGTCTCTGTCTCTCTGTACCTGTCTCTCTGTCTTTCTCTGTCTCTCTCTGTCTCCCTCCCTCCCCTCCCTCCCCCCTCTCTCTCCCTTTCAGCTATTTAACAAAGTGGATAAGACGGAGCTTTTAGGTTCTTTAGAACCTAACATACTTGATCTTGTCATAAATCATTTATTTTCCCAATTAAAGATTGTACCCCGGACGGAAGTCGCTTTTCACTGGCTGAGGAAATCTCCAACTTGGTGAAAGGAGAAATACAAAAGGAAGTGGAGCAGGAGAAATGTGGTAGGATCAAGAGACTCTCCTCTAAGGAACAACAGCCCACACCCAAGGAGTAACAGTGTTAACACGCAGATCTTAAAAGGTCCTGAAATGATTTTATTATATTAAATGCCTTAAAAAGGTATTAGATTTGCAGATATGTAGCTAGAGGCCTAAAAAGGTCTTTAAATGATTTCTTTTAGAAGTGAAAATGTGATAAACATGCGACCTTCAAGGACATATATCTGTACATGTACATATCTAACGTATACGTAGTTTATCTATGATAGAAACCTTGGTCTTAAAATGGTCTTAAAAAGGTCTGAAAATGATTTCAAAGGTGTATAGAAACTCTGAGGGTGTTTGGTGGTAGGAAGCGAACAGGTGTAGTAAAAGCAGTAGGCCCCTGGATGAAGGGTTGGACTCATGTTGGGTGTCAAATTAAAAAAATTACCATATCCCCTGAAATTCCAATGTCCCGTCGAAATTTAGAAACTGATATGATCCACTGCCGAATTCATTTTTGTGTGTAAAACTTTATATGACTATCTAGGTGTCTGATGTTTGTTTGGTATGGTAAGAAAATTTAATGCTCCTGTTTAAGGACAATCATGCCATTTTCCATAAGGAACAAAGATGACACATTTTGTTTTGTTTTATTATTTTATATGATCCAGAACTAATGGTTTAACGCTATTTCAGAGGTCTGACATATTTTCAATTTTGGGGAGAAGAGTCGGTGATACCTTTCATATTATCAACAGTGATTACTTATGAAAATTACAACTGAACTGATGAGCTGAAAAGTTTCCAGGATAAAAAGATGCCTATACTTGACCTGTTTTCAGATCAAGTACACTAGTATTAAGTACTCGTGTAAACTACGCATTTCTTGGCGTGTAACAGGATAATTATTGTATCTGTCATAGAAATATTTTATTAATTTCACATCCTCTTTTTTGGTGCTTCCATAACGGAAACTTGAAACTGATCCTGCTACATACTATAATCACATGTTTTAGTTTTTGGGGCGCTTGGCATCTGCTGAAGAGAATGAGTTTTAGAGGTATTTCACTACCTACCTTTGGAGACTGAAGAAGAAGGGGACTGATGTTCTGTAATTGATTGAAATTGAGTTACAAAAACACGAGTTCATGACATGTCAGCTATTTACGTGATTTATGTAACAATTGATATGTATCTTTTGTGATCTTACCATTGAAAACCTTTCATGAATGTAACATTTTACACTAAAAAAAGTACTTAAGTTTGTATCCAAGTGCATATTGTTATGTAACAATTGATATCTATTTTGTATGATCTTACCATTGAAAATTTTTCATGAATGTAACATTTTACACTTAAAAAAGTACTTAATTTTGTATCCAAGTGCATATTGTCTGCGTTTATGTGATTTTGGTGACAACCATTTTGATGGTCTTCGATGTCTTTAAAAAAGAATAGACCGATCTAAAGAGGTGTACCATTTTATTGCTTATCCAAAAAGCTATTAAATGTACACACAACCGTTGAGGGCGCCACCTGGATGGTAAATTATAAACTAAAAATAAATATATTTATTTCTGCTGATTCAGATTTCTTAGAACTATCTTGGTATTAAGGACATACTTTTTATCATGGTTTCCCCTGATTTTATCAATATTGAATCAGGTTATCAAGCATTGTATAACCAAAATTGCCCTCTTTTTGAATTTCTTGTGATAACCTTCTTAATAGTCGCACGTACCTTCAGGGTTGCCACTGGTCAGGGAAAATTTGTTTTTTTCAAGTTTTTTTTTTTTTTTTTAAACTATTTTATTTACCCTGGGATGAGTAGGATTGCTCCTGTCTTCCCTCATCTCCAGCCATATCTTAATCTATTACACTTGCATTTCTCAGATTCTTCATTATATAAACTCACCCTTTGGGAGTTCTTATGATTTATAAATCTAGATACAAGGTGTGATTTGATGAGATGAGATGGGTGATGTGCACAATAACTTATTGAGTATTCATCCTCAGTTTACAAAAATTTACATTCAACCATAATCATAGAGAAAATATCATACGTTTTCCAACCAAATGAGTAAACCACAGTTTTACAAGTAAGACATACATGGACAATATTTCTTAGATGAATAAGCCAGCTACAAGTTTTGCAATCTCAACTTGTTCATATTGTCCAGTAAGATATTGTTTTATTCTTAACTTAAACTCATCATAATTTACAATCATTCTCAACTCAACTGGCAGTGAATTCCAAAGTGATTTTGCATAAAATATAGTTGATTTAAGTATGTAGTCATGTCTAGTAGTTAATATATGCAATAAAGGTCCTTCAGCATTCCTGGTTTGATACATGTGAGTTTTCATTTCTATCTCATTGGTCTTAATCAGTCTGTATACAGTGTTTAATAAAAAGTATTGCTGTCTATAAAATAATGGCAATAATTTTGCCCTTGTATATAGATCAAAAATATGAACTTCTGTTGGTTTTTTGATTCTATAACAAACACGCAGAGCCACATTAAGCAGTACATCAAGCTTATGGGTTTCATACTGTGGACAGGCAGAAAAATAACAATTTCCCATATCAAGATATGGTAATAACATTGTTTTAACAATGGTCAATGCAGTAAAATCAGTAATTGTATTCCTTAGTTTCCTAAGTAACAAAAGCTTATAAGAGGCTATTTTATGTTTCGTTCAGTTGGTAGCTGAAATTCAATGCCGAGTCTAAATTAATACCAAGATATTTATAAATTTTGACATTTTCAATTTGGCCCAATCCCAGATGGAATTTCGGAACAACATGATGTTCTTGCGTCTTAAACACTACAGATTTTGTCTTTGTGACATTCACAGTTAATTTTTTAGAACGACACCAAATATCCAATAAATATAAATCTTGTTGTATCGTTTGTAACATAACTGGGGTAATCAGACCTGATTTATAGATTACAGTGTCATCTGCATAAAGCATAACTTTGGAATCATTTACAACTTTTGGCATATTGTTTATATAAAGGTTGAATAACGGTGGTCCTAATATGGAGCCTTGGGGAACTCCATGAGATATTGGTAATATTTTAGAAATGTGATTATTTGCTATGGTTTTTTGTTGTCTATTGTGAAGATAGTTACCTATCCATTTCTGTATTGAGATCGATAATTTAAACTGCTTTAATGTCGATAGCAAAATGTTATGGTCTAAAGTGTCAAATGCCTTTTTAAGATCAATAAAAAAGGTCAGGGAAAAGTCAGGGAATTATGGAATTGCTCAGGGAAAAGTGGAATTTTGAAAAAGATCAGGGAAAACAGACTCTGGTCAGGGAAAAATGGAATTTTCAACCATGTCATAGCCCCAAATCTAAATCACAAAGTTAGAATTTGTGCACCAGGTCACAAGAATCTGGTTTGGCAAACATTGTTTTGTAAATTGTGGCCTCTTGAAAAACATGTTTTGATTTTAAGGTGGTTGCTGTGATCCAGCAATATTGCCTTGGCTACAGGAGTTGCCAAGAAAAGATTAAGTACTGTGTTTTGAAAGTTTGAGCTTAAATGGACAAGACCGTTCTAGGTATTGTTCGAGGCTGTTTAATGAAAGGATTTTCTTATCTAATTAGTCAGGGAAATATGGAATTTGTCAGGGAAAAGTCAGGGAAATGTCAAGGAATTTTGATGTCTCTGGTCAGTGGCAACCCTGACCTTTAAACTGTTCACTGTACCTGACTAGATTGGGCGGTTTATAGACATTGTCTGTTTGCGCACATCATGTTGTGAGGTAACTACAGGTTTTGTGTTATTTTGGTGCCATAAGATATGGACAAGTATATAATGATAGTACCTTGTGTCCCATTGAACTATTGTTAATGTTTGATTTAAGACTGCGTGAGGTTTGTGTATATCTAAGTCTCCATGAGTCGTTTGTCCAGAATGCCTGAGTAATTCAGACTGCGTTTAAAGTTTGTCCGTCCACTTCCCAATAGTTCAAAAGAAATGAACGATGAGGGAGCTTCTTAATATGAAAGGGTTTTTATTCAATAAACATCTCATCCCGAGTCAAAGCCACCATGTATAAGTCTTCATCAGTCCACCTCCCATCTCCTATCAGCAATCAACCACATTTAGAACACGAGTTGCTCCAACACCTTCTAGACCATTCTAGTACTCAGCTCTATCACAATCCTATGTCCGAGGTAGTTGATATTGGTAAACTCCAGTCTGTTACACGGGAGCCGATGTACTTACTCCAGGTAACTCCTTGGCTAAACTTACTTAGCTGATGTTCTCACTAAAACTAAGTGACTACTAACTACTAACTGCTCGCTCCCTACCTTGCAGCGCCTTTTATACTGGTTAACAGGTGGCGCTAGGAGCGCAAGATACTCCTTCTAGAAGTAGACTAGAAGTAGACTTGCTAAGCCTGATCCTTGATGAATTATATAACATGAGGATATATTAAAAGTGCTAAGCTATTAGTACATTCGACGGCGGTCAGGTGTTTGAGTTTAAGGAGGTGGACGACATAGCTCAAACCAAATGAAGATTTCAATCAAATGTGATAAAGTTTCCAATTTTTTTGATGATTGGATATATTTGTTATTATTACTTTTCATATGGAGAAACCATTGGGGGTGGCCTTGACTCTCGTGGTACATTCAGCACAGTGTCAATATAATCAGAAGTTCTTTTGTTCATTCAGAAGTATAAACAAAGATACATTCATATGATCGGTTTTGCTTTAGTACATTTTGCTGGTAGTCCCAGGTTGAGACTCAAGATCAATGAAAACATTCATAGGTTTCATGGTAAGTTCATAAATAAGATTATTTATCGAGTTGACTTCCACAGCTTGAAGCTCAAGGTTAGCGGAACCCGTTCATAAAGTGATAAAGTAAGTGTTAAAGAATGATAACATGATCATTTGTATGATAAAGTAAATGGTGACATAATCATGGTGACAAAGTGACAAAGTCAATTTTAGAGAATGAAGAAGTATTCGTCATCTTAGGTATTCACTTAGTACGTGCCTTGTACATTAAAGTAAGCTCTCAGCGTCGTTAGCTTATATTAAGATTTAAAGATTGCGACACCCGTGCATAAGGTGACAAGGTGAGTTCAAAGAATTGTCAGCCCATATTAAGGCCTAGGGATAACGACACCCGTGCATAAGGTGACCAATTCAGTTTTGACTTAGTACATACCTGTACAGTTTTTGATTTATACGATTTGAAACACAAGTCAACAAAACTCAACATTTATACAGTATGAAGTTGTCTTAACCTTCTAAGAGTAACAAACACACAATAAATCCAATTTCAGAACGAGTTAACACAATAAAAGTTAATACAGAGAATTCGGATATTTTGAATGAACGAGTTTCATTATACAATGCGTGTCAAATTTCAATCAAACTTCAACTAGAACAACATTATTTACAATAAATACAAGGTCCCTGCATATGATCTAGCAACATTAAGCAGTTGAATCCAGAAAATATTACCATCCACGTCGCGCGCCCACCAGTTATGCTTAGTACATGTGTACTTAGCGGGTCGCTTGACTGGAGTTCCCCTCCAGGGTTTGACCTCGATTTGATTCCTCCAGGCGCGAAGCGCCCGGATGGCAAATTTCTGTTTCGAACAAATTTGCAAGTTTGAAGGCTCGACCTGACATTTTGGGCCGATATGAATTAATTTTGTCGCTTGATTACGTTGGTTGGGGACCTAAACCTTAATCTAGCACGAAGTTTTAGAAAAATTAAATGATGCTTTGATCATGTTAGCCGATATCAAAATTTGGATCCTTTGGATCAAAAAGGGGTTTCCCAAATTAGCCTCGTTTTGACGTCATTTTAATCAGTGCCGACGGTCTTTTTTAGAAGTTAGACGTGTTTTTCACTTTGTCTCGCTATTTTTATCTCTTTCACGAAGAACAATGGTCAGAATCGCAGTGTTCTGTTCCGACCGGGAGGCCGGTATACAAGACTACCCCGACCTGCTTTTACAAGACTCCACCAACTGCTGCGTGATTTATCCTAGTGCCGAGGCGACCACTGCTGAGCTGGCCGGATTTGCCTTTGCACATCATGTCTTACACCCGGAAGACATTTTGATTGTAGTGGTCAACCTCCTGGATATACTTACATGGGATCAAGAATTAGCCCTGTTTATTCCCCTTTTCATTCGTCCCGAGGAGGCCGTGAAGTTTTATTCTGAACTTTTTAATCGGGCGTTTTTAAATATCCAGTCACATCCGATCCCATCCACGTTTATTTTAGCAACACCTTCTGGATTCGATGCCCGCCGCTGGAGTCTCACCGACAGCGACGGATCACTCCAGAAGTGGGTGAATCGACTGGCTCCCAAGATCGGACGGGAAACCAAGCGAGCGAACGACTGGTACGGTGTGCCTACCGTCTACACCGGGCAAGCTCTACACCTTACTCGATCTGTGGCAGACGGACAGATGACCATTAATGATTTTAGGGAGTTGGTGGACGGCTATATGCCGTCCGCCCGTGTCCTACGTCGGTGGGCCAGGGCGTTAGGCCGCGTGATTGCCCGCCTGCCTTTAGCCCCCCGCTAGACCGTCGGCACTCCCTTTGTACATAATGATTCTTCTTAATTCTTCTTAATTTTATTGGAGTGATTCCCGCCTAGTGATTTTTGCAATCAATTCCCGGACAGAACTCAGGATACCACAGATATACTATTTACTCAAGAGGCTTCGGCCGGATCGTTTTCCCAGGAACCCCAGGATCGCAGGACTCTTTAGACTGTTTTCACGGGACCCGTTGCCTTCTTTGCCCGTTGCCGGGTCTCCGCCCCTCTCGTAGAGCCAGCCTCTCAACCCGACCGCTCCGAGACCGGGTGAGTTCAACCTTCCTTCTTGATTGTTCTTTGCACGTTAGGTAGGCTACTAACCCGTAGATTTTAAGGAGATTGTTGGTCAGGAATTAGTCAGCAGTTTTCTCAGCTCGCCTTCACGTTGTTGAATTCCGGAAGCTGATGTCATTCCCGGAACCAGAAACTGTGTTTCGCTGGTGATTTTTGTAACGGGTAGCGTGGGCGGCCACCTGGTGTTTACTTTTGGTTCCAAGATGGTGGACACGGGCTGAGAACTAGGACCTTGTGTACTAAACTTATTATCTTTTCTAGGTCCTGTGGTTATTGATGATATTATGAACAGCATAAGGTGGTGGTGTTAGGGCACTGAGAGACGTCAGGCTATTTGATTTTAGTGGGAGGGATTGTTTAGGCGAACATGATCAAGCATTTTACCGCGCGTGTGGTTGGGCGATAATAGGAGGTTTTTCTGACCAGAGGTTTGTTGACATTACCGATTCAAGCAGGCTCTCAATGCGTGTGGGTAGATTGTGCCGCGTTGGCCTAGAGTGTTATTTTATAACTATTAACTACTAGTTGACTGACACTGCACCAACGGATTTGTGTGGATGACCAGGGATTCCGGTCTGGGTTGTACAGCACTAGATTTACTGTGACAGAATTCTTTGTTTTGACGTTCCCCGTACAAGGTACTGGAAGCACTCTATTTGGTGACTTATAAAGCGTAAGCGCTTCATGTGGTCACCCCAGGTGGAGTCGTCCGACTGACCGTCGGCGACTCCGTGGTAAGTTTTGAGGAACTGCAGGTGACCAGGTACTTTGGTCCAGACTGCACAGCTTTAGATTGGCTGTGGCAGAATTCTTTGATGAGTTGTCCCCCTTACAGGATAATGGAAACATTCACGTGGTGACCACATGAGGAGACACCACAGGTGGAGCTGTCCGCCTAGCCGTCGGTGGCTCCTAAGTAAGTTTGAGAGGGAGTGGCAAGGGCCACAATTATCCATCCCGTGTTGAGTCTAACAACAAGACTGTGTCAGTGTCATGGTGTTAGAATAAGTTTGATAGTGAGTATTATTGTGCAGTGTCGTCCAGGTGGGGAGATAAGAATGATGATAGGGGTTGGTTCTATTGTGATTTAATTAAGAGACTACTTTGGTTTTCTAAGAGCCAATACTTGAACGGTATATCCAGTTGTCGTTCTGACCACCTCATATTTATGTCCATTGTGTTAGAATAATTTACCAACACACTTCAATGGTTAATATCAAGACAACCCTCTTCCCTTCTTTTGTTAGTTACAGGTGGTAGCTCGGCGTCCAACCCCTATATTCACTCTGGGTTTGAATACCGAGTTCCACTGTTATACTGGGTAGTTGGCGCCCTCCTATCGCATCAGGCAGGTGCGCCCCTAACACCAAACAGTTCCATAAATAGATATTATACATATTTTAACAGTAATAATTCACCGTCTTATTTTGTACAACACGCTACATGGGAAAACAGACATGAAAAATTGTGGGGTAGTTTTCATTCCGTAAAAAGTGTAGGTGTCATGAAAGACATTAAATCTTAACTGTACAAAAGGGTTTGAGATTATTCGTTACTCATTAGTTATCACTAGAGGGTCGGGTCTCAGATTCAAGTTCATTTCTGATCTGATTCCCGGTCCTCATTAGTTACACGTGGTTTGTCGGTACCCCCCATCCATAGAACCAGAATGGGCAGCACCGAGTTTCCCATTGTTATAATCGGGAGCAGACTGCATATTTTTTTTTTTTTTTTTAATATGCAGCCTACACCCCCTTTAAATTATAGAGATGTGTAAATGCATCTCTTCAGATCACTTACTTCCAGACAGCACCTAGTAAGTCGGGCTTTTTACCGAAGTACAGTACAAGGTTAAACCCGTCCTTTGTTCAGGTCTATGCCCGTTTTTCTTGTGGAGAGTCAAGACTACTCCTGAAAAGACTCCGCCCCCAGCTTATCCTAACTATGCGCACGCGGGGCAGGAATATCTATTAATGTTATAGACAGTTTTAGAATTTTAATTTCTTTCTAATAGACTGGGTAGACTATTAGCTATGGGTGTCAACTAAGTTTTTGCAGCCGTTCGTTAGGGAATTAGTAGACCGTGTCCCCCCTCTTCAGCTCAACTGTTGAGCGGAGACCCGGTTACTTTTTAGCGCCACGACGGCGGTCAAGACTAGCATTTCATTTGTTTTTTGTTTGTTTTTTTTTGTTTTCTCGACGGCGGTCAGCTCTGAACCCGCACGTCTTCTTTATTAATTTTGATTATTTCTAATTTACCCGGGTCGAAACTTGACTTCTTGCCGTTTTGCTTCAGTCCCGGTTAAAACTGGTCTAAACATGGCCTAAATAACTTAGTCTTGTACCTTTGGGCAGTTGTTCATTATTTTCTTTCTTTTTGATACTTGTTTTCGTTGGATCCTGACTTTATGGTAAAGTCAGGATCCCTCGACTTAAGACATACGATGATCCGGCGGCCATTTACACATAACCAAGACGATGGGGCTATTAATAAGGACAGCACCTCGCTCCACCGCCTTGTGGGTTTTCGCTACGGCTTCTCCCGCCCCAGGGATGGCTTGTCCAGTCTGAGGGAGTCGCGATATGGTAAGAGAGAGAGCCGAGCACCCTGTGAATGTCACCAGTTCGCCGTTGTCCCGTAACTACCTTTCCTTGTGACCTCCGTTATAATTTCTGAATATAGCACGCCTTGGTAGGAATTGTACACATCCTTGCCCGTCGTAGCGTGCCCATACCAGAAGCAAACGAGCCACGTATAAGGTACTCTCGTGTGCTGTCACGGAGCGTTCCCCCCGAGAATGTTACTAAATATTCTGCGTTCATATGTTCTTATCACAACTTGCCCAGAATTCCCTGAGGAAGGGCTCTTAGTTAAATAAATATTGGGTTGCTTTATATATTAAGTTTTTAGATAAATTTCTTTCTATTCGTCGATTTTTTTGTGATGAAGAGACCGCTGTCAGGAGCCAATCCACCCGGGGCATAGTGACTGCCATGGTCGGGCGTCCACCCCAGTGCCCTTCGCAGCGTCAGTGACGCGTAACCCCAACGTCCTGCCTCCTGTCAGGCACCACTGACACCAGGCATGTGGGCAGGCTCCTGCTGCTTGTGCAGCCCCCTCATTTTTGAGAAGATTATATATGTAAGCATGCTAAAGAATAGACAGTGGCGTTCCCCAAGTGACTCCTGTACTGCAGCCCGATCCTAGCGGTAACAACAGCACAGGGGTCAGGTGTAGATGGTACTTGCTTGCGGAAGTTCACTTCGCTCGTTGGGAGCATTGGTCCCGTTGAGCGCTCCTAGGTTTTATACAGAATTTTGAGTATCTTTTTAAATGCTAAAATTTCGCGACACTAGGATCGGTTCCAAATGGTTCCCTACTTTAAAAGAGTTGCCAAATCGATAACAATGAGAGTGTTGAGCTAGGCTACCGGGCATGGGACACTCGACTTGAGAGAAATTTAGATAACCCATGGGTCCATAGAGAGACGGTTGGACCAGCCTACCCGACCCAGGTTTCCTTGGTTGGTGAATCCTTATTGATCAGGTTAGTCAACAGAACCCTACCTACCCAAACAGGTATTGCCCAGCGAACTTCCTGTAACATTTCAGTTTTAGTACTCGTACCTTTGTGTTATTAATTCACCAATTTTACCTGTACAGCACTAGGCCAGGTCTTAACACTCGTTACACTGTCAAATGATAACTTCATAAACCGTTCCTGGATCTTTTTCGGATGTCCCTGGCCTTACTGTCTTTCGGGCAGATCCCGTTCCGGTCGCTGTTGAGGTGGGCGTGGTCGATCTAGGAGGAGCGTTAGGCATTGTTCCATGTCCTATCACCGGTTGAGGCCAGTCCGCTCCGACATCGGACCAGCCTGCGTCGATGAGGCGAGGTACTCCCATGGGTACAGGAGTGGCTAGCCCCGAGGAATATCTCAGTAGTCTGGCCCTGGTATTGTATTTTAAGTTACTCATCATCAGACGGGCTAGTTTTTTAGATACTCTCAGGGTGTCTGGTAGTGGCACCTTAGATGGATGTTGTCCAGGTCTAGTCGCTGCTCCCATCAGCTGCGCCCCCCAGGTAACCGTCAGGGTATATTTCAGACACAGTTGGGTCACCAGTAGATCCCTAATGAGCACATAACCTTCCGTATAAGTGTGGTCAGAAGGCATGGCCAGTTCACCTAGAAATATTGTTTCTATCATATGTGGATTGGCAAACTGTACGTATAGTCCATCTACAGTCTTCCTTCTAATATATCTCCACTTTCGCCACACGAGGACCACTATGGCGATGACTAGTACTGCCAATAATATAGCAAGTACTGCCACCGCAGTGGGGTTGGCGGTCGTGTCCGGGCATCCAGTTAGTTCCTTTTCACTGCGCAGCAGCCCCTCCGGGTCCGCCGCTTCCAAGGCCATGGCCCGAGGTAAAGTCATGGTTAGTCCGGCCAGGGCAGCCTTGCCTTGGTGGTTCCGCCAGCACTTCCAGAGAATACACCCAATAATGGTTACTGCCACCACTATACAGAAGATTGTGAGGAGGCCAAAGCCGCCCCCAAAGTTACCTATAGAAAACCATGGGGCGTGTTTGTCCACCTCGTAGCGGTCAGTTGCTTTCTTGATGCCTTTAGCCAAGTCTTTCCGGTGTTTTTGGATTCGCTTGGCCAGAGAGGATACAGGTATTCTGACCTTTAGGCTTTCCTCGATTTCCAGTAGCTCTTTCCTAATCGTTTCAGGGACAGGATCTGATTCTAACATAGTGGGTTCATTCTCGGGCCTCGTGAAATTAGCGTACCATCCTTTCACACGACTCGCTGCTTCCAACAGGTCGTTATGTGGATACACGACTGTGGTGATCCTGGTGTGTCGGTCACAGTTCCGTAAACTATACGGTATCCATGATCCCTGTGTTTGGAATGCACAGTCGCATTCCACCTGAACTCGCGCGTAGTTTTCTATGTTCACCTCCACCGCGGGTTGATTTCTGCAAATCATCTGGCCCCGGGTGTCAGCGCTGACCACAAGCATATCTCCGTCGTCCAGATACACTGCCATTTCTCCAAAGTCTGCTTCCAAAAGATAGTCCAGTTCACATTTCTCTTGTATGGCCGTGTCATCGCGTCTCAACAGGGCGGCAGTGCAGGTGTTATCCGTGATCTTTTTCATATAGGGCAAGTCCTTACAAAGCGTGATGGTCTGCCCATAACAGCCTGACCAGCTGCCGCTAGCCAGTGGTACGTAGTACTGGCGGGACATGGACATAGCCACACTTTTTGGTAGATTAACAATTTGGAGAGCGTCCTTCTTTTGCCTTCCCCTAACTGGTACTGGCACAGGAAAAGTCAGTACTTCGTAGACTCTAAACAAATGTTCGTCGGCCACAACCGGTACCCTTACATACACAATCAGTTCCTGGGTGGTTTCATCAAATTTAAACGAGGGTTGACTGTTCTCATAATAGAAGGAGGGATCTGAAAACGCTACATGGAACCTGGGATGGATTCCTTTCAGATACCTGTTGACTTCCAGGACCGCTCCGACCATATACTGGCGTGGCACCAAATCCATGGTTAGTTGGCCCCGTGTCAGGTGTTGTACACCTTTCCTGAACACGCGCGTTTGCTCCACTACCAATTGGAGATACACCATTTCGCCTAGTTTGTCTTCCAGAGCTACAGGTATCATGTTCAGGTACAGTTCCATCCAGTCCACCTTATGTTGGACAAGTTTCATTCTCCGGCGAGTGGTATTATGCGCCTTATTTAGTGACCTTAAATTATCCAATAGACCTATCACGACGTGGTTAACCCTTTCTACTGCCTCGTCGTGTTTCTCGTTCATCAGCGCCAGGTCTTCGATCATCTGGTCAGAGGACTCTTGTAGCACCTTAATTAGTTCCCTGTTATACTTGACATCAGCTGAAAGCCCCTTGTTCCATGATGTTGGAATAGGAAAGGTCGGCCATCCTGGGTCGTCCAGCATGATGGGGAGTTTCTTCATTCTTTTGATCCTTCCGCCTGAGTCTGATTCTGACCCTTGATTTTGAGGTCGCTGTTGGTTGTTTTTAATTAGCGAGCTTAAGGTTTCATTGAGAATTTCCCTATACCGACCTTTGAGCGCCTGCGATGTCTGATCCATCCAATTCACTAGCGACCTGACGTGGTAACAAGCTCGGTCGAGAGCGTCTCCTCCCTTTAGGTACCGATGACAGACCTGGCCAAAGGTAGCCTTGATGAAGGAGCGCCTTTGGGGAATAGTGATCAGGAAACCTTGTCGGACGTGAGTAATATCTGCGGTGGACATTAATTTCCCTGGTTTCAGTACCACCCCATATTGTTCCAAGGCTATAACTTCAGCATTAGGGGCTAGCCCTTCACGTGGGCTGGAGTCATTCCGCAACCCCTTAATGCCTCCTATCATGGCGAAAACGAACAGCACCGACCACTTCATTGTCATTGGTTTTAGCGCTAGTCCGTGAGAGTCAAGTTTATAGTTTAACTAAAACATGTTCACAACAAAGTTACCTTCACTCTTCTGCGCACCACTATCATCCATGCGCCAAAGTATGCCCTCCTCTCGGGCCCCCTGGTCCACTTAGTTTGGGACATGCTCATAGAGATTTTGCCCATTGTCATTCACCACTCGCCTGATGATTCCGCTCTCGTCCTTGGTGACCGTGATCCTCAAGCCTCTCATACGTTCGCAGGACGAGGGGCGCATTGCTCTGAGGGGTCTTGGCCTAGTAGGTTCCAGTCCGAAACGGCCCCCGTTGGATCGTACGACGGTTGGCTCGAGGGGTACGGGTTCGGCACCTGCGGTGGGTTTGTCGTTGGGAGTGGGCTCGGCCACAGTGGGCCCCCCGGCTGGCTGGTTGGCGTCCACTGCTGCTGGTTCCATAGCAGTGGTGAGGGATTGGCGCTGCAGCTCGTTGTCAAGCTGCTCAAGTCCAAACAAGCGGGGTCCGCAGGCTGCAAGTGGTGGAGGAGGGGAGCTCCCGCTGGCCCGTTCCCCACCGGTGGGGTTGGCGTGTGTTGAACGGGTGCTACCTCCACTTTTAGTCCTGGAGCGGCGACGGTTAGCTGTTCCCCTCCCGTTCGCCTTTCCAGAGTGGGCAGAGGTCGGCCGCCTCGTGTTGTTTGTTGTCTGGTACCTTCCCTGACGCATTTAGAGTTTTGTGTGGTCCTTTGAATGAAAGGAGCTACCTGAGTTTTAATCTCAGCTAACTGTTTGTTCGATTTTGGCACATCCAGTCCCACTGTCCTTCTAATTTCGTCAACAGTCTCAAATAGTTGGAACAGTGGTTGCGTAAGGTCCCAGAACCA
This sequence comes from Lepidonotus clava, assembly GCA_936440205.1. Lineage (NCBI taxonomy): Eukaryota > Metazoa > Annelida > Polychaeta > Phyllodocida > Polynoidae > Lepidonotus > Lepidonotus clava. Next base: position 5,632,597 of record OW387148.1, read on the forward strand.
GCCGGCCTGAATCTGCACCGGTCGGTTGGCCGCTTCCCCCTTCTGAACCGGCTTGGCCAACGCAGTTAGCCTTGGCTCAGGTTCCGAGTCACTCACCTCAGATAAATTGTAAAAGTCTTTATTTGCTGTCTTCTTTTTGGCTGGAATCGATTTAGCGGACTTCTTGGCTCCGCCTGCGGTCGTTCTGGTGGGCCGCCGGGCTGGTGTCCTTGGTTTCTTCCGGGCAATCCCGTCGTCGGTTGAGTCCGGACGGACACCGCCCCGGCCCGGCCAACTCCACCGCCTAAGGGTCTGAGCCGGTCTTTTCTTAGTACTCTCCTTCTCGACTGCCTTTTCTTTCATTTGGTAAAATCCTAAAAGAATGGCCCAACGAACATCCCTTTGGTGGGTAGCGCCCTCTGGTGGGGGCGGCTAATCCGTTTCCTTCTCAGGGGGACGATGATCCTTCCCTCCGTGTCCGCAGGGAAAGTAGTAGTTCCCTTTGGATTGCTATGAGGCCGGAGGGCTAGGCAGTTCCCCATGAGTCGGTGGATCAGTGTTCCAGCTAAGTTCTCTTTCCGCTCCTTCCAGGAAAAGTCGAAAGTCGAACAATTTCTATCTCCAACTTTCATTCAGAGATAGAATCAATGTCTATCTCCGTTTCCTCCCAGGCTGGGTTATGCGTACAATCACCTGCAGCAGAGGTGACCGTCTAGGAGCAGAGTTGCGGACCGACTGGTGGATCGGCGCGGATCCCACGAAATTATAACCGATCCGCTTGTCCATGCCGTCTCCATATTTGGAGCTGTATCTTGTTTCAGGTGGGGAACGCTTGCATCCGGTCCCAGGAGATGACGCCAAACCACTGGCATCTCCCTTGGTGTGCGCACCCTCCCTTTCTGCCACGCCCCTGGGCGCGGCGAGGTGGCCGTGAGGTAGGCCACCTGTTCCATTAGCGTTGATGCTAACGGTGCCGCTCCGCCGAGCCTTTATTTTCACAGGGCGGCAAGATTTCCTGTATTAATCATCCATGTCGTCGCTTTCCCCGCCGTTGAACAGAGCGGCGTAGTTAGGCCGACGGTTCCGACGCAGGTTATATCCACCTTTCGTCGGGACATGGTCCTTTTCTGTTTTTTCTGGGCTCTGTTCCGATGTATCCGAGATCGGTACATCACCGCAGGGCAGCTTTATGGGCTTGTTGTTGCCTGGAGGGGATCTCCCCTCCAACGGCTGGCTTTTGCCCCTTCGTTTAGCTCGTTTGCGTTTCCTCTGTCCATTAGCGCCAGCTGTTCCCCGTTCACAGGCGGCTTTGTTAGGAACAAAGGATAAGTTTGGTAACAGTGCGGTGTCCGCACTGGCGCCCTGACCATCAGTGATTTGCCCGTCCGATTCTGCTAAATCGGTGGGACTTGGACCAGGTTTTTGTGTAGGTACCTTCCTGGCCATAGGAATTGCACCATGCTCACGGGGACCGGTTGTTCCCGTTGAGTTTTCAGTCTCAGCACCCCTCATTTCGCCATCTTCCTCGGCGATTTCACCCGTCGGAGTGTGATGCAATTCAGGGTTTCGGTCAGGATCTGCCCCTTTTGAGTTAGTGATTTTCGCTTCTCTCACCAGTTTGGGAATGTTATGAGGGACGGCGGGAGACCAAGGCCCATGTGCAGGTTTGAGTTTCGAAATGTTTACTAGATGTGGTACCTGTTTCCCAGTTTTTAAAGACACTAGTCTAACAAGGTGGTCCCCTTTTGTTTCAATTACCCTGAATGGCCCAGTATACCTGTTTGAGAACTTAGACGCTTTATTTTCACTAGCCAAAGGATCGTACATGTATACCATATCACCTTCGTACATCTGAGTGGGCCGCGCCCGCTCATCAATTCTTACTCTCAGATCTTTTTCATAGTTTTGAACTACCCTCTCTGCCATATACCTAAACATAGCAATGTTGTCCTTTGTTTGCATGAAGAATTCACAGTCGTTTAGCGTTTCAGGGATTGTTCCCTGCTCAGGCATTCCCATACTGATTGGATCTCTGCCAAACAGTAGGGTGTGAGGACTGTAGCCCGACCGCACACTGATCGTAGACCGAACCGTCCATAGCGCTATGGGGAGTAGATCGGTCCAGTTACAGTGGTCATCAGGAATATAATAAGCAATCAGGTTTTCAATGGTTTTATGTAGTCTTTCTACCCGAGCGTTGCCAGTCGGCATTCGCCCGGTAGTGAACGTTTGTTTGCACGCTAGTCGGGTAGTAATCTCCCGGAACAGCCCTGATAGGAAGGCCGCCCCCCGGTCCGTGTGCAGACGGTTTACCCGCCCATACCGACACACTATCCCGGTTAGGAAGCAGTTGGCCGCGGTTTGCGCGGTGGAGTCTTTAGTGGTGAAAGCCTCCGGCCAACCTGTTAGTAGGTCTATGAAGGTCATGATATATTTTGACCCATCCCTAGCCCTCTTTAGTGGCCCGATAAAATCACACTGTACCACCTCAAAGGGCCGAGTCGGCCTTTCCCAAGACTTAGCCAAAGCCTTGAAATGTGGGGCCCGCCTCCTCAGAGAGCAGGTCTCACAAGCTTTCACATAGTCCACTATGTCGGCGTTCATGTTTCGCCAATAGAATTTATCAGAGATTTTGGTAGTAAGGTTACTGATCCCGACATGTCCCCCAGCCAAGATGTCATTATGTAATAGTCTCAGGACTTTGGGAATTAACCTACCTGGAACTATCATACGGGGTTTTAGTCTGACCAGTTGGTCTTGGTGTTTGTTATACCTTTTGACGTTGAACCTACAGAGCACCCCCGGTGCTACCATTCCCACAAAATCGGCTTGGTCCATTATTCGCCTAGCTTCAAGGGGATCTGTTGGTAGGTCTCCGTCCTGAAGGTAGTCTATCAATTGCGCGCACTCTGCATCTTGGAGTTGCGCGTTTATTACCGTAGCCACAGAAAGCTCTTCATCCTGAATTTCGGCCTCAAATAGCTCACATCCCACAGCGGGCTCATATTCCTCACCTGGGACATGTTCATGATAGACTCTAGACAAATAGTCCGGTAGAAAATGAGTCGCTCCTGGCTCATATATGATTTCAAAATCAAAATCTGATAGCGCTAAAGCCCACCGTCTCAGCCGGGCTGACGGGGCTTTGTAGGCACTTTGTAGCAGGGGGATCAACGGTTTGTGATCAGTCACTATTGTGATTTTAGCTCCCTGCAACATGTCCTCATAGTTCTTAATACCTTTAATTACTGCCAGAGCCTCTTTCTCTGTTACCGAATAATTTAATTCGGCGTCACGGAGGGTACACCCCCAGAAAGCAACCGGACGGTAGATTTCATCTAGTTTATGACAAACCGCTGCACCGCACGCGGCGTCTGATGCGTCAGTTAGTAGATAGAAATGCCCTCCTATATCTGGATGAATTAGTAAGGGCGGCGAGGTCAGCAGTTTCTTTAACTGTTGAAACGCTTCCTCGCAGGCCTCTGTCCACTCAAAAGAGACTTCTTTCTTTAGCAGCCGGTTTAGAGGCTTTGCTAGATCAGCGAAATTAGGGACAAACGGTCAGTAGTAGTTACATAACCCTAGAAAGGATTTGATAGTTTTCACATTATGCGGGCGGTTAAAGGCTGTGATCTTTTCTGTGGTAACCTTTTGTGTAGCCACTCCTTCTGCGTTTACTACATGGCCGAGGAAATTAATCTCACTGCGGCACCATTCACACTTAGACGGTTTTAGTTTGAGGTTGGCTCTCGCTAAAGCTTGGAGAACCACCTCAACACTCGCCAGGTGTTCCTCAAAGGTGGTGTCGTAGACGATTACGTCGTCTAAATATGCTAAGCACGTTCTAGGAATCAAGCCTTTTAGCGCAATGGCCATCACCTTGGTAAACTGCCAAGGCGCGCCAACTAAGCCGAACGGTACACGCTTATACTGATATACACCCATTGGGGTTTCAAAGGCAGTATATTTTCTACTGTCTTCTTCGATTACACACTGATGATAGCGGCTCAACAGATCTAAAGCTGTCCACATAGTGGGTTTCTTGTAAGCCATATATAAGAAAAGTGATCGCGCTGTAGGCATTGGGAATTTATCTTTGAAAGTGACCTGATTAAGCATGCGAAAGTCTGTACAGAGCCTAGGTTTGCCGTCTTTCTTCTGCACTACCACCAGCGGACTTCGCCAAGCCGATTCGCTGGGCTCTATGACACCTATATCTATGAGTTGCCTAACCTGTTCATCGATGATGTCCATTTTCTGTGGAGAGTATCGGTACGGTCTAGAACTTATTACTCCCTGCGACTCATCCACAATGATCCTCATCGGCGCTATTTCACAGTGACCTAACTCTTCCATTGAGAACGCTAGTGCATTTCTGTTGTTATTAAGCATTTGTCTAAACCTTACCTTTTGTTCTTCGTCTAAGCACGACTCGGTTAGATCTATTTTACTTACATTTTCATCCATTTCATCTCGGGATTTCTCCTCAGAGGTTTGGCTTTCCATTTGCACTGCGTCTTTCATTACTTCTACAGAGATCCTACAAATGGACATTGGGGTCTCTGTTTTAGTTAGATAACACAAGTCTAGGAACTCTTCTATCTGGTCTTGATTTACCTCAGGCACTGCGCATTCTTCTGCAAAAGCTAACACTTCCTGTGGAGTGATTTCTTGCATTTCATCTAGCGGATTCATGACTTTGATCCACCACTGACTTCCCACCGTATTCACGCACCCCTCCACTAGGACCGGGGCAGTGACTGCTGGTGCGCAGTAAGCTACTGGTGAGTCTAATCCCAGCGGCTCTCGGGTGGTAACCGGTATGATGCATTCATTTCCCGGAGGGATTTTCACTGTTTCTTTGCTGACTATAGGGTTTCCACAAAACACTTCTATCTTTGCGCCTGGTAGAGATAAATCTGATCGAAGCACTGTTAATAAGTTTCTACCGATTACTATTAGGTGGCATAGATCGTCCACTATGTTGAAATCATAGCAGACCACCGATCCCTGGATTGAAAACTTACATCTAATTTGTTCTAGTATTACTTGAGACGAGTTGTCAGCCAGACTGATGTTTCCCTTCGATACCTTCCATTCATCTAAAATGCATTGTTTAGGGATCTGCTGTTTACAATGGGTGGACATGAAGCAATCGCTCGCTCCTGTGTCTACTAAAGATCTAACCTCCTTCTGATCATTAAATCTTAACGTTAAGAAAAATGCTTCGTCTCCTATCTCTCTCCTAGCCGGTCCGTCCACTGCGCCTAATTCTATCGTGGAATGAACGGACCCCTCCTCTAGTTTCCCTGACTCTTTTGTTCTGTGCCACTGGCTTTACTATCTTTGTACATCCGCGGGTTTTTTTCCCTCAACCTATTCTTTAGCCACAAGCACGCTTCTGTAGAGTGACCATGTTGTTGGTGAATGATACAAAACTTACTTTCATCGAAAGGCAACCTGGGTCTCTCCACTTTCTGCTGAGTTGGCGGATTCTTTCCTTTGTCTGCCTCTCTGTTCGGGGCATTATTAGATTTAGCCTTCTGATCTGGATTCCTTTCACCTTTCTGATTTTCGTATCGATCTTTTCTTTCATAACCCTGCTGTTTATAGTTACCACTACTCTGGGGAGCTCCGCTTTGCCCGGGTTTTGGTTTCTGAAACCATGGAGCGGCCTCCAGTCGGGCCAGCACCACTCCAAACCGTTCGGAGATGGAGTTTAGGGCCGCGGTCTCCTCCGATTCTTGGCTTCCAGCCAGTTCGCTCACTGCATTGGATATTTTGGTTCCCCCTTTGCCTTTGTCCAACGATTCTAGTCTCGTTGCACAATCCACCGCTTCGGTGAACGACTTAGGGTCCAGTATAGCTACCTGTCTGGCTACGCCCTGTTTTAATCCTTCTAAAAACACAGCTAACATCATGCTTTCACTCGCCTCTGCCTTAACTTGCTTTTGCTTCAAGACACCTGCAAATTCAATCACACTCTGGTCTTTTCCTTGTTTGAGGGCGCAGAACTCTGCGTGTTTCTGCCACTTAGCTCTTCGATCACCGAAGATCTTTGTCATTTGAGCTTCTAGTTTCTCAAACGTGTCTTTTTCACTCTCAGCTAACGCTCCTGCCCAGTCGTCTGCCCTTCCCTTTAGGCCTAACAGCGCCATATTCAGGAGATGGGCGTTCGACCAGTCATAGATAGCTTTCAGTCGTTTCAATTCCCTGAAATACTTTTCTATTTGCTCGTCTTCCTTCCCACTAAACCACGGTAACCTAATGTTTGGTCCCCTTTGGTGACCATTGTGAGTTGTTTCACGCACTGGCGCTGGTGTTTGCCCCAGTGTCAGACCTAGCTGTGGTAGAATATCCCAAAGATTTGGTTGATTTGGTGGGTTTGGGGGGTTGTTCTGCCCTGGTGGGCCCGGTGGACCTGGAGGATTTGGTGGGTTGTTCTGGCCTGGCGGTCCTGGCGGGTTGGGTTGATTAGGTGGGTTGGGAGGAGGGTTGTCGGGCTGGTTCGGAGGAGGGTTATTGGGTCCTGGTGGGTTCGCCTGATTATTCTGGCCTGCCGGAGCCTGCTGACCCTGCTGGTTACCTGCTCTTCCTCGGCCTGCGTTAAGATTGGCTGCAATCGCCATCGCCTGCAATAGGTAAGGGAACATGTTTTGCTGGACCCCACCTCCTGCTGGCACGGCTTGGCCAGGCTGTTGGCCCGGTTGGCCATCCCCATCATTTTGCTGCAGTCCCCCAGGGTTTACCCCAAGATTAGGCTGCTGCATTCCTGGATTCACACCACCATCTTCCCCTTCACCAGGTTGCTGTTGTTCCCCAGGATTTATCCCAAGATTGGGCTGATTCAAAAGAGGGTTGTTGGGTTGGTTTGGGGGAAGGTTATTGAGAAGGTTTTGAGGAGGGTTGTTAGGTTGGTTTGGAGGAAGGTTATTGAGAAGGTTTTGAGGAGGGTTGTTAGGTTGGTTTGGAGGAAGGTTATTGGGTCCTTGTGGGTTTGCCTGACGATTCTGGCCTCCCTGCGCCTGTTGACCCTGTTGGTTTATAGGGGGGTTAGGTCCAGGTGGATTTGCCTGATTAATATGACCTCCTGGAGCCTGTTGATTAAGGGGAGGGTTAGGCCCTTGAGGATCGGCCTGATTATTCTGGCCTCCTTGAGCCTGTTGACCCCGTTGGTTACCCCCTCTTCCCTGACCTGCTAGTGGGTTGATTCCCATCGCTTGTGCTAGGAAAGGATTCAGCATATTTTGCCGTATGGGCCCAAGGTCTATCCCGCCTCCTGCCGGCGCGCCTCGGCCCGGCTGCTGGATTAGGATCTGGCCATTCCCATCGTTTTGTTGAGGTCCCCCAGGGTCCATCCCACGGTTAGGATGCCATGCCCCCAGATCTACACCCCCAGCTCCCCCTTCACCGGGTTGCTGGCGTTGATCTCTATCACCTCTTTCTCCTACTAGGTCCATCAAAGGAACGCCTCCTTCCGCCATATTATTTTCGTGGAGGTTTTGTATATCGTGATCGTCCCACTGTTCCTTCACAGGTATTTCTTCTACACTAATTTCGTCCTCACTTTCTGGTTTAGCTTCCTGATCTATACCTGGAATACCTTCGGCAATAAGTTCGAATGAAGACGAGGTTGATTTATCTCCTCTAGCTAATTTTCTATCAGGACTACCCCCTCTGACATCTGCGGCTGCTTGTTCTGTCTCGCTATTTTCTTCCTCGTACTCGTCCTCGTATTCTTCATACGATTCATGAGTTAGAGTGTTAAAACCTTGTGCTTTAAGCGTTACATTTTCTTCACTATCCTGATCGCTTAGCCTCTCTAAATCTATGTGCTTTTCGGGGCCTGAGTCTGCCCACTGCTTTAATATTTCGGCTGGATCAAAGGCCCGAGCTTCCGCTCTCTTATCAGCTTGGTCTAAGTTCTTTTCTACACCGTAAGTTAATCGATAGGGTTGTAAATTGCCTACTTTCTCGCTGTTTCCCTCTACTTCCCTTCCCACTCCCCTATCCCCTCCTACTGTTTTTCCTTTAGCTACAGTGGGATAAGGAATGGACGCCCCCGGGTTGGGGTGAGTCGGTGTTACCAGTGGGTGACTGATAGACTCAAGTCGTTGGGGTAATGGGTAGGTGAGAGAGCTCCCATCAGGTAGGATTACCGGGTTTTCGGGGCGTTTTCCCCCTGATGGGCTGGAGTTATCCGCGGTGTTTTGTCGATTTTTCTTGTCTTTTATGGGAAATAAGTAATCCTCATAGAAAGTTTCCTGTTCACTTTGTCCTCCTGCTGCTGGTAGTAAACGATAGGGAACTCCTTGACTACACCACGGATTGTTCGCATCGGGTCCATAAGTAGAGTGAGAGCTAGTACCAGTTTCGTGGTCCGTAGGTGGTACGTACCCTGGGTTCCAATATTGCTGATATTCTTTGAGACGGTTCTTCCCTTCAACTCGTCCCGAGTGTGTTAGGGTTTCAAGTCCTTCGTCAAGAACCGGCCTATCTTTGGGCCCTAGGTGCCAGGGAAATGGTTTACCTTTGCCACGGGTTTGGTAATTTTGTGCACCTTCGGGGCAGAGCTGCTTGGGTCTGGCTGCGACCTCCTGTCTCTGTGCTTCCCCGTCTAAGGGATTACCTACCAGGTGGCGGTTTTCCACATTCCCTGTATATGATGTTGACACATCGTGTCCTGCGGGCCGCAAAGATTGAGGCTTGGGGTTAGAGGAAGCCTCAAAGTCACCGGTGGCTGACATCAAGGATGAGCAAAACGGCACAAGTCATGTTTCGGGTAATCTCCACCAAATGAACTATTGTTAATGTTTGATTTAAGACTGCGTGAGGTTTGTGTATATCTAAGTCTCCATGAGTCGTTTGTCCAGAATGCCTGAGTAATTCAGACTGCGTTTAAAGTTTGTCCGTCCACTTCCCAATAGTTCAAAAGAAATGAACGATGAGGGAGCTTCTTAATATGAAAGGGTTTTTATTCAATAAACATCTCATCCCGAGTCAAAGCCACCATGTATAAGTCTTCATCAGTCCACCTCCCATCTCCTATCAGCAATCAACCACATTTAGAACACGAGTTGCTCCAACACCTTCTAGACCATTCTAGTACTCAGCTCTATCACAATCCTATGTCCGAGGTAGTTGATATTGGTAAACTCCAGTCTGTTACACGGGAGCCGATGTACTTACTCCAGGTAACTCCTTGGCTAAACTTACTTAGCTGATGTTCTCACTAAAACTAAGTGACTACTAACTACTAACTGCTCGCTCCCTACCTTGCAGCGCCTTTTATACTGGTTAACAGGTGGCGCTAGGAGCGCAAGATACTCCTTCTAGAAGTAGACTAGAAGTAGACTTGCTAAGCCTGATCCTTGATGAATTATATAACATGAGGATATATTAAAAGTGCTAAGCTATTAGTACACCATACTTTATCCAAGAATACTATGTGCCAATTGGATGTTTATTGTTTTGTTGATGTACTGGTAAGTTTGTGTCGGTAAAGAACACCTGAAAAAACCTAAGCTGTCTGTCTGGTTATTTCCCCTTGTGACTACTGATGGCAATATACAGTTTTTTTTTAAAGTGCAGAGCTTTATTTACGTATACATTGTAAAGAGAATGCTTCTTAATTACCTGTTTCCATGGTACTACAGTTTGATAAAGTCTAGGCTTAGAGAGTGGACAGAAAGGCAGGTCTGAAACAGTATAACCTACCACCGATATGATATCATTATCTATTCTTTTGAATTATTCATAAATCTCACTGGATTAAAATATACTCAATTAAAGAGACAGGTTAATTGCAGGAGATAAGTGCGGGAAGTTTGGCTTCACAATAATATGAACCATTAAGCGATTGGTTGTAATTCACTCCCTATACTTGTTTCAAATTACCAGAAAAATCTTAATTTAGTCTGCAATAAATCAAAGCTTTAAAACTGAACAACAGAACCCATGTTTACGCTACTACAGCTGTTACAGATAGGATGTACCTCCCACAAGTAATCATTAGGGTTGTTGAAGTGCTTTTACCTCAGTTTTTTTACTTCAAATTAGCCTTTGTTTTTCCAGTTTTCACTCTTATTCTTAAAATCTGAAATCAGACGAAAATCTGAAAAATGGCAGATTAAATGTAACAGCAATATATATTCATTGACTTTATGTACTGATTGAAAGGGAAAATATAAGCTCCCCGACCTTTACCTGAAGACGACCTCTCAGACTGACATTAGTCAATGGGAACTCAGTGGCGTATAATTATTATCTGCATTTGATTTAAATAAATACCGTCCTTTCAAGCGAGTGATCTCTGTCGACCCTGAATTAGGAACTAAGTTTGAGGACTATTAATAATCGTAACGACTGCGATTAATGGCTGGTTTATTGGAAAACTCACATGGAAACGCAATCATGAGAAAAGTAAACCCAATAGTACAACTGGCTGTATAACAGAGAATTACGAGTACCCTTAACTGCTAAAAAGGTCACATTGTGAATCAACTGGAATTAAATGCTTTGTAGTTATTGAATTAATAAACGTAAGAGTAAATGAATGATTAAAGAATCTCTGATGGGTAGTGCGGGTCTCTGGTTAGTGCACCATAGTACATGAGAAATAGAAAAGCACTTGAAGTAAGGCTCACATTAGCACTAAAGGGTAAATCAGTAGATAGAGGGCTATAACACTAATAGACATGGAGAAGAGGCACCAGTTGAAACGGCTCTAAATATCAGTAGAAGAGACGGATTGATGGAAAGAACTGACACAGCTGAAAAGGGGATCAAGAACGACAGAGAACAACTAATAGAATGGGAATAGAAAACCCTTGTCACAAATAGTTATAGAATAAAAAGGAATCAAATAGCAACTTATTGGTGAAAACTCATGACGTCAGTAATGACGCGACCAAAATCGGACCCGCCCATGGGGAGATACATATGAAAATGTATCCTGGATTCAAAAGACTTGAAAGTAAAGAAATATAATTATTCATATTATGGATATTAAGTGTGTTGTTATAGGTTGTAGGTTATAATCACACACACACACACACACACACACACACACACACACACACACACACACATATATGTCAAACTATAAAATTGTAAGTTTATGGTGATATAAATGTATGTATGACTAAAGAGAGAAGGGAGGTGCTGCCCCCTACTGTGTATCAATGTTTTTGGCAGCTTAGCAACCACAGTGTTTATTATTAGTCCTTGGGTAGGCCTCCTCTTCTCATGTATTATATTGTTTGACTGAGTGTAACTTTCTTGAATTACAACATGAAGAAAGTTAATAATGAGCAAGAACACTAAATCTTCAAAGAAGTCAGTGACTGAGGTACGAGAACCTTATAGCCTACGTTCAGCACTTGCTCTACAGGAGGATTACTCACCCGAGGATACAAACACAGGCCCTGAGACTGTTAACATGGCGGGCAAATTTACAAGCCGTGACGACCCAGATTATATAACCTATCTGGAGGATCAAATCGTCAAGTCAGCAGAAAGCAGAGAACAGGACTCAAAATTGCTTCAGTCTCTGATTTCCCGCATTGATAATCTAGAGATTTCTGCACCTGCCAAGCCGTCGGGAGTTGGTAGGGGAATCCTGTTCACGCCAATGAAGACGGACGTCGGGGGAAACTCGTCGACTGCTGGTGCGTCAGGGGGAGGTGTGCCGGGATCGTCGGAGCCCTTCAGCCGCCAACAATATCATGCACCGCACGCCCCCGCTGATGTGCTATCCGCACCTCTCACAAAAGCTTTGGAACAACTCTCCGTTGCCATTGACCCTACTCCACAGTCATCCTCCAAAGGTTTGTTATTACGGCCAGAATTTTATGTCCAACACAAGGACAAGGGTGTTGCAGTAAAGTCTTTGGACCATACAAAAATGTCATTCAAAGAGTTGATGAGTGGTATGGGACGAGTGATGCAACACTTGTCCAAGACGGGTGGAGATTTACAGGGCTATATTTCCCATTTTAACTACCTGGTTAAACAAGCTGCGAACCACAATTTTGCTGATATTGCCTTTGTCACATACGACAGATACGTGGTTGATCAGGTTGTTAATGGAGAGGTGGATCGTTTCCCTGCAACTGATTTATTGGCAGTTGCATCAAGTTTCCATGCAGGGAATCTGCTTCCTCCCAAAGTACCTCCTGTTCGGGGCCATGGCAGAGGGTACTTTCGACGTGGAGGGAGATTCTACAACAAGGATGGTGATCGAGAGAAAGGTCAATCACCTAACACTGCAAATAACATGGAAGGCTTCCCTGAGGATGTTTGCTTTAATTTTAATTATCGCAACTGTTCAGGAATGTGTCGCAAAGCTCACATATGCCGCCTCTGCAGAGGTGACCACAAGGCGTCAGTTTGCCCTAAAGCAAAAAAGTAGCTTCATTGGTTGATTCTGATTGTAAGCTACAGCCTACTCACAAGGAGGATGAAAACTTTGTTGCCAGCGGTGACAAAATTATTGTGGACACATCAACTAATATTTTGGACGTGAGCCTTCAATGTTCTGCCAGCGGTATTACATCCACTCCTGCTCACTTATTTGATCCTACTAACCAACGGTTAAATTTAGCTTCGGCCAGCGGTCAAGCAGATATTGGTGGTCCTATTGAAATTCTCGAATGTGATTCTGCTACAGTGCAATTATCGGGTAATCATCAGGAGAACAACGTTACAACTACACCGGATGATCATGACGTGGGTGTCCAACCATTACATGTACAATCATCTGAGCAGTTAAAAACGTACATAGTTAACTCAGGCACGAGTTCAGCTAAGTGTGAATTGGATCAGGAATGTGGTTCACTAGGTCAAACAGCTGACGGCATGGCTGAAGTACCATCAATAACTGAATCGTATTTTGTTCCATACTGTGAGTTGTATACTACTGATCCTATTATCCCATCAGTTTGCCCAGCAAATGTCAGGCTTCAGCCACGCCATTGTATCGGAGGTTTGCCCTCACAGATGAATATTGCATCATGGGAGTATTATCTGCAATATGAAAGTAACTTGGAGAAGGCGCAATATCTACATGAAGGAATTGAAAATGGCTTTGCCATAGTAGATAATGAATATATCGCCCCATACAGCTGTGTGAATTATTCATCAGTACTCGTTAATGATGCATTTTCTTGTATTGACAGATTGATTATGGATGAGCTTACTGAAGGCAAATATGTAATAGCGGAGTTTGACCCGTATTGCATTCACGCACTTGGAGCGGTTCCCAAAAGTGATGGATCATTTCGCCCAATAACTGACTGTCGTCGTCCAGAAGGATTATCAATAAATAACTACATGTCAACTACCTTTCAACCATTTAATTATATTACGGTGGATCATGTAGCATCATGCGTTTCTCCTCACTGCTTTATGGCCACTGTTGATATTGCATCAGCTTATCGATCTATATCAATAATGAATGATCATTGGCCTTATCAGGGTGTGAATTGGGTTATTAATAATGAAGAAACCACCCTTTTCGATACGAGGTTGTGTTTTGGATTGCGTTGTGCCCCTTTCATATTTTCTGAAATCAGTGATTTTGTTACTAGGACAATGGAACGTTTAGGTTTCATAAAAGTTGCAAATTACTTAGACGATTTTCTGGTATTTGGTGAAACATTTGAAGAATGTCAAAAAGCACAACAAACATTAATTACCCTCCTGGGTGACTTGGGTTTCCAGGTTTCCTGGAAGAAATGCTCTTCTCCAACCAAATGTGTAAAATATTTGGGTTTACTCTTTGACTCGGTGAATATGTCTTTAAGTCTACCCCAAGAAAAGTTGGACAAGCTACATCATGAATTGGCCTTCTTTGAGCATCGTACCAGGGCCACCAAGAAACAACTTCAGAGACTTTGTGGAATTATTTCACATTGTGCAAAAGTCATACGTGGAGGGCGCACATTCTCAAGACGCATCATAGATCTATTAGCAGGGTTGCCAGAAGGTAATCCTCGTATACGACTGACTTCAGAATTCAGACAGGACCTTGATTGGTGGCGTGATTTTGCTGCCGATTTCAATGGAAAAGAAAATATCATATTTCCAAATGACGGAACCGGGCCTACTTTTAGCACTGACTCATGTCTGCAGGGCTATGGAATATTGTCTGGTTCAGACTGGCAAGCAGGTTACTTTAATTCCATGGATTACACAAATGGAATTGCTCAATGTAACCCTGACCATCAACATTGGTTGAACGTGACTGTTCCCTCAAACTCTCCAATTTCGTATTTGGAATTGATTCCTGTGTGGTTAGCCTTGCAGAGATATGCATTAATATGGCAGGATCTACATGTACTGTGTTTTTCTGATAACACGCAGGTGGTGGCTATGCTATCAAAAGGCCACAGCATCAACAAAAACTGCATGGAGTTATTGAGAAACATATTTTGGATTTGTGCAAAAAACAATATCTATGTTACATGTCGCCATATTCAAGGTTATGATAATATTATACCCGATATGCTGTCTCGTATATGTACATCAAATGACTTGTCATTATTGTCAATGTTTCCTATTTGTTGCAGTGGATCTAGAGCGGCTTGATGCTGAAGTATCTTCCACCATTGGTGCTGCGTGGTCAGGCAACACGTTGGCTACAAGGAACTCTCAGTGGTCAAAATACTTCAAGTTTTGCTCAGAGGCTCAACTTACCCCACTGCCTGCTGACATTCATACTATTGCACGATTTCTTGTATATTTAAGTAGATCATGCAAATATTCTACTATCAATAATTACCTGTCAGCCGTGATTTCACTTCATAAGTTTTACGGTTACACAGTGGAGTTCAGAGATAATTTCCTCATAAAAATGGTGCTGCGTGGACTTAAGTCGCAACTGGGTGTTTCTGTGACGCAAATGAAACCACTGACACTTGAACAATTCAGGATCATCCACGATCATTTTGGTAACTCTTCAGCCCTAGACCACACCCTATGGGGAGTGGCGATATTGTCATTTCGTTCTCTGTTGAGGAAATCGAATATTGTGCCTGACACTTCAGGTCGTGCAGACCACGTAGTCCGTAGAAGTGACCTTGAGTTCCACTCTTGGGGCTTAATGATTCACGTGCGATCATCAAAGACAGTGCAATTTCATCAGTATGTCTTGGACATTCCCATTTACTTTGTGCCGGAAAAGATCTTTTGTGCAGCTACAGCAGTAAAGGAGCATATTGACATGTATCCTGCGGATGATGACGGACCCATCTTTGTGAAACAAGTGAACGGACAGCACCGTCCTGTTGATTACAGGGACTTAATGGCCTATCTGAAAAAGGCTGTCGTTATGTTGGGTCTTCCATCCACTGAATATGGCTCTCATTCAATGAGGAGATCAGGAGCAGCATTTCTACACTCAGTCGGCGTCCCTCTGGAGGATATAATGTCACTGGGAAACTGGAGATCACTCTCAGTCTTGGACTACTTGGTTACCCCATTATCAAGGAAGTTGCAGATCCAGTCACGGGTGATGCATACTTTGAAATAACTTTGTTATCTGTGAACTTAACTTGGTATTGGGAATTGGCGGACTCCTTTTCGCCGGCTACAGGCCAAACTTAATTTACTATTCATGTCTCTTTTCAGTAAGGAATTTATGTCAAACTATAAAATTGTAAGTTTATGGTGATATAAATGTATGTATGACTAAAGAGAGAAGGGAGGTGCTGCCCCCTACTGTGTATCAATGTTTTTGGCAGCTTAGCAACCACAGTGTTTATTATTAGTCCTTGGGTAGGCCTCCTCTTCTCATGTATTATATTGTTTGACTGAGTTAATAAATGGCCACCTTGAAAAAAAAAAAAAAAAGGGCGGACTCCTTTTCGCCGGCTACAGGCCAAACTTAATTTACTATTCATGTCTCTTTTCAGTAAGGAATTTATATATATATATATCTGGGCGCTGATAAGGGATGTACTCGTGAACGCCTTTTTTAAATTTCAAAAACTCCACTTAAGCCTATAATACACTTCATGATATTGAGATGACGAATTTAATCAGGAGTTGAGCAGGGCGCGTGTTCCTTCTATTATCTGAAATTTAAAGTTTTTGAAAATAAAACATTGGCCTGTCACCCTTCCTCCAGCCCCACCCCCTCATTTTTTCCCCAAAGTGCCTGTTCCAACACCTACCCCATTTGGGAAACAACCAATGCCTGCGAAGTGCCATCGAATTTGTGATGCGCGCGCACCAAAGTGGCAGCCCCTGGACACCAAAAGGAGAACCCCGTGTGTGGAGCAGACGTCATTTGTCATTGGCGGCCAGAAGCGCGCCAAAACCCAGGAGGAGCGGCCGACGACTCACCACAGGTACCCGGGACCCGAACGTCAAGGTTGTAGATTCTTCTCTCACACAGTTTATTTCCTGCATTGCTTCTGCTTCTTACTTCACGCCTGGGATTGTCTTTGATACACCTGCCAGTAAGTACACTTTTGTGTATAAATTACAATTTTATTCGTTTCCTAATTCCTTAACATCCGTTCTTATTTGATACACTTGATATCATGTTTGCTCTTCGTTTGCTCTTTGCATCCATATTTCCTGTTCGAAATAAATTCATTGATGTCTAAATGTCACATAATAATCACTGAGAAGTTATCCTGTAGCCTATATATAGTAGTTTGTCATTCGGAAAGATGCATATAGGGTCTATGATGAATCAATTCAATCTATGAATACGAGTAGAGGTATAGTAGATCGTATTTATTTAGGAAGGACCTTTGCTTTTTCGAAAACCTTGCAGTTATATAGGGCCTAACAGTACACCTTTACATGCTGTCACCTTGCTTCATTTCAACAGATTATTTTTTTTCATAATAGTAGCTACGGATGTTATAAGTGTACGTGTAACTATAAGTGTACGTGCTTGCAGATAGGTCCTACTATACCAGACTCCTGAAGTTTGGAAATGCTGTTGGATAACGAAACTCCCGTTAATACACCCCAAACTCCGATTTACTCGCATAGATACCTAAAGCTTTGAATAAGTTAAAATTTCAAATTTTCCCGGTCCCGCTTACGCGTCAAGGGTACACGACTGTTCGCAGCAGGCCTCATGAAACTCCCGATTAAACTTCTCTTTTCTTTCACAAGTTTGATATAATTATATGCGAGTCTCTGGTATTTCCCGCCTTGTGGATATGCAGCATAGCTCTGTGTGTGTGAAAATACGTTTAATTCATGATTAACATTTCTATAGTTTCTTTAATGGTGAAAAGGTTTTTTGCATGTGGTTGCCATAGTAACAAGAATGTTGATACAATGTCCAAACCTGCCGATACTACTGATATGCCAATAATAGTTTCCTTGGTAACCCTAACATTAGTTTCTATAAAAAGGAATTCTGAATCAAAGGCTTTCTTCGCTATGTTCTGCAAAAGAAAAAAAAGCGATTCTGAATAATCTCAAATGCAAAAGAAATGGCAGTACATTTCATGAAATTTGGCATTTCAATTATTGACTAACGTTATCTTATGGTTTAACTTGATGAATATCAAAGTTTGGCCCACTTTACCATATTTAGCCTATCTTACTTTGATGTCTTCAAATGAATGCAACCTTTGTTCTAATTAGAATATTGACATAATTCGTTCAGTCTTGAAATCCCGAAGACATCTTCCTGTTCAATATTCCATGCCATATGAGTCAAAAACCGAAGTTGGTCTCGATATAGCTGACAACTTGCTGAATAGATCTTAAACTCCAACTCATTATCATCATCAGTCTCTATTATATGGGTCTAGACCTTTAAAATGGACAGCGCGGCAGGCCTGGTCTTAATTGGGCCCATGAGGGGTGGGTTCAGCCGGGTCCCACATCCAGTTTTTAATAATTCTGTAATGGGGACTAAACTAAATATATATCCCCCTCTTCTGATAGTTGTTTAGGATTCATACCTAAAAGGCTAACTTGTCCCTATTCCTAGTCACTATTGTCCACAGTTCATAATAGGGAATAAACTAAATATATATCCCACTCTTCTGATAGTTCTTTAGGATTCATACCTAAAAGGCTAACTCGTCCCTATTCCTAGTCACTACTTTCCACAGTTTTAATAATGGGGAGTAAACTAAATATATATAAAAGATTAGTACCCAAATACTGAAAATGCTTTTAAGTAAATAAATATTTATTACATTTTCCAAAGTTTGTAATGGGGACTAAACTATGTTTACCCTTGAGAGCCCCCTACCAGGGGAAGGAGCATTCCTCGGGGTTTATTTGAAGGCCTCCCGATTTTTTCCCCGAATAACCTACCTTTGTTGATTCATGCAAATCTGGGATAATTTATGTTCACTTTTTTTACAGGGGGTTTGGCTTGCCCCCCCCCCCCAGTTGCCTGTTTCATAATATCCGTCGTAGCTACGAGAGTTTGAAGAATCCTTACGATTTTCTTATGACAGTTTGTAAATTGCGTTTCATAAAAATTCTGTCGTAAGTCAGCTCCAAACCATCCTAAGTCAGCCCCAATCCATTGTAAATCACCCCCAAACCATCGTATGGCCCACCCAAACTATAGTAAGGAAGACCAAACCATCGTAACTAAGACGAGGCAAAACCTCGTCGTAAGGTTATGAAACGCAAATATTTCTCCAAACTGTCGTATGATATTATGAAACGCCCCACAGATGATCGACTCTGGATCCGCCCCTGCTAACAACGAGGGTTTTCTCATGAAAACGGTCCAGACTTGCCTATTTTGTACCAGTGATATCGGAAGGTTTTCTTGAAATAATCTAGTAACGAACAACTCTTTCTTTTTCATGATGACGTTTGAGACTTGTGCGACCATATTTCCGTAGTCAGCTGTATCTTGTCTATATATGATTTAGTATAAGGACTCAAACAATGTTCTTACATTAAAATATACACATAAGTTATGGTAATCCAGATGTTGGTAGTCTAAAACACGGCCCTTGAGTTAGTGAAGGATCACAAGTTTGGGTTTAAAACGTTCGATAGGCAACCTTTCTCTTTTAGATAGATATCTTGCGATCATATCCATCGAGCACAAAACCAACATTTTTGTGATCTTGAACTATAGAGAGGTTAATTATCCATTTAAAGTTAGTGCGTGTAAGTGGTATTTAGTTGTATAGATAATAGCTAGCTCCATTCGCAGTCTCCCTCCTCGTCGACTGCGGTCGTCCAATACATCATTATAGTTCCCTCATCATGTAAGACGTGAACACTCGTTGTGAAAGGATTTGTTGTTTATTATCCAATGTATAGTCGTTCCGTGACAAGAACTCGATTGACCATGATCAGTCCCAAGGTTAGAGTCCCCTCAAACACACTCAGTCAACGCTCCGCGCTCTAACACAATTTCTATATGCCTCTCTCCAGAACCTAGACTGCAGGTTAAAGGTCCAACCTTCACAGGATGTTTACTCACACAGTGCGTGCAGCTACTCTGGCTAGCTAAGAGCGGAACACATTATTATATGGCGGTACGTCACACCGTGACTCCTCCCTCATTTCACTACTGTCAAAAGTGAAACATTGGCTTTATGCTGCCCAAACATGGACTGGCCACCCGCGTCAGTACAATCTTTGAAACTAATTCAGAGAAGGTCTATAACTGTTGGTGATTTGACCAGCATCCCCACCCAATACATGCATAATCCTTCAGGTTTGAATGGCTGTAAAAGTGTCCAGTCAGCATTATTTGACCACAGGTGGCAATGCCCAGGTAGTGAGATCCATATCAGGTTTATCCCCACATCTGACACCTCCTGATGCTCAGGGTTAGTTTGGGTCATCGCCAAACATTTCCAATAACTAGGTCTTCTGATCTGTTCCAGAAATGTGTCTTTAACATATGCAAAGGACTTCACTAGTCCCTTATCATATGACATAGTGCTATATAGTTGCAAATGTATTTTGTACTGTCAATGATTTAAATATCAATCAAAGACCACTTTCGAAATAATGTACCAATTTAAGTTCCGCTGGCGAAAATGGAAGATTGGGCGATTGGAAGATTGTAATGAAAAAAAATCATATATTGCCATCAAACCAATAAAGCTAAACCTATACAGACCCAAGACAACAAAATAGAATGTCTCGCATAGAACTATCTTATTATTGTTATAAGCAGGCAATTTTTTTAGCAAAGTTTTGGTAAAATAATTAATTACCTTTCTGCAAGTTCTGCAGACACTGTACAAATGCACATTCCAATATGGACGGAGACAAAAAGATCCCAAAGATGCAGAGAAATGTACTCCTTGAAATGTGCAAACACTCACAAATTCACAAAATTGTTTGGATGTTGTCACAGAATTGGCAAATTTAGTCTCCAAACTTGTATAGAAAAGTGAAAATGTTATATAAAAAAATATGTGCGAATTTATATTTTAAAAGAATTGCGAATTTAACGGTTAGTTTTGCGAACAGAAATTAGGGTCTGCCCATCTTGGCGCGCCTGTCTGGATATGAGATAACGATTAATGTCTACCCCCGCCCGCCGTCCCCCTCCGTCCTTCAATGACCACCCCTCCCGCCGCCCCCCTCTACAACTGCCTTATCAGACGGCTATTTTTACCCCCACGTCGATGGCCGGGGTGCGCTGGGTGCCAAAGTTAACATCCCGCCGGCACCCAGCTGAGCCCTGTCACGTGACTAATGCCAGAGACACCTTTAGGATTTTGTCCAGAATAACTCTGGAAATTCCCAATATTGTATCGGATATCTTCACAATTATCTCTTTAAACGAGCCGCGTGACTTTGAGGCCAGTAAAGGGGGGATGACTTGGCGACGTGCGTTTGGAAATATCTTTTTCCTCGGAAATGTCTTTTTGGTCCGATTTCACATTGAAAAATTGCAATTTTCGGGAAGAAGGGGGACCTGATTTCTTGCACCCTCTCTTAATCCGCCGCTGTTAGCCTGTATGTGGGCCCTTATCTCTCTTCACCAAAATCAAAGGTCCACCTCCTGATCATTAAACCACAATAAGATAAACTTACGGATATTGTTTGTTGTAATTATGGTAGACCTATCCAACTATAGCACATGTATGTATACTCTTCATCCATATAGTCGCCAGTCCCATTGCCTCATTTCAATATACTACTCTACCTCCAATGCATCCACTATTACAGGCGTATTTTATAAGCTTTTCGCTTAGTTTCGTCAAGGTTTTGTACCCACCCTCTTGGCAGCTCGTACTACCCACTCTCCAGATTTAGCCGACTACAAACACCGATTATGCGCTAAATTATGTCTTAGTCATTTAGTGAGAGGGCCTCCGCCAAGGTATTTCATATCATACAAGGGTCAGCGACCAGCACGGTATGACTACGGAGACGCTGAGAAAGTAGTACATTAAAATTGTCATCATTCCCGGGACATTTGACTTTCACACAGGCCTATATTCCATTTCGATCATTTTGTTAAATGACATTTTATATTAAGCCTATAAACCTTGCACAGAGGTGTTCAAGTGACCACCTTTTGATTGTGCATTAGGGCCATAGTGGTATATTAGATAAATTTCAAATTAATAAGTTCTAAATTAAACAAGTTTTAATTAATTATAAATCACTTTAGGTAATTTTCGCATGTTATTCAGATCTTAGACACGCCAGGCGATAGCCACAGCATCATCCCTCTCCAGGGGTTTAGGGGCATGATTATATAACAACCATAACAAACTAGAGTGGGTTAATCGTTAGTATATATAGATGGATGAAAATCAATATAGCCAGCCTTGATGCCATTTTCCCGACCTTTTCCCGATTTCCTGGAATTAGAAAATTGAACTAACCGCTCTCGGCTCTATGCATTATACATAACTAGCTCTACAATCTCCTCCTTTTTACAGAGAGTTACACTCTTACCCCTGAGATTGCGTTTCTTCGCAAGATGGCTAAATTCACTAATGGACTGACACCCGCGTCAGTAAAATATCTCCTTTCTAAATAACTATCTCTATACTTGAGAGCGTTTCTATTCCGATTCTTAGCCTTTTTTCGGATTTTACATCTCTCCTGAGTCGCACCCCTGAGTCAGATTTGTCTAGTGGTAAATTTTTCAGTTTTGAAGAGGCAATTTGCGTGGGAGGTTCCCTAGAAAAAGGCAAGGGTCGATATATAAGCCTGCATGTGTGTAGGCGGCCGACCCAGTCAAACCTGAGACGAGTTCAAACGATCACTTTCTGCTGATGTGTCTACTATGAGAGCCACATTGTTATGTAATATTAATAAATTTCGTAGTTCGAAATAAAACACATGTGAATTATGAGTTCATCTAAGGTAAAGTTAACATAGTATAAGAGCTTCGTAGAGAGTGTTTCGCATGATACTTTGATATTATATAGAACCACAAGGATGGCCCCCTCCGAGGGGGTTGCGGCCTGAAAGTAGGATGTGTCTAGCATAAGCAAATCAAATGTTGAAAAATTAAAGTAGTCCGACCTGTCCAGTTATAAAACTTTCATTTTTGAAATAGATTTTCTGACAAAAAAGAGATATTGAAAAGGCCCCGTGCGTGGGAGGTTCCCTATAAAAATGCGTGGGTAGGTGCACGCCCGCACGTACGGACGTAGGCGGCCGACCCAGTGAAACCTTAGACGGCCATACTCCACAAAGGGCATAATGCATGAGGCTGAGTCACCAGTGTCTCCCCCTGGAGGTGGCCCGGGGACTAACTCCTGGACACCTTCTATCTGTGTGAACCAGCAGTGAGCTATAAATCCATGCGCCAAGAAAGGTTGACTTTTTCATCCCTTTACAGCCAATTATGAAGCATGCAAAAGATATTATAGGAACTCTAAATTCATTCATTGGATGGCTAAGGATGTAATAGACATCATGGTGTTTCTTTTAAGTGGTTTTCATTCTATGATGTGTTTTGCAAAACCAGTCCAGACTGATTGTTTAATATATTCTCAATCCTATGATATATGAAGTAGAAATGTATCTCGATTATCTAAAAAGTTATGGCTGTTTGAAAAAAAAGCCCTTTTCCATAACTTTTAAAGTGGGGGAAAGGGTCACGTTCACGGGAGCCACAGAAAAGAGCTTTAGATCCTACAAGTAACACCAGTGCGAAGTACTATTTTTGTACAATAAAATATTTGCTTAAGAATAATATACCTAATCTTGAATATATTAGCAATGCTTCATTCAGATAACGAATGACTTAGTTTTTAGCAAAGTTATGGCTGTATGAAAAAAATGCCCTTTTCCATGACTTTTAAAGTCACCCTTTCTTCTTTCTTGGTGCATTATAGTTGGGCCGTCACAAGAATCCACTCTGCGGCGGCTCCGATAGACCTTGTGCAGACGTAGTCATGTGAACACTATTTGGTGATCACCATGTACACTAATGACCATCAAATCGATCCAGAATCTTTTACCTTTGAAAAATAAATTGTGAAAAACTATAATTATTTTACATAAAGTTAGCATAAATATGTATGTCAGAGATTCATGAAATTACAACGATGGTAATTCCAAATTGATCACCAATATAGCTAGTCCGTTTTGACTCGGATTTACCCTTACATTTATAAATAGGCCTACATTATTTTGGGGAATAGTGGGTCTGGCTTGACAGACTAAAATATGGCGAGCAGTACCTTTCTGGATAATGTGACGTTATCTGCACAAAGCCTTATCTCCTGCAAGGAGGGGGGGGGGGGATTAGTCTTGAGACAACTGGCTATGCTGATAAAATTTGGGTAACGCTTTTAATTGTAAAAGATCCACTAACTCAGAGGTAGGATATATATATATATATATATATATATATATATATATATATATATATATATATATACTTATTTGCGGGTTGTTTGTGTGTGTGTGGGGGTGGGGTAGGGGGCTGTGTGTATGGGGAAGGTAATGATGATGCGGGTTGATAAGTTAAGTGGAGAAATTGTTCTGTTTATTTGACGCCTTTACAGATCGGCATACAAGGAAAACGATCGTAAGGATGTCAGACCAATTGCATGGAAAAGTAATTAAAACTTTTGAAAGTTGTTCATTGCAAACCAACGACAGTAGTGTCGATGTAACGGCAGAACATTTTTGTATCAATAAGTCCATCTATGCTATAGTATGACTGACTGATCGGTGTCGCAAATCTCCAAAATAATGACGACGCATAGAAAGTATGATTTGTGTAGCAAGTATGAAAGATAGCCTTCCACTCGCCAATACTTTGGTTTTCAGCCCCTTGGATATGTTGTCGCTTTGCTTTTTTGTTATATAAATTTTTCAGATCTAATCACTTATAGGCATTTTTAGATTTTTTTTCAAGTTTAACGTTCTCTCATTGACTTTCCAAGTATATCAGGATGAACAACGGAGGGGGGCGGGGGGCTAGATTTTGCCATACTTAAATTGTAGCCCCCGAAGGGTGTGCATCTAATTCCCCCCCCCCCCCCCCCCATCTTGCCTCTTTCTGAAATCTTTGGATCCGTCCCTCAACACCCACTCATTCCTACTTTTTGCACCCCAGTTAAGTAACTGAGGGTGGGATTCTCCTGTCGTCTGTACCGGTAGACCTTGAGCCCCCCTTTACCTTTCACAACCCCCCCCCCCATCCCCTCCCCCCTTTACCTGTCACCCCCTCCCCTCCTCCCCCACCCCCTGTCTGTCTGTCGCACCTGTTCCCGCCACACCCCTGCTGGTAACCGGCCTGTATCGACCCCCATTAATTGGTGATGACCGCTACCAGCCGCGCCCCTAGAATACCCCTGACTTCCGGTCGCTGAGTGGCGCTGCGGTAGGTGTCGGGGAGGTCAGGGGGACGCTGCTTGTCACGTAGACCAGTGGAACGTCGTGTATGCGACGTAGTGTATATTAGGTAGGGTGTACAAGACGTCGCTTGAATAAGATGAACTATGTATGTGCCAACAATCAAACCATCTATAAATACCCAATTCCGTATACTACTAACATGTCGCATCTAGAAAAGCATCAATGAGACATGTCGCATGAATTGTGGAATGAATCTGAAATGAATCTTATATTTACCCAATATCACCCAAATAGACAGTGATATAATCATAGCACTGTCTAAATGTATACACATGTATGATTCGCCAATACATTTCACACAATATAAGCGACGTTGTGGGTATAGCTTGACCTATGTGCACAACAAACTTCAAATCCCAATTTCTATGTACTACTCATGTAATCATGAATGGTAGGCCCTTGTGTCTTATCTGTGTTCGGAGATAATCACACATATATATCCTTGCAGAGATGATCATGTCGATCCTGACCCAGGAGTTTGAGCGGTTCTTCCACCAGGCGGACACGGACGAGGACGGTTACCTGAGTCTGGAGGAGCTGACCACCTGCCTCCGGAAACACGGCTACAAGGGCACCGACGACGACATTCAGGTAACAACCAGGAGGGCAGCCGAGGGTTTTGTATAATAGTTGGTTTTTATTCGCTGTTTATCAGTATTTCTAATAAAGGGAGAGCAATTTCTCATCCAGAATATAATGAGATCATCCAGAATGTAATGAGAGATGTGATAAGATATTTACAACTGGTAAAGGTATCTGAGTTGATTATCAAAGATGCGACAAAATATTTAAATGCAATTCTCCTTACCGCGGATAGCTGATTTACATTATTTTCGGTACCTGCAAGTTAATTTTGGCTTATCTTGTTGACAGAAACATATGGAAATCTAAAGAGAATTCACGAATAATTGCCATATTTCTAAGCGTAATGAATGAATTTTCAAACCAACCCGAAAAATCTTTAATACATGCAAATAACAAATGAAACATAGTTTATGTTGATGACCACCATTTTAAACCACAAATAATGTCATGATTAATAACAATTCCTGTACATAAGCCTTGTGACTTGTCGATATATTACCCAGCATGCACCTTGGTGTAGGCTAACCTGCAGGAAAAACAAAGTGGCTATGCGTGGTAGGGAGAATTTGTGATGAATGCTTCCACAAGTTTGAGTTACATACATATAGTGTAAAGTAAATATATAAGTTGGGCGGTCTGACCGTTTACCCCCACAAATAAGTATTATACATGTTTATGTATATTCTGTTCAAGACACTCTCTTTCTTCTTGAAGTTGCTTTAGAATCGGGCAATACATATACTTTAATGGTTGCATAGAGGGACATAAACACCAATTAACTATCATATTCATGACATATAATCAGAGATAACCAGACATGCAACGGCAAAGATAAGGTTAAAGTGCCTTTACAGTAAAGGAAAGAGTAATATGAAGTAATCTTTTGAATGTGGACCATGGATTGCAGTCTATGAGATCAACTAAATTGGGACTTTAAAAACGCATGATCGATTAATGGATTTCATACAAATCAATTGAATTACCTTCCATGGGCTTTATCAACCTCTGTTTTGTGATTGACCATGGTGACTCATTTTATCCCTCATTAGCAGAAATACTTCAACCTAGCTGACGTCTCTGGGGACAAGAAGATCTCCCTCGGCGAGTACATGATGTCGATGAAACAGGCTGACATCATCATCCACAGGTGAGTGACCTGCTGCTTTCCCTGCCAAGAATTTGATGTTCTCATAACGGTGCAGCAACGTTCTGGATTGATTCTTGTAACGTTACATTGTAACATTGCAGTGACTATATTTTGATAACTCCCAATAACTTTGCGTCAACCAACTGTTGTAGCGTTACATTTTGATGTTCTGGTAACATTTTTGCAATGTTATTATGAAGTTAATATTGTAACATCATTCAATAAGAATGTTACAATAATGTTCTGTTTAGGTAAGGTTAAAAAATAGTCAATGTAACATTCTGTTAAGACCTTATCAGAGCATCATGATAACACTCTGTTTAGTTGAGGTGGGGACCTTTCCTGGTAAAAGGTGACAGAAATGTTCATTTTAAGTTAAGTCTGGACATCGCCTAATCAGAATAGCACAGTGGCATTCTGCTTTGATTTGGTCTTGAATTTACCGCATTATGGCATTCTGATAACATTCTGTTTTGCTTAGGTCTCAACTTATCAGAAAAATAATGTAACAGTTATGTGGCATTTTAGTAAGTAACAATCAAACCAATAAAGTACAATTGCATAACGTCACACCTTGGCTGGGACACTACCAGTACTAATAGAACCAGTAAGAGGATATTCATCTAGAGGTAGGGCGCCAATTTTACATCAGAAATTCAATATTTTGACAAAATAAAAAAGGGGGGGACCGGGGGGTCGCAATGCCCCCCCCCCCTGCTAGATCCGTCCCTGTGTTGTCAGTCATGCCTACAGGAAGTAGCGTCACAGAAAGAGTTCCTATTTTCCAACATAGGACCATTACTTTGGCTATAATTTTCCTATCCTACTACCAGTAGGCTTCAAGTCCCGCACCCTACTACCAGTAGGCTAAAATCTGAATCACACACCCTATTGCAAGTAGATATCTAGTCCCATGCCACACATAAATGCCATATACATACCTTTCTTATGAGCCTGCGCAGTGCAGTACCTTTTTTAAAATCCGCATCATAGCATCATAAAAGAAATGCTTTCATTCAAAACAATTACTGAACAATGATACGTCTCCTGTGCTAACAGTAATACTATTCCACTAATCTATCTTTCAATTCTATCGACAAAGTAGGTCAGCTTACAAACATAGTAACTACAGGTACTTAGCAAGATTGATTTGTTTGGACCTTCATTTCAGTGGTTAGATAAGGAATATCCTGAGCCGAGATATTTTTTGCATTAAGTTACTTTATTTAGACTGACATAACATCAGTTTACACCGTTTTTCTTCGCATCGCCAGTGAGACAATTTACATATTTCATAATTTCATAAAGAACAAGAATGCGAGCGCAAATCTCCGACAACTAAAATCAATAGAATACACAATGGCCCCAAAAGGCAACATCGATGACTATAACAATATGTCACATAATTAATTCTTGAACAAGTTATTCAATGAATTGGGTTTGTACTATAAACATATCAGTAATATTGAAAGATGCCAAAACTGCATGGGCATTGTATAGTAGTTTTCACTAATTTCTGGTCTTTGGGTTCCCCTCAACATGATCTACCATGGTACATATTTCTGCCAACAGAGGACCCCACCTTTAACAAGAAAGTCGTATAGGTTAATTAGTACCGCAACATTCTGCAGGTGGCGCTGCTGTGTCGGTGATCTGTTGGTAGCAACCTCTTGATTAGGGCTCGGACTCATGTAAGCGACATACATGATTTTGGAAGCTTGTATATTTCCCGAGCGTGCTGTCTCCTACCTTTGCCATAAACGAGACTGTGTTGCACTGTATTATAAATTCACAACACGTGCACTATGCCAGATCAATTTGATTGAAATTGTGTCCTTTATTGGATGTTATCGATTCATATACCACGGTTGGCACTGAGAACAATAGAACTAGGCCGTGAATATAACGCGTATTCCTGCAATGAAGCGGAACGCCTCCACATAATCTCACGGCGCCAGAGTGGTGCCATGAAGTCTGCAGTGGGTAGCGGGGTGGAGGGAGGGGGGAGGGGGGAGGGGGGGAGGTGGAGGGGGCTGGTTATATTATTTCTTATACACGCGGACACAAAGTCCGCGCATATAGATGTCCTTACATATGCGGACATCGGGTAGGTGTATGTAAAAACCTACATAAATGCTCATAATCGCATAGATCGGACCTAGAAATAAGGAAGAAAAGATGATGGCGTTCGGGGGCATAGCCCCCGATTCAAATTGTTGAAAAACAATTTACAAATCATATAATGTTGAAGAACATCCGTGTATGTAACTTTCCCATATGTACGCGGACATAAACCTGCGTGTACAAAGAACACGCGGAACCTATGTCCGCGCACAAAGATGTGCTAATAAATGCGGACTGTGCATCCGCGTGTACAAGAAATACTGTTTGCCCGGGTTTCTTTGCCGTGCCCGCATGTATAATCTCGGCCCCACCCTCGGGGAGGGGGAGTAGTGGTGTGTAAGCAGGGGGGGGGGGGGGGGAAATTAGTTGGGGGAGGGGGTAGGGGGGGGGGGGGGGTTAGCGGTGGGTAGGGGGGGGGGGGGAGATAAATACTGCTAATCATGATAATGTTGGGCACCTGAAAAATGGTTTCATATAAATTGTTACGGCCGAAAATAGCTTAAGTGACGGCCCAAAAAACGTAAATGATGGCCAAACAAGACGTCAGCCATCTGGGACAATTTTATGAACAATTTCTCAATTTCCTGTCAGCCCTGTTCAAATATCTTCGGCCAGAGAGATTATTTTCTTGTATTAATTATCGGGGGCTGTGCCCCTGAATCCACCTGTTCATGAGAAAGCTTTCTCTTTCTTTCTTTTATTTAACAATTTCTAGGAGTTTGTAAATTATGGATTTACGAAAGAAAATTGAAACATTTTGAAAATGCCCAAGGGGGATGATAACATTGAAAACCATGGAAAATCCAACTTAATATCTATAATATGAGTATTGAGACTTTACCTTGTTGTAAATCAGCTGATCCACACACCATGGCTGACCACTACATACTGAATATCTATGACTGATCAGAGCCCCTTTTATAGCTCTCTGGTAACCCCACCCCCACCCACCCCACTCCGCCCAGACACAGACAAATAACAATTAAACCCGTGGTATATGTCAGATAAAGCACTCATCGGGCAGGGTACTTGAAATAGCCCACTCGGCTAGCGCCTCGTGGGTTATTTCGCGTAACCCTCCCGACTCGTGCTTTATCTACCACATATTCAGGTTGTGCAATAGGGGTAGGATATTATGCAAATAAAACTACGTTAATGACTGTCCTTCAAATATTGAAAATTTTTGAGGGGCGCAGCCCCTTTTTTGTGATCAAATTATGATTTTTTATTAATGTAAAACTCGAGCCCCCGGACAAGGTGCTGTACAAAAATTCATCAGGGCGCCATCCCTTTTGAAAATGTTTGGATTCACTCCTAATATCGGTAATTTCTCTTTAAGTACGGCTGCAATGAGAAGGATATTTAACACCTTTGACGTGGACGGCAACGGGTCTATAGACAAGGGCGAGCTGAAGCAGATCTTCGCCGAGATGGGGAAGGTCTTCAACGACAAAGACATAGAGAAGATGATGGCCATAGCCGACGAGGACGACTCGGGTACCCTAGAGTACGAAGAGTTCATCCTAGCCATGTTCGGGACGGTATAAAGAAGGGGTCCATGCATCAGGGCTTTCACCTATTCAAGGAACTTAATCATATTCATGGCTGGTATATTAATTGAGTCCAGTTCCAGTTACCACAGTTCTAATTTTTGGATAAGTCCTAAAGTAGACATTTTATTCGCCTACTCAATGAACCTAATCATCGGTAAATTAAGTCTAGTTCCCTTTAGAATCTATAAGTTTGACCGCTAGTACTTGCATGCACGCATCATTGGTATAGTAATGTGAATGACGATGTACTTCCCATATATGTATGCACGTGTGACATAAGGATTGAAAGTTTATTTGGATTATATTAATGGTCCAACCCCTCATCGCTATTATAGAGAGATTCATGAGGCAATAATGTACCGATATTTTATCACTTTTAAAACAGGATTGATGTAACACATTCACTTGTGTGCCTACATCTTCATCCGTCCATTTTGATCTGTTAATTTGTTTGTAGCCAACAGCCAACAGCCTGTAAGTGTGTAATATATTGCTTTTCTATGGTGTGAAGGCGTCTTCTTCAAAATCTGACCACTTTTCTTTTTGCGTTAGATTGACGGTCCCAGCTAAATGGCGATATAAGAGTAATGTTGTGTGATAAAACATATTTGGTCAGTCTATTACAAACTAAGACGGCAGGTAGTATGTTATTTTATCGTGGGTTTAAGACCTAACCAAGAAGAACATTATTAAAACGTTATTTTTTTAAATCTTGAGACCCAACCAAACAAGAACGTTAAGACAAATTCAGTTTTGGTTGAAGAACATTAAGAAAAATGTTGCAATGACATTGCAGTGCAAGGTTGCAACAGTACAATGTAGGATCATTATTGGAAGCCATCAACATATTATAACAAGAACCAAAACAGAAAGACACCAAAAATCACTGCAAGGTTATAACTACGTCGCATGCTTGGCTGGGTTAAAATGATAATACACAATCATACATTACTATAGACATAAATCATGCAGTTATGCAACTAATGTTCAGCGCTATTAAGAAAACTAATTATACCATATGATTCTCTTGGTACTCTTTTCTTTTTTTATGACCTTAATGTTTTAGGTTATCATTTCTTGTTCTATATGGCCTAGGCGGGTTCCGCCTTATTGGGTGTTCACCTCGTGGTCATCTCTAGGTTCTCCTGTGTATTTCGTAAGCGAGGAAACATGGTTATGATATTCTTAATTCACTTAAAAACAAATCCAATTAAACTGATATTATATTCTTTTCATTCATAAAAGTTGTGATTACAGGTCAGATGCGTTCTTCTTATACAAACTGCATATATGCAGTGGCGTTATATTAATGCGTGACAAAAGCAAGCAATTAAACGAATGTGCAACTCTTCCCAGTCCAGTGCAGCAACAGTGTCATTTTCTGTATGTCATCGCATATTGCTTGCCGTGTCAGCGATAACCGACTCGGTTCGTCGTGAAGACATGCATCCAAGCGTCAATTGGGTCTAATGAATCAATGTGCACTCTGTGCAGGTCTTGCCATTATATACCCTCTGTTGAAGACTGAGTTGTTCAGAACAAGCACCATTGTTCACTATATTATTGTCCCTTCAAGGTTTTAGTCTCACAGTGCTATATTGGTCCACCAGTTGTTTGCGTGTCTCAATAAAAGCTTACGAGCAATTTATTTGTTTGTTGTTCAGTTAGATTATGGTATCGTAATATAAAACTATGGCATTCATGAAGCCTTAGACTAAAAGTACAGTATAATCATTACCATCAAGAATAGATTTCCTCGTGTGATGCATAGAAGGGTATATTTCTTTCAGTGGGACAAATGAAGGAAAGGGAAGCTGTTAACGAAAAAGCAATGAGAAGATATGAAAAGATAATGGAAATACGGCACAGGCAGATTATTGTCAATGGGTATCATTACAATTGAGATAAAATAGAGATATGATCGATGCCTAATATCATGATCCAATATCACCCCAATTACATATGGGAATGGTGTGTAAGATATACAGTAGATAACCATCCATGGGTCCCCCATAACGATGTTTTGCGTTCTACTGAGCAGTTAATAAACACGTTTTCTTGAGTAGCATAATTTCCCCAATGTTTTAGAAAAGATTTTCTCTTTTAAAACCGGCGGGAATCATTAGTTATATACGGCCCACTGCGTCAGTTAGGCGCATTTAGCCTATCACATGTAAAGTCAACAATCCACAAGTTTT
Source organism: Lepidonotus clava (assembly GCA_936440205.1). Taxonomy (NCBI): domain Eukaryota; kingdom Metazoa; phylum Annelida; class Polychaeta; order Phyllodocida; family Polynoidae; genus Lepidonotus; species Lepidonotus clava. Next base: position 5,664,996 of record OW387148.1, read on the forward strand.
CTATGTATTTTTAGATGTGTTTTCCACAAGATAGTCATTTTATGTGATAAAATCAAGGTTGTCTCTGCATTGAAACGACTATCTGAGTCCATACTATACATAGCCTGACTGTAATCTGTAAAGAAAAGGGAATGGTGTTCTTTTTTAGATAAGTGAAAATAAGCAAATTTTTATTTGAATGTTATAGTTTAGGCTATTTCTTTTTCTAGCAGCAAAAGATCTAAAATGACTGCAGTGACCCAGACTATGCAATCCTTGAACAAAAATCAATTTAATGAAATAAACGAATTGAATATTTGAACGATATTTCAAAGTGTAAACATGATCTTTATGGATGAGTTTGGTTCATATGCATTCGTACGGGTATAGATATATATATTCATTTATTCATATTTCGGCTATTAAGATAAGCTATTACATTTACAAACACACACACACACACACACACACACACACACACACACACACACACACACACACACACACACACACTCGATATGATAAAGAACGATGGAGAAAATTAAAAAAAAATAAATTCACATCAAAACGGTAAAAATGGACATCACAACATTTCCTATGTGTGTTAGGTACATATTTATTTATTCATATTGTACAGTAACATAAGGCAATGCTTGTTCCCTAAAATAAAGTGTTTCAATTTGCATTTCCAATTTACTGATCACAGATAGGATTATAGATAGACAATTAGGACTGAGCCTATCCTAAGGCTTGTGGCAGTGTTTCTGTGCAAATTGGGATCCCATTCAGAAAAAAAACTCCCGTATGGATGATAACGGCACGTTGTGTAGTCACCAATATCCACAGTTAGAGGACATGGGCTTGGTTGGCGAGGTAAGGGTTCTAGTCTAGATATTGGATGGGTTCCCTATTTCAGGCATCGTATTTGATTTTTGGAAAATCTGCTGACGCATGTCCCTATGCCTTATGTCGAATTTAAGAACTCAACTTGCAGTTTTCTTTTCTTATAATATTTGGTCAGGACACATAAGGTTTTTGTCCTTATAGTAACAGGTACATATTCTCATATGGGCATTGCATGTGCAGACGGTCTCCAAGACACCAGAAAGGGGAATGATGCATTTTTCAAGTGACCGTTCAATTAGGGCCTAATCATAACTTCAAAAAGCAATAAAATTGTCATCAGTGTATGGCATTTCTATATTTCTGTAGTGCTCATCTATTGGCTTATTTCATTATATCCAACCAATGGGTGTACATCCGTAACTTATAAAGCAGCAAATGCTCCTGAGTCAGAGAGCTACACATGTTAACCCAATCCCAACACAAGGTGATCACGACGTCTTCTCCGAAAGTCGTGAATCTGTGTGTACAGGTCCATACATTATTTCTGCCATCTGGATTAGGCCTATTTGTCACATGCAAGGTGATTTTTCACGGGGTCAAAAGTATGTCATAGAAAATTGCTGCCATGCTATGGTTCAACTGGTAAAAACAACACAATTGCCTCCCAATATCGAACTACATGCAGTCGCTTCCATGTTGAGGCCTATGCCAAATCAAGCCACCCTTGACATGGCCATATCAATTGAATAGTTCTCCAATAGGTCCCCTCTCCGCAGGCCCGCAGACACCTTATCCATGAACAATCCATGAAAAGTTTGCCACTCAGCCTTTTGAATACGGATGGATAGACCCTACATAGATCTACAACACAAAGCGTGCATGTAAAATGCTATCCTTCATAGAAACCCGAATTCATTCGATGGCCACAGCCATGAGGTGGACGAGGTGGATATGAGGAAGATATGAGGCTGTAAACAGACGGCCTATAGCAGAGGTTTCATCCATCACACTTGTCTCATTCCCGTGGTATATGGGCCCTATCCATAGTTTACGTTATTCTGTCTCCTAAATGGGTTTCAGCCTGTGATACAGTGACCACTGCTGCTCCTGACGTCGGCGTCGTCAACGTTAACGCTGATGACGTCACAGACGCAGGTGACGTCAGAGACAACGGTGACAATAGGTCATCGTCCTGAGTAAGCTCAAGGTCATTGATGGTGACGTCAACGATCCTCTCTGACGTCGACGCCATTGACGTGACGTCATTGCTGAACCGTGTGACGTCAGACAACAAATGCCCTTGCTGCGCCTGCGCCTGTGCTTGGTCGCCGGGCCAAGAGGAGGTCGGGGAGGAGAGTGAGAGGGAGGTCCTGTACATAAGGTCGTCATGAATGAAGAGCTCTGACCCGCTGGGGGAGGTGACGCGCTCCCTGAAGAGGGGGGCCCCCCGTTTGGCCAGTTTGGTGACCCCGAAGGCGATGACCACAGCCAGCACGCTGATGACCACGATGGCCACGATGGCTGAGACGCGCGACCCACTACGGGGGAACCAAGGGGAGGTCATCTCACACGACGTGATGGCTGGTCGGGAGAGAAGAATAGTCTTCTTTCAATGAGGAATAGGCAGTATTGAATAAGGACAAAATATAGATGTAAGACTGAATAGTTTTCTTATTATGAGGAATAGGCAATATTGAATAAGGACAAAATATAGGCTATAGATGTAAGACTGAATAGTCTTCTTATCATGAGGAATAGGCAATATTGGATAAGTACAAAATATATGTGTAAGACTAAATGGTCTTCTTATTATGAGGAATAGGCAATATTGAATAAGGACAAAATATAGATGTAAGACTGAATAGTCTTCTTATCATGAGGAATAGGCAATATTGAATATGGACAAAATATAGCTGTAAGAATGAATATTATGAGGAATAGGCAACATGAATGATGATAAAACAATATCATATTTGTAAGACTGAAATTAATGGTCTTCTTATTATGAGGAATAGGCAATATTGAATAAGGACAAAATATAGCTGTAAGACTGAATGGTCTTCTTATTATGTAGAATAGGCAATATTGAATAAGGACAAAATATAGCTGCAAGACTAAATAGTCTTCTTATTATGTAGAATGGGCAATATTGAATAAGGACAAAATATAGCTGTAAGTTACAGTAAGACTGAATAGTCTTCTTAGTATGAGGAATAGGCAATATTGAATAAGGAGAATATATAGCTGTGAGACTGAATAGTCATCTCACTACGTGAATTGGCAATATTGAATAAGGACAAAATATAGCTATAAGACTGAATAGTCTTCTCATTACGAGGTAGGGGGAATGTGGGTTGTATCGCACACCTGGTGCGCGATATAACAACTATAAATAATGCAACATACAGATAATCACTTATGTACAAGGAACAGTGATTTTACAAGAAGGAAAGCAGTATAATCTGATATTATTGCATATCTAAATGGGTTGGTACCTACAATTATGTTTTTCAATACTAAGATATCGGTAACTTATAGACAAGTATGAAAATGAAATGATAGGAAATGTATATTTTCAAGCTGCTTAAAAGGCCCATGTTATTGAGTATGTCTACTGTGTTGTTGTATCGCACATTTGTGCATTGTATCGCGCATTTAATAGTGCTTTATCATACATTATTTAAGGCAAAAATGAAAACAAATAAGATGAAGGATGACTTAGGATTAATGCAAATAGAAGGGCGTATTATCCTGTTCTTGTCTATAAAAAAGAAATGGCTAAGATACCACTTTTTGTTTTATGTTCTCGTCCATATATGTAACAATGTACCTGATCCTTAATCTGGCATCTCGGAAATGACAGATTCCCATTGATTTATGGTTAAAATGTGCCTTTTCTGGATCTTTTAATTTCAATAGATGGACTACAATTACTTTTGTCACTGTAATTCTTAATATTATTATACTTGGAGATGAAATGAATATGACACTATAGTTATTATAAGCCTACTCCAGGAAAAACATCAAAAATGAAATAAATGTTTTTTTAAAGGAAAATATGATAAATGTAAATATATATTGATAATTGGTGAGTGCATGCGCGATATAGGAACGTGCTGTGCGCGATGCAATAATATTAGACACTATATTTGACCTTGGACCTATCAATTAAAATTCAGTTCATGCATGAATCCAATAAAAAGCACTTTATTGGCCGATTCATGAGCTTTCAGACGATGTATATGTATCACAATTTATTAAAAGCAATATTATTGAAATAAGAGAGTAAACTAAAAATAAATTAGTTAAAATACAAAGCAAGAACGATAAGAAAGACACAAAAATTGATAAAATCAATATCTTGACGTGTATATCATCAAAATATCCAACTGATATGATATATACGTACCCAAGACCACTCTCCACATATAGGTATATTCATTATATATTTTTTTCCTTTATCTGACTTGTTTTTACAGCCATTTAAGCCCATGTGCACGATACAACCCACATGCGCGATACAACCCACATTCCCCCTATAGGCAATAATGAATAAGGACAATATATAGCTGTAAGACTGAATAGTCTTCCTATTATGTGAAATAGGCAATATTGAATAAGGACAAAATATGTTTGTAAGACTGAATGGTCTTCTTATTATAGGAATAGGCAATATTGAATAAGGACAAAATATAGCTGTAAGACTGAATAGTCTTCATATTACGAGGAATAGGAAATATTGAATAAGGACAAAATATAGCTGTAAGAATGAATAGACTTCTTATTACGAGGAATAGGCAATATTGAATAAGAACAAAATATAGCTGTAAGACTGAATAGTCTTAGGTTTACTATAATTAGGTCTACTGGTGAATATCATTAAAACATTGATTTTGCTTTGATACTTTGTTATCTTTAAGTTTGTTTAAATATATCTTAAACAGAAAGGGCCTTAGCTTATTGACATAAATACCCAGAAGATAATGATATCTAGAAGTTTTAGATGTCACTTTTAGAGAAAAGTGTTGAGATATGTCTTTGTGTTACAGGTTTTTGTAGTCACTTCACTCCCACTGAATTTAAAGGTCAACAGTAACCTATATTAAAGGAGCGTCTCTCAAAAGGGGGTCCAGTGTCCATTCCCATATTATATTATGATATCGTCAATGAGTATGTAGCTAACTACAACATGCCAAAGTTGATTTAAAGAATTGTTGTCTCATGATGTCTTTTCATTACTTTATCCAGTCATACCAAACTTACTGCATTAAAAATATTTTTAGCATCTTCTAAAATCAAATAAAAATCAAACAATTACAAGGTAGCAATAGAATTTACATATCAATACACTAATACTGTATCACTGCCTTCACCTACCTTTGCTGACGACCCGGTACTGGACCGTAAATAGACCTATATATCGGTTAGACAGCCGGAGCCATACTGTATTACTGCCTTCACCTACCTTTGCTGACGACCCGGTACTGGACCATGAGCCGGGTCAGTTTACCTCTGTTAGAGCCGTACTTAATTACCGCCTTCACCTACCTTTGTTGATGACTCGGTACTGGACTGTGAGCCGGGTCAGTTTGCCCCTGTTAGAGCCGTACTGTATTTCACTAATACTGTATTACTGCCTTCACCTACCTTTACTGACGACCCAGTAGTGGATCCTGAGTCAGAGGTTTTGCTGGTTAGACAGCCTTCACCTAACTTTGCTGAGGACCCGGTACTGGACCGTGAGGCGGGTCAGTTTGCCCCTGTTAGAGCCGTACTTTATTACCGCCTTCACCTACCTTTGCTGACGACCTGGTACTGGACCGTAAATAGACCTATATATCGGTTAGATAGCCGGAGCCGTACTTTATTACCGCCTTCACCTACCTTTGCTGACGACCCGGTATTGGACTGTGAGCCGGGTCAGTTTGCCCCTATTAGACAGCCGGAGCCGCAGGTGTCGCTCACACACCGTGATCACATGGTCATCTGGGTCCCACTCACAGAGAGAGCGCACCACGCGGGACGCCATGAAGGGACCTGCAGGAGACAGACATGTTTCACATGTCATTGGCACATTACGTACTATAAATTCAGTGGACTCTGCTAAGGCTTTTGCAATTTGACTAATATAAAGCATAATTACAGATTTTACAAAGTAAAGTAGATTAAAGTGCGACTGCACTGAAATAAACTGTGCTTCACGTTTTTCTTACTATACGCTAAATACCATTCATGAAAGGCTTATAATAGGCTTAGTTTAAAGTAAAAGCACCAGATCAACATTCTTCATAATATTCTATCAGATAACTATGTCAGTAATCATGTCATGTAGGCTACCTTTGATAGAATAATTTTTTCTAGCTTTTGTCAATTGCTATTGTCAATAAGTCGGCAAATCAAGGCCTCATCATATAGGTGATTCACACATAAAGGGCCTATCTCCATTCAATATGAACATCGACGATTCCTTAGAACTTGGTACCCATAGTAGGAATAGGCAATTCATTGGAAACATGCAATAAGAAACTTAAATTAATTCCAATTACACAATTGTGATTCGAGGATAGTAATTAACTATACAACATTCCTAAATAGGCGTTGATATTGGATTCTTTTTTTTAATATATATAGCAAGATGGACTTTCTTTTCCTTCACATTAAGAAACAACATTTCATGAAAGAATCTCATTGCATTTTCACTTGCGAGGTTTTCAAGCCAATCCCAATTTGGGTATATCCCAGGGTTCGACAGGGATCAGACAAGATTACAGTATGAGCCATCCCTGTCTCCTAGAGTTTGGGTTACCCCCGATTGTTGCTAAAACATTATAATTTCTAAAATTTCATCAATTGACAGATTTGCAGTTTTGCCAGCAAATCAGAATACTTTATTTCAGGACAAAATAAGGTTGGACATTATAGGCTGGGCTGACAGGCTTTAACATTTGTTCCTATGGGAAAAAGGCAAATATATAAAACTACAATTTATCAATTTTAAGAGCAATTTGTCAACCAATTTGCTTTGTTTAATTTTGTATTACAAAACTGTCTTCATGGAATGAACAGAGAAGCAATTTTGAAAATACTTTAATGTTGGTGTAAACCTGGGATGGGCTTTGTGAATGGAACCGGAAGCAACAACAGAAAGCCCAGCTTCACCACAGGCCCAACGTATGGGAAAGTGATATCAATCATTCAATACCTCTTTCCCAACCTACCGTCTTGAAACTCGACGAGGGGTCCCAGAGGAGAACACTCGCCGTTTTCTGGGTAAACCGTGACGTCCATGACAGTGACGTCAGCACGTAAGGCGAACCGTGACGTCACTCCTGGGTCTCCCAGGTTTAGAATGAGGAGAAGGCAGACATCTTCTCTGTGGGGAAAACAAAGTAAAGCGACACTTTTCATTGTAACTGTTGGATCGAAATCGTTTGAAAAAGCAACTATATCTGAATGTACCTACGTCAACATTTCATGAACCCCTCTGGATTTCGGATATTGTTAAAATATTATACCTAAGACAGATGCCTAATCACTGGCAAAACATACTAAGTTGATCATTTTCACTCTAGAACGGGCCTTGTTATATGGATTAGTTGGTAATTTTTGTAGCATTGGGTATTGCCCCCCAATGACCTACAAAACTGTACTTGACTTAATAAAAACGTCGATCAGTCCTTAATGGTCATTGATATGTTTTTTTATGATTTAGGGAACCCGATATATTTGTTTTGAAACTTGGAAGGGGATTTTAGACTCTTTCCTCGCCCCCTGGTCTATAGCATAAGTAAATTCAACTATGTGAATTCCAAATAGAAAAGGCTCCAGATTGGCGACAAATTTTCTAAAGAATTCTTTATGTAAAGCATAGGAAATGAGCTGACGGTGGGGAATTTTTCAACAGTGCCATCTGTATACATCCTTTAAACTGCACAATAAGGAACTTCCCATTCCCTGTATACTACTCACACGGCAGGCACGGCGGTGAAGTTGAGCAGGTCGACGAAGCCCTGGGCGGTCTGTGAGTGGAGCAGGACCTCCCTACAGGGCATGGTGTACACGGGCATCTCGTAGTCCTCCCCCAGAGGGTACTGACTGCCCCGCCCGTCACCAGAGGGCGTCTCACCGCCCGGCATGGAGCATGTGTCGGGGGGCACTGTGGGGTATAGAGAAGGGGAGAGGGTATGATTAGTCCTATGAGTATGTCTGTGAGTGGAGTAGGACCTCCCTACAGGGCATGGTGTACACGGGCATCTCGTAGTCCTCCCCCAGCGGGTACTGACTGCCCCGCCCGTCACCAGGGGGTGTCTCACCGCCCGGCATGGAGCAACTGTCGGGGGGTACTGTGGGTAAAGAGAGGGTTTGGTTAGTCCTATGAGTATGTCTGTGAGTGGAGGAGGACCTCCCTACTGGGCATAGTGTACACGGGCATCTCGTAGTCCTCCTCCAATGTCACTGTTAAATCATGTTCGTGGGGGTGGGGGTGGGGGCTCCCACTATATATTCATGTTTGTGGGGGCTCCCTTCTAGGAATTTCTGGAACCGCCCCCGGCGCCCCACGATTGTTCTAGTATGTCTACTAAGCGGAAACTGGATGATATTAACTGGATGAAATTATATCAGGTTGTTCGATCCGTACAGTTCCGTACAGTTCCTATTTGGAATAAAAGAATGAGCTCATTTAACTTGTAAACGTAGGATGAATGACATTATAACACACAGCAGTTTTAGAAAATAAAAGAATATCAAATGTTGATGAAGCACCAACTGTAAATGGTATGGATGCATGCCTCATTTGTGTCTTAGGACCACATTCTAGAGGCATTCAAGTGGCAGGAATTATTAATGATAGACATGAAACGGACCCAGCCGAGGATGTGACGTAACAGACGGTTCTAGTAATAAAGTTGAACAATTTCACAGACTAGGTGATGGAGAGAATGTCCACGGAAAAAACCTGGAATTCCTAAGAGGAAAGCTAAGTAAGTAATGGCTTCGAGACAATTAGAAGTGCTTATACTAACAGACTCTAGGGGATCCCATTTAGAGAAAGACCTTGTGAATGACAGCAATATCAAATTTGATGTTTACGTTGTGCCTAGTCGAGGGATGCAGGCCGGTGTGGATCTATTGGTACAAGATAAGAAGTACTCTGACCCGGATCTAATAATTGTCCTGAGTGGAGTCTGTGATATTATCTTCAGACACAAGCAGCTTGGAACGTATCATTTATTACACCAAGAAGTAGGGGAATTGGTCAAGCATTATATGAATCAGGTCAGTGAAGCAAGAGACATGCTTGATATATTTTTTATTGATGCCAAAAAATGTTTTGGACCCCTAACAGGCGTTGACATTCATGCCTACAATACTCCTGATCGAAAGGATTTTACAGATCTACAACTAGAAGAGTACTACACTACCAGAACTCCTGACCCTACTCAACGTATCATGGATGAATCTGTTATTGAGATCAACCGAAAAGTCACCAAATACAATGGCCAGAGGGATCTGGGCACCCCCTTCACAGCTAGTCCAGGAGCCAAATCCAAAAAATGACTTTTTTCGTCCAAAAAGACGGAGGATCTAAAAGTGGTTTTAAATCGTAGCCCATAGCCTGAAGTTTACATTTTGACGTGTTGGCATTTGCGCAACACGCACATTTGGCCGGTATCCATGGCAACGCATAGCAACCACAGAATTTTAAGTAACATTGTGAAAAAGTGGAAATATCAAAATAATTTTTCATACATGAGCAAAACTGTGCATTGTTGTACCTCAAATGAATGGCCATGGAGGTGGGAATGTGAAAAGAGAATGACTTTTGTTGTCATGGTTACATTTCAAAATTTCATCATTTTCACTACTTTTTCCTATGTTCTTTTTGTTATAATGACAATAATTAGGACAGGAGTGATAAAACTAACATTTATTGAAAGCACAAGAGTCCCCATTTTGTATCCATGACAAAAATTTCCATTTGTTCCATTTGTTACTCTGCCTAGCAACCACGAAAATGTCATTATGTGAATTTAGCAATCAGTGTCAATTTTGGGGCAAATTTGGTGGATTTTTTAGAGATATATATAACAATTCTACAATATATATCAAACTTGCACTTGCTTATCACCATTATTGATGAAGACTTGATACAATAAATCTTTTTTACAGAAAAAGGAAGTTTCTAAGGCACTCCAGTTGCCATAGCAACCCTATGAAAGCAGGAGTTGAGCCATCTTCTCATGATATCCCCCTTTTCTAATGACCTTTCATTTCTAGAAATGAGACCTGAATGTACTATCACTAAACATTACATTTTGAAGACATAATATCAAATTTTTATGCTAAATAGGAAAACATTCCATTGATACTATTGGTCAAAACATCATTTGTTCCATTTGTTAGTCTGCATAGCAACCGCGAAAATGACATAATATTGATATGGCCATCCATCCCCATTTTCGGGCAAATTCTGATGGATTTTGATGCATTGTATACGCAACAACTGTACAAAATATTTTAAACTTCGTCAATAGTGCATAAACACTATGGATCAGCTTATCACCACTGCTACCACCTACTTTATGATGGGTGTCACCTCTCGGCGAAAGTGAGAAAGTATTGGGCTACGCAAATCTTAAAATATGTCAAGAAAGTATTCAAAATTTAGTAGTTCTCCAGATTGACTACCTTAAATTAAGGGGTCCTTCTAAGTTGGAGTGTATATAAGTTTAGTTAAATTGCAGTCTGACTGCTAGGTTAAGGTTTAGGTTCTTCTGCTCTTGAAAACTTGACTATCTACAACGACTTGTCAGACTACCTCAAATTGAGGGGTCAAGCATGGAAGACACCGTAGAGGACCCGAAATCAACTACAAGACTTGAATTATGTTGATCCCTGTTGATAGAACTGTAAGTACAGAGTACGTTATTACTTATGGAAGACGATTAGAGGTATCTTAAATGAAGGCTAAGCATGCTCCTAAATAGAATCCATTAAGGGTACTAATAAATTGATGATCCGCGGCCACCTGCTGACAGGATGAGAAGGACTGGGAAGGACTGACTTGTTGACGCTGGACTTGTGGACTCCATGAAAACTATGAACAAGTACTGTTAAGTGTTTCTGAGTACCTCAAATTGAGGGCTCAGTCAGACTAACTGCATGGCTAGTATTAGAATTAATACAGTGTTGTGAAACTGCTGGATTGGGTACCTTGAATCAAGGGCCAATGATCTGGTTGGTGCCACTTCACATAGTTAATTGACTGATGTACTAAAGCATGATTCGTTATATATGACGATTTTACAATGTCTTATCATAGTATTTTTTGATTCAACATGACTTGAATGCGATTAACTGAATTACATATTTGGGATATATGGATGAGGCGCAGCTTTTTTTTAATATTTTTCACAATTTGGTGTGTGAGATTTATTATTATTTATTATCTGTACCTGTCTGTACACACTTCTGGGATTGATGGAGGTAGTTTGGAGACTAACAAACTAGAGCTTGAAGGGGATGGTATGTTGTTAAAAAACTACTGGTGTAATGATTGACTTAGATACGTTTAAACAGAGTAAGGGTCTCAAGATATGTCACTTGAACATTAGAAGTATTGGCAACAAAATTGATCAACTGAGATTACTGTTAACTGACTCTAACATAGCCATTTTTACTATATCTGAAACCTGGTTAAATAAAACTTTCAGCAGTGGTCTGTTGGATATACCTAACTACAATTTATTAAGATGGGATCGGAATTTTTGTATGGATGGAGAGATGCAGACCAAATCAGGTGGGGGTCTGGCCATTTACTATAACAAAAATATGAATATGGATATCACTGAGTCTGTGAATAATAGTCGGGTTGCAAATATATCTTCCTCTGACCTTGAACTTCAGCATATAACGATAAAAAGGCATAAATGTAAAACTATAGAGTTACTCAATATTTATAGGCCACCAGGGGGCTCGGAAAAAATTATGATTGATAAGCTAAGTGATGTTGTGGATTCGATTTTAGACCTACATAAGAAGGAACTTATTATCATGGGGGATTTTAACATTAATTATAAAACCAAAGGGGATCGTAAAACCAAAAAACTAGTGAACTGGCAAAATAAATATGCCCTTGAGCAGAAGATTAAAAATTATTCTAGGATAACAGAGAAAAAGAAGTCACTGATTGATTTGGCGTTCACTGATATGGCATATGTAAGTGATGCTGGAGTACTTAACTGGTTAATAAGCGACCATCTCCCAATTTTTATAATTAAAAAGAAACAAGGAGTGGTTAAGGAGATTCTTGATTTTGAAGGCAGATCTTACTTGAATTATTCCAAGGATCTACTAAGTGATCATTTAAATAATAATGTCAAAGCCCAGTTTCGGAGTGAGAAAGATCCTAATAGTTGTTTTGGAAAAGAATGCAAGATTTCTTAGAATTTTTTTTAGACTTAACCTGTCCACTAAAAAAATTTAAATACAGATCAAACCCCCCTCCCTGGCTACATGGTGATGTGTTGACAGTACTTAAAAATAGAGATCAATTTGTAGCCAAGGCGTTGAGAACTGATGACTACAATGATAAAGTAAATATGAGGATTGCCAGGAACATGGCAAACAGTGCAGTTAGAGAAGCAAAAGCTAATTATATTAAAAATCAACTGACTGAGAATAAAGATGATACAAAAAAATTCTGGAGGCAAATAAATAATATTCTACCTAATGGGTTTAAAGGCAGTATAAACCTGATTGACAATACTACAGGGAACAAAATTGATGAAGGTAGTTTTCCTGATATAATAAATAACTATTTTGCAGATATAGGCCCTAACCTAGCAAAAAATTTCCCTAGGGAAAATGTGAACTTACTGATGTATAACAATATACCTGATGCAGGATGTACTTTACCAAAAATTACTCCGGATATGGTGTTGGGCTTGATAAATAAAATAAAGTGTAGTAAATCATCGGGCATAAGGAATATCAGTGCGCAGGTGCTTCGAGACTTTTTACTGCTAAGTTTAAATGAATTCACTTACTTGCTAAACCTCTGTATTATGAAAGGAATTTATCCTGATGAATGGAAGATTGGGATGGTTACCCCGATACCAAAGATTAAGGAAGCCAAGCATCCTAATGAACTGAGACCAATATCTTTGTTGCCTATGCCAGGTAAAATATTTGAGAAATTAATTCATAAAAATATAGAGAACTACCTAGAGTTGAATAATCTCTTGTCACCAAGTCAAAATGGGTTCAGGAAGGGATTAGGGACCACCAGGGCGTTATCTATACTACTGGATGATATTATGAAAGCAGTTGATGGAAATAAAATAATGTTAGCAATTTTCTTGGATTTTAGGAAAGCTTTTGACACTATCCCACACTCGAGGTTGATTCATAAATCAAAGTCGTTTGGAATAACCAAAGGATTACGGGATCTGTTAAAGAATTATCTGTGTAACAGGAAAATGGTCACGAATATTAAGGGTAAGAGCTCTGCTTTAAGAGATGTAACAGTGGGGGTACCGCAGGGCTCAGTCCTAGGACCACTATTATTCATAATGTACATAAATGACCTGCCTCAAGTTTGTAAGAAGTCTAGCAATATGCTTTTTGCTGATGATACTGTCCTCTATAGTTGTAATGAGGATGTTAATAGACTAGAACTGGAGATGCAGACAGAGCTTGACAGGGTTGTGAAATGGTGCCAAGAGAATAAACTAACCTTAAATACCAAAAAAACCAGCTTTGTGGTATTCGCCACCAAAAAGAAAAGAGGTAAATTGAGAAGAGTTAAAATAGAAATAAACAGAGAATCTATATCTGAGGTAGATCAGTATCCATATCTAGGCACTTGGATAGATAATGACCTCAATGGACTGAAGCAATACAATCACCTGATGGCTACCCTAGCAATTAAAATCAGAACCCTAGGTAGGATTCGGAGGTATATAAATGATCATACTGCCCTAATAATATATAAGACTACGATTTTACCCATCATAGACTATAACGACTTTTATCTAAATCTGCTACCTGAAAGCAAACTTAAAAAACTTCAAGGACAACAAGTACAAGCCTTGAGGAAGGTATATACAGGGCAGAACATATCAAAGGATGAGTTGCATTCAAAAAGTAAGTTGCCTGACTTGAAGGATAGGAGATTAACTCATTTGCTTTGTCTTATGTTCAAGAGGTCAAAAGAGCTAAAGAAAATAGATAGGTGTGAGGAAGATAAAATATTTACACGGGGATCCAAAAAAATCAATTTCAGATTGGGGGTACCTAGACTAACTCAAACATTTAACTCCCCATATTATTTGGGTAGTACACTTTGGAGTAAATTGCCAGAGAGTACACAAAAAACTGACACGCTGAAGCATTTTAAAAGTTTAGTCAGAAAACATATTAAAGATGGACTATTCAAGTCCCCGTTGTTTGTTAAGTGAATGAATACATAACTGTATCAAACTGTATTATCCTCTGAAAGTAATCTGAATCTAGAAGGAAATGAGTGTACATAGATGAAATTGAAGTGTAAATATCTTAATTTTGACTTAGGTTTTCGACAATAGAAGTGTTGTATATGAAAATTGAACATAAATTGTATTGTCAAATGGTTATCTGTACTTGTACTGTGTATTGTAAACTGAATAGTACATGTTCTGCCGAATGGACAGCTGAAGCTAGAAAATCAGCATTATATTCCTTGCTGAAGCTTAATCTGTATAAACTTTTCTGAATAAAAAAAAAAAAAAAAAAAAAAAAAAAAGCATTGTCAGATCAAATAATTATATGAATTAATTCATGAGTAACTTAAGCATTACCCTTTTGCTCCATCAAACCAAAAATCACATAGCAACATGCAATGTAGATATCTAATATGGTTGCTTTAAATGGAGCAAAAAGTCGATATGCTAAGTGCAAGTAGTATGCTGAAAGTAGGGTGAGTGATCATGAAGTCAAGCCCTGTCTGAAGACCGACCCCAGGGCGCATTTCACACTACCAAAATCGACTGCGTTTCTCATGTCTTAGATATTTTTTCCAGTCATTAGGCTTAAATCTGTACAACAAGTCTCAAAACATTGCTAAAATATCTTTTTTGATAAAATCTTAAAGTTAAGGCAATTGTGACACATCTGTGCACTCTACCCCTTCATCGTTATGTCTTGTGAATGTCTGTTGACAGGGCTAGGGCACGATTCACAGGCAAACACGTAAGCAGGCATATAGAAGAGAAGTAAAGGTTCACCTTGAGGGTTCCACTCGACGAGGGCCTGAAGGGAGTATGTGGTACAGCCGGGCCGAGCCCTCCTATACCAACTACTACACATATTACATAGAGGTAAAAGGTTCACCTTGAGGGTTCCACTCGACGAGGGCCTGGAGGGAGTATGTGATACAGCCGGGCCGAGCCCTGCTGTACCACCTACCACACATACTTCATAGAGGTAAAAGGTTCACCTTGAGGGTTCCACTCGACGAGGGCCTGAAGGGAGTATGTGGTACAGCCAGGCCGAGCCCTCCTATACCAACTACTACACATAATACATAGAGGTAAAGGTTCACCTTGAGGGTTCCACTCAATGAGGGCCTGCAGGGAGTAGGTGGTACAGCTGGGCCGGGCCCTCTTATACCATCTAATACACATACTACCTAGAGGTAAAGGTTCACCTGGAGGGTTCCACTCGACGAGGGCCTGCAGGGAGTAGGTGGTACAGCCAGGCCGGGCCCTCCTGTACCACATACTCCACATACGACATAGAGGTAAGGGTTCACCTTGAGGGTTCCACTCGACGAGGGCCTGCAGGGAGTAGGTGGTACAGCCAGGCCGGGCCCTCCTGAAGCGGTGACTCGTACAGGTGAGCAGGAAGCCCTCCGTCTTCCCCTCCCACATGGGGCACGCCGCCTGCTCCTGCCAGCTAGAATGAGGCACAGGCACAAGGACAGCAGGTAAAGGAAGTGTTATGTATTTGACTTTGGCTCAATTAGCGGGGCGGATTTAGACTTTTTCAGGGGGGGGGGGGGATGCGCCTTAACTTCTTAGAGTTACATTGAAAAAGTAGGTATAAGGGAAGGATGGGCGCCCTATGCGTCCTCCCCCTAGGTCTAATTATAAATCCGTCCCTGGTTTAGTTATTTCAAACCTGTTTTATACCAAATACCTACCGAGACATGTGAAAGGAAGGCTGGTGTTTAAAGCGCTATTTACTACTATGAGAATTTACGGTTTGTCAGGATATAGGCCTACAGGTAAAAATTGGATAATTTAGTACACGAACGGAATGGCATATCGACGCAGACGGTAGGCTTCTTCCAAACAGTTTGACTTGTGGAGATTAATACCATGGCAAAGGAACATCGAACGATGCAAGGTGGGACATAGGTTATTACTTATCGGCCTATTGTTTAAATGCGTTGATTATACACATCGTAACTTGCAATTTTTTTATACATTGGGCTACATATATACGTAACTTCCATTTATTACTTTTTGGATGCAATGTACCAACCTTATTAGATGCAATATAGGTTAATATTCTAATTATTGCATACACCAACCTTAAAGACACAGGTGACACCGACTCCAGGCCGATACCTATAAAATCACTGGTGTTAAAGTGGGTCTCTTTGACCCCTAAGGCCTTCAGGGTGAATACACTGGTTCCCGGCGTCTCAGCGAATACAGGACCAGTGTGGGCAACCAGCTTCATGTACTCCGGGTCCTCCACCCCTTCCGGCCGCCATATTTGGAAATCCACCGGCACGTCGATGCGCGAGAAATGTGCGCGCCAGCCTACAAGGCGGCCCTGGCGGGGGAAGGGCAAAGCTCCCAGAATGACAATGTTGCCGAAGTCGTACGTCTCATTCAGGTCATCCGGACGCTGCCGCACGGGGGCGCCCCAAGCCGAGATCACGTGATGTGCCTCCGGACCAATCAGGTCCGAGTAGTTGAAGGAGGCGCCCTCTGGTGGACTACCGGGCGTCTGTGAATCTGTGGGCGGAAATTTGTGAAATATGTTATAACCTATGCCTTTATATCCTATGCATGCAATTGTGAATTACTAGATTGTATCACTTTTATTGTTCTAAGATATGTATCATTAGATGATTTTGAACAATAGAATAATGTCATGTTATTTTCTTTTAAACTGAGACTATTGCCAAGTAAACTAAGCCAAAAGAAAGTGTCATTGAATTCTTATAATCATAGTTATTCAAAACTTAAAACAAATAGAAGCTCTGCGTTACAGAAATATGCTATATTTATCACGCCATTAATTACATTCACAGCTTTAAAAAAACTCTTTGAATAAAACATTATCAGCTGTCGATTGTCGAGCCAAATGTGATTCAGTATCGATTGATATTAAAGTAAACACTCTCCGGGAATTCCCCAAACTTTGCTACTTTTAACGTGATCTCCGGCCGGCCAGGGGAGACGTGTGCACTTAAAATGGGCCCAGTTAAAGGCATTGTTGGTGGCCGCGCCTGGCCCTGAGTGCTAAGAGTCATCCACTCAGGGTGATGGGTAGTCCTTCCATGACCTAGATACCTCTTACATAATAGGTCCTTACACCCACAAGAGTCCATGGCAACTAGTGGTCAATACAAATTTGTAAGGAATTCTTTTATTGGTCCTCTATAAATGGCATGGGGAATCCCTTTGATGGTTCTTGACCTGCTGGCTGGTTTATGGTCCTACCTGCCATAAATCAGCAGCTGCAAAGCATGCTGGGATTTTGGTGGAAATTCCCACCTAAAATGGTTGCTGATGTACAGACTCACTTTGGGAAACAGTGGGTCTGACTGCGACAGACTAGGTGATGGGGTGGTGAACGCTTTACTATAACAACATTCCTCACCTGACTGCGCGCCCAGCGTCCAGAGTAACAGCGCCACCTGCAGCGTACGGCCGGAACCAAGACCCTGCTGACTCATGGCGGGCTATAAATAGCGCCGGGAGCAGCTCAGGAGTGGACGGACTTCAGCTGGAAGAAGAGCAGCTCTTTGCCAACACACGAGCATCTTAATGCACTTGGGGGTACACAGTGGGGCGAAAGGGGTGGGGAGGGGTTGGTGTGTGGGGCAAATGTGAAATGAAGTGCAAAATGTGAGCACTGGATGGATGACAACGGTTCTTGGTTAAAAAGGGAATGATGGTTTCAAATGGAATTCCTGTCTAGACCCAAATGTCATTAGTTCCAAAAGGCAAAGCAAAGTTCAGTTATGATTATTTGTATTGGATAGAAAGACAATTTACAGCAAATTGATTTTGCATTAGGTCGTAGCAATTCAGCGGCCAGTCGTAAAAATAGCGAACAGTTGATTAACAGCGAAAGGTGTGTTGGCTATAACTGATATAACAACGATGACCATAACGTCCATTAAAGAATCATATTTAACATTTCTGCTTCATTTGACATTTCCCATACCTACTCCTCTTCACATGATAGAACCACGGTAGAACCATTGCAATTTTAACAGGGATGGTTATCACAACAAACTTTGAAAACTGATTCTGACACCCATGCATATTCATCTTTTGTAATGAGTTTCATAGATTGGTATAATAATAGACATGTATAGCCCCACAAAGGTAACTAACATTGTAACTACTTTGGCTTATTGCCGTAATCACCTTATTTGTCACAACCATTTCACAGGTGAAGCAGAGCCGAAACCACCTGAAACCCTGCTCAAGTTTGGTAAAGTTTAGGTTGGATGACTAAAATCAAAGCAAACTTGGCCCGAATAGTTAGCTGAGATTTACATGAAACCCCCAGAGATCTTTCAGGATCCCATTCATATTTAACTGGAACCCCCTCAGACTTTCCAGGAACCCCCTCCCCCCCATGAGATTCACTTGGAATTAAACTCTGAGATTTTCCAGGAACCCCCTCCGATTTTCGGGTTGGGTACGTCCATGGGAAAGTATTCTGCTGATAAAGGTATGTAATATACAGTTAATACCTTCAATAACATTATTAGCTATAGCATACGTCAGACAATAGACCTATCTGGAGTACAGTTTAGAAGCCCTGGACGTCAGTCCGTATTAACATTGACGGGAGCACCAGGAAAACACAGTGAACCGTTTTTGACACAAGACTACAGGACCAATCGGTCTCAGGAAAGAAGAAAGATAATTGGATTTACTCTCTTTTGTCCCTGGCACCGGTCCCTTCAACAGGATCTCATAATCCTATGGCAGGCCTTCAAGGATGTCACTTAATTCATACATTAAATACTTAAAGCCCATAAACTCCGAAGAAACTACTTCATCAGTTATAAGGAAAAAAGACAAGCAAAATCATGAATTCAATGACACTCCAGGGGGCGCGGGGCGGTGAAGTGGTTAGAGCCACCTAGGGTTGGCCTGGCATGCGGACTACCCAGGTTCTATCCTCATCCGGGCTAGGCTGCTACACCTTCCTGCACATGTGCAATCACTTGCTTTCAAACTATGCTTTCAAAAATGCCCTGAAACAATTGTAGATTATTTTCCGTGGGTTTATGACCAAAATTAGATCTGATTCACAGTACCGTGGCTTAAAGTAGCCTGCCAGTCTTTGTAATGCTTGCTGTCCATGTATTTCAAGATTGTGTGTGTTGTACTGATTTGAGACATTTGACATTAACTGTATTCTGCAGCTGAGGTTGGATGCTGATACCAGCTACAAAATTGGCTTACAATATGTTTGTCGTACTTGTATGCTTCTGTATATCTATACTATGTTCCCTATATTGTATGTATACTTATACCACCTATACGAAGATCAATTCATGTAATTGAGTATGGTTAAATATTAAAAAAAAAAACCTCTCTGAGTTTCTTCTCGGTGCCAACAACAGGGTTATCAAAGAACCCTAATATAAAGGACCACCAGCTGCTGTGTGTATGGCCCTGTCTATGGAACCCTGCACATGAAATAACACCTGCCTCGGTGAGAGTTAAGGAGTATAGTCTTTACCTTCTCGTAGATTCAATCACCATCACCACCCTTGATATGACCCTGGCAGTTAATGAGGATGGAAAACAACCAGTAACCAACCATTTAATTACACACTATGGGAAAACCAAGCATAAGGTGGGTCAATTTTATCATGTATGCCCTGGGCTTAGACTCCCCTAGGAACATTTACAGTTATTTAAACACATTCAGTGTGGAGACATGAAGAGGTTCTTGCATATTTTATTCGTGTATTGCCATATGCCTACTACTCGGTATTTACCTTCGATCTACCTCGTGCTGTGAGCCTGTACCCCACAGACTCAGTGTGTGCTACCTATGGCTTCCCGTACACTTGATCGCAGTTCCTGCAGCGTTCTCACCCACCTGTTCTTTGACGGACGGAAATGGATGCGTAACCCTAGACGCACTACGCAGCTTGAATCATACAGAGAACGCCCACGCCCCAAAGGGATGTGCCGGTCTCTATATTCAGTGTTTTTCAGACATGATATATTATCACTGGTCGTTTACACATAGTGCTCAACAGCTAACTGACCTCTACCTGTTAACTGAGTGTGTGTCCTGTCTTATTAGTTTGATCTCTATATACCAATATAATAAAGTGGTGCCCTGCTAGCAGAATAGGCCTGAACAATCGATTGGGATATGGGTTTCAATGGGAATCGTTGGGAACAGGGGTTCTATTTTAGGGTTCACTGCGTAGGATTGTGGGAAAGGTGTACACAGATAACATCAATTACCTCCTCACATTTTCAAAGATTTTAACCTCCCACCCTTTGAGCATCAGATTCGTACAGACAGGAACGTACTCACATTTCTATAGATTGTATACCACCCATACATCCTTCATGTGTATGTTCTCAATGAAAGGCCCCTGGTGAGAATGAAACATGAATCCCCCTTTTCTCCACGGACTCGTATACACGGCTGTAAAAGGAATATAGGAATGAAGCTCCTTTGTCATGTCCCATTTCTGTTGACTGATTCAATTTGATTCTTAACGATCTCAGCATAATCTGATATCGGGATCTATACAGGTCTCCCTAAAGGTGTCTACTAAACAACGGGACATTTAATGATCACGAATCTCAAGACCATCTGCAATTTCACACGTCCAAAACCATTGATATCGGGTTGCGGATCCCCTTACACAACCCATATACATAGAGAGTTTTCTTTTTCGGTACATGTACAGTTAGTTTTAGTACAGGTTCACAGGTTTGTAAGATTATTCATTTCCTAGAATAATTCATGACAATACTAAAGTGAATGCCCAGGGCGCTACCTATACACACTATGTCATCTAAATAGGCTCCACTATTTACATGACAATAATCGCCTGAACTGCATACGCGGTAATCTCTATTGGTGTGAGCAGTATGTATAAATGGGAAATTGAAAGAGGTCGCCTATTGAACATCCTATATCCACAACGACACGTGATGAGACTCCACTACCAATACAACAATATCAAGTGAACTCAATTGAATGCGACACTGAATGTTCATGTGAGTAGTATAGAAAAAGAGGAACTTTAGAACGATTCACGTATATTGCACATCCTTTACACACGGCATCCCTTATATTGCATTAATTAAATTGGCTAAATCGTGTATATAGCACTGTTTATTTCGTCATGTTTATGTGAATGACTTTACTTGACAATAATCGTGTCGCACAGATGTATATATTACCAATTGTATGTAGGCCTACATACTTGACAAAATATACCAAATCAAAATTTTTCATTTTCAGATCAAAGCACATGTACATTATCGAATATTCAAGGTTTTTCTTCTGGACCACGTGTGCATATCACGTAGGTAGTATATGAAAAGATGACTCAGTTTGAATGTGCACGTTATATAATTATGTCCTTCTCGGGCTTACGTGTCCCTTACTATTCTCCTACCCATGGCTCCCCGGCCCCGATCTCTCCCCGTCTTCTGATACCTGGGGGTGCCAACCAAAAAACCTCCACGATACACCAACATTTATCGTGGGTTGTATTTTAGGGACCACGATACAAAATTGCTGTCCAGAAAACATCCACGATAAATTTTGGATGTGACAAATCTTATTAAAATCATTCACAATGTAGCTAATTTATATGTAATACTTTTAATGCATATTTTAAAGACAATGGAACAATTTGGGATTAGAAATAAAAATGAAAAAAAAAATCCATGAAATATCATTGGTCACTAAAATGCCACGATCACAAATTTTGCAATCGTTGCTATATTTATTGTATCGTGGCGATGATTTATCGTGGATTATGCAGGGCTGGGGCCATGCCGTATAAGGGTCGTTTACACATACCACCAACATGCTTCTGTCAGTATTTATTATAGGTCTTAAGACATTCCTGACAACTCTCCTAAAGGTCTCAACAGCCTTATGATAATCCCGACAAAATTTACAATAGTAAATTATTTTTTTGCAGGGTTGACATTAGAATTTAAAAGATTATATCGCAGTTCTCTTCCAATACCATCTTAATAATCATCATAAAGGGTTCCTATCATACTGTGTAAACTGACATATGCCCCTACTCATACCCCCAGACCCAAGAACTCATGGCATACCTCCCATCCCTCTCCCCCCCCCTCAGACCCCCCGACCCAGGAGCCCAGGGCCTACCTTCCACCCCACCCACCCCCTGATGTCAGGGCTCAGGCCATGCGTGCACCTCTGAAGGCCAAACAAGGCCCTGTGAATATTTCATGGGGGCTCGAGTTAAGCCGATGAGGGAGACTTGCAATGACACACACGTCGGTTCTCCTCCACGCCGATACAACCTCCCCGTGTAGAGTGCCTAATGTAGTGCAATGGCATCGAGATGGCTACATAAGTGTCCATCTTTACTTTTCATCCTCAAGAGCCTACTCAGCGTCAAGAGTCTATCCATTTAGTTTCCCTTACATCGTTTAATGTTCATGGCAGTAATAACAATCAAACGGGTAAAATTAAGCTTATAAACCAGGTAATATCATAAAACTAACTGATCATATTTCTTAATATATTTTTGTAGCTTGATTGTTGAGAAAGGTTCCCGAATTATACATAGATATTTCCCGTTCCTCACTTGATGTGCAGGTGAACCCTATATTTTCCGTATCGAAAATAACATTTCATTAAATTCTACACGTAATCAACAATTTTAGTTTTCTACTGACATTAGAAATGATCAATTACAAGAAAGTCTTTCCCTATTTCTAAATTAAGCATTCAATGCTGCTAAATCAGAATTTGCGTAGGAGATGAACAATGCTGAATGTTTCTATCAGAAGTCCTATCCTTTACAAATGTACCCTTTACATAATATTCTATCAATCTATTAGTAACAATAGACTTGGCACACTGACAACAACGTCAGAGGTCTTGCAAATAAATCTAATTAGCTACTGAAGAGATATCATCTAATGCAAACCTCCAACATATCTAGGGGTTAATAATGGACACTTAGAACTATTGTGTATATCCTTTGCGAAAGTGACTGTTCTTGAGAAGTGACTGTAAAGATGAGATTCTTCGATAATTAATTCTTTCCATGCAAATGTCGGAATCCTTCCTGCACATAAAGACATGTAAGTTTATACATTACAATAGCCACCCTTATGATGGTGGTGATTATAATATCGGACAAAAGCTGAGTCGGAATTTCAGAAAGTATAATGTAAAATCCTTCATAAGAATAAGAGTGTTTGCAATTTTATTGGGACTGTCATAAGGCTGTCAGGACTGTCATGCCTGTCATAACGCCTGTGGTGAAGGTTGGCATAAGTTGGTTGGTTATTGGGGTTTTAACGCCATAGCAACATCTAAGGTCATATCATGGCAAGAACAAGGTTTGACAATTCTGTCGTTGTTGATCGTATCTATGGAATGAATGAATCTATGATAAGATAGAGACCATACCCCTACACATTTACTGAGGCAGGTGTTCTTTAATGTGCAGGGTCCCATAGGCAGGGCCCTACACACAACAGCCGGTGGCCCACTAGGAGCCTTTGATAACCATGTTGTTGTCACAGGGAGACATGCAGAGGGGAGTAGCAGCCAGCCCATCTCAGCCCAGACTTGATCCTGGGCTGCCCGCGGAATAGACGGACACTCTAACCACTAGACCACCCCGCACGCCTGTTGGCATAAGTACTATGACTGTATGTGTAAAAGTCCCCTGAGGACCCCCTCAGCATAAAGCCCCATACCCACTAGGCGATTTTACCGGCGACTGGCGACGGGCAACAGCAGAATCCCTGGTACAATCATTACCAATTTAGCTCACATGTTAATTTGTAACATGGAAATGTTAAAAACTAACATGTAATCTAAATTGGTAATGATTGTACCAGGGATTCTGCTGTTGCCCGTCGCCAGTCGCCGGTAAAATCGCCTAGTGGGTATGGGGCTTTAGACTGCCTCTCGTATAACTGTGGGCACCGATACGGCCAGCACAAAACGCCAGCCGTCTTTGTTTTACCCCACATTAAAGATTTACAACCCATAATCCTCTTATCACGGCAGTGAGTGTCGCCAGTATCTCAGGGGTTGTAATATTCATATAGATATAATCTTTTGAAACTGCAGCGCTGCAAATGTGATTCTTTCATTTAGTAGACACGCGATACTTTTCTGTATTAGGACATGGTATTTTTGCATGTTCATTATACAATTAAGAGAGTGTTTGCAGGGATGGAAAAGAGAGATCGGTGCCTGCACATGGCTACATCAATGTATCCGTTTAAAGCAATGCTTCTCACACTAAAATACAAAGGCTATTGTTTTATCTGAATATGAAAGAAAGGCTTTTGGTCTTTACCCCAGGTTCATTAATGCGTTGTCGATTAAGAGCCATCTAGAATACGAAAGACAGAGTAAAAATGTCAGAGGATGTGGTTAAAATATTCCACCTTCTATTAATTATATCTAGCCCTCTAGAAATAACGATCGGTCGTCAGTTATGGCACAGATTTGGATAAAAGTGGTGCCAAGCGGACCAGATCAAAAAGGGAGGTATTAATGAAGCCACGTCGGCCAACGGAGATCGATTCGACTCATTAAGGGAGGTTTACACTGCCGGACAATGTGGATTATAGGATATGGATTTGTGATAGTCTCCAGAATCAATTTAAAGCTTATAACAGTCTCAACAATATTGTGGTCAGTTCGTGTAAACCGGCCGATTTTATCTTAGGGATTTATATCGTATGTAGACATGGCTTTTGGGTTTCTTTATGGATAAGAATATCTGGAGTATCGGGCTCAATAGTGTAGGATTTCTTAAATCTATCGCAATTTTCTTGCAATAACACATTTTTCTTACGCAATGTTGACCCAGGGGGCGTTTCACACCAAGCCATATTTAAGATCTTAAGTGTTAAGATAAGATGTTTCACTTATGACCATCTGTTCTACACCTAGGGTCGTATCTTGAACATCTTATCTTAACACTTACTATACTCAAATTTAATGGGGACTCATCTTTACCTGAAGGGCATGCAAACCCTTATATCAAAGAAAACAAATTAGCTATAGTTTGTTTAAGTAAAAGCAGATGGCACTTTTGTTCTATGTCTCCCCTATTTGACTATACTTATCTAAGAATTGCTATAAGTATTGCAATTCACGTTGAAAATTATCATTTTTTTATACCATTGTATAACATAATGATAATAGTATTTTCTAGCATCAAAATAATTCAGTTCAGTTGCTGATGTGCTTGTCTATAGTTAGATATGGATGTTCATAGTCAGCTTTGTATTTCCCACCACTGTGGGACCAATGCCTCCATCTAGAGTATTTTGTTTGAACTAAATAGGCTGGCTCTTTACTTGGGACATAAGATACTATAACTTATATGTTGTCTGCTTTGAAATGGCAATATCTTAGCTATTTACAACAGAAAACAAAGAATTGATGACATTATTTAACTTCAAACTTATCATGGTAACATATGATATGGACAAACAATAACTATTGAAAATGGTACTACATTATTCAAAGTTAAATGGGTAATAACAAAATATTGGATATTTAATTTTCTTCATAGATAATTTATGCTATATTTCCAAAATCTTAAATGTTATGATAGCCCATGAGCTGTCATACACTTAAGATCTTAAATGGACATCTTATCTTGAAATATCACCCCAAAAACATGGTGTGAAACGGTTTTAAACAGCTCATAGAGCAGACAACTATCTTAAGTCTATAAAAGTACTTGGTTAGAAATGCAAAGGTCGTAATTACTTATTTAAGATCGTATCTTCACCTGAGATTACAATTTGTACAGTGTGAAACGCCCCCCCATCTTTGCCCATCTTTGCCCCCTATCGTAGGTATTCAATGTATCTTGAGGAATTGAAGTCGTGGGGTTGTCCTTAGGTTATGATATCTTAAGATGTGGTAGGAGGTTTAACTTAGGAGCAAACCACATCTTCTGAAACTTTATATCATCTTTCTAGATTTAGAGGATTTCTTATCTTAGTAAATGAGTTTCTTATCTTAGTCCAAAGAAGGACGACATTGGAACCAAAATATCTTAGGATCATCTTGTGACAAAATTTAATAATGATGATTGTCCTAAGATTACATTGGAACGCCCTGCTGCCACTGCACCGTGTAAATAGAGCATTAGTTGCCTCCAGGTGACCTGGCTGGAGGTAAAACAGGGACGGACTGCGGCAGGTAGCAGGTCAGCGTCTACTACGCACCTCTCATTATCGACGGCCCGGGCAGCGGCAGCCGGCACTACGGGTCGATTGGTTACACAAAATGTCATCAGAACCAATGCCTGTGTGCAACTAGGCGATTGTGGTGACTAGGGATTTGATAATTATTTTTAAGGTTTCTGTAAGGAAAGTTACAAGAGCCCCTGCATGTTACATACCGTTTGAAAGATAATTTGAAATCTCTTCTAATGATATGTAACACATCTATGATAATTGCTTATTCCCTTTTTCGCTTTTTGAAATTGCGAGAAAAATCAGATAGTTGAATGTGGCCTTAAGCCTGCATTAGGCCATTAGGTGCCTTGATGAAGCCTTGTTTCCCACTGTCTAAACACTAGACGGTGTTTCTCAAACGGTAACTTCTTGAGTCGGTGTACGGGGATAAGAAGTGTTGGCTTTGTGGGACTGAGGAGGCAAGGCAAAGTGATGGGTGGAAGTAGGTTTGAGTGATTCAGAATAAAGGTAGATTGATGTAGATTGATTGAACGCATCTTAAGTGATGCTAATCCTTTCAAAGAGTAACACTAACTACACGTTAGATGTACCTAATACCCCATTTTAATGGGATATAGACAGAGGGAAGATGCAAGTATTTTCCCTAAGCACTTTAAGACAATTGTCACATCTATAAGGGCATGGCTTGAAGTTTGATGTCTTCTAAAACAGCATATATTTAACACTCTTCAATTTAACTCTACACTTAATACACACAAATCTAAAGCCCGTTTTCCATGCACATGTGATACTGGAGATTTTGTATTTGTGTGAGTTTCTCAGAGAATATGCCATGAAAACGTACATCCTATAAATTATGTCATCCAAAAGAGAATAATGTAACCTCTGTAGTGATATATTTGTAAGATATATTTGACCTCAATTCTTGTTACCGAATTTTAAAAATCGGTAGCAAAATCGGCATGGGGAACACGAGCTTAAAGGGTTCCGATTAAAACCTAATTGCTGCATGTTACGTTTCTAAGGTGGTTGTTGCCATGTATGGCTAACACTCATTTCTCATCGGGAGAACTTTGTGACAGCTTGACAGCCAGATTGATATTTCTCTACCTCAGAGATAAGCCCAAAATAACTTCGGTTTAATACGACTTTTGCGTGTTTTTCCAACGGCACGACGAGGGAAAACACCGTATGAGTTGATTATTTCAATAAACAGTTTGAAAGGACGAGATATATTTATATAACAAACAGCACCCATTACCAAAATGAGGGGAAGTAGGGTAAAGACTACACTACGTAGCAATTAGTTGCAATGCAGTCCTTGTTTTTATTGTCTGGCTTAAATTTCTAAAGAAGCATCCAGGCTTTGAAAGGTTCCCCCAATACCATTCCACTTTTAAACAAAGGAGTAACTGCCGTTGCAATCAGTACAAAACAGACAACAGTAGTTTTTGTCCGGGGCCTTATGCCCTGTCACCTCTTAGTCCTTATCTCCCGCTGCCATGGCCGCTTCACCATGAACGGTTAAAGGGGGGGGGGGGGGGCACTGAGTGATGCTACTTTAAAGACAGAATTACACTACAGGACCAGGCTGTGATACTGGCGCAATATGGTGATATTACAGGCAATTTGCATACAGTGGTATAATTGTGTAAAATTGGTAATTTGGAGTATCTTACACATGTGTAACAAAGAATGCTATCTCTAATATGTGTGACTTACTACGACATTGTCAGATCGTAACTCAGGTCGTGTAGTATTATACCGCCTTGAGATTCTGGCGTGAGCAGACACTAAACAATTGCAAAGGCCATTACCATGTGCTGACAATTCACTTACGTTAGTCTTAAAATAGGAAAGAGAACTAGGTCGATATTGTTGGGAATTTTATCTATTGATATAACATAATTGCAAGACAATTCAAACAAGTCGGAAATTATTCGGCATTGAATCTAGTACCCAAGACAGCCTTAAAAATACCTTAAGAAACCCTGTTGATAATAATTTCCTTAAGACAAATTCAATTAACACAAACTATGCAGAAAATCATTATGGACTATCATAGATCATTGATACTTTTTAACCTTTTATGATGACCATCACCAGGAGAGATAGTATCTGACTGTGTAAACCCCACTTCATTCTGCAACCGTCCCCTGTACTGTGCCCGACGGGGCAGGCCTCTCATTGAATAAGAACACAAACCCACTTTATCTAACGTAGGCAGAATAACCCCCATCTACTGGTAAAATGGCTCATTTCAAATCTGATAAGTTGTCAATATGATTTCATGCTGCAAACATGTATAGATTGAGAAAATTTTTCGAGCAATAAAGATACGCGCTTAGTCGTCCTTGGATCTACAGCCCGTTTATTGCTTTTTGACTTCTTCAAATTGAAACGAACGGAATGAGCTTATAGTATGGCATAGGATTTGTGTCATAGCGGGATATAGGGGCGTTCATACAAGTGGTAACAATTCTATTGATGTGGTCATGGAAGATCTACAACAGCCCTGGTAATTGACCTAAGCCTTATGGTGTTTATTGGGCTGTGTTAACTAAATATATATTAATGAACTGTTATTGTAAAGTTATCCGAAGTTGTCTTTGGGTTATCTTTAAGGATAGACAACAGTGGGCAGGGCGTTATTCAGATTTTCTCCTCTAATTTTCTTGATTAATAAGATACAATATCATATTATATATCAAATGAAAGGTAATAATTTTATCTATCTAATGACATAAGTGATATTATAGTTACATCAATATACCCGGCATGAGGAGTTAAAAACCAATTTCTTGACTTTTATTTTTTGAACATGGATAACTTCTTTAATATAAAAGTTACAAACTTCAAACTTTGTATGCCTCCTGATAAGGTTCTGCTGCAGGGAAGCATGTCTCAAATTTTTCATTTAGGTCCTAGTTTTTATTTTATAACAAAAAACGGGAAACTTTTTGTAATATTTTTAAACTTAATTTTCTAGATTTTATAAAACAAAAACTAGGACCTAAAATAAAAAACTGAGACACGCTTCCCTCGAGATGGTCATGATGTATATGTGTTTTGAATTTCAAACATGTATATAAAATATTTACTGAGATATCCATGTTCAAAAATTTGCTGTAAAAATAGGATTTTTCAACTTTCTTGTAATGGTACATAGGTGTCCCTCAAACTAAATTTTTATAAAATATATCAACAGATAGACTATTTAATTGGCTTTTTAATGCTATATGCCATAAATATTAGAAATTTCGAATACAGAAATAGTATTAAGATTACTGCGACCACTGCAAAACACCCCTTATCACCTGTTGTCTATCCTTAAGTCTTCTGTGAAATTGCCAGGAATAGGCCTATTAAGCTCAATGGCAAAGATTTCTGACTTGTTTAAACATTTCTTACAATTCCCTTGATAATAGATATCCTTCTCAACAATATTTAGCCACTTCTCCAGTAGGGATAACGTAAGTGAATTGTTGTAAGGACATGTTAACGGCCTTTGTAAACTGGGCATATCCTAAGGTCATGGTTACTAACCATGATTTCAAATATTCTAGGGCTAACCCACCCTTAAAACCTAAATCTGTAATATCTATTGTAACAATAAAATTCCAAAACAGTTAGATATGTACACCATAATTTCAGGACCTGGTTATATCAATATCTCACCCTAGAACAAATAAAAAGAAATTTTTACGATGTATCATGTATATTTTTTCTTCCTGCCAAATAAAAAAAGAGTTTACACAGTTTGATTATACCCGAAGATAAATCACTGCCAATGGCCATTGATAAAGTAGCCCCGGTAGCCTTATCCATGTAAAAGCACAAATACTGCTGTGTTTACTTTGTCCTCTGCTGCACAATATTAATCCAACAGTGTATCATTTATTATTCATCCCTATAGAGCCCACCTCCCCTGCCTGGTTTGGCTGCTGTAATTAGACATGTCACCTGAGTACATAAATACAGGGGCCAGACCCGGGCTGGAAGGGACACCTGCGCCCTGTCACCTGTCAACTGTCAACTGTCAACTCTGTCAGGTGGGTGGGGCATAATGAGGAACAGAGTGACACCACCTCCAGCTCCTGAGCTACCTAGTGGATAGCAGATCCTCCTGGCGGTATCTCTGATGCAATATCCTATGGACAATCTGAAGGGTTCATACTGGGAATTCTCCTAATCTCTGATACAATATATTCTATATCTTACTTGTATACTAGCCTCGGTCAAAGTGCGTGTTGGGAAATATGTTGGCAAGTCGCAAGCAGTGGCAGATTTAAAGGGGGGGGGGGTGGAGGTGCCCCCCCCCTTTTATTGGCCAAATTTAGACTTTTCTAACGTAAAGTTCTGGAAGAAGGGGGGTGCCCCCCCTTTTTATTAGCGCTCCCCCACCTTTTCAAAAACCTGGATCGTCACTGACAAGGCTTTAGCAAGTATATTGTCAGTATTTTTGGTTTAACATGAACGGAAACTATCAATAAATTATTTTTAATCAGTTTGTACCTGTATAATGATTCTAAATATCATTTAAGTTGGTTTCAAAATTCTTTCAATAGAGATTGATATATCCTTTCCTGTGTTTTTGTTGACGAAACTAGTCTAACTAAACTTAACTTCCAGATGCTCAAGATACTATAGCTATCCGTGGCAGGGGGAAATTGTATAACGTCGAGCTGATCATAATAGAGAATGAAATGTCTATCGAGGATTTGACCAAGATGATATGCTTTGCATAATATTCTCCAATATAAGATAGAATGACCGGTAGACAGTGACATCCGAAAACATCTTATGAACATTATCCTATCGAGAAAAAAACAAGCACAATATTACCAAGCCTCCTGTGAAGGGCTGCTGATCATTCACTTTTAACAGAATCTTCAGGGGGGATCGGGGGGGGGACTTAAACTTGTTAAAGAGAAAAAACGAATGCACACTGTTTTAGTACTTATATCCTATAGCCTATATCTGTACACTCCCCTTTTTGAAATCCTGTATTATGTAACCCTATAAGCTCCCTGGGGAACTCATCATCCTAAT
Organism: Lepidonotus clava; assembly: GCA_936440205.1. Lineage (NCBI taxonomy): Eukaryota > Metazoa > Annelida > Polychaeta > Phyllodocida > Polynoidae > Lepidonotus > Lepidonotus clava. The sequence goes on from OW387148.1 coordinate 5,696,558, forward strand.
CTCTAAAGTAACTTTCTAGACTTTACACTTTAAGACAATGTTCCTTGAAGCATGTCTCTCTAGAAGCTACATTGTGAGACATTACATCCTATGATCAATAACCACCAGCACTCACCTCCTGTACATGTGCCTCAGATGGCATTATCCCCTAAAGGGGCGATTAAACATACCAATTCAGGCGGTAGAGGATTTTTGAAAAGAAAAAAAAGGGTGGGGGGTCCATGTATAGGATAATGCTACGCCTTTCCTCTTTGTCAAGTTTAAGTCCCCAACAAAAAGGGGAGAAGGAGGGGTTAGGTTCCCCTGGATGCACTCATGCAAATTCAAAATGCTTATAACAGCCTACATTGCAGCCTTATTACAGTCCCGATATTTCTCGTGTCAGTCCCAAAAGGTTTATGACATTTCTAACAATATTCCGTCGGTCTAGGCACCTGTCCCATCCCCTAGGAGTACGTGCTTTGAACCTTCCCTTACTATGCTGTTATCTCATTGACCTGCTCTTGTAGTAAGGTAAATGTCAGTCTGCACCTACATGCACTTAGATCATTACGTACACTGACAAGGAAGGTAACCGTTCCTTAGTCAACCAACCACAACAAAATGGAATTATGGTTGGGCGGCAGCATCAGTCAAAGTGTGTATACAATGATTACAAGAACACTTTTCAGACAAGAATATCGAGGTTTTGTTGAATTTTTTTTTTTGTAAATATTGGTTAGAAATTTTGGTTGTACCCCAATTTTGTTTTAGGGGGGTTCAGTTTGGCTTTGTTCTTTTTTCAGTTTTTTTTTCACTTTATTAGTAATTACATAAGAAATGACCGACAAAGCTGGTCGACTAACATACCTAACACAAACGATATGGGATTATCCTACAACAACACGTTAACTACTGCGGTGATGCTTTGATGGAAGATGGCAGTATCATTATTACAGCCAAGAAAACTACAATGAATGTATCTTATTTCATGTGATGCCTGTTATCAATTTATTATTAATGTGATTGTTATTATTAGAATGCTAAATGATTGCAGTTTATAGAAAGACAACCTTTAGTGACTGATAATACAACAGATTAAGTGAACATTCTGATTTGAATTCACCAGGTCGAACTACATTTTCCCTTTCTTATCTGCAGCGGGCCCAGATGTCAACCTGTATGAATTATTTTGGAACTATCAACTACAAAATAAGGGCACTGTTGATGGCATAGAATTACACTTGTAGTATGGCAGTCTGTAAGGCATTCATCACATCCAGTAGGCGGTATTTTTTTAAGAGTTACAAATATACGTGTTAACAGGTGTTTCCCTGGGGGAGGACGTGGTGGTGGGCACGAGATCCTGTCAGTATGGACCTATTTATTGGGTTACTCACGTGTCTATGTTAATCCATGGGCCAACAAGTTTATGGACAGTTTTAGATCGTTTATCCCGTGTAATTTAATTGGGGATAGTTCACTAGAATATTAACGAAAAAGACACAATTGACGGAAACCACGAGCCCTGTTTCTTAGACAATCACTTATATGTAAAAATTAGTATGAGATTAGATCATAGGTTTGGGTTATCATCACTATGTTGCATTTATATTGGAAAGAGTTATCACTTACATACTCCATCCTCAAACATCTTATGGTTCATTTGACATTGCATTTTCAGTATGATATCAAATAATTATAAACAAATTATTAAGACATGTTTGTTTATGCTCCAGATATATAAGCTATTGAACTCCTGTCATATTAGTCAGAAATCGTTTAGGAAATAAATTCATCCTTTTGAACCTCAATATACTATTATAGTGTGATGTAACCCAGGCAAGGATGTGACGTTGCAGAACATCCTAATAACGTCACAAAGCGTCATTAGAGCGTCGCAAAACGTTACCGTTACGTCGCTCATCGGCTTGAACAGCATGTGAAACAAACTACTCTACACTGAAAACACAAAGTCGTCAGAGAGCCACTGCAAGGTTGTCAAAGGGTTGTCACAGGTCACTTTTGGGCTCTCATAGGTGACTTTTGGGTCATCACAGGGCTCATTTCAGGCCATCAATGCTGTGTGACTACCTTGTGACAATCCCTTGACAACTTTGGGGTGGTCAGAGGGTTGTCATTGGGAATTTTGAGGCTGGATGACAACCCAAAGGTAGTCATTTTCTCCCGACTACTTTGGGCCAAAAAGGTCGTCAGAGAAGCAAAAATGAAGAATGGGTTGTCATAGGGTTGTCACAGAAGAAAGTCCTGCCTGACTACCCTAGGGTTGTAGGTGAATGGTGCCTAAAGTGACAGCCCAGGGTTGTCATGGCCTCTGTCTATATCAACCCAGTGTTGTAAGTGAATGGTGTCAAAACCATACAACTCATAGGCCTCCTATGTGTAATGGCTACACCTAATAACTAGTAATAACATAATAGGATGCCATTATAATAACTATGATATCTACAACATGAAAATATTCATAAATAAGATTTTTTGTGTAACAGACACAGACACAGCCTGTGACAACCTTGGGTTGTCGTTTTTGGCACCACTTTTGACAACTCTGTGTTTTCAGTGTAGTACTAGATTGGCGATGGCATTGTGTCACCGGCTATATCGTTTTACAACGCAGCTTCACAAACTGCTTTGTTCCCACACAACTGCCTTTCTGTGCATCCAACTGTATTCTGTTCCCTCCCATACAATAGAATCACAACACTAGGAACGGATGGGAATCGACTGCACACAGCCAGTTGAGTAGCCAAGGGGGGAGGGGGTGGGGGTTCCTGGGTATCTCGAACCCCCTTGGATTCTCCAAAAATATGTAGAATATAAGACATCTTGTCAAAAATGTAGGTTGGAACCCCCTTAAATTTTCCTGGAACCCCTTTTGACTTTAGGGCTGGCTATGCCACTGACAGCGCCATTCCCTGCTGCATTGTAACATAGTGAGCTCCGTCTTATAGTACACATAACCACAAGTGCGCTGACAGAATATATAGGTAGCGGCGTGCCCGAGGCGTCACCTATTTGTGTTGTTACCTTTACAGGTAGACACAGGAGGAGGCGGCAGTATCAGGTAGGTAGGCCTTACCTGTCGACGTATACATGTCCCCTCGGGCGCTGCAACCCCATCCTGTGTGTGGCGTCGATACATCTCCGCTACGGCAAAGTCCCCGCGCGTGTTGCCAACCTCATAAACTACACTCCCCCAGCACAACCTGCATCCTGGCCTATAGGTCTCCAGCTACATAGGTGCAGCAGGTAAAGTGCGGGCGTTTACCTCCGTTATCGCCTGGTTTGACATCCATGTGGTCGCATTGTGGCGCCATGTCCAACAGCGTTCTGGTATGAAGTAAAGTGGCCTCTTCTGTCTATTACTTTCAGTTCCAATTTGCGCCTGCTCCGGTAGAGGTGGTCGGTAGGGTCAATGACATGATTCACAGGTGAGATGGTATGAAGGGGCGCTGTGGTGGGTGGATGGGTGAGTGACTGGGTGTGTGGGTGAGTGAGTGAGTGAGTGAGTGAGTGAGTGTGTAAGTCTGTGTGTGTGAGTAAGTGTGTGAGTGTGTGAGTGTGTGAGTGAGTGAGTGAGTGACTGAGTGAGTCTGTGTGTGTCAGGGATGGGTTTGTGAATATGTTTATTGGTAAGTGTCTATGTTCATGTTAGTGTGTTTGTTGGCGTGTGTGTGTGTGTGTGTGTGTGTGTGTTTGTGTGTGTGTGTGTGGTGTGTTTGAATGTGTATTTGTGTGGAATTGGAGTGTGTTTGAGTGTGTCTGTGCGTGTGTGTTTGTGAGCTGAGTGGAGGCGGGGGTGAGTTTGTGTGTGTGTTTTTGTATGTGTCTGTGTATGTTCCTGCGTGTGCGTTCCTGTATGTGAATTAGTGTATGTGTGTGTTAGTACATATGTGTGTAAGTTGTAAAGGTGTGTAGACCGGGGGGGGGGGGGGGGGGGGGTTAGTACACGTGGTAGGAGCCGCTTAACACGAGCTGATCAATAGACAGTGTGAGTAGTAAGACTGGTACCCGGGCCGATCCCCCCGCGTGCTACAATGCCAGCTCCTCCTCATGCCGCGCACCAGCCGCAATGCCAACAGACAACAACAGCACACTCAGGAGGAGGCGCTGCTCCACTGGAGGAACCTCAAGACCAGGCGATGCTCCAGCAGAGGCACCTTAAGACCAGGTTGATTGGCGATTGGCCTCTCACTAACCTCCACTTCCCCTCGCTTTTTCCTCTCCTGACCGCCACTCGTTCTCTGCTGAATGCCGCGCCGCGCCCTCCTCTAAACATTGCCTTTCCCAGTAGTCGGAGGAGGAGTAGGCAGTGGTACGGAGGTACTATTGATCACCTGTATTGGCACCTGGAGGAGTGACCGGGCCGCTAGATCACGGCCCAAGGCCACTTCCAGCCTTCTGTCATTAAGGGGAGCCGCTGAATAGACGAGGGGTTGAGTGGGTAAGAGTTATGATGGACCTCTTCCCCATGAATTCGGAAACTGGGCGCGTTTCATACTAGCAAATCCTAGATGAATTTCTTGCATCTTAAATTTTAAGACGAGATATTTTTCACAGACACTGGGAACATTTCACTCTTACGAAATCTCAACTCTTAAATATTCGGTAAGATGATTTTTAGCCACTGATATTAATTGAACATACAATGAAGCTAACAACAGGAACATAGGGTCGTAAGTCTGAAACATCACCATGTCGAAGTAAAGAAATCTTTCTATAAAATGTGATCTGAGAGTTAAGATCAGTTAGACACCTCCACCTACTGGATGCCTGAAGTTATGTGGTTATTTATGGGCGGCTCCTAGGTTCTACATATAAATTTATATTCTCTCTGGTAATGTGCCAGAGGCGATAGAGGTTCCGTCCAATACGACTTGTATGTGTCATCGGCTTTCCATCCAGATTAAAAACCTTGAACCTAAGGTAGCCAGAGGCCCTGCCAACAAAGGGACCCAGCCCAAAAATCTCGGGGGGGGGGGGGGTCTTGGAATACCTGACAGGTTTCCAGGTGAATCCGGGAGGGGTTCAAGCAAATCTAAGGGGGTTCCAAATAATCAAAAGGGGCTCCAATACATTCCGAAGGTTCAGGTGAGAATTTGGCTATGTTTTATGGACCATGACCTAAAGTTTTCAGTATCTGAGGAGGTTTGAGACATACTTGGAACCCCCTGTGGGAAGTTGCACGATAGCGACTCTAACAAAGAACCATCCACTTTGATTATTGTGAGGCCATTTTTGTACCCTCAAAACACCTAATAATTTTTTTTTAAATGGCTTGTTATTCTTACAGCATATAATAATATTATAGGCCCTAGACCTGAGTACATTCTGGTACCCACACTATACAAGTTTTATAGACCTGCAGTATCCCTTTTAAAAGAGTCCGTTTAGTTTACAGAATTCAATTTGATCCAGTACTACAGATTTTACAGCGGTTTTGCAACAAAGAAGTCATAACAACGATGACAAATTCAAACAAATGTGCTCAGTGCCCCGTTGCACAATGGGTTTTGTAACAACGAAAATATTGTAAACAACGAAAGAGTTCGTTGTTACTCTTATCTTAACAACGATGGTTTTGCACAATTTTTTTTTCTATATTTAGAATGTTCCCAAAGAGCTGTACCTTTTACTGAATTTTTTCTAAATTTTTTCTAGTTTAGAACACTTTACAGAATTTAATTAGATTTCATTCATTAGATCCCGAGATATTGTATTTTCGATACAACGAAACTTTTCTTTACTAAGCAAAAGTTCGTTGTGCTTTCCTTGTTTTATCTTAGTAACGAAATTCTATTGTGCAACGGGCCACAGAGTATTTTCAAACTTTTTTTACGATAATTGTGCAAGGTCATTGTGCAACGGGCCACTGTGTATGGCACAGAGAGTAAAACCTTACAGCGGTTGACGCCAGGTAAATACGATTTGCCCGGCTTATCGCGGCAGAGAGCGGAAGCCCTGCATTACCTCTGTTAATGAGGCCAGCTGGCACAGACTGATGTAGAAGTGGGTATATTTCCCTCGGCAGGTTTCCTCTCCAGACACAGCTAATTAGCCTCCAGAGAGAAAGTAGCTTTTATCCTAATGGGTAGCAAGGGTATATATATAACGTCAACTTAAAGGGATCGGGGTATGATCGTTAAATTCTTAATTCCCTCATCTACTGCCCGATTATCAATAAATGAATAGATGAATGAATGATGTTCTTTCAACTATTTCAACTATTTATTTACCTGCCGGTTATATGCAAATATATTATCTAACCGACTAGGCAAAGCTCAGGCTAACTGAAATAATGGGATTATTTTCTTCGGCTGGAACTACTTGCTATGTCGCCCTCCCTGTCACAGTCCTACATTACATTCTAAAGAACTAAATCTAAGGAATACTAGATATCAATCATACAGAGATTAATGCAACACTTAGACAGGGAGAGCGATCACCAAATCTCCCTATAATGTAATAAGAACGTAGTACTGGCAGTAAAACATAGTCCAATAAGTTCAGTATGTTTCGAAAGTATGGTTACTTCTGATACCTTCGGGCGGCCCTGCCGGCCCTACCCTAAGGCTGATATCCCTAACATAACTTGGGTTGATAATCCATCTCCATCCCCGGGCCCATTTGCTTCTTTCTTTATTGAATCAAAGCTTCATCACATACAATGTCATACACACGCACATTAAACAGATTCATTCGTTTTCTTTTTCCATATACCCTAGCAGCAGTTTAATAATGAATGACTCATACTCTAGAGTTAATCCTATAGGGCAGCTAATTAACTTGGTACAGTCAGTGGGCCAGTTATCAGCTGCCTGTTTTAGCCACCCCTAACACCCCTACACCCCCTACACCACGGCAATGTGGATGGCACGTTCCGCTGCTGGCTGGCCATGCCTCAGCCCTATGGCCGGTTTACACAGTCCATCAACTTGTCCTTATGGAATAGAGATAGCCTTTTGCTAGCGGGAAAAAATCTTTTCCAGGTATGCCATGTCATATATACTAAGTAGAGTGTCCACACAATGTAGCCTAAATCAAATCAACTAAGTGTACAACAAAACCCAAAGTGATGTTTTCTTATACTACTCAGACTGTAATATGCACACAATTCCCATTTCTATACTACTCACGTAACCATTATTTGACCTGTAGAGTCAGATTAAGCCATATTGTCTCCTGAATAGTAAAGCCTGTCGATATGATGTCGATATGATGCCAGGAATATAGGCAATGCAACATAAGATACCTCACATGCAGAGGATGCAAAATGTACGCAACAGGCATCCAATTCCCATTTCTCTATGCTACTTACAAAATAATTAGTTCTAACATATACAATATAGTCAATTCATGTGATATTGTTGCACTTGTTATGGTGCCTATTGGCGCGTGTATATAGGCAGGGCCATTTTGGTGGTCTGTGTTGGGGCAAGTGGTAAGGTGATGTCTTCAACATCTGAATGTTGGTGGTTCTAGTCTTCAGTGGCGGATCCAGGGGGGGAGGGGGGGAGGGGGGCAAACTGGACTCTCGTATACTTTTTGACATATCCAAGGAGACATTTTGCAAGCTAAAATACGTGGGGGGGGGGGGGGGCAGATATCTTGCCCCCCCCCCTTAGGAGAAGGACCCTGGATCCGCCCCTGGTCTTGGTCCTGCTGCTATAGTATAAGAAGTCCTCCCTGTGGTTAACAACACACAGGATCATCAAAGGCCTAGTGCTAAAGGCTATTGTACGTGGTGCCCCGCCTATGGGACAATGCATATAAAAGGACACCTGCCTTGGTAAAAGTGTATGTATGGGCTCTACCTTCTCATACATTCAATCATCCTGCAGCAAGGTTAAACATCTAATCCTCCAGACAGTTCAGTGGCGTACCCATCGGGGGTTCTTAGGTGTCTGGAATCCCCTCACATTTCCCAAAGTTTATATGATGAAAATAAAGGGAATTGTATCCAAAACTTCGAGTCGGAACCCTCTCATTTTGTCCATAGGACCCCCTCTGGTTTACCTGATCCCCTTCATATTTCAGGGCTGGGTCCGCCCCTGTCAGAGTTGCTGGCCATGGGTATGATAGTTCAAACCAACACACGATAGAACGGCCTGTGTAAACGCCCCTCCACCCCGTATCCTTCCTGCCAGGCCTTGGGCCGGCTCCATCCCCCCAATCCGGCCTAGGTGGGGGCCAAGCCAGCTTTTACAGCCTGGTATATCTGGGGTTTCATCGATTTGTTGTTTGTTAGAGCCAACAGGCAATGAGGGTTGGCATCCACTGACTCTGCCACTTAATAGGAATTCGTTCATACATGAACAAATTTGATATAAAAACAATAAGGGATTATGGGAGAAGGTCAGGGAGAGTAGTAATAACATCGGACTGAACACCCAGTTTTAAAAAAAAAAGAAGCTAGTAATCGTTGCCATGGTAACCCTATTTTTTAAGTATCATCCACATTATCCGCGCATCCAAAAACGTAATTACTATATGACAACCTGTAGAGAAACTCTAGCACGATACAGAAATTCAACACTCCTTTTTACTTTTTATCAGCATTTTCTTCTCCCGTTGGATTTCATGCATAGAGATTGTTTGGTACAGAATAGGCTGTCACTCCCAAGCCATAATCCAAGCCGAAGGCCCTCCTCTTCACTGCGCATGCACGGACGCCATTTTCTGTAAACTGTTATTGTTATGGACGTTATTTCGCGACGTGAATACAGATTGACGATGCTATGCATTATACATTGCCGTATTGCTATGGTGGCTATAGACCCTTTTTTATTACTGTAGCACCCTGCTAGCATTAGAGACCTCATGCAGACAAGGCCCTCTGTTTTCGTGATCATTACGGATTTCTACAACCATGTGGTCCCTGGGAAACAAGAAATCATAAGGATGTTACAATAGCATTTGCAATATAGTTACTTACACATGCATACAGAATATCAAAATAATATCATAATTTCAATGATATGAATATGACAATTTATTTTTGAAAATCAAATGGCCAATTGATCATCATTGTGGCGACCAGTCCTTTTTTTGGCTACGGTGTCTATAGGACTTAACCAATGAGTTAGAATGTGGAATTCCTATGGGCCCAGGATAAAAGGGTTGAGATCAAGGTGTCTTATGAAAGGAGTGTATAATCTATACCGAGAGGTATGTAATCCTACAGCTGGTTGGAACCGAAGCCAATCTGAGTACCAATATCTCTTCTTTAGAACCAGATGATAATATTTCAGAGTTTGGGGTGCTGCCAATTACAATATAGGATCACTTACCGATCTTTTTGATTGAGTAGAATGTATAAAGAACAGGAAAACGACTGCAGACGCATTAGTTATGCAATATAAAAATGATACAGCACCCTTTCAATACCTCATGGGTCATGATCATAGATCGAAAAACATTTGGACAGCCCCCAAATATCCAATATATATATATATATATATATATATATATATATATATAAGTGTAAAAGGTAATTATCTCAGTACTAGATAGACTATACCCGAGAACTGAAATCAAAGACTTCTGTCCTTTGTTGGTTTCACCAGATCATTGAGTCTATCATTGAGTGATAAAAAGGAGCAGACTAATATAATATGCGCTGATAATAGCATTGACAATACTAAGATTCTAAAATGAAGCAAATATCTAAAGTTAGAAAGATGATGCATGCAGGGAGGTCGCATAATGTTAGCTGTTTTGGATGAAAGTAAACATAATTCTAAACGGTTCTGACGTTATTTAAGGATAACGTTAACAATATCCTGACTGGTGCAGGATTGAGTAATTTCATTCGTGAGTTCTATGTCCATAATGGCGCTAGATTAGCACAAACATTTGATGGCATTAAACTCACCCACATTAGTCGGCTTTTATCAAATGTTGATGAATTCCTCATTTTAGAACTTCTTATTTGAATATAACTATGGTGACAGAATCATGAGTGGTATTTTTCCAGACAAGAAGGGTGATCCACCAAATCCCAATAACTGAAAACCCATTAAAATTCGTTTTTTCTCAGTAACCTATTAGAAGCGGATTAGAAAAAAAACCTCAGTACACAAACAGCGCTTTTAAAAAGTGTTATGGATTTGTATAAGGAATATAAGAAGAGCTAAAATAGTGGTTGTAATTTTTAGGATTTTAAACCATTTGAAGCAATAGACCACATAACAGCCTACTGGAACAATTAAACAAATACAGTTATGAACCTGACGCAATAAGCAGGATTAAATCCTACCTGTTAAATAGAAGGAACTGCAGCACCTGTAAATGGCACATCTCTCCACTATACATGCATGAGTCCTGTGCGGACGACCATTAAGCATCAGATCGAATGCCATGTGCCTGGGATATAAACTAACCGCAAATTTGTAGGGCGAATGTGTTTGGGCGTATACAAAGAGTCGGCAGGTCTATAAACTAAGATCGAGTCCCGAAGGGTAAAAAAGAAAAAAGAAACATCATCATTTTGTATCATAATACATGAACAGCACGGAAGTCGTTTCCTGGTCCTAGGCATTCACAAGGTTTTGAGAAGTTTTACATTAACGGTAGCTTTTTGTTTCTTTTTTTTTGGGAGCAGGTCCCGAAGTTTTTATATGTAATGGGGCCTTTAGGAATACGTTTTTCGACAACAAAGAAAAAGTACAGTAATGGATCGTCTGTTTCCTTTCTCCCAGGAAACTTTCACAATCCTTTAAAACTAAGCTTGATCTGAATCTCCAGGCTCGACTCAAAATACAGGAAGTAAGAGAGGTAAACAAATTAACGATGGCATGCTTCTGTAGCGAGTGACTCTTTGGTTGGCCTGGGAAAAATAATGGAGGTATTTATAGCATTGAGGAGCAAGTGGGACTGTCTGCAACCACCATAGGCTTTTTTACACTGTACGTTTTTATCCTTATGTATATAAGGGATTCACGCACATTTCCTGGTGTTTTTACTACAATAAGATCAAGATACTGAACGCAAGACCCAACCTTACACACCGTGATGACGCCATCCTTATGCATATTGAAATAAAGAAACATATGATTCACATTGGGGGTCTTATTAGGGATGGCTATCTTACTCAACATTACATGTTGGTAGGAGAAAATTATTTCCGTTATGTAAGGTGTCCCAAATGAAAACATGAAAACCATACATCCTATATACCATTAAAAAAGAATTGTAAAACCTTTCTAGTGATATTTAACATATTTATATTTAAAGGAAAGCTTGCACATAACTGCAAGATAGTAACTTTTCATTGAATTGAATTCTGTATGTTCTTCACAACTTGCAGTATCAATGTCAGCAAAATGGGAAGAAAATATTTAGTTTACACACATTTATGGGACAATAAATCAATCTGTATTTTATCACATTTTAAAGGGAAATCCACCCAATTCATGACGTAGCAAGGGGAGTCCCAGGGGAATCCCCTCTTCTCTTAGAAGGGAATCCCCGTTCCTGTAGAATTTGTAAAAAGAGATATGCTCTCTAACAAAAAGTATATATATCTGACATAATGCAACTCATAATAAATTAAAATTTATATCCATCTACAACTGTTCATTAATCAGGGAATCCCAAAATAAGTTAAGAAGGAATTCCCATAGGTGTGACGTAGCAAGGGGAGTACTGAGCGGCCCAGCATTCAGGGAATTCCCAAAATTAGATTCCTTTCCTTAATAATTCCCTAAGACCTCAACATTTTCAATTTTTCACTTTTGAAATATTTTCAAAATACTTAAATGAAATCAATTATACAAGAAATAGCACGTCATGAATTTATGTGCAAGCTTTCCTTTAAGTTTAATTCCCACCGCCAATTTGTTAGAATAAGCAGCAAAATCTAAGGCAATTAGGAATAAAGGCTTTAGAAATCTGATTTATTGGTGTTAGATTATCAATGATACGTCAATTTCAGCTCACCTCTCGTAAGCATTCTCTCAAAGCATCGTGCAATCTGGCCGTTCTAGAGTTATGTGCCCGGTGTGACGGTAGGCATGCGGTAACCACGTCAGGTGATGTCGCCATTGTATTTACGGGCAATTCCCAGGCAAGCTGCGATGTAACAGGCATGTTCTGCAATCATACTTTTTCGGTCGGTCTGTTACTTGCTAGATTTTCTCCGAACAGTAATGTTGTTTTTTTTATACGGGTTGAGACTCACCAAAAGAGAGTGATGTGATAACACCACTTTTAATTGAAGTTAAGACCTTGCCAATTGAGAATGTTTTAATGATGGTATCATTTGGTGAAAGACTAACAAGAATGTTGTAGTAGCTTAAACGTGTAATTTCGCATTGCTAGGTTCTGGACATGACTACAACACGAACCAAAACAGAACTAAGCAGAAAGTTGCTGCACTATTATGATAACAGTGGATGCTCACCTGGGAAGGCATTCAATGAAGGCATTTTTTTTTTTTTTATTTAAACATCTCTTCATACATACAAAGTTCTTCCGATGAGTTTGAGATCCATTATATATACATTGTGATATACTTGATGAACAAAGATGATAATAATACAGTACTATATCATACCAAATATACATATTACAGTCTGAAGCACAATTAACTACTTAAGTTTGCATCATTCTACTTATTATTCAAATACAAAATTCTTTCACTCTATTTTTAAATTCCTTAATATTCACAGCGCTTTGTACATCAAATTCTAGTTTATTCCATTGCGCCACCCCCATATAAAAGGGGCTCTTAAGTACTCGTTCCTTTGCGGTAAATGGTACATTAAATTTAATTTTTTTTACTATTCCTCAACGTTTTTTCACACCTTCCTTTCACAACATATCTAGTGAATTTACTCAATTTATACATCATAAGCATAAGGATCAGAAACCGCCTCCGACTTAACATATCCAAAAATAATTCCCCATGTATTAGAACCATTTCATCTGTTGAAATATATTCATTTCGATCAATATGGTTTTCACCGCCCTATTCTGCAATGGTTGCAGTTTAGATACCATCCTCTGTACACTTGAGTCCACAAGAATAGCTGAATAATCAATCAATGGCAACACCATTTGTTTATACAATAACAATACAGTTTTCTTATCAATAAACTTTCTCACATTTGATAAGGCTACCAACCTATTGTTAACCTTAGCAATAACATTATTTAGCTGCTTTTCAAAAACTAAGAAATGATCTCTATACATTCCTAAATATTTATTACAGTCAACATTAGGTACAATAAAATTATCCAACGCTATGCAACAGTTATGTTCACGAATCTTATTTCTCGGTCCTGACAACATATGTTTTAATTTCCCCTTATTCAATACTATTCTATTCTTTTCACACCATTTATAAATCGAACGCAGCTGATCCGCATTTCTTTTAACAGCAATTTTTTGTGTAGTTCCCGTACAGACAATCACGGTATCGTCCGCATATATATTACAATAATTATTAGTATCCAAAACAGTGTATAAGTCGTTTACATATATAATAAAGAGCAGTGGCCCTAAAGGGCTTCCTTGATAGACCCCGCAATTAACAGGTAGAGCACTAGATAAATAGTCACCTGCTTTCACAATTTGTGTTCGATCAATTAAATAATTCCTAAACCAATCTACAACATTATCAGCAATACCATATCTTGACAATTTTCTCAAAAGGATACTATGATCTATGGAATTAAAAGCTTTGGAATAATCCAAAAACAAACAGCTTGAAACAATATTATTATTTAAATCATCAAACAAATTTCTTGTTAATTCCATCACCGCCATATCCATTCCAAGGCCCGGTCTGAATCCAAACTGTGAATTTGTAAATAATGCATTATCCTCAAAAAATTCCGATAATTGACGGTATACGCATTTCTCCAATAGTTTCCCCATGACGCATAAATTATTTATTGGTCGCCAATTCCCTGCCTGTTTTGCATTTCCCTCTTTCGGAATTGGTGTCACTACACTGCACTTCCACTCTTTGGGAAATGTTTTTGTATATAACGACATATTATATATATATGTCAATTCGGGTATGCAAATCTTTAGACAGTCCTTTATAATTTTCGCATTAATGCCTAATACACCTGGTGATTTATGAATATCTATATCATTAACATATTTCAATACCTCTGCTTGTTCAATTATTTCAAAATTTAATCGAACATCGTCAAGACTCTTACAGCCACCCATACATTCCTCTGTCCACTCAGTCGTATTATCACGATTCAAAATTTCACCCATTTCAGCATAATACCTATTCAAATAATCAACAGCATTCTGTCCTTCTAAAACATTTCCATCATCATCAAGGATACCATGAATAATACAATTAAATCTCTATGATTGTATGACGGAAGGTTGGCAAAAATAGTTTAGAATGTTTCTGTGCTATATCCCGTAAAAAAATACCCTCATCGCTGGGATGATAGGATAAAGTTTCCCTCACCAAATAATTTGGGTTTGAAAAAATATTGGGATGGTCCATCTTAAAAGTACAGGTCAACATAGCAAAGCTGTTTTTCCAGGGGATTATGGCCATTTATTTTGTTGCTCGCTTATTTTGTGTTCATTTAGCAGCACGTAGAATCCCCACTTTACGGATCTTTCATATAAAATGACCCTACCTTGGGCAGGCCGATTGGTCACTCATTGAAATCTATTTTAATCAGGGCAACAGACGGAGAACACGTCGTTGTGCAAGGGCGGATACGGGGGGAGGGTGAGGAGTCCTAGGGGTCGGGACATCCCTTTAAGTGGGACCCTGAAAAACTAATAAAAAACGATGTTTTGCTACCTAGAATATATAAATATATATATATATATATATATATATATACATATATATATATACATATTGGCACTATTTCATGAGACCTGACCCTAAATCTGGGGGGCATATAACTGCCATATATAGTCCGAATATAATTCTAGTGTTTTCAAATATATATATATATGTATATCTATATGTATAGAATATAAACGGGGGATCCGCATATGACTAAGCCAATATTATCACCCCCCCCCCCCCCCCACCCAGTTATAACTTATATCACCTATTCTCAGATAAAACCACCTCTTTCTGCTGCTGGACCTTCCTGACACTTCCTTGATCATCTTCTCAGCCTATTTACGTCCTTTCTATTAGAGACATTTTAATTTTTAAAAACTGTTATTTATATCCAGACCCATGAAATGGCGACGGTAAAAATAAAAGGTCAAAAGGTTCACTGAAATGTCATAACCTTAAAAACCTGAGGACTAGCAGCTATGCCCCCCCCCATGGGCAGCTTCACGGTCTTGACCACCTTGCGGAACACCAACTAAAATTTAATGTTTTTTTCATTTATTCACAATGGCTATTTCTTTGTATATAACACATATAATCAGACATAAACAATTTAAGGGGAATGACTTTTATTATAATTAAAGCGTCCGTACTGGTTAAAGCGTCAGCATAAGGGGCCTTGCATTTAGTACTACACGTGTCAAGAATATTAATCCAGACGCTCCATCCTCCTAGGCTAAAGCGAAAATCTAAAACATTAGAAGAAAAAGAAGCCAAATGCCCCTTGATGCGAACGTAACTACTAGAAAACAATGAGTCAACACCAAACTAGACCTCTTTAGATAGCTCCCACATTTCAACAAATATCATTAGCTGTATTCTTGCTTTCTTTAGACAAGGGAATGTCTATTTTTAAAATGAGATATTGATTTCGCTATAAAAATATTATAAGTGTCATCATCAATCAATCTTTAAAGTCCCTGTCTTCCTTGTCTAGAATCAATACTGGAATAAAAGCGTCTCATTGAACTTCAAGCTCGTTCATCTAAAGCCTATTATTCAAATAGACAATTTTTATATCTGAAATATTGCATTTTCTGAATTCTTATTAGAAATATGGAAGGATCCCTTGCATGCTTTATACCATTTAAAAGGGAACATGAAGTCATTCATATTGTATCTAACATGTCTATTATTTAGTCCTTATTGCCACTGACAATTTCTGAAAGTGTGAGTGAAATCGGGTAGTAGAATACAGTCTTAGGCTCCACCCCCTACCTATTTAAAAACACTCATCTGCTTACAGTAGTAGAATAGGTCCTTCATAGATCGTCCTAACGGTCGATTCCTAACCCGCCCGGTGTCTAACTGATAGTCACATGAATAGCTTTAAAGCAGCTGATGAATTAGACCTGCACTGATTTGGGATAAGGGGAATGCATTAAGGCATCGATTGGCGAGTCTCAGGGGGGCAGGGCTCTAGTACCCCCCCCCTCCACTCCAGACGGCACCCCGGGGTACCCCCCCCCCTCCCTGGAGGTACCCACTACCCCTATCAAGTTGATTGACTGGCCCCCAAGTCTGGGTCTGGGCTATAATACCCACCATCCACTTTTAAACCGGCGCCAGGGAAACTCAGGTCTAATTATAGCAGATTCATTACTATAGGAAGGCTCGTATCCTATACACCTTGTTCATGAGTCTGCGCCCTGATCCCAATTGTTCTAGCACAGGCTATAGAAATTCATATCCCAACTCACTGGTTCTGGCCTATACCGCTAGCAGGGCGCCACACCAATGAAAAAGGTCTATACAGACTAGGCTGTGAGGCTTGCCTGGAAAGGGTATTAGAGAATTAGAAGTGACAATTCAGAACAGGCACTAGATATACTCTGAAGCAAGTCTGGAAATAGTATGGAGAAATAGAATAGTGTAAACCTTATGACATAGGCAGATATAATGTGATTCATGCAATAATATACCCATAATATTGATTTTTTCTGCAACTTGGTATAATCATATGACAATTGGTAACCTTATTTGAAAGACCAGAGGCATTCAAAATCAATGTCAGATATTCTATTGGTTCTTTTGTCCCAGGATATTAATTGATATGGGAACGGCTGATTGCATTTCAGCATTTTTATAAAAAACTGAAATTCGCCAACTGGCAAAGTCTTCAAGGCTCATTCACGCTTCGGGTGGCATTGATCATCTCAAAACTGACTAAAAATATAATACAAAAAAGCCGCTTTAAGTCCGGGTTGTCTAGCCTACAACCATCAAGGTGTTTCCGGAGTCTTCCACAAAAAGGAAAACATCTGCAGGCTTTGCAAGTTGGCTGTTGGGTCAATGAGTCCTGGTTTATTGATGGTCTCCCCCTTTCCCCTGCCCACCAATCCACCTATCGCCTTAAGGTGGTATTACACTACACGACTTGAACTTCGATATGACAATATTGCAGAGAAGTTGTACATATGAGAGATACAATTCGTTGTCACACATATATGTGAGATACTCCAAATTGCCAGTTGTTACCAATTATATTACTCCTGTATGTGAATTGTCTGTAATATTGTTTTACGGCGATATTGCAGCTCATGTTGTGAAGTGTAATACTGCCTTTACCGTGCTGGCCGCAGTGATCAGGTATTGATTGGGGATGGTGGGGGTTGCAGGTAGAAGGGGCCAGTCTTTGTAGGTAAGGGCCTGGATCTACATTAAATGGTAATTAAAACATTGCCTCTAATCAGAGCACAGGGTTTGGTTATAACACATTAAAAGCCCCATACCCACTAGGCAAATTTGACCAGAGTCGTCCGTCTCATTGGCCCTAAAATCAGCCGACTCTACTAGAAGAGTTGGCCGATTATAGCACCGACTCATATCAAACATGTATATTTCAATATAACATACTGACTGGTAAAATCAGTCGGCACTAGAATCGGCCGATTCTTTGAGAATAATAGGCTGATTCTAATGCCAATTATTCGGCTGCCTCAGTCAAAATCGCAAAGTGGGTATGGGGCTCCACAGTGTGAAATCAAGTGCATTTTTGTAATATCTTGTTGTCTTCGACATATATTTGTATACATACACATACATAGCATAGGTATTCGTCCCAGTAATATAAACTGATGAGCTCTCAAGTATACTTATCCAATAGACCAGACATTTTATTAATTCAAGGTCAATCAGGCAATCAGCTGAGTGATGAATACAAGATGGTTTACACTCTGCTTGGTTCTGGCAATGAAATTCTCCTACTATAAAGAATAACAGTAATCCCACTGTCCTCTGCTCAAGGCTTACATTTCACCGAGTTCTTACTTTTACATGTCAATCTATTCACAGTAACTACTATCTCTGGACTAGCTTGGAGTACACTATCACATCCCTACGTAGGACTGTCCATGTGTATTATTAACGTCCATATAATATTGGCACATGCGTTACACCGGGTGCGACTTACTATAAACATGTCCTACTAGTCAACACTACTTGCTGTACATTATACACTGATTCAATAACATACTAACACTGCATGTTTCCTAGGACTGAAATCCCATGGTAGGATGAAGGATGGAATGCAATACAGATTTAGTTCCTGACCATTTACAAGTGTTTAACATAACTAAAATGAGACGTTTGCCTTGATATCTATAAATCATAATGCGTATAACTGCCAAGTGGTATTTATACCTCTGGCGCTTGGATGATCTGAAAAATAAACGGTTTCTTATCTCAGAAATCGCTGACTGATAAAGAATACAATATGACTGTGAAACAAGGCCTAGATATCAATGCCGTATCGCCCATGGCCAGCTGATTTCGATTACAAGTTGCATCGAAATTATTGTAAGCGGACGCTTGTCTGGTAGATAAAACCAATCGCCTCAACATAGCACTATTTTGAAAACCAACGATGAAATGAAAGTAAGCTATTTCTTTCGAGATTGCCCATGGTGAACAAACTCGTAGGAGCAATTTTGTTTCAAGTTAAACATGTGATGGAAAGAAAATATCTTAGATTTAAAAAAAACACAATGTTGCCTACCTTATTGATCGATACCCAATATTTTTTAAATTCTGGCTCACGGTCTAGAGACACTGTATTTCCATCTTCTCATCTAACATTTATCTCATGAATACTTATCTACCTACCTAATTCCAAAAACAGCTCGACAAACTAATTAACAGACATGCGAGGTTTACCACTGTCTGGTTCATGTAGTTAAACGATGTAGTGTCTAGACGGTATCTCAAAAAAGTCCAATAAAAACAGCACTGTTTGTCAGAAAAGGTTAGATAACGGCGTAAATTAATCCCTGTGTGTGACTTGTAAGATAACGGCGTAAATTAATCCCTGTGTGTGACTTGTAAGATAACGGTGTAAGTTAATCCCTGTGTGTGACTTGTTAGATAACGGTGTAAGTTAATCCCTGTGTGTGACTTGTTAGATAACGGTGTAAGTTAATCCCTGTGTGTGACTTGTTAGATAACGGTGTAAGTTAATCCCTGTCTGTGACTTGTTAGATAATAGTGTAAGGTAATCCCTGTGTGTGACTTGTAAGACAATGGTGTAAGTTAATCCCTGTGTGTGACTTGTTAGATAACGGTGTAAGTTAATCCCTGTGTGTGACTTGTTAGATAACGGTGTAAGTTAATCCCTGTGTGTGACTTGTTAGATAACGGTGTAAGTTAATCCCTGTGTGTGACTTGTTAGATAACGGTGTAAGTTAATCCCTGTGTGTGACTTGTTAGATAACGGTGTAAGTTAATCCCTGTGTGTGACTTGTTAGATAACGGTGTAAGTTAATCCCTGTGTGTGACTTGTTAGATAACGGTGTAAGTTAATCCCTGTGTGTGACTTGTTAGATAACGGTGTAAGTTAATCCCTGTGTGTGACTTGTTAGATAACGGTGTAAGTTAATCCCTGTGTGTGACTTGTTAGATAACGGTGTAAGTTAATCCCTGTGTGTGACTTGTTAGATAACGGTGTAAGTTAATCCCTGTGTGTGACTTGTTAGATAACGGTGTAAGTTAATCCCTGTGTGTGACTTGTAAGATAATAGTGTAAGTTAATCTCTGTGTGTGACTTGTCTGGAGCCATTGTTCACTGGTGCGTGCAGACCCCCACAGGTGGCGCCCCGTACAGCAGCTACCTATTGATCGGTCAATCCCCTAACGAGGGGCAGGCACGCAATGCACCTTTCACAAGGCATAAAAAAGGACAAACAGGGACATTGATATGTTGAACATAATGCTATTTTTAGTTCACCCTTGTTAATTGACTATTAAGGAGTAGGGGCCATAATTATTTTTTGTAACTGATTAGGCTAATCATAACCATGTGAATTTTGATTAGTGTCTCATTTTCAGTAATTCTGTCAAGGATAAAACATGTCTACATTTAATAATCCTTTTTACGGGTTAGTTCACAATGACATCAGCATTTTTTGTGAGATACAGAATATTAAACAATGAGACCCCAATCAAAATGTACATGATTAGCCTAACAAGTTAGGAGAACACGGCTCCAGATCTTCATGACAACAGTTTTAAAGGCACAACTGATTAGATGTTTAAGTTTCAGCCAAATAAACCTGGAATCGAGCTGGTGGAATACTGTAGTGCACCTTAGGGGTATTACGGTATGGCTTACAGTTAAATCACCCCTTCTGACAGGATCGCATGCAACATTCCATCTCTTTTAAATTCCCTCTTTACCCGTAGTTCCTGGGGGCCCACAACACCCAAGCCCAGCGTTATTTATGCATGTGTGGATGGGCTTATTGTGAAAGGGGTGTGCCATTATTATAGGCATAGCGTTGATAGAATCATTGTGGCAGTGGTGTAAAATTAGCTGTAAGTATAGAGACTTAATTGGCAGAAACATTGGAATATGAATGTGAAGCGTACTGAACAAGGGGTCCTCTGGAAATTCTAAAAAAGACAGGAGAGCCCTCATGTTACAAAAAGTCACGAAGGCGGCAGTTTCACACAAAACGATTTAATATTTTGACCAAAAACATAAAGAAGAAAAAGGAGGAGCACATTTTTCAGGTTTTACCTTGCCTGCAGGAGTGCAATAAACCAGTTGATGTTTTCTATACCGTTAAGGTCAAGAGCAGTGATTATGTGCTTATATAGTTTACCTGCACATTTGTGCTGATGTCTTTTTAAATCCACTAAAATGTCAATAGAGGGATGTTATGTAAGACCTTACATGAAAGCTACTAGATACTGTTAAACATGATTTGGGAAGACCTCTGATGTAACTTAGATATCTTTATTGTATCTTTATCATGATTATAGGAGTAATATAAAACGGAAAACCAGCATTCATCGTCTGTGATAAAAGATATTGATCTTTGAAAAAGGCCAGATCGAGGCCTAACCAATTATTTCAATGCGAAAGAAAAAAGGAAAAAAATCATGAAAAAATAAACGTCATGGTTATGTGTTTCTCTTTAAATGTGTATGGTATTGCATAAAATAGTTTGAAATTGCACATTGAATTCTAAAATAATGCTCACCACTTCTAGATCTTTGTCTGGGAAATTTAAGAAGCCTGGTGAGCAACGCCTTGAATCTTTCTAGAACTTTGGTCTTTATTAGTACATGTATCTGATAATCAAATTTATTGATAATAAATAGAATGTTCAGAAAGTGATATGAACCAAACTCAACCTACTCATTGGGGATAAAATAATCATCTTCAACTCAGCCCTCAGGTTCGTGCAGCGTAATTAATATTGTTATCACCAGCTCATTATTTGGTTCTTAACACCATCCTAATATCATACATTATTCAGGTAGGGATGTAACCATATTAATGTAGATGCACAGGAAGAGGCATTGAGGTAGATGTGTGGATTATGTATGATATAGACCCACCTATTGAATTAGGAACATGCAGGTAGATACATTATGGTTAGTATGTGACATTATGCATGTAGTCCCACTTATTTCTGTTATCTCATCATTCCAGCGATCAGAAATCATCTAAAACGATCGGAAATGGTTGACAAGAAGTGATGTTTCCATTGAGCTGAGCAGTCAGAAATTGATCAGAGAGTGGTCAATCTATTGTAAAATATATAACAATATTGGGTTTTGGTCGCTGGTGATCTTCGCCCATATTCTTAGTGGCATGGCTCATTGCGTTCCCACCTTTAGTCCTTAA
The DNA here is from genome assembly GCA_936440205.1 of Lepidonotus clava. NCBI lineage: Eukaryota > Metazoa > Annelida > Polychaeta > Phyllodocida > Polynoidae > Lepidonotus > Lepidonotus clava. The sequence continues at coordinate 5,718,526 of OW387148.1, forward strand.
ATATCATACCAAGGGAATGAAAACACTGAAGAAAACGTTTTATTTTTTCATAATTTATAAGATCGTGTTTTAAGTGTAAGGTTATACATATCATTAGGCAAAGATCAGATATTTCATTCGATATCACCCACGATGCTGAATCTAGTAGAATTTAGCAGGAAGACGAGGTATCATGAATCCTCTATCAATTCTGTAATTTTTGGGTAAAATGGCTTTTCTTGCAAAGTCAAAATACGCTTATGCTATACATCTCTCCTGTGTATTTTGAGCTTACACGGGTACAATATAATACACATTTATTCTTGATGATAAAACTATACATAAAATTCAACACTATATTTAAATGTATCATTAACATTACATTCTCATGTCACTAAGTCTGCATTCGTGAGCTTGAGGTTATTGGCTGTGTAGAATCTCACATCTAACACATGTCTGTGTGTTTCTGCAGTCCGCTGCAATATTCCTGAAAATATACCGATTAACAAGGGCAAGTGCAATGCAAGAAAGGTGATCATTTGTCAGCAATCAACAGAGAAAACTAACTATCTATCCATGATCATTGTCATATATTGATATATTTTATACAGCATAATCTTGCGTGTGAGGGAATATTTATCATGATCAAACGTGGTAAGCTAGCTTGTAATAAGCCCATCCCAGCCTACAGTAACATTTAAGTTTACCATGAAATATTTTCAAAATTGCTCCCATGCTTATTCCCTGAGCAGAGTTGTATACTACCAAAAAAAATAACAAAAGTAATTTGGTTAACAGATTACTCCTAAAATTGGTAAAATGCAGCTTTATATATTGGCCTTTTCCCAATAGTAACCAATGCTACGGCCTGTTACCCCGACCTCTAATCTCCTATCTATTTTGCCCTGAAATACAGCATTTCGATTGGCTGCCAAACCTGCAAATATGTCAATTGATAAAATTCAAGTAATAGTGGTTAAGCAGGACTAGGGGTTATAGGAAAACATCATTCTTGCTTATTTCAGTAACCCGAACTCTAGAAGACAAGGATGGCTTAATGGCTATTTTGTCCAGACCTTGTCTAACCCTGGAATATACCCAATGTGGGATGGGCTTATTGCTATAAATGTGTATCCGCATGTTACATATTGTCTATTGCCTGTTACAATCATGAACACGTGAAGTGAATTCATCCTGAATAATGTGGTGTCACAGCTAGACCGACAACAATCCAGCAGTATGCGAAATGGAGCAATTGGTTGTCGGGATGAAATCCAATTTGTCCCAGGTTATAGACAGTTTTAATCTCAGGCCACTCCTTATTGCACCCAATCAGGCCTATGTCGCGGCCGTGTTTTCTAATTTCATTTGTTGGCCTGACACTCTGGCCAAGATTGGCCTGCCCTGCTGACAGTTCCCAGTCTACTCAGCAGCCCCCGGTGAGGATTCCCCTCGCCGTATTAGGCAAAACTCTCGTCCTTCATATTATTCCTGTCCAGCGACAAAACGACCTCCTGCCCCGCGCCTCCAGGGGCTGACCTTGACATGTGACCTTGACCCGTCAGCCTGTCTTCTAGCGCCAGGCCCAGCTGCAAACCGGAAGTGTCGGCGGGAACGCTGGCCGCCAGGGGGTCTGTCTGTGCGTCCATTGTTGCTATTTCTCCGCTTGGGGGCGCCACTACGGGCAGACCAGACTGATCCGGGAAGGACAAAGCGTACAGCGGATTCTCAGCTGTCGTGGCCGCCCCCACCTCCCCCTTCTCTGATTTAACCTCGCTGAACTCCAAATCCACGTCTTTGACGTTAATCTCGGGGACGTTGCAGGCGTAGGACGCCGGGAAGCCGTCGGCCCGGTAGGCCCGCGGGATCCCTATAGGCAGAGGCTTACTCTCACACATGGACTCCGAGAACTGGATAGAGGGTCTCGGGGAGGGCGTCCTCTGGTAGACGCTCGGCACACCACCCTCCTCGTCTACATCCGGGGCCTCGGCCTCGTTCTCGAAGCGGTGGTGGTGGAAGGCGGCCGGCTGGGTGAGGTAGGAGCTGCGCCGCTCCATCCGGTCATCCGGGTTATTGGGACGCTGCCTCGTTCTGAGGACGACGATGATGGCGACGACGGCGACGGCGAGGAGGAGGAAGATGGCGACCCCGGCGATGACCCCGTCCTCCATGCGGCCGTCCTCCAACATGGGCACGCTCCTGGTGGTACAGTCGTACTTCTCTGCAAGGGAGAACATGGCAATAGGAATGAGGGCAAGACTTAGAGAATATTATGCAAATAATGATATGCATGCATGCACGTGTTTGTATAGTTGTGTGGGTTTTCAACTAAATGTGTACATGTGTTGCGATGTGAATGTGTATACATGTACACATAGGTGCACGTATACTAATGTCTGTTGGATTATATGACGACGTCTGTCTGTCTGTACATGTATGTACATGTACATACAGACTATGCTGGGCTCCCTTCTCTCTCGGCTGGGGGACTCGGCCTGTGAGAGTGCAGGTGGAGCCCACTGTGTCGATGGCTCTGATTGGTCGAAAGGTGGTCACGTGACGCCGAGTTAGCCAAAATCTGGCTAACTCGGCAGTGGCTTCAACCTGCGCCCTTTCGTGACGTTCAGCGAGTAGCGTGAGTTCGAGGCGCGGACCCCAGCGTATACATACAGACAGACGTCGTCATATGTGTATGTATGTATGTATGTATGTATGTATGTATGGGTGTATGTATGTATGTATGTATGTATGTATGTATGTATGTATGTATGTATGTATAATTATAATATGTAATACAACCATAATTAATGTGTGATATCTCTTTACATGGTGTATGTTTTAACTATATTAGCAGTATCTCTTAACAGTGTTGGAAATTAACGTCAGCCCGTCAGCCCCAGGCCGACAATTTCTGATCAGGGCTGACAATTAGGGGCAAAAAAAGCAAATTCTCAGCCCGGATGGCTGACACGTTTTTTGCAGAGGAAAAAAAATATTTGTTTTATCTTTTCCATTTATGTTACTGAATGTTCATCTGGTTAGTACCTTTTCCCATAAAAACTCCAAATCATAATGGTCAAATTTTCAAGTTCATAATAATACAAAATCTGGGCTGACAGTTTTCTGTGAGGGCTGACATCTTTTCATAAACATCAGCCCAGATGGCTGACGCCCATAAAAGTTAATTTCCAACACTGCTAAACCCATCACTTCCGTCTGGTAATGCCATCTTTGGGTAAGGCCCCGGGGTAAGGCTGTGTAGGTCAAACCAACCTTTGGGTAAGGCCGTATAAGTCAGGTTGAACCCGCGCCTTGTTGCACTGGCCCTTGACACATGTAGCCACACCAAGACGTCATTGGAGCATGACGTGATGATGTCATTCTCGATCCACCCATTACACCAACGACCAATCAGCGGCGACGTCTTTAACTGACCTGAAGACGAAAATTGATTAGTCATTCGTTAAGAAACATTTATTATTTGTAGTTTATCCATACAGTGATACAGTGTTTTTATTTGCGGGAATGGTTTATTAACGATAAAGGATGTATGAACAAATGTTTATGTTTGTGGCTTGATAAGTAGACTAGGGATTCGGCTTGAGGCTCTGTTCATGGCCCATCCTATATGTGCTACATTGTGTACATTTGTTGCACAATAATGTCCAACAATAATGCCTGGACTGCTGCCAGTATCTTCGTGACAATCCTCCCTGAGAGCGCGGTAATAGTCCACTATATACACGACAATGAATGGATTTATTGTTTCATATAAATAACAAGGTAGAATGACTTGAGTAGTGTACAAAAATCGGAATTTGCTGCTTGTCGTGAACATGGCCCCTGTCTGTTAGGACGACGTCGCCTAGATTACAATTTACGCGATATTGTCACATGGATTGGTTCTTCTATATTTGTTAGTAGTGTGACGTTCCTCGGTAGGTCGGGGTTTCCGATTTCTACAGCAGAGGGATGTGGGAATTGTTTCGGGTCTTGGACGGACGGAGAATCCGGGCAAGAAACCGAGATGTGATGTTTTGAGTCGTGCCTCGCGCACGAGGGGGGGTTGAGCAGGTCGGTCGGGAATCAGTGCTCGTCGACGGGCGGAAGACTGCGGGGGAGGGAAAATATGGTAGGGGTAGGGGGAAGCCGTTTGTTATCTCTCTGCCGGTATCCGTACCTACGGACGGTCCACCCTCGGTCTCGATCTACGGGGTGTCGGGCCGACGGTCGCCTATTGTTTGGTAGCGTGGGGCCGAGCCGGTCGCGACGTTGTTCCCCTGGATCCTGGGTTTCCGTCCCTGGTTTCGGGCCCTCGTGCCATTCCGGGCCTGCGTTTCCGGGACTCCATCCGGGCCAGTTTCGGGCCTTTGTGCCCTACTTCGGTCCTTCGGTCCTTACTTCCGTTCTTCGGGCCTACGGGCCCCCATCCTAAGTTTTCGCCTAATTCTCTCGAACTTCTACTATTTTACCCAAACTTCTAGTTAATTAACTCATATCGGCTCATCTCAGCGGTTGTTTAAGGGAAGAAGACACGTGTGGACACAAGGAGAACTGTGAAAGAACTCGTTTATTCGGGCCTCACCGCCCCTTTTTATACTCTAGTGGTCAGCCCTGATTGGCTGGCTTTGGTCACGTGGTTACAATTGACGTCACTTCCGGTTTACATTATCACTTCCGGTTTACATATCACTTTCGGGCCTTTACACTTTCGGGTCTTCTTACATTTTCGGGCCTCTTTCGGGCCTTTCGGGTTTCGGGCTTTTACACTTTCGGGCCTTTACACTTTTGGGTCTCTTATAACATATATACTTTACTTTTGTCATATTACCTTACTTTTCTTATTTTGGTCTTTTACCTATCTGATGAACAGACATTCATCACAGTAGTATATGGAAATGGGACTTTTGAAGTTTTCACAGTTTATCGTTTTCAAATGCCGAAATTGGATTATAATTTTTGATGGGTGTACTGAATGGACCTTTGGAAAATACTGATATCGGATTCTGTCATTTGAATATCTGAAATAAATTCACACAAACATTGCAAGTCACTGACATTAGAGACTTTGCATAGGATCTGAAATATGGCGAAGTGATCTTACATTTGCCTCATACATATAGACTAGGAATAATACATTTTTATTTTATCTACTACAGTAATCTTTTTGGTTTGATCATTCAGAATAATCGTTTTGATTGTTATATAGAAATTAGAGTTGCCTGTCAACCACCTGCGAGCAATATCAGACAATGTAGGTAGAGGGACAGCACAACATGGCGGCCTCCACGGCTGGACTCTGGCAAGCTATATATAGGGTATTATAGGTATGGTGAAGGAGCGTTTGTCCACCTCCAGCCGCCCACTTACCAGTGAGGTCCTCGCTGTATATATACAGTATATATATATATATATATATATATATATATATATATATATATATCCCCTGGTCCTGCCAAGAGGCTGGCGTCTGTCGCACCTGACCAGGTGAGACAGACTGAAGGTCATCCAGGTGTGGCTTAGTGGGCCAGGTGCCCCTCCATTACCGGCCCCACCTCCTGCCCAGCCCTCGGGGAGTGGAGGATGGTGGTGGAGGGAGGGGGGGGGGGGGGTACTCTACACAGGTAGGAAAGGGGCGGGTGAACTTCCACTGACATTTCCGAAAAGGGGTGCGCCTAAGCCGAACCAGCTATACACGCGACGCCAGTTATACTAAAGTCAGTGTATACACGACGTCGCATGTATAAGAGAAACAATGTAGGCAACAAGCTTCATACCACATGTAAATTCCCATGTCCATATACTACTACCTGATCGCGCATACAAGAGAATCAATACAGACAATAAGGTCGTGTATATTGTAAATACCAATCTAAGCGACGTCGTGGGCAGGTCAAAAATATGAATAATATTTGCTAATATAAATAATACAATTCAGGTATACCGGGGCTGTGGCTGTATGTCTTTGCTACTTTTATTAAAAAATGGAGGAATTTTCCGAGAACCAAATACCCATTTCTGTATACTACTAACATGTCGCATGTATAACTAATAGAATTCTAGCGACGTCGCCCGAATAGAACAAACTATACACACAATAACACCTAACCCATCTACAAATTCCCAATTCATTATATACTACTTGGGTTGTCGTTTACATAATGAAGTCAGTTCAGGCGATAGGTTGTCGCATAAATAGTGGTGCCTGTTGAGGCGACGTCGTGGGTATACATGCTGCGCCGCTGGCAGGCAGTGGGATTGTGGCATCCTGAAATCTGTGATGGGTATTGCATAGGTTCGACTGGTCATTTGCACATACTCTTGGACCTACCTCAACAGGTATTTCCTCCACAAACTGTGGAGTAGGGACGACATAGCTTTTATGATGTAGTATCAAAAGCCAAGTGAATATTGTTGATTATACTACTCCCAGTCCCCACCACTTTTGTTCTGCCAGGAGGTTTCTGGACGTAACCTACAGTATTTGACCACATATACCTCCTGAGGAGGTTATTTAGTTAACCTCCAGAGGAGGTTATCTAGATAACCTCCTGAGGAGGTTATTTGGGAAATGACCAGAAGCCTATGAATTTATATGTCCAATGTAGAATTTCCAATGTAGACTTTATGAAAAGTTGTATTTCCAATTCAGCATAGCCTAGAATTGAACCATATTCTTTAGGATTCAGAGTGCCACAGGCTAACCACTACCCTACTGAGGAAGCTGCTAGGCTGAGGGATATCCCTATATTTCACATTGATAAGAATGGAGTCCATGAAAGTCTAAAAAGGATATAAAATAGAAAATAGGCCTAAACTTTAAAGAAACAGATCAACCAACATATGCATGCTAAGGGAGAATTCAAAAACAACAAGTTAAAAGAGAATATGATCTTGATCTTACTGGGGCTGCTTGAAGGGACCCCACTCTCCTCTGGTTTAACTAGTATATGTGTAAGCCTGCCTCTCTCTTTATATATATATATATATATATATATATATATGCATAAATATGATATATATCAAATATCAGAGGTCCATATGACCACCAAGTATGCATCATGGGGTTATGGGACGAAGTATAAGCTCGTAAACCACCTTGGAGGTGGAGGTTATATACCATAACCTCCACCTCCACGGAGGTTTACTATCACTCAATGACCTAAACCATTGGTTCCATTTACTTCACCAGGGGGCACAACACTCTTAATGAAAAAGGTCTATATGTACTCACAACGAGTGTCTCAGAAGGCTTTGGCTGTTAACAGCATGACTCCCGTCATACAAGAAGGCTGTCTTATTTTGTTACAAAAGAGGCATTCCCGAAAGCATACATCACAACACATAGAATCAACCAATATGAGTAATTGATGACAGAAGAGGTATTTGATAGTAAATCCTGGAACATAAATAATGAAGTAGCAGTTCAAAGGCTGAAAGATGATTCTGGTAAGAATCTTCTAAAAAGAATCTCTATTCCTTGAGCTCAATGATTTAAACCGGCAAGGCGATGGCTTTCATACTGCTATACTTTTGCGTTGCTATTCGCATTTTCAAACGAGTTAAAAAAAAAGAAGAAAACAGTAATCAAATTATAACACTTCTGCACATTTTTTGGGGTCATAACCGTGAATATATTGCTTTGGGGGCAGGAGCATGTGGCACGACTGCTATCAATCCCCCCCCCCCCACCTCACAAAAGTACTGAAATTGCAAAAAAAAAGAAGAAATCAAGAAAAATAGAAAATAAATAAAAACAACTTCACGATCAGATTTCCAGGACAACTGGAAAAACACACTCCGGTGATGCAAATGGAGTTGTTGTTAATACGATATGCACAATAAGTATTCATTATTGAGCTATAATTTCGGTAGTATTAAAAGTAGAAAACAATGACAATGGTCCCAACCTTCCCTGAACTCGATGAAGTCGGTCTCGGCGGCCTTGCAGTCTCCAGGAACGTGGAGGTCCAGGTCGAGGAGGGTGAGTCGGAGGTAGTGGTCTTTGGTCAGGGCTGGTAGGACGTGCACCACCCAGCACCGCGACCGGCTGAACGGGAGTATTATAAAACATGTTTAACAGGTCGAGGAGGGTGAGTCGGAGGTAGTGGTCTTTGGTCAGGGCTGGTAGGACGTGCACCACCCAGCACCGCGACCGGCTGAACGGGAGTATTATAAAACATGTTTAACAGGTCGAGGAGGGTGAGTCGGAGGTAGTGGTCCTTAGTTACAGCAGGTAGAACGTGTACCACCCAGCACCGTGACCGGCTAAACGGGAGTATTATAAAACATGTTTAACAGGTCGAGGAGGGTGAGTCGGAGGTAGTGGTCCTTAGTTACAGCAGGTAGAACGTGTACCACCCAGCACCGCGACCGGCTGAACGGGAGTATTATAAAACATGTTTAACAGGTCGAGGAGGGTGAGTCGGAGGTAGTGGTCTTTGGTCAGGGCTGGTAGGACGTGCACCACCCAGCACTGCGACCGGCTGAACGGGAGTATTATAAAACATGTTTAACAGGTCGAGGAGGGTGAGTCGGAGGTAGTGGTCCTTGGTCAGAGTGGGAAGGACATGCACCACCCAGCACCGCGACCGGCTGAACGGGAGTATTATAAAACATGTTTAACAGGTCGAGGAGGGTGAGTCGGAGGTAGTGGTCTTTGGTCAGGGCTGGTAGGACGTGCACCACCCAGCACTGCGACCGGCTGAACGGGAGTATTATAAAACATGTTTAACAGGTCGAGGAGGGTGAGTCGGAGGTAGTGGTCTTTGGTCAGGGCTGGTAGTAGTCCATCCCTGACCTACTTAGCTCTTACATAATAGGTCCGTACACCCACAACAGTCCATGGCTTTTATTGGTCAATTAAAATTTGCAAGGAATTCTTTTATTGGCCCTCTATAGACGTTGTGCAGATGACGTCACATCCCCAGCATTGGGATGGGCGCCATATTGGTGATCACTTTAAGTTTCCTATTATTTATAATTCTAAAACATCTATGATGTACAGTTACATTTATTTCATCGAAAGAAGGCCCCTTGAATTGAAATGAACAATCACTTTCAATAAAATATGGATATATTTCATAGCCACATGGGTGCGATGACCACATGGTGATCACCAAAATCTGGTCACGTGACCTTGTCTGCACAAGGTCTATAAATGGCATGGGGAATCCCTTTGATGGTTCTTGGCCTGCTGACTGCTTTATGGTCCTCCCTGCTGTAAACCAGCGGCTGCAAAGCATGCTGGGATTTAGGTGGGGATTACCACCTAAAATGGTTGCCGGTGTACAGACTCACTTTGGGAAACAGTGGGTCTGATGTAACAGACTAGGCTGGTAGGACATGAACCACCCAGCACCGCGACCGGCATGGGGGCAGGGGGAGGGGGAGGAAACAGGATTTAATACTACACAAAAGGTACATTTTGACACTTTTCCAAGTTTTTGCAATTCGCTCTAATGAGTTTTACAATATATCTTGAATAGTTAGTCTTAGAAAGAACAGAGCGTTGATGCGGTAGTAAAGTATTTTGCTCGTCTAGCTTATAATACAGTCTATTATATTCCGAACGAAACTTTCAACGTTATGTCTTGAAGAACAAATGGGCTTACGTCAATCTTTAAAAGGTACATAAGAATAATGAAACAATAGTTTAATGTTATAATTATGTGCATAGGAATATTCGTGTACTGAATCTCTTTGTTACTGATATCCAATCTTTTGATTATCGATTATTAAGTATTCTCTTGATCAAAGAAAACCCAGCCGAGGTACAACATAACGGTCGCTTCTACGACATCCTAAAAACGTTCAGTGAAGTTCTGCGACGTTATCATAACATTCTGGAACGTCGCATCATTGCCTGGGATGCGTTATATTAGACGTCAATTAAACACAATACTCTATGGATTCTCTAAATTATTTCCATACTCACAAATAGGTGAAGCCGGGATAGTTGGGGTTGCTGACATGGTGGACCTTGTTTGTTGCCGATACGAGAAGCACCTTACATCCGTTCACCATGTGACGACCAGCAACATCCGAACCTTGGCACCCTACTTGACCTAATAAACAAATTGAAATAATGATATATAATTTAATATTTCAGGAAAGATATATTCTATAGGTTTTGAAATTTCAGTATGGAATAAAACGGTACAACTAACACCTGTTGAGTTACAATGCCATGGCTAAAAAAAAAGATTTTCAAATAGCTGTTCCTACAAAAGAACAATGGTGACTATAGACGCAAAAGGTTTTACGTCTTCTCATCTACTTGTAAGGATGCTCGTGAACAATATATCTACTCTCACGGAGACGTAATCACCGAAACCAATCTTCTCGTCCTTATATGTAACGAGCATAATAGAGCCTATACCATTCTACTCATAGGTCTTTGGCACTGTTTCCAATAGGATTGTGCACGTTAAGGTGGGAACCCACTCAGTTATATGCAACTTAGATTCTGGTCGATTAGGAGATCACAAGCTAACAATATATCTAACATTGTCAGATATTTGGTCGAATTGCTGTCAAAACGACCAGAATTTTAGTTAAATTGCTCAATGGGTTCCCCCCTTTACATACAATGCGGAAGAAAAACTGTCCTAAACTACAGACAAAACGACTTACCCATTGTCGCTGCCATTATAGCCACCAGGACCAGGGACCTCCATCTTTGTAGCTTATTGGAGACATGTCTTCCCATGATGCTCTGTTGTCCTTGGTTACTAAAAATAGGAACACAAGAACAAACATCTAAGAAAGCATCTACTTTATTCCCCAATGGACAAAAAAGTAACGTCAATTATGTCCTATATTAAAAACATGAAGGTGCACTGAGTGCGATAGCGCGGACAAGAAAATACCCTTAAGGTGTAAATCGTGTTTTTGTGCTGTTATAGACCTTGTGCACACTTTTTCATATGATCACCATAACCGTGCTGCTATGTTAAATGTCTAAGATATAAAATTTAAATGGCAATAATAAGCCCATCCCAGTTTACACCAACATTTAGGTTTACTATGAAATATTTTCAAAATTGTTTCCACACTTGTTCCCTGAAGACAGTTGTATGATACAAAATTAACCAAAGTAATTGGGTTGACAGATTGCTCTTAAAATTTGTAAAATGCAGCTTTATATTTTGGCCTTTTTCCCATAGGAACCAATGTTAAAGCCTGTCAGTCCAGCCTATAATGTCCAACCTTATTTTGCCCTGAAATAGGCCTACATCGTTTTGATTGGCTGGCAAACCTGCAAATCTGTCAATTCATGAAATTTGAGAAATCATAATGTTCAAATAGTATTTGAGGATATAGAAAAAAACTTAATTCTTGCTTATTTCAGTTACCCCAAATTTTGGGAACAAGGATGGCTTAAACAGTCATTTTGTCCAACCCTTGTCCAACTCTAGATATACCCAATGTGGGATGGGCTTATTGTCAAATATAATTTCCTTAGTGTGGGGAAGGGGTAAAAATGGCTTAGCTAGACGATCTATAGATGCTCTTAGATTATGAAAAGTAGGCTAAAGGTTTATTATTGATCACCAATTTGGCGACAATCTATTGTTAGGAAATGGGACATCATCTGCGCATGTGCAGCATCTCTACAACAATAATTATGGGGTCAACCTCAATATCAATGTATTTTATCTATAGGCCTATAGGCCTAGGCCTATATAAAATACGCTAATATAAAATCATTTCAAAGCCATCCTATTGTAGGCCTTTTCATTAAAACCAGTCGCATTTAATTTTACATGGAGTTTTTTAAGTTCTAAAAATTCCGGTTTGGCGCCAAAACTGCGTCGATGACGTCATATTAGCTTGATGACGTAGTCATGACGTCATCACGACCACTTTCAAAAGCACAGCGGAAAAGTGGAAACGTATCGACGAGTCACACATTCTGCCCACCACTGGATCTCGAGAGGATGGCCGATACTGTCTTGACGTTTGAGAAGGTGGTGAGACACCACAATGACTGGGTGGAACACGTGTGTTTCAACCCGGAGGAAACTTTGATGGCGACGTGTTGTTGTGAATTCCTCTACTTATGGGATATTCCCAAGATAACTGGCTCAGATCAGAAACGTTTCTGCTACGGGGAAAAGCAAGAAGAGATGTTAACGCAGAAAGGGGCGGAAGAAGGGGACCCTTCTAACCAACCTGAAACGAGTTTCAACATTGTGAGTAGACTTTGGCACCCTGAATCATTGTGGAAGTCGAGTTTTAACGCCACAGGAACCATGTTATTCACTGCTTGCGGTGACGGTAATGTTTATGTATGGTCAGTTAGTGACGTCACTGGGCAACATTGTGGCGAAGACATAAAAACGCCATGGAAAGTCCTGGACGTCTCTCCCATAGTCGGCACCTTTGGGATGGCCGTCTCCATGGTGGATGACGTCATATTCACGTGTGACGAGACGAGAACTCTCCGGGTCCACGCCTGGAGAACCGGAAGTGTCCTCGCCACGGCGCATGCGCACGAGGACGTGTGTGACGACGTGGCCGTTTCCCCTACTGGCCGCCAGGTGGCTACGTGCTCCAAGGACTGGAGCGTGGCGCTGTGGAGCTGGGACCCGGCCGGTACCACCAGCGGAAAGTCACCTGATGAAACACTGACCACTGACATGGATCCTCCTGAGAATCATGTCTCAAAAACAACAAAAAGTAACGAGGAAGGTGATGAAATATGTCTAGATACCATGCCCAGGGAAGGTATACCCATGGTTAAGGTGACAGACCCAGAATGTATCATGACCATTGGTGGCAGTAGCAGTGGTCAAGAAACGCTGAGTGACCACACTGGGCCCGACACAGAGACAAGTGACAGCGGTTTAGTTAAACATTCTGTTTCAATAGGTATTGGTAGACGTCAAGGGTCTGCAACTGATGACAACAGTGAAGAAGAGTTTAGGGGAGACGCTACAAGAACATCAACCCATATGGCCAGTGATAAGCCAACAGAGATTGGGATTCTGACTAACAACTCTGAGGATGAGACCGTGAATGACGGTAGTTTGTCAACAAGCATTACTGATCATGCTATCTATGAGTTACCGGGCTCGACTAGTGTCACTGATATAGCCAGCGAGGATTGGCCCAATGGTAGTGAGATTGTAAGTGGCAGTGATACTGAATGTAGGAGTGATGGTTTGTCAACTGACCACAGTCCTACTGGTCATTTTCCTGTAAGTGCCATTACCACAGGTGGAATTGCTAAGGTATCAACCCCTGTCAGAGATATTGACCTTGTTGACTCTGTTAGGCCGTCATTTCCTGTTAGTGAAAGTGACATGGCCAGGGTCTCAACCCCTGTCCTTGAAATTGAGACTGATAGCATTACAAGGGTGTCAGCTAATGTGAGTGACAGTGATAGTTCTAACAATACTTGTTCACCAATCCATGTCAGTGACGTTGACACCGATCATACTGCAAGGGTGCCAACCCCTGTCAGTGACAGTAACACTGGTAAAAGTGTTAGGATGACGATCCCTGTCAGTGGCATTGACACTGGTAATACTGATAGAGTGTCAACCCCTGTCAGTGACAGTGACACCTATGACAGTGACAGTGGCCATGCCGGCCCCACCCTGAGCCTACAGCGCCGCCTGCTGGGCCACCACCACTGGGTGTTCAGTGTGAGTTACTCCTCAGACGGGGAGCTGCTCGCCTCAGCCTCCGCCGACCGCTCAGTCGGCGTCTGGTCAGTCCGCTCCGGGGTCCTCCTCCACCAATTCACGGGACACCGGAACGTGGTGTGGTCAGCCATCTTTGTGCCCTCAGACCTCGGCCATTTTGGTGAGAGCAATCGAGGGGAGCGTCATCACCATGCCATGACCTCCAATCTGCTCGTGTCATGCTCCAGTGATTTCACCGTGCGGGTATGGGACATTTCAAGGTCAAAGCCCATAGAGACCCACCGTCAGCTTGGGACGGGACAAGTTGTGAGGTCACCGGAGGGCAAGGTCGACACCAACAAGGACAAGGTCACAGCAAGTCGATGGGACGAAATCAAAGTCCCAGTCTACGACAAGCATCAGGCATCGGAGGCTGACTGCAATGTCGATACTGCTCCAACTGGAGAAGTCAAGGTCACGACTCACATAGCGGGTGACACGTACGTGACGACGACGTCCCCGGGCCAGGCCCCCGTCACCATGGTGACACGAGGCCCGGAGCAGCTCCCGAGTCCCCCTAGCGGCCGGGACCAGCTCTTCTGCTGCTCGCACGCCCCCGGGCGCGACCTAGTGGCTGTGGCGTCGTACCACGGAGAAGTCCACATCGCCAGGGTCAGGGACATTTTGAGTTAGGGGAGATATACAATCATCATAAATATTATGTATGTAAATATACCATTTTCATGTATACTAGACAGATTCAAAATGTTACAGACATCAGTTATGAGAAGTAACAGAACACACATACTGTATTATTTGTGCTTTAATAGCATTGCAATGTGTAATACACATTGCAATGCTATTCTCATTTCTGACCATGGCGCCCCGGATAGCTCGGGGAGGTACGAATAACGGATAATCATCAGCAATGATTCTTTCATATACATCCCATTTCCGTTTATGATGGACAGATCATACAAAAATTGCAGCACGTTCTCCCTCACCGCCCAGTAGCTGTTGGGAGTTATAAATCAGTTGTGAGGAGTAACAGAGCAACATATTGCATCTTTTATACACATAAGTATTTTATTGACAACAGAGAAGTCATTACAAACTTATACAACTATACCTGTAGATCAAATAATTCTTCTAATTTCTAGGAGGGTATTTTAATATGAGTACAGGTATGGTTGGCTAAACTCCAAGAGCTCTCGACTGAAAGCCTATTCTAAAAGGAGGGAGCCCGGTAAAAAGCAAATCCTCCAGGTTGAAATAATTTGAATCACCAAATTGTACTGACACATTTAATAGGACACTGAACTGTAATATACGTGTAGGACATGTTGAATTTCCGTTTGATATCCGTCTGCATCGATCATAAATGCGGTTCGAATTTCTACAGGAAAAATGCTTATAATTATAGTCACGAAATGTTCGTATCATTATATTATATTTATAGTGTGTGGAACTCAACCATAATAACCAGCACCAATATTAAGCCGTTGCATACTTGGCAAG
The DNA here is from genome assembly GCA_936440205.1 of Lepidonotus clava. NCBI lineage: Eukaryota > Metazoa > Annelida > Polychaeta > Phyllodocida > Polynoidae > Lepidonotus > Lepidonotus clava. The sequence continues at coordinate 5,733,657 of OW387148.1, forward strand.
GGACTACCTGATAATTGAAGTCGTTAAAGCCATAGCGTAAAATAGTGTATATTTTTGTTGCATGTCTTCATTAAGTGGATAAACATATTTTGATACACCCGAATGGTAAAATCGTCACTTGGGGGGCAGCGAAAGATAAGCGTGATCAAATGCAATGCAGGGACGAGGAAATTCTATGCTGCTGAGCTAACCCCTGTGAATTAGTCAAGGACAAAAAACATAAGTATACATAACAACTTTGTAAGGTGCACTCTTAATTAAATAAAGTATTAATAGGTACGTGGATATTCAACTTTTCCCTCAAACATTTAGTATTTGCGGAAACCCTGTCAATCCATCCAAAATAGATTCGATGTGAGCATTCTTAAACTTTGAGCTGAAAGTGCGACATATCATATTATAGCATACAGTTTGAAACTGTATACACACAGCGCTTCATAAAATGGATTGCAGAATAAGTCTCAAAATAAGGTTTTTACGCAAGTTATGAACTGTGAAATATCATAACAGCGTACAGCTTAAACAACTCCCCAAAACCAATAAAGATCACCGTTTAGATAACAAGCTGTTACAGTTTTAACAACAGAACATGCATTCATTATATGAGAAGCCCTGAAGACTAATCAAAATAATGAAAATGAAGGCACCAGCTGTTGATATGGAGCAAAAACAACTACGTGCCAAACGCAATTACTGCATGTGAACCTATTGTGATATTCATTTTATATAACACAAGTATCATCATTATTAACAAGAAATAAAAAAAACAAAACAAAACAATAGAAGTTCTGAAATAATATAACAGGAAAGGCAAACGATGACCTATATTTCTTGCCACGGATCGTCATGCATAATATAGCAGTATTGTTAAGGGAACCCATACATGTCTTCACGTAAACGTGATACAATGATGAATAATTAAAATACTGCTCTCTAGAAAGCCTGAGGCATAACCATATTCTCATTTTGACAAGTATAACTGAAGGATAACCACGTGAAATGTTGATCCTTATTCACGTAAAACAAGCTGCTGCTGTTGACATCACCTTGAAGCGGAGCATCTTCTTATTCTATCGGCGAGTACAGGTATACCTTATTAACTTTTTAACAAGTTTTATAGATTTATAGATCTCCTTGTTAATTTGTAATGCTTACTCACCTCTGCCACTGTCTGAAACATCCCTGTCGTCGTTAATTAGCCACACAACGAGTCCATAACCTGTTGAATCAGGTTCTTCCCGAATCTCTCCCCTCTGTAGCTGTAGGTAGGTCGGGATGGCGGGCGACCCCCCGCAGTGTTGTGCATCTCCTCGTCGCCATGGCACCCCGGGCCGGCCGGGGTCGGGCCTGGAGGGGGAGCTCCGACACTTTGGTAGATCAATGATAGAGGGTCAGGGAGTATGGAGGTGGCAGTACATCTATAGACCAGGGGTAGATTTGTTGTCTTTGTCAATTTCAAGTCCTCATTTAACCCCGAGGGACCCCCTGGGCCCCTCCTGGATAAGCCCCTTGGCTTATACGGTATCTGTTTTTGATTCAGTTATGAAACAGCTCCGAGTGACAACTTGTTTATAGCGGTAAAGTATAGCTACTGAAGTTCGACTTTATGACAGAGGATGTGAGTGGTTCTAGAAAGGGTGCTTATTACATGTATACACGAGATCATTTGATCGGAATGAAAGAGATTTGACTCTGAGTGGCTTGATCTCAAATAGCCCATTATCAGGGGTGGATAAAGACTGTAACGAAGGGGCCAGCAGATTGACTTAAATCGATATAAAAACATCACACATTCGCATCCACAGACACACAACGTTTTTCCTTCTTCGTGTATCATGAGTCCCCCAGCAAAAAGGGAGTGGGGGAGGGGGGATGACAATACCCATAGACCCCTCTCGTCCTCCCATCCACTCCAGGACTATTCCGTGGACTTCCATTGAACTTCAATTAAGTCCACAGAAATAATTATATGGCCACATGACAAATGTATTTTCACCAATTATGATGACGTTATATAGCCCCATAAATAGCATTTGCCATAATAATTATGCTTGTGTGAGCGCATGTCAAAGAAAGCTTACAGTTTTGGGGACTGGAATAGCTATAGAATGATAATTTCACATGAAGGATTTATTTAGGTGATTTATATTTTGCTCACTTCAATCTTACTATGCAACGATTCAATGCCACTTGAAAAAGCTTTAATTCCTTTTATATCTTATGTATTATGTACTATACTGAAATAAGTGTTGTTATCCCACATTTCAATCTTTCCCTATACACTGTTATCATATTGATATATGGATAAGTTTCAATTGCTATGTTGTACCCATTACATTTTAATTATCAGATTGCATTATACACAAAAATCTAAAACTCAATGTGCGCACATTTATTGCACAAGTAGATGTGACTTGGGATCATTCTAATGCAATTTGGTTTTAACATCCGATCCTCCACCTGATTCCCCCGCGTGTGCGGTTTCCTCGCTTAGTAAATACCAAATCACAAGCAACATCATCGCGCAATATGCGGCAGACTTTATTATATATTTATACATTGAAAGTACCAATGGCGCAATAATCAAATATGTTTGATTGATTTTGGCATTGTGTTTTAGAACTCCATTAGGGCTTTAACATAACTTGAAATGGGTTTGCACACGGTAACTCTTTTACTTTGCGATTATTTCTGTGATTTATATAAAGTGGTAAATGATTCAACCAAACGGAATTAAAGTGCATAGTGCGCGACGGTCTAGACATATTTTTCTAGTGTTCTCAATGAGTTCTCATACGAGTTTTTATCGGACGGTTTTCTGCCTAAGATTTCACGATGGGAAACAAAATAACTACGTTTAGAAAGATTAACTTTATCTCAATGATTTTCTATGTCATTCTCAGTTTTTGATATTTTCCGAAGAAAAAACACACAATGGTCTTCTTTTGCACAGACACGCATCTTAACGTATACTATATGATAGTAAATCTACCTATTTTGCCTCACGTTGTTGTTTACAGTAAGACCATATAATCATAGATACACCTTTTATTTGTGACAAAAACTCAGGGTGACATCTGATTTTTCACTCATTCCTGACATTTTTCCTAATATGATTTTCAGCCACTCAAAGCCAGGCTTTACCTTCACCAACATAATGGGTGCCGCATTTAGTACTGTGAGACCTACGTTTACAAACTGATTTAGTGTGCGAGCTGCCCACTAGGTGACTCCGGCTGCAGCTGAGGCGGTGTCGTCAGATCCCCCGGCGTGTCCCTGGAGCTGGCAACACGCCCGCCTCAGCAGGAGCAGGAAGGGGACTAGACCGTAGTTACATCCATGTGCGCTAGTACAGAGATGCCATTTTCCCTACTTTTGTAGGATTTACAACATTTTGGTTATTTTAGATTGCACAACCGATTTTTCCTACATTGCTTTAATAACTGTTTTAGAACATTTTTGTGTTAGTGTTAAGCTATTTAAAACAGATCCAGTTTCAATTCCCTATTCCTAAAGGTTATTTCCCTCCTAGTTACTTCTAGAAAAAAAGTAGGAAATGTGTTTCCTACTTTTCCTACTTTTTCATCAGTTGGGTGTGGCATCTCTGTCTAGTGATAGCTCAAATTATTGTGCAAGAGAGAGCTAGGTCGTGGAAGGACTTTTCAAGGACACCCAGGACCAATCTGAGTAGCATGTAACGGTAGGCTCACAGGCCAGCAGCACTATAATACTCGTCTGGGAATGGGAAAGAGGGCAGTAGTAAACAGCTGGTGAGCAGTGCTTACGGAGGCGGCAAGTAAAGGTACGTACACATAAATACTCCTATACCAGGGGAAGCTTGTTTACTATATTTTACCTGTAGACTAGCCTAGATCAAGAGGCATGCGGGAGAATATGTAGACACACAAGGCTTAGGCATAGTTACGTTTTCATTATTCCTATCATTAGAGCTATTTGTGGTTTAACGTGTTTTTTTTCAGTATGTACCTATGAAAGGCTACAGAATCCCGATCACCAATCATGTTGATTGCATAATATGAGTCTCTAATAAATAACAGCATCCACACAATATTCTGGAGTCGGATTTTGTGGCTATATCTCTATCTAATCCCTAATTTGTAAGTTGGTTTGAAAGTTCATTGATTTCACATCGATCACATCGAAAATTACTATGTTTTCCATAGCTTTCCCTATGATTTTTTCGACAAAAGATGAAGGTGAAGATGCCAAAAGATATATATGGCATATGGAAATGCCTGTTTAGATTATATTGGTGTAACTATCATGACAAAAAAAACAAGGGTGCATACGCTCGATTTTCAAAATATTGCTGAGGCGGAACGACTTTCTGTTTTTTTCTGTGCAGCCGATGTTTTTTTTCCACCTGATATATCTTTTTTCGGCCATGGTTTAATAGTAACCGATTCCGTGTCGATAGAAGACGATCGTGATCTGCTTGCGTTTGAAGTTTTGTCTAGTTCCAGAGACACATCCCGAGATTGAGATTGTGATCTGTCTTTACTGCTTTCTCGTGATGTTCGTCTCTGGACGATTGGTGGATTCTGCAGGTCTTCAGGTTTTGTCGACGTCTTTAAAACATGTACATTGCTTTTTACTATAACCTTTGAAGTGTCCACAACATTCTTGTCGTTTGGTCCTACAATAACAGCTGACGATTTCTTGACGCTTCTTTGTGGACTTCTTCTGCAGATAATTTCTGGACGTCCTCTTTAGCCATATTCATGAAAGAGTGTAATCTCTCACGAGCATCGGCGGCTCCTTTATCGGTTAAAGTATTTCCTTGACTGGTAGTAGGATCACACAATTCCTCACATGACTTTTTAGGCGGTGGTGTAGGAGATTTCAATATAGCCTGCATCATCTGGATTTCTTCTGCATCAGCTCCGATATCCTTTAAATCTTCAATAAGTACATCTAAAGCAGAATCTGCTTTCTCATTTGTGGTTGCTGGTTCACCACTTGTGCCTGCTACGGGTTCAGAAATGTCTTTTTTTTTAATGGAGTTGTAGATCCTTCTGATAAATTATTTTGTTTTTTTTCATCGGATACTTTATCGGAGTCTTTGGCTTTTTTGCTAGGCGTACAAACACTACTTGATACGGATAGGTCTAACGGCTCTTCAACATCTTCAGGACAATTAGTTTCAGCTTCTGATGTATCGTTAGCAGGAGTAGGAACGTTGTCCAGGTTACCATCACCACCGACAGCACCACCGTCATTACCACCAATACCAGAAGTTGATTCAGCATTGGTGTCTTTGGACGAAACGTGTCGTGGCGTCGTGTTGTCTTTATTGTCTTCCTCCAACGTTTCCGACGCTTGCGATGGTCCTGCTTGATCGTCAACTTCCTCATCGTCATCACCTTGGTTGGCACCCGATCGAGTGGAGTACTTTTTTTTCTGTAAAATTAAAAATGATTTATACTATTTTTTCAACATACATTTATATATATACTTTTTCATATAGATTTTACTTTGTAGATTGCATAGTTGCATTTAAGATTTATTATTTTAACTGTCAGGTTCATTAATTTTTTTCCTGTAACAAGTGAAGTTGTATTATAAATATAGATATATACATACAGATTTTATTTTAATATCTATTTAACCATCAAATAATTTTATTATTATAAATACCTGGCTTTTTTTCTTTAGCTTGGATGATACTGTAGTTCGTGATGGTTTTACATGATTTTCTAAGAATCGTAAAGCATTCCACAGGAATGTGTTTCGTTTGGATAGTTCGACAGCACCACTCCCACTCTTGGTTTTTTCTCGAACTTCATTTAACACCTTACGGAACTGTGTGCATAGGCTTTTGAGATCACCATCTATTTCCTCAACTGAAAATATGAAAACAAAATATATATTAATATGTGCGACAACAGTTATCCATACAGATATATACATAGCATTATTACGCAGTATTATTCCTTACTGATGCGAAGACGTTAACGACAAGTGCAAAAACATTGAATAAAACTCATCCTATTAACATCCGATACGATGTTTGTGACCAGTTCATAATTCAGTTCGATATATTTAAGTATACTCGTTTGTTTACTTAGCATGTGTTGTGAGCGATAATAGAGGAATCTAACCTTTTATGTCAAGTTTTTTGCCGATTTCCTCGTAGGCAGCTTGTCTTTTCGTTCCCACTGAGTAGCCGGCGGCTTCTGCATCATATAGGAACTTATTTTCCTTGTAGAATTTGATCAGTTTATCTTCTTTTTCATCCGACCATACATACTTTTCCTTTTTTGGCTTACCCATCATTGCAGAAGGCGTCAACAAACTTAGTACGGACAACAAAAGTCACATGATTTGGTGCTGATCACTGATTGGCTGTTACTTACGACATACATTAGATTATTGTTCACTGTCAGCCGGCCGGCCCATTTGTGCATTCACCTTGGGAACGATGAAGAAAACGACACGGCAATCATGTCTTTCCTACTTGAGATGGTCATTCCGGCTGAAAATGGACCAATTCAATCCAACATGTTGGATCGAATCGCAAGACATGTCGGGCACCCCAAACGAAAATAATGTTGGTCAGGATTCAATCGTTCGATGTCGGCCTGAAACGATTACAACCGATAAATAAGATTTTTTCTATTAATTCTGGCCGATATATTTATCGTTTCGCGCCGATATTTTTATCGGTTTCAAACGACAAATGTCGTTGGCCTATGATAACTTTGTCGGTCTGCTGTAATAAAATTTTCGGCCAGGGCGAATGGGCCTTTAGGTGTATATATAATATGGTGAAGTGATCCAGAACACCCTCTCCGAAAATCACTTCCACCTCTGCGAGGCAGGGGAACTGCCCAGGTTAATGGGAAATGCGTATAGGTTTAGGCAAAGAGACTGAAATAGACGAAACATCAACATAACTAATCACTTAGAATTGAGAATCTGAAAGGGTTTCATATATAAAATTATATAAACTAAAAATACAATAGGTGGGGAACGTCCAAATTGTGTCCAATGGGGTGCAGCATGGAAAAGGGACATTTGGATGACCCCTGCACTGAATTGTGCCCAAATGGTCCACAGGACTGCAGTAGAAGAGCATTTAATAAAGTGAACTCAGCCTGTATAAAAAAAAATCCAATAAATGAAATGGAAAAAAAAGAAGAAAAAAGGCAACCAGATTGAAACAGACTTGGCGCCAACATGGTCAGGTCACCCTAACACGATATGAATATTTTTGTTTTTCAATTTTATTACATAATAATCTTCAGTGTTATTCATGAGTTAATTGTCTCATGCCCTTCCCCAGAAATGTGCATCTATAATTATTAATGATAATGATTATATGTGTCATAAATTTATTTCCAAGATTCAGCTATATTCTAAAGATAAAATAAGTTAAAAACGTTGTCTGTTGATGAAGCACCGACGCATTCTCTCCCATTATGCATAGTCTATAGCATTCAGTGATGTGGGACCTGAAGGTTAGAATCGACCGTGAAAAGTGGCCGGGGGGTAAAGCGACCACGCTGCTTAGCCCCACTGAGGCTTCACGGCCGATCACATTAAAAAATTACAAAAAAGGTGGGGGGAGGGGTTGTCCCTGTTACCTCTGCATCCCTGATCACTTCAGGCCACTGATACACTTGGGACCCATGAAGCATCACCTCAGTAGTCAAGTCGGTGGGCCGACCAGCTTTGTCGGTCATTGTTTATGGAGCAATTGATCAGAAACTTAAAAAATAGAAAAACAAAAACGGGACCCCATTTCATTCTGGTTGAATCTCATCGATGAAGCTATCAGAAAAGGGGGCTGGGGAGGGGGGAGGGATGTCACAGACCCCAATTTTTAACCATTATTTACAACAACTGTTGATCAAATCAATATTCTTGTCTGAAAAGTATACTTGTGATTATTGTATACATTCTGACCGACACTGCCACCCAAACCTCATCCCTCCTTGTGGTGGTGGTTTGATTGGTGAATAGTTACCCGGGCTGATTGCTCTACGCATCTTGGGGGTCAGAGAAATACACAGAACTAACCGAGGGGGCACGAAGCCTTGATTATGGCCCTGCTGTTGAAGGGTCGAGGGCTTTGACCGAGACCATAGACAAGAGGCAATTATCATGGCTGAGTGCTCCCAAGGTTAGTTCTTGTATTATTCTATACCAATAACCTTGAGAAATAATCCATTAACCCATGAAAACCATTATTCACCAGCAGGGCAATAACGCCATCAGTTATTCCACCTTTGCTCGCGGGGCAGGACAATGTCGAAGGTAGAGGCACTATGAAGTTGGTATAGAATAACACACAAAAGCCCCATTCGCGCTGGCTCATGAAGTTCTCTGCCATCTGGGATTGTTGTGTACTTTTAGGGGGTTTTAAATCAGAGAAAATTCAAGTACAGGTATGATATGAGTGTTTGAAGTTGGCTACTTTGAGCATTTCACACATGGATACCCAAGACCTTTTTCTGTAATAGGCTCATGTGCAACAGAGTGTAAAACCCCCAATTTTATTAGCTCATCACATCCATGATCACAGGGTTGAGCTGAGAAGTTATTCACCAAGTTGACCAATCTGGTCTATTCTAGATGAGACTGCTTCTGAAAATGATTGCATCTGATAGCAAAGGACCTTGGTTCACTGTGTGAATGCTAGTTTTCTCCATTTCACAGGCCTGTAATCATTATCTCATACATGAGAGTATTTTCTCTTGCATGAGACCATTTTTTGTTACTCACTACAAAAGATAATGTTTATGGCAAATCAGGCTTTATCAGCGCCCCGTGGAGTGAACGTAAATCACTTAAAGGGACGTTCTCGTCCTGCCGACGTACGCCGACATTAGCCTAACAACGCCATGGCCGGTGATGTGTTTTGTGATGTTAGAACGTAATCCTGCAATGTTATTGGTCACGTCACGAATTTGGCGCTTAATAAGATGGTTACAACGTAGCCAGCGGTGATGTCACTGACGATGAGAAAGCCTCTTTAATGCCAGTTGATGTGCAGTGTATCTGATATGAACCACGGTACGGTGGCCCAAAAGTGTAAAGAAGTGGAAACCTTGACATTTCTGTAAGACTTGGGTGCTTGGTTATTGGGGCTTTATGTCGTATTAACATCTTTGGTCATGTCATATAGCAAAAACAAGGATTGGCAATTCTGTCCTTGATGATTGAATCTATTAAAATGAGCAAATCTATGAGAAGATAGAGACCTTGCCCATACACTTTTACCGAGGTAGGTGTTCTTTTATTTGCAATGTCCCGTAGGTCATTTCTGTAAGGAAAAGAAATATTACAAAATTAGAATTCTGAATCACAGTGTAGCTTATAATCTAAGCTTACTATATATATTACGAAAACGCATCAACATAGAGTGAGTTGGGAAGTAACCACTGCTTAAGGTTAGACTACAGTGATGAAGGACCATTTCGCTGGTCTCGCAAAATTGCAGAATAATCATTTTCCTACTTTCTATCTGAATATCTATTATATGTCATTAGATATGTGCTGAACTATACTATCTTTTGATACAAATCATATCAATATGGGGTTTAGAACAGAAATAGAAATTGATCAGAAATGTGAAAATCATGATTACTACTTAATTTTTTTGAATTGAAATAGCTCGGTGAATAATGAAGGGAAACCCATAATATTTTGTATGCATATAGATAATAGTCATATAGAGGTAACCGTGTCTCAGATTTTTTATTTAAGACCTAGTTTTGATTTTATGAAATCTAGAAAATGAAGTTGTAAAAATTGGAAAAAAAGACATATTTTTCGAAATCCATATCTTCACTGAATCTGTCATATATGATAAGATAAAGAAAATTATCAGCTTTCATCTGATGTATTACATGTTAAAATTCCTCAATAGCTACGGAAATATTGTGATTTTGGTAAATTGACTGTTCATCACCGTAGTCTAACCTTAAATATCCTCTTAGCAGGACGGGGGTACTGTAGAAGCCTGTTGTACTTTGGACGGTGCCATGTGTTTCTATGAAGCCGCTCCACTCCACTGGTGGATTACATGACAAAGGAGTTACCCATTGAGAGACCCTACTAATAATACTGATCGAATCACATTGGTGAAGTGAACAGAAATCGTGAAACGGGATCTGCCATGTGACATCTATGGAAAAATGACCAATTGTTATATATCTGATAATGTTAGATATTGATCGCCATCAACATCTAGGGCCTAATTTATCTAGCATTGTTCAATGGGTTCCCCATCCAGCCTGTTCCCATAGGGCGATTATATGTAGTTTAGTTGCCAGCGATTCTAGGATCAATAAGGCAAGACCTAGAATTCATCTTAGGAGCAGAAACAAAATTAAATTTAGAAATATCAAAAGAAAGTATTACAAGTACCTAAAGAGCCCGTTGTCACAAGGTATTGCACTGGGGGACTGTCTTCCTGAAAGTCTACAAAGGTCAACCACCAAAATAAAGTTTAAAAGAGGTATCAAATACTTATTGACAGACCTATGTATTCAACAGAACAGGCTATGATTTTGTACGTCAGGGATTCATAGAAGAACCATCATTCACCATAATATTATCATCTCTTTTCATGATCATACCTATCATATCAACAGGAAGACCATGTATGTAACCTCTTTGATGTTGAAAATAAACACATTTTTGAGAAAATAACCCCACTAAGGTTGGTTATTATAGTAGCCCAGCGATTAAATAGACACTTGTGCCGTGATGTCTGGCGACTAAGCCACGAATTGTTATGGTTTCTGGGCGAAATATTGAGCATGTTTAATATTTTTCCCGAGTTGCCTGCAATAAGTGCTGTTAATTAACAAGCTGAGGGACTAATGGGACCTCCAATTGGTGACAGTTTGATGGCAAGAAGGTCCCAACATGGCGATTCAACTTATTTACACCAGCAACTGACTAGTTACAAGGCAACATACTAATAACTTTAATCGCCGGGGTTTAGTCACCACATGGGGACCAGGCTTATACATATCACAACCTATACAGATCAATTGATCACTCCATTCAACACCGTGGTATGTTACACACTATACTTAGATGTATATGTGGCTGTATGTTGCCTTCATACTCAAAACTGCATGAGTATATGGCATGAGGTAAACAGGCTGATATTGGCACGTGTCCAGAAGAACGATTCCTAATCATATTTTACTTGTTTTTGGAATTGTGATATTTTAGTAGTGAGCGATTTTATCTTGTTCAGTTCAGCTATATATGAAGCACATATTATTGACATTAATTATGTGCGGAGGGTTAATATCTCATTAAACCCATCTACTTTGGAGTACCAATTAATACAATATACTGATTGTTTATTCTCATCCCTTTTTGATCAACGGAATGATATTAGGAGTAATCTTGTGGAACCCCACTGTAAAAGTGCATCTAGCATCAGCATAGAAATGTAAACAGTAGTTAACAAAAACCGAACATGCTACAACCTTTTCATTGGCATGGTGCCCTGGGGTATACACCTTTCTTATGACTCTGTGCAGAGCTGTGTACTGTGTAGCAGATCAAGGTGGCGGGAGCCCACCACTCTGGGTCAGTGCATTCCATATAGGCTAACACAGGGACATTTTGAACTTCTAAATCTCATCAATACATTAACCAAACAGCAAATTTATCATTTTAAGCATCAGTATCATAGTAAGTAAAAAGATTTGCTCTTTGCAACAAGTAACCTAATTTCATGAGAATTGATGTAGTTTAGATTCATTAAGGAATATTTTAGCTCAGCTTGACATTTATTTCGAAAGAAGGGCAACTTTAAAAACAAGTTATTTACATGCACTCACCAAGAGGGATTATTTTGAACCTCAGTCACCACAACCACAGTTACGTTCTCCCTCCCTCCTGTGCAGACCCTTGACCACCCTTGACCATCTAAGTGGGCACCAACTCTCACTCAGCGTGTCCGCCTGTTGCGCGGGCGGCCCGGGTTCAATCCTGGGCTGGCTGTTACTCCCCTCTACCTGTCTCCCAGTGGCAACAACTAGGTTATCAAAGGTCTCTAGTAGACCACCGGCTGTTGTGTGTAGGGCCCTGCCTATGGGACCCTGCACATTAAAGAACACCTGCCTCGGTAAATTGTAGGGGTATGGTCTCTATCTTCTCATAGATTAATTCATTCCATAGATACGATCATCAAAGACAGAATTGTCAAAATCTGTTCTCACCATGATATGACCTTAGATGTTGCTACGGCGTTAAACCCCAATAACCAACCAACCAACCAACTCTCACTACACTCTTCACCAAACCTAGTGGTCAGTGCTGCAGACTTGATTGGAATGCATTCCCCTAACCAGGGTTGATATTTTTGCAAAGAGGGGGTGCAACCTTTAAAAAGAAGGATGTATAGGCTTAAACCAATTAGTTGGGATATGGATTCTGATGGGCCCAGCTAGGCTAGAAGACTTGGCATCAAGGCGTCTATAGGAGAGTCCGCTTCACCGCGCAAACTCGTGAAAAAGGTGCATAGTAGATTCACCTATAGTCAAGCAGTTATACAATGTACTTAGAGTGGCGCTGCCCTGGTTTTTAAACTGGAAATGCTAATTTGGGAACAAGCCCAAAAAGGAGGGATATACAATGCTAATGAATTTAATCGACAATCTTAATATTTTACCTTGGGTTGAAGATTCAAGAAGGTGGGTATTCAAAGAGTCAAGATTGTATGGGTGGTCATGCCTGTCCACCCTGGTCATGCCATCACCCACTTGAACTGGACAGAGATCCAAAACAGTCACTTACCAATCAACTTGTTTTGACATTTGACCTCTAATCTGATTGAAAACAAGACCAGTCTGAAAATAAAACCAAAACTGCAGGGGGCTGCGCAGGATCATGGGAAAGCTGTATGAACTGGAATAGCTACGTCTTACATTCATAGATTGATATATATTTATGATTACAATTGCGGCCGTGGAAATTACTACTTCAACCTGTATTCCACATGCCCATTTTGCTGCCAATCCTTAAAATCTACAGGCCTAGGGGAAATTAAGGTTAAGTACATATATCATATATCTTAAGACAGGATTTATGATTCTCTTCCGAATGGTTTGTAACATGTATGGTTCCATGAAATATCTCAGAAACCAGGGGCGTACCCAGCACTAAAATCTCAGGGTGTTCCAGGTAAAATTTCCATGCAAAACTGAGAGGGTTCCGACTAGTTATTTTGACAAAATTCCCCATATCTATAACTTGATTATATAAACTTTGATGAATCTGAGGGGGTTTCAAACACCCTGTATTTTGTTATAATTGAGTATGTTTTAGTTTAATCATGTAAACTTTGAGAAATCTAAGGGGGTTCCAAACACCCTCTGAACCCCTGGGTACGCCACTGGTTCATTCAATCAACAAAGTTCAACACCGGGGTTCAACAGCATAAATATCGGTATATGTATAGAACATCTAGGCTTTAGTTCAGTTTTCAGGTACTTCTATGCAATGGTTTGGCTCTGCTGGGACCACCTGTGGACTCGGTAACCAGACCTCTGATACATCCATAAATAAGGTCAATGACCGGTCAGAGGTCAGCGTCAGGTCAGGGGGTCAAGGAGCCATGTCTGTGATTGGTCAGAAAAGTAGGGCGTAGTTTTACTTTGTACCAGTAAGTCCATTTGTACCGAGTCACAATGTGAGCATAAGCCAGTATTACTATTAGGGACAATGACATAACTGACTTGGTCCTTGGCCCCTAATAGTGAATAGTGAATAATAGTCATGAACGGCCTCTTATAAGCAGGATATATAATCCCATAGTACATTTGCAATCATTATGTTAAGTGTATGCCAATTGTCTCATGTTTTTATAGTGACTGTCTACTGCTTTAGAGAAATACAATTGTATATAAAAGATATAGGAAAATAGGACAACTGTATGAAAAAAGTTGGACGAGGAAAAAGAAAACGGTATTCCGTTGTAAGTTTAGAACCTTCGCCCTCCCACATACAAGTCATTAAAATTGGTTATCCTACTGAGTTACTGAGGATCTGGCTGTTAGAAAAACGTCACACGGTTTGGTTTACTTTATAATATTAATGACAGTAATATAGTGGACTCTAGAGTCAAAGAACTCTAAGTTTAAGGATAGACAAGGGTTATCGACGGCCTTTTCAGTAAAATTGGAACAGTTTCCTTAATAATGCTTATATTTTGATGTACAATATATCAAATGAAAGGGCAGATTTTATTCTATCTAATGGTATCCATCGTTCTTTAGTAAAGTGTAAAGGGCCATACCCACTTAGCGATTTTACCGTCGCCGGGCGACGGCCGACGGGAATGACGGCCGTCGTCGTCGCCGGGCGACGGTAATATCAAGCAAGTTTGATATTCTCCCGGCGATTTTACCAGCGATTTTCCCGGCGATCACGTCACCCATCGCCGGTCGCCCAGAAAACACACCATACCAACAGGAGTCGCCCGGCGATCTTCAGTCGCCCGGCGATTTCACCGCCGATTCTCCCAGTCGGCCGTCGCCAGTCGCCGCAGAAGTCGCTAAGTGGGTATGGGGCTTAAAATAGAAAAAAAAGTTATTAAAAAGTGAATTTTTCACTTTTATTTTTTTAATGTCGATATCTTCATAAATAATTTCTCCTTAGCTCTGAAACTTTACATGCAGTACAAGAACCTTTCTGTGGAGGGAACTGTGTCTCACTTTTTTGTTATAGGTCCTGGTTTTTATTTTATTTGAAAAAACGGGTAACTTTTTAATATTTTTTTTACATTTTTTTCCATTATTTTCTAAAAAATTAACCAGGACTTATATACAAATTCTGAGACACAGTTCCCTGCGTAAGAATGTTTTAAATGCACATTAAAAGTTTCAACTGAGTACCTAAAGAAGTGGGTGAGATATCCACCTTCAAAAAATAAAAGTTAAAATACAAAATTTGTTTTCATGATACATTTACTTGGTCAAATTTCAACAAATCAATACATATTATGCATGATCATATAGAGGGCATATTCAAGTTTAGATATCAAAACTATTGGCCAGATATTTGTAAAAATTAATCATGAAAAGACCAAAAGTTGCAACTGCCGCAAATTACACCATGATAACCCTTGTCTATCCTTAATAGACATGATTCGTCCACAGGCAGGCAAAACTAGTGGTCCCAACCACAAACAACAAATCTATTAATGAACGTATAACCTTAAAGTAACAGACATCTTGCTCTTCTGGTCAATGGACAAAGTTGTATGCCCCAAGTTACCATTTAAATTATCTCAGCTTAACGGGAAAATAAAAAGGCTTTTGGCTCCCTTTAACTTTCTTGTACTACTCCTGGTTCGTCCCTCTATTAATATTGTTTCCTCAGTAGGTTTCTGGTCAGTAGGTTTCTCCAGATGACCTCCTCTGGAGGTTATTTGAGAAATAGATTTTACAAGAGGATGGTGCATGGTTCCGAATGAAATAATTAATTTTCATTAAAATTGCAGTAATGGTATTAAGCTTAGCTTGAGACTAAATGCAATAAAATGCTATTTATTCTATCCAATATTATAATTAAACTGATAGTATTGACGAGAAGGACTCTTTTCCTTCCTGTCCCATTAACTCATAAGGAAACATAACTGTACTCTGAAAACACATAGTTGTCAAACGTGGTGCCAAAAATGACAACCCAATGTTGTCTATGTCTTTCATACAAAAAATCTTATTTATGAATAGTTTCATATTGTAGATATCATAGTCCATAATAATGGTTTCCTATTATGTTATTACCAGTTATTAGGTATAGCCATTACACATAGGAGGACTATGAGTTGTATGTTTTTTGACACCATTCACTTACAATACTTTATCATAGACAGAGGCCATGACAACCTTGGGCTGTTGTTTCAGGCACCATTTACTTACAACCCTAGGGTTGTCAGGCAGGACTTTTGACTCTCATTTTCTTCTGTGACAACCCTATGACAACCAGATTTTCATTTTTGCTTCTCTGACGACCTTTTTGGCCCAAAGTGGTCAGGAGAAAATTACAACCTTTGGGTTGTCATCCAGCCTCAATATTCACAATGACAATCCTCTGACCACCCCCAAATTGTCATAGGATTGTCACACGGTCGTCACACAGCATCAATGGCCTGAAATGAGCCATGCTCTGCCACCAAAAGTCACCTATGACAACCCTCTGACAACTTTAAAGTAGCTCTCTGACGACTTTGTGTTTTCAGTGTATAGCCCAACAGTTGAAGTTAGCCTAGATAATCCACTCACATCAAGATCCTTCGGTGCAACCACCTGTAAAAAAACTTGTTTATAAAGCTTATAAAGGTGACCTCTTTTCACAATAACATATTACTCGTAGTGCAGTGAGGTGACTTGTAGCAAATAAGAAATAGTTCTGCATTGTATCACGAGGGATAAAAGGATAAGCTGCCTGTAACGCGATGCGATGCTGGGGCATAGAAAACATGTCCAAAACAGTAGTGACCTAGTTAGTTATGTGCGTCCCAACAACCGGGGTGGCTTGTGAGTCAAGTTCAACTGTACAGGTCTATGAGAAAGGTGTATAGAGCTTTTGTAGATGACATCACATTTTCCGGAAAAGGGACTGATGATCACTTTGGAATTATTAACATCCGTTATCTTAAAAACATTCAAAATAGCACTTATGAAAACAATATTTTAAACTATCTCAAGTTATGACTATTCATTCATATTTCCAATCAATTCCCCCACCTTGGATAGCTTATCTACTGCAATGTACCTGTAGTCTAGCCTAGATTCAGATGCATGCTGGGAAATATGTAGGCAAGTCCCGGGCTTTAAGCATCAGTTTTTATTTATTAATATCGGCATTCTTTGTGGTTTAACAAAAAAGAAAGCAAGGAATGAGTATTCTTCAAATTTATCTATATATCCTTCATACTGTGAGGGTTGGTTTGAAAATATATCCATTTCAGATAAAAAATATGGCAAATAATTGTAGACTTTCTGTATATTTGCCTGTGTTTTTGTAAATAAAAATGGTTCAAATTAACATGCAGAAACTTAAAATAAGACTTACAGGTGGAGCATTTTCAACTCTTGTTATATATTCATCACTACATAAATTTTACACTCATATTATTATGTGCAAACATTTTGCTCTTTGCAACATGTTATCATAGGTAATCCTTGAAATATGTAATCATACGTTGCACTCATATTAGCATGCCAAAATATTAATTTTGTTATTTCCAACAAATTATTTAATTCAAAGTATGGGAAGTGGTTTTATAGATTATTTCACCCTTGCTTGATTTTTATTTTGACAAGGTCTTTGCCATGCAGGAAAACAGTGACAATGACAAACTCATTCAGGATTCAAACCCACAACCTTTGGGTTTGGAGATGGGTGTCCTAACCACTACACCATGAAGCCACATAGAGGACGAGAGTGGAACTAAATAAAGGGGCCACAACCCAATTCGCTGATTCCCACAGGTCCTTTAATATGCAGTTTAACAAAACAGCATGAACAGGCTGGTAGCAGCCTATTTCACTGGTTCTTGGTGTGACCTGAAGAAAGTTCAGTTTGTATACTGCTACATGCGAAAGGACATCAGTTAAGAAGCAGTAGGGTTAAAGGATGTCAACCGTACAAACAAGCTACAGTTACATTGATTGATGATGGAAGGAGTGTCCGTTTGAGCGGGCAATTAATATACTCTGTTGTACTGAACTTAAATGGCCTTTATGAATCAGTGGAGGTAATTTTCTTTGTGAACATATCAGTATGATCCCATGTTTAATCCATGAAAATGCAAATGTAATTTTTTTGGTCTTTATTCCAATGCCCCCCTTATCATGAACATTTAAACAACGTTTCAGTGCAATATGCACGTCTGTTCAACGTTTCTCATCATTCAATATTATTATAAAACCTATACCCTCTCAACTCATATCCATAAATCAACATCTTTGATTGTGAACAGCAACTACCACAACAACCACTTCCCCCTCCCTCATCGCCCCCCCCCCCCCCCCCACACACACACTCCACACATTCCCAACAAGTCAAGACCTTTGAATATATAAGAGTTACAGCGTATTCACACTATATGATTTTCTTCTGTCTCGTGGATGAGACAAGTGTCTCCTTGCTGCAATAAAGCCCCACACGCCGTGGACTACGGTCCAGTCGCAGAGAGTAGAGAAAATTCTGTCTCATGCCTACGATGATAATCTCATGGATGAGAAAATGATCGCAGGTTAGAGATATTGATCGCATAGCATTCACACTGGGTTTCAGGATACCTTGCGATCATTTTCGCAAACAATCTCCCCCTGAATCGCACAGGTTCTCTGCGAAAATATTCATGTTGAATAATTTCGCAAGGAATTACGTCGCAGAGGTCTACGATGATCCAATGTTCCCAACGTTCTGAGATCGCAGAGAGCTGCGACAAACCACATTCCCCACGGCGAGTGGGGCTTCACCCTGGTCGATGTTCTGTCGCAGAGCTCCACGAAAAATGTATCTTAAGGATGCGCAAATAACCTGGGTTGCAATAAAATGATCGTAAACCTGCGAAATTGATCGCATAGCATTCATACTGAGAATTGAGGTCCCTTGCGATCATTTTCGCAAGCAATCTCCTCCTGAATTGCACTGGTTCCCTACGAAAATATTAAACATGTTGAATAATTTCGCAAAGGATCAGATCGCAGAGAGCTACGATTATCCAACATTTCCAACGTTCCCAGATCGCAGAGGTCTACGACAAACCACGCTCACCACGGCGAATGGGGCTTTAGACAATGACCCCTGCGATCTGTTGTGATTATTCACTCAATGGTTGATCCATAATGCCGGCTGTAATCATGTCCTTATCTTTAGCTCCTGGTCTTTGCCTGGTGAATGCCCTCAGTAGTAAACCCATTGTGGGGGGTCTAGATAAGGGGTCCCCGTGTTGTGTGTCGAATTTAAATGGCCCTGTCATATGTCCTTGTCGCTAATTCAACTCCCCGCCGCATGTCAAATTTAATGTCAATGTCGTATGTCACTAAGGTTTTAATCCTGTATGTCATATCGTTAAGGGTCCATGTTGCTTTTCCAATTTAAGGATAGACACCACCTCTTAGCGGGCCACTTGCTGTAATCCATATGGCGTTCTCTCTATTAAGAGCACAGTAATTTAGTTAATATCAAATGATAGAACCTATTTTTCTCCATCTTATGATATAAAATTATTTGTTGGAGAAATAAGAGAAGAAAAAGTTTTCATCCTTATCTTTTGAACATGAATATCTTAGTTACCACCCAATTGATTTTTATGAAATTTTGGCATTTTGTTTGTGACATTGGTATGGAGAGAAGTGTGTTTTTAATTTTGTACATTTAATAAAATTAAAAATAAATGTTATCTAGGCACATATAAAATTTCATACATCTGTATTCAGTATTAAACGAGATATCCTTGTTCAAAAAATAAAAGTTGAAAATGCGTTTTTCCTATTTCCAGTATGGACACAGACTTATACATATGCACATTATAAAATGAATAATATCAGTAGATAGTTTAATTAAAAATGTATCTAATGATGTAAAGCTCATACTTATGTAATATAAACTGAACAATATACGTCTATTTTAAAAAAAGTCCACTGTTTGCCGCTGAGAGGTGTTGTCTATCCTTAAGAAATGCCTCTGTCACCGTGTCGATTTTAGGGTCCACCCCCATATTGTGACTGTCCGAGTCATAGAACCGGTTCTCACAACCTGAAACCACCACAGTGACTGTCAGTGTCCTGGGACGGGATCTCACAGCCAGAAACATTTAAAAAGAGGAACCCTAACCATACACTCAATGAGGAATACATTTAACGTATTTAAAAAAATCAATTACCAACTGTTTCATTGCACAGAGGCTGAGGATTGAGCCACAGGGATGACGATTTCATAAGATTCAGTATAGGTCAAAGGTCAGTATAAAGCTTAACTTATTGTTATTCCACTTCGATATGCGAAAGAAATCTACTTTTGGTAATAATCATAAACCATTTTTCAGTTTCTGTATATGCTTTTTGAGTGATTCAATCAAAAGGAAGAACTTGTGTAAACAGGAATTGGATTGAATTAAAAAATGGGTAAATGATTTCGGCTGAGCAGGTTTTTCAACAACTCCCTCTCTATCTGATTTAGGTAATAACTAAGTTTAAGGGTTAACACATTTGGTAACAAGTTCCATTTTCCCAAATTTCGATCCTCTAATCATAGTTACAAGAAGCAGGCTTCAGAGGTAGACCATTCGATGAAGTACAGCCTTGTTGTCAGTGTGAAAGTAACATTTTGGGTGATTTGCTTTTGGTGAAGTTTTTCTCCAGATAATGTTTCAAGAGAGAGCAATGATTGGTTAGAGATCTTTGATTGACTTCAGCAGCTTTTGCATTGCTTTGATGAATTTTAAGATATTCAATAATTCTGTTTGTCTTGCGCTGTTAAATAGATAAGCAGACTTGCTTCGTGAGATGTTTTGTGTTTTCGCGTTCAAGAAATTCATTTGATCATAGGGCTTCACGATAAGATTGATCTCTTGATCTCATAGGTACAGTGATAGTGTGGTGTTATCTATTCAGATTGGGTGTCAGGAACAATACGTTCTTGTATCCGGAATATAGATAAATAAATACAGAGAATGTACTGAACGCGGCAAAACATAAGAATTTGTAATGTGCAATCGAATGATCAATTACACATATATTTACTGCTTGCTAGACGTGATGGGTAATTAGAGTGAATATAGGAAATAACAAGTAACAAGGTCACAGGCCCTATCACCAAATAGCTCGGGCAATGCTCTCAGAATCAGAGACAGAGACACATATTATTATCGCAAATAAGTCAAGGGTTGTGAAACAAGTAGCTTTATCAATGACATACTTTTTTATGATACTATTTGGGTGGTACAAGCAGACATCATTCATAATCAGCATAAGTGATAAGCTGGACACTTCAGAGGCAGATCCAGGATTTCCAAAAGGAGGGGGTCAGCATATAGGCTAAGTACTTAAAATGCATTTATTTGCACACGTGCATGCAACATTTACCCCTCTTTCCCTAGTTTATGGGTCCACCAAAAGGAGGGGGTCAGGACCCCCTGGACCCTCCCTCTGGATCCGCCCCTGCACTTAGTAGTAGACATGCCTTTTGAAACTTTCCTGTAGATGAAGGAGTGTACATGTTAAAGGGAGCCAAAAGCAATATTCTGTTGAAATTTGACAACATTTTGCGAACTTAAATAACTACAAAATTACATTCAATGAATCTAACTTTAGTTATTGGTATAGTTTGAATCATGAAAACTAACTTTTACTTGACTTGAATTCCAGAAAACCCATGACATTTCTGCTTTTAGACAACAATGTTTGTAAACAATCCTATTTTGGTGGGTCACCAAAACTGCACAGGGACAACTGTATTTCATGAAGTTTCAGCCATTCTACATAGTCTATATTTTACTATAGACCTAAGTTGTGGCCATAGATTCTATTACAATAGTTAATTGAAATTGCAAAATTTTGACATTGTATTGCTTTTGGCTCCCTTTAACAATTTGTATGAATACTGTGAAGTTTACAGACATTGTGAAGACGTGGTCACGTGACGACCTTGAGTTATGGTGATCACCATGTTGTCTACACAACTACGTGGTTGTGAAACCAATTCAAATTTAGTCATTCTAAATAATCATAATTATTGATTTAGATTCCATGAGAAATTTTTATATATCAAATTGGCATAGAAATATGTTCTAGAATTGAGGATAATAGTCCAGGAGCCAAATCTGAAAATCCTGATCTACCCTCCATGGTGAGCCCCCTGGATTTTCTTGATTTTTTTCATCTTATAGCATCCTAGCACCATGAATCAAGACGGTTCCAAAGAATTTAGGTATGCGAACACTGTCTTTACCAGGAATTATGTAAGATATGATAATATGCTATAATGTAATCTGAAAGGCATTTTTTTTCTGATTTTTTGGTATATTGTTTGTTATTGTCATTAATCATGGCAATGAGTAATTAAAGAACAACTTTTGTTTCAGTCATAATCATTAGGAATTGAGAATTCAAGATCATACTTTGGAATTGATAAACCAAGTGCTAGGTATACTTAAAGGAGATCTTTAGGCAGTTTTTAAAGAAGGTTGCATCTGATTTCATTGGAAATGTAAGGTAGAAATAATTTTTTGATGATTAAATTCTAACCGACTACAGGTTCATTTTGCACTCATATTTCAAAAGGAGAGAGAGAGGATATCATGAAAATAACACAATATATCCTAAAGGGATGGGAAAATGATAATCACTGTCTCCCTAAGCTGGTATATCAGTGCTTGCTGAGCCATTTGGGCACATGTATATAATATGGTAGCTGTTTGGAGAGCATTTTGGATCACAGTGAAAGATGTGTCACAATAAAACTATGGTTTGAGCAAGATTTCTTTCCTCAGCAAATTACCATGATAATGTTTCAGTTTGATTACAAACCATCTTATTAGGGCCCTTGCATTAAGTATATATGCATCAAGGGGGGGAGGGAGGTATGACATTTTTGAAAATGTGTGTACTTTCTAGTACAAAGCCGATGCACATTTTTGACCAAAGAGGGGTTGGGATCTGAGGTTTTTGAAAATGTGTGTACTTATTAAATGGAATTCCTCTTATAGTTCCCTCTACTTCTTGTTTACATAAAGAAAAGAATAGCTCATAGCAGACTCACCCATTACCCAACCCCAATCCAATTCTGAGGGTATACATGGGCAACCTCTATGTATTACTTTAAAGAAGAGATGAATCCCAAAAAGTATGTTGTCATATATCAAAGGTTCTGAATTTAGAAAAGGGTCCTTGCATCAATTTGCCAACTGCAAAAAGACCAAGTGTGCTATTACTTAAACTTGTAAACTTGATAGGTGTGCTACCTCTGTCAAATTGTTGGTTTTAACAAATTATTAGATTGCACTCTAGGATTCTAGACCCATGTGTTTATATAAATGAGTAACTTGGCTTGACCATATACAAAATGGATATCTTATATTTTATTCTATATATGGGTTACTGGTATTAGTAATTTGATATCAAATTATGATCATAGTCACAGTTTATTTCCTAAGAGTCAAACTTCCAATCCTCCCAAATTATCAAAATATAAGTTATGACCAATCTTTGGTCATGCTTCACTTAGATTCATCCTATCAACTACCAAGATTCTGCCATATATCCAATTTTATCAGGAAGTGTACCAGAGGGACTGAGACCTCTGCATGTGTATATACATATCAATATTATTGGCAAGACCTCAAATAAATATCAAAACCTGAAACAATACAGAATTACCTGATATCTTTCTATTTCAAAATTACAAACTTTTGGTATAGCCATTACTGGTTTCCCAATACTATCTAGTACCATTACCACATTGAGCAGCATGTGCACAGCACCTTTGCTGTGGGGCTATAACTAAGGCAGTATGGTATTAGGAGAATGTAAAAGAGCAACAAATTGCTGTGATTCTGGTTGTAACCTCAGAATTTTGGTTTCTCAAACCTCAGAAACAACATTATTCCCTTATCAAAATATACCTGACCATTTTCATTCCTAAACTGCTATGAACAAGGATCCAATTTCCCCAACCTACAGTAAGAGACAGCTTATAGTTAGGTACTAAGGGAAAGGTCAATATGGTAAATACTCAGAGACCCAAAACTTATGGTAAATTGGTTGTAGGATGTTAACAAATGTACAGCAGGTAGTCAGCAATCCCACAGTTTACGGCACACTATATATAGGCCTGCAGTGATTGTACCATGGGAGGCTGCAAGCATGCATGTCCTTATCCCCTAGTTCAGGTCATTCAGGGGAAAAGCTAGACCTCCCCACCACTGATAAGCTTCTGAAGATCCACTACCTTCACTTTACTGCTGTAAGGCAACATTGTCTAAACAGTTAACTTTATCATTTCTCACCATCTGCAGTGATGAACCCCGAGCTCCTTTTGGAATTATGTGATAAAATTGAATAATAAGACAGTTATAAGTAGCCACATTTTAAGCCTGCTTCATGCTCTGAGGGATCCTGTATTAGGTTGTAAGCACAGTGTCCTACCGATGGGTTGACTCACACTACAGGGAGATAAGAACCCTAGGCTGCCATCTTTATCATTCCTCTGTCTCTCAAGGCCTTATCTGTTGCCAGGGATGAGGTAAACATTAGACATTGGGACCAGCAATGGGGGTTTTGAAAGAGTATTACAGCCTAGAAGTCCCATTCTCCCTATAGGAACATGGTTTTAAAGATGAGTGGGCACAGGGGTATGTAAATAGAAGTTTGCTGCATATTATTTTGTCAATGTGTGATTCCTTGGCAATATAAGGAGCCATCCATATCCGTTTGAGTAGATAGATAAATGACTATACTAGTTTGATCAGGCAACACAGATGAGCTTGTCTGCAAATTATATGGACACATATTTCTAGCTAATGTATACTTATTTTACAGCTCCAGTGTTGTAAACAATGGACTAAATGGCTCAGAAAGCACTGAAATACCAACTTAGGGAGACAGTGGTTATCATTTTCCCATCTCTTTATGATATATTGTTTTATTTTCATGATATCATCTCTCCTTTTGAAATACAAGTGCAAAATGAGCCAGTAGTCGGTTAGAATTTAATCATCAAAAAATGATTTCTACCTTACATTTCCAATGAAACAGATGCAACCTTCTTTAAAAACTGTCTAAAGATCCCCTTTAAGGATAGACAACACCTCTCGGAGGCTACTTTGCGGGACTCCCTTTAAAAATGCATAAATATTCTTAAGGTCATGCCATTACTATGTTTCCTATATAATCAAATAGCCATTTTATAAAGCTATATGGCCATATAAAAAATGTTAAAATGTCTATATGCATGCCTCTGGGACTGTCCAGGAAATTCGAAAATGTCATTTTCAACTTTTATTTTTTGAACAAGGATATCTCACTTAATATTGCATGTAAGGACCTAAAATTTTCACAGCATATAGAGAACATTTGTCCTGAGGGAAGCGTGTCTCAGATTTTTTATTTATGTCCCAGTTTTTATTTTATAAAATCTAGAAAATAATGTTGAAAGAAATCACAAAAAGTTACCCGTTTTTTGACATAAAACAAAAACTAGGACCTAAATCAAAAATCTGAGACACGCTTCCCTCTGTATGAATGTTATCTACATGCTTCGAAAATTTCAGGTCCCTACTTTTATTTGTAAGAAAGATATCCATGTTCAAAAAATAAAAGTGAAAAAATCAGTTTTTCATGTATGACGTTTTGAATCCTCAAAGGATAACAATGTGGTTTTTATTAAAAGATAGAGAAAAATATGGTCCATCGTTTGGTGTAAACCATATTGTTGTACTCCTATTGTAGAGGACACAGCTCTCATTACCGCAAAAGGCACCCCAAGAGGTGATGTCTATCCTTAAGTAAACCTTGCAGTTGGTTTATCAATTCCAAAGTTTAATCTAGGATTCTTAAGTTCTAATGATTATGACTGAAACAACAGTTTTTCTTTAATTACTCATTGCCATGATTAATGACAATAACATATAATATACCAAAAAATCAGAAAAAAAATTACCTTTCAGTTGACATATAGCATATTATCATATCTTACATAGTTCCTTTGAAATTTAGAAATAACGCGATTTTCAATTTTTGCTAATTAAGTACAAATCGCGTAATTAGACAGTGTTGGCATACCTAAATTCTTCGGGACCGTCTTGATTCATGGTCCCTAGGATGCAATAAGATGAAAAAAATCAAGAAAATCCAGGGGGCTAACCATGGAGGGTAAATCCTTATTTTGACCGATTTCAGGATTTGGCTCCTGGACTAATAATGATAATTTTTAAATGATCGCCAATATAATACTTTTTTTTTTTTTCGTTTGTTTATTAAACCATACTCACATACATGTGATCTTCCGTATAGGTAGTATATATATAATGAACAATAATATTATCAAACAGTAATTACAATCAAACAATCAGAGTTATCTACCCTAGCTGATTAGAGTTATCTACCCCCTGATATAGGTTAGATAAGTTAGATAAGTTATTTTGGCAAATTTAAAGGCATTGTCATCTTCACAACGTCTATAAATCTTATGGACGGCCAAATATCATAATGATATTATGATTATGATATTGTGATCAGCTGATACATAATACATGAAACATTATTATATGTTTTATATATAATCTGATCACAATAGCTTTGTAATAATACGTAATACATATAATTTTATTATATGATATAATCTTATTATATTATGTAGTATGTATCATTTTATCACAATAGGCAATCATGTCTTTATAAACCAGAACTGACTTACAGGGCTGATAATGTAAAATGGTACCTTATCTAAAAAAAGAGAAAAAGAAAAATTGAGGTTAAGTGTAATAGGAACCAAGGTAGTGGTTTACTCAGGATGACCTCACATGACCTTACATAAACCTGAGGGAAGACTATACTGTTTCTACTTACTTGAGGGAAACCCAAATAACATGTTACACTTCTGTTGAGTGCTCATCAGCCTGGTTTGTGCCAAAGTTCATCCCAATGACAAATATACTCCACTAACAAACCTCAATTGGACTGTAACCTCTAGAAGGTGCACTTTAAGATGGCCCAACCAATAACCTGACCTAAAACCAATACACTTGAACTCACTCTTAAAGGGATTAAGAGGTGTCTGCCCGCTTGTGGGAAAATTTCAATGCCTTAAATTTTCAAAATTATTTTTTAGGCATGATCATTGGTTAAATCATAACTCATGTCAATGTTAAAACAAACATAATATGTAGCAATGAAACGCCAAATTTAAAGATAAATTGGTATTTGCCCACTACATAGACATATATAAGATGTATCTCTATGCCCACTAGGACCACTTGGTTAGAAAAATAAAATTTCTCAAAATTAAAAATTTTGCTATCAGGCATTGGCAGGGGCCTAAGTTCACCCAGTGTATAAAACATCACTCATCTGGAAGAAAAACTAAAGGGAGAGCCAGTGAAATTTCATTTTTTCTTATTTCACACTGCTTTTGGTAGTTTAGATACCTATTTAGAGGTACATAGTATTTCTTTGCTGACTAACAAAATATTTCATGCAAAATTCAATGTTTTATCCTGAAACAATAATTTGATCGCTCAATGACTTAGCTTGTAAATAAAGACAAATCATGTTTTCCTCTTGACCCTAGCCTGACCATGGCTGGCAGCTGCCGTTTCCCCTTTGGGGTGCACACCTCGCTCCAACTGGCGGCTTGCTGTGTCATGCTGGCCCTGAGACCTCTCGGCTTCTCCGTCGTTGGCATCTTCACAGTGGAGTTCCAGGAGTACTTCCAGTCGGCGACCATCGAACAGGCGACCTGGTTCACTGCTTGCCATATGGGGGTGACCGTCATAGTCTCAGGTAGGATAGAATAGTCGTTTTTGCCAAATGTAAAATATATGCCTTACGGTGCAGCCTAAGTTATAATTCCCTGGATGTTCAAATAATCTACCAACTGCTTGTGTACTAATTGTTCTTACTAGGAAAGCTTCTAGAACAATTAGTACACAAGCAGTTGGTAGATTATTTGAACATCCAGGGAATTATAACTAAGCACCAGTATGGCTTTCGTGCTGGATATTCTACTCAAGAAGCAGTACTTGATCATCTCACTTTATTATATAACAACAGGAACACTGGACACCACTCACTATCTGTCTATGTCGACTTCAGAAAGGCTTTCGACACAGTAGATCACCAAATTTTGCTACAAAAACTAAAAATATACCAAATAAGTCCTAACACTCTGAAATGGTTCAAAAGCTACCTAACAAATCGTAAACAATTTGTGAACGTTAGTGGGGCGACTAGTACTTATAGAAAACTGACCCATGGTGTCCCCCAGGGCAGTGTGATGGGCCCAACTTTCTTTCTGTTGTATATAAACGATGTTATATCCTATATCCAAGACCAGCATGTGCAACTTTACGCTGACGACATGGTAGTAACGACTAGTATTGATCCATTGAACCACTCTCCAAATTTGACCATACAAAAATCTATTAACCTGCTGTACAATTGGTGTAGATTAAACAAACTCACGGTTAACATCGATAAAACAAAACTACAATTCTTCCCAAACGTCAGGACCACATGTGTGGAGAACTGGCATAATAACCACCCTAGCAGGAAATTCTTTGGAATATGTAAACAGCTACAAATATCTTGGAGTAACAGTGGATAATAAATTGGATATGCTAGCTCATTGCAACCAGGTTTATAAACTCGCCAGCCATAAATTGCACTTGCTTAGGCTGGTCAGACCGATGCTTACTGTTCATGCTGCCCTTTGTTTTGTGAAGTCGATGTTTATTAGTGTTCTTGATTATGGTGGTACAACCTTAACGGGAATACCACTAAACCTTGCAAATGACCTACAAACCCTACAGAACCATGCCTTACGGTGTAGCCTAAATATCAGGGACCCAACGGACATCCATACCGATGAACTGCATCAACAAACTGACACCCTGCCTGTTGATAAACGCAGGGCCTACCATCTCCTAATGATCATCCGTGAAAAAGCTGTGGTAAAAGCAAATATTCCGTTTATAACTCACAATGTCAGAACTAGGAGGAATGACGGTTTAACGTTAAAACTTCCAATACCACACACAGAAGCTTACAGGCAATCCCCGTTTTATTATGGGTCCAGTTTATGGAACAAGTTGCCGTATGAGGTACGGTCACTCCCATTAAAATCGACTTTCAAAAGGAAAATCAAATCCATGATTGCAAATGGTGAATTAGAAATTTGAGATTTGTCAAAATCCGCCATTATACTTAATACCAGACGCCTCTGTTAGAGCAAATCACACCTTGTAGATTATGGTCTCCAGTACTTCTAGTATATGTACCAAAATACTGACTGTAACACATTGCCACAAACTCATCAAAGCACACATCCCATCTCATATACTGCACCCCCTTCATTTTTTTCCTTTTGTATTACCAACAAGCATTGTAATCTGTACCCACCGAACAACTTATGTTTCTGCCATTTGAGAAAAACCAACATCTTGTACCCACCTATCTGGGTGGTGCGGGAGAACAGGTGTATAACCTGAAATCCTCCCAGAATAAAAATAAAACGATTCAAAAAAAAAAAAAAAAAAATTATGACCCGACCGAGCGCTGGAGCCGGTGGAAGACCAGGCGTAGGCCTGAAAAGGTTTCAGGATAAATACAAATTGTTTAAAAAAAATTATCTGTTGTTTTAACTGTGGTTAGAAAAGGAAATAAATGCAACCATTTCACAAACTACTTTTCTATTCAGAAGTGACGTTGATTTAAGGCTACATTCTCATTTTTCCTAAGGCTGTTGTAATGCACCTCACTAAGGTATCTTTGTTTAACAGAATTGATGTCAGACCAATATTAAACCCAGTAACAACTGGGCTATTTTACCGGCGATCGGCCACTATTGATGGTGGTAAAACCAGTGGTATATATATATATATATATATATATATTGAAGGCAAACTAATATTATACTTGCATGATGTTCAAGTTGCCCGATGACTTAACCGGTGATTCTGTTCTTGATGGGCAGTATATATTATATATATATATATATATTATTTTTTTTCTCATCAAGTGGCCATTTATTAAACATAATTAATCCACATACACAGGTGAGGGGGAGAGGTCCTGCCAGGTAGGCAACCCACAGTGATCTATAAACAAAGCAGGGCAGTGGTTGCTAAGATGTATGAATCCAGGTGCAAAGTAATGACACCAGGGGGCAGCACCATCATCCTCTCATGACTTATATGTCTATTAATGCTACTCATTAATATATTCATATATATAATTATACCAGAATGGGCAAACTAATATTATACTTGCATGATGTTCAAGTTGCCCGATGACTTAACCGGCGATTCTGTTCTTGATGGGCTGTAGCCAGATGCTGGTTGATGGTGAAATCGCCTTGTGGATTTTGGTCATTGCGTTTCAATAACGTTATATATTTCTAAAGTTCAATGTTTATGTCTGCAGCTGTTCTGATAGGCTTCCTGCTTGAGCGGTTTG
This sequence comes from Lepidonotus clava, assembly GCA_936440205.1. Lineage (NCBI taxonomy): Eukaryota > Metazoa > Annelida > Polychaeta > Phyllodocida > Polynoidae > Lepidonotus > Lepidonotus clava. The sequence goes on from OW387148.1 coordinate 5,763,845, forward strand.
GGGCCATGCTTACCCTGGCCTTCAGCGCTCTCCTGGGGACATGTGGACTGGTCCTCACTGCCTTCATTAACACCCTACCTGTTATATACATAGGGTATGGCTTCATGGCAGGTAAGACATATGGATGAAAAATAGTTTACCGGACTCCTGGGGGGACCACCAAAATAAAAGTACGAAACTTCGTGGAGGTGATTTTAGCCATTTTTCGTGGCCATAATAGAAAAATCTCCTTAGAAAAAATGTTAGAAAATTTTGTGGATATTAAAATTCAGTGATAATCATACGAAAAACATTCATAATATATGTAAGTTCACCTAAAATACTGTTTAATGTATGTTTGAAATACATTAATATTGGAACAATTTATAACTTTCTGTGGACGCGATTTTTGGTAGTTCTCTTTTGGTGGCCTGCCCTGATTTCTTGTATGTTCTGCATGGGCGAGGTTGGTATTGAAATAGAATATAAACAAATCATTGGAAAGAAAAATGGTGGAATTTGTGTGTCTATTCGATGTATACTATGACAGAGTGTAAAAATAAAAACAGATATCATTATCATAGGCATGTGAAGGGAAAATGTACTTGACTGCACTTGACTTATAATGTTGATAGCTAGACGATACTCTTTCATTTTTAAGTTCATATCACTTATATTCATACTATAGATAATTACAGTAAAGTTTGATATAAATTGATGGAAAACTCTTAGCATCACTGCACTGTTACATCAAACCTGACATACAATCTATGAACAAAAGAAATTTCTATTAGAAAATTCTGGGGATATAATGACAAGTATATCTAGTTCTGAGTAAGGGTAAAGTGATAAAGGTTGGAGTACAGTATTGATTTGTATGTGTGATATGGGAACTTAGACTGTTCATTTCAGGAGAGGCACAATAGGAATGCTAGCTATTCAAAGTAGGCAGCAGGTGGTGGGGATAAATTAGTCTCACGTAAAAAGCAACAAGTATTGACATTCCACCACCTGGTTCAAACAGGTGTATAAATCCAAACAATTGAAGCCATTTATCTATTTGACCTGACCAATGGAAAGGATTCTCTGCTGGTTGTGTAATCTCATTTCAGAATCCCTGTCTGTTTAATTCTGATAATAAGATAACTTCAGAAGTATGAGTTTCTAAATTTATATACATGATATGGTTAAAGTCATAGATTAAAACTGGCTTTTCTCATTCATTTCAAGTTTTGCTGACATATTTTATTCAATGGGCAATTTATTGAAGACACTACAGAAAAAAATATAGTAAATAGTAAATTACTGCATTTGAATCTGTTTCATATTTGAAATTTTCAATGTTTTTCCTGAGCTCTTATGTTTTCATAGAATGCTAAACCAACAATAGAAGTGGCAGACAGCCTTTACTTTTTTTTATTACCCTCTGGATCGACGGGCGGGGCGTATTGGGTGCCAGGCATATTGGTAGGCCATACGCCCTGCATCATTTCCGATTTTTTTTGACTCATTTATTTTTTACGAATATTCACATTATTTCACAATATTTTACATTAGTATCGGGTAATAAAATAAAGAACGCTCTAAGGGGCTGTCCTTGGGTGTCAAGATGGCCCTATGACCTAGGACGGCACGGGCCAAAAAGGCTCGGGCTGTCGCCAGGTCCCCGGGCCGTCCTGATACCCTCGGACAGCCCCCACGGGCCTTCTTATTATAGTATGCACTTCACCTTAATATGTATCTCCTGTTTTAGGATGGTGCTTTGTGTCCTACATGCTTATCGGGAACTCCATCCTGCAGCTGTCGTTCGGAGAACACAGGAACCTGGCCACTGGCATGGCCTTTACCTGCATGAGTCTGGGCTCCTTCCTCTGGCCCGCGGTCTTACGTTTAGTCATTGATGTCTACTGCTGGCAGGACGCAATGCTGCTGTTGGGTGCCATCAACCTCCATGTCATACCATTCCTGATCATCCTCCCAAAGGGGAACACAAAGGAGGAGTTCATTCAAAGTAAACTGCCACCAAGGGAATGTGAAATAACAGAGGAGCAACAGAAGCTGGGGTCCAATGAAGTGATAAAACCCATTGAAACATCATGGAATGGTGATATCTATCACAGGAGTTCCTTCCTTGGTGGTGAAGCTGACATGAAAAAGACTGCTCTGCAAAATGGTGTTAGTGACAAGCAAATCAATTCAAGTTCAAATCCAGGAGATACCATTCCTGCCACTGAAACACATGATCCACATGTTGATCCTTCAACATTAAGGAGGAGACAGTACTTTTTGTTTATACTCTTTGCATTCTCCCAGCTCTGCAATGCTTTTCCAAATTATGCGCTGTATTTATTTATTCCTATACGCTGTGTGATTCAGGGATATACAAAGCGGCAGGCTGCAGGACTCATATCAATTATGAATATCACAGGCTGCATGCTGCGCCTTTTCGCTGGGGCCTTGGGCGATGTCCAATGTATAAATGTGTTTTATGTAATTTCTGCGGCTACCTTGGCATGTGGCCTCTCCCTTGTGTTATCTGTATTTTGTGACTCTTTTGTTAGTTTAGCTGTATTTGTTGGGGTATTTGGGTCGGCCACCGCCTTCTTCGTGACATTGGTGCAGGCAGCAGTGAAGAAGATCGGTGGGTCCAAGGAGCTCAATGTGGGTCTGTCCATGGTGTTTGCTGCTGAGGGGATGTGTGGTCTCATCTTTCCTATTTCAGGTAGGTTTTCAATGTAAGGGGCCTTCCATTTAGTACATAAACCCATTATTAAAAAAGATCATGCCCCCAGCCCCCTTAGGCTGGAGTAAGGGTTGCATGTGTACAGGAACATATGCACATTTTCAAAAGTTTCAGATTCCCCTTGATCCTTATGTACTTAATGGAAGCCCCCCTAAGGTATCCATTTTTTATAATCTTTTGGCATTATAATATGTCCATTATTCCAACTGAGGCATTTAGTTCTAAAAGCAATTATATGTAAATCCATCTCTTGTTTGGTAAGTGATATCAAACTCTACATCTGAATAAAAAACACTCACACAAAAATCTAATATGACAAAACTTGTTAGAAAAATGCCCACTATTTACCCTTAAGATAAGTTATTAGACTTTATATAAGGAACTGTCGGAATCCATATATGTGGGCCATGTGCAAAAATATCCCAAAAACTTACCAAACTTGCCTCCATTGAACATATGCTAGAATGACACTATTTTGATGTATATTTCCCTTTCTACCTATGCATTAGGAGAGCTTATCAAGGTGTTGATAAATAGTGTAATGCACTCTAACCTTACCCTAATTTTGTCTGGATTTATAATTTATTATTTAGATAGATAAAGGCCAAATCATTTTGCTTAATTCCAAGAGGTCAGCATCCAATGTATGTTTACACAGGTTGGCCTATGTTACACTGAATATTAGGCATCTACAGAATGCAGCAATCTTATTGGCTGAAGTGTACTCCACTCCATGTTACTCCACCCAAATCTACTAGGTGGCAGCACCAGTACTAGCCTTCTGATTGGCTGATATGCCACTTCCCTCCAGCTACCTGTCTGCACAGTAGCCACCATGCAGACATCTGTCTGTGCAGTAACCACTATGTAGGCATATATATACATACATTTCTATGGAGTACTATCCTCATAAGGCTGGATCTATCATGGAATTTATTCAATTAGATCTATCTTTATGGCATCATATTTAACAAATCTATTCTACAACTATGTTTTATCAAATTTGCCGAAGGCACTTGTTTTGATGTAAAACAATGTGAAATGATTATAGCATTCCTATTAAAGAGATCTATTTTATCAACTCCAATAATGTCCGATTACAGCTCTCTCCATTACTTCACTAGTTACAGTAACATTTGAAAGACAGTGACTGCTGCAAACATGAACATGGAGCTGTTAAATGTCAACTGAATTATCTGTTTCAGGGTGGCTGTTGGATTCGGTTGGCAGCATTGACCTACTCTTCATAGTTCTTGGTATCTCAGGACTTCTTGGGGGCACGGTGGTTCTCATCACAGGGTTACTTCACAAGAAACTCATTCTTGATAAGGCTACTGCTGGGCCTGTAAATATTCAGCTTAAAACATAAAAAAAAACTTTCCAAGTTATTGTATCCTAGATTTCTGTACCAATATTTTTGTGAGGTATGATAATTATGTTATCATTATATATAAAATAAATATCAATGAAAATTTGGTTTCTTTATTGGCTGGTTCTGATTGCCTGGAGAGATAAATAGTATTGCATTATTGCAGTAAGAATAGACCTTGAGTTGTAGACAATGATCAATTATTCCAAAAACCACAGAATATCAACGCTGGCCTGTATTGATTCATACATTCTTATTATATAATCATGAAATATATACTGAAAAGAACAAATCCAAAACAATAGCCTGATGACCAATAGTTGTTTCTTCCAGACCACTACATCAGTTTCATACCCTTATAGTATACATGTATAGAAGATAAACCCCAAAAACGGAATTCACAATATAAACATCCTGTTACATCTAAAACAAAGAACACTACAGTTATTGCATAGATGATGGCGTCAACACGATCGCCTTTTAATTAAATACTTTGTAACGTATATTTAAGGTAAACCACCTTGCACTGATGGTGATGAGAGGACGTCTGGCAACCCCCAGCGTCCCCAGATCAGAGAGCATAGGGAACACACTAAGGCGCCACCTAGAGGGTTCCATGTTATATTCATATACTCTGGTACCCACGCCAGCCGCTACTAGCTATTTGCAATTTCAGCAGCCGCGATGGAGGAGTGTAATATTTATATAGATATAAATCCAGAGCATGAAAATCCAATTTAGACCCTATAGTCCTATGGTCCGCTGTAACATTTACATTTGACTTCTCTTATTTTGTTTAATTTTAATATTACTAGCTAATTATTCATGTTTTGATACTCAATCACCTTTGATATAATACATTGGCACATTTCACAACCAATTTTCAACTATATGCATAACAACCACTAATACTAGACACCATTGTAATCTTCATGTAAAAACAGACATACTATAACATTTATGTTACATATTTCTTCTTTATATGGGCTAAAAGTGTGTCCTATACAATGTGTTAACCTTATATAATGCAGTTTCTATCAATTAAGGAGATTTTGGGAGAGTGGCCCATACCACAATATTCGAAATTATGTACACGATGTTCAATGATGAGCAATGAATAGTGAAATACTAGATTCAATAGCCAACTTTCAATTTTGTATAAATGTATCCACGACATGATTTCTATTTTTTTTTTTTTTTTTTATAGATATTTTATTTATACTGGGAATTACAATTTGGCCGAAATGGGCCATTTTTCGTTGTACCCCAGTGTACATCTAAATGCGGGGTTCACATACTAACTAACAGAAAGAGTACAGTAATCAGATTTTTATCAATAGGATGATGTTGTAAATTAAACCAGTAGATTTAATTATATACAATCCAAGATTGGATTCTGAGTAAACGTACAATGATATACAAAGTAGAGCAATAGATCCAAATTTTAGAAAACAATTATAAAGGTTAAATGCTCAGTGCAGTCATTTTCTATGCAAAGCTAATAGCATCAAATAAACGTAAATAAATAAAACGTTTAGAGGATTTGACAGTATCACAATATTAGAACGAATATTTGCAATATTTAGGTATTTTCAGGTCAATTCAATGAGTACCTCGCGCTATTTGTTTAAGGTTTTTATTAGTTTTAGCATTTGAGTCTCTGAAATTGGCAATATGTACATGTTGAACGTCTATTTGGCTTATGTAACATCAATTTTTAGACTAGCATGGAAACTCCCTGCAAAAGAACATTGAAAACAACAAATATACTGGTCACAATCTGAATACAGAGCGTCATGGTTTCTTTGAGAGCCATCATGAAGGAATCTCATTGCCTACAAGTGACTTTTTATCTAATATCAAACGTAATATATTATTGACACCTCTCCTAAAGGAGGGTCCAACCGCAATTGCTACCCATTTCTAGACCAAGTAGCCCCCACGCTCTCACCGAGGTCAGAAATAGAGTTGAAATTCCTTAAAAGTTTCAACGATAGGTGGCAACACTGTATTCAAAGTGCCCTCCCAAGTTTCCTATCTCCATAAAATAGGGTCGTTATTGGTCGGGATCGTTTAAAAATGTTTTTTTTATAGTGGGGATTCCACGTGGTGACAAATTAAAAAAGTTTCATTGGCAACACTGGGAAACACAGGTGAATTACACAATTGCCCACTAAATATTTAGAAATAGTATTGCTGTGTTGAAGTAATTACATTAGATTTTCCATGTTTGATTTAGTTTGTTGCCCTCAGCATTGGCTGGCCGATATAAATTTTATGGGCAACACAACAGCAACAATCAATTCAGAAAGGTTGGTGCTGACTGTTACTGTACTTTTGCTGTGGTTTTGTTGCCACATGGAATCCACCCTTTACTGTAACATTAAACTCAGATAACGTCGAAAATTCAGAACTTCCTTGATGAACCTTCTGTAAATATTTATAGACTGTAATGTATATTGATATTGTAGAGGTCATCTGATGCTCATTTGCTCATTTCACTTATAAGCCTATTCTTAAGATTCCCCCCCCCCCCCCACACACACACACTATATTTTCTTTGTCAAAACAAATTCTGGGATTGGGACAAAACAGCAGGGTCGGTTGGGAAAAGTGACTACCTATAGACCTTGTGCAGAAATGGTAACGGGACCAATTTTTGGTGATCACCACGCTAGATCATGACCACATGGCTATCAAATTCATTCAATATTCACCATTATAGGAAGTAATGATTGTTGATTATGATCCAGGAATCTTAGCTGAAGTCAATAAAATATAGATGAGGTTTTTAATGTTGCAAACCTGTAGATAATGAATACTGTAAGCTGATTATCAATATGGCGGCCAGCCCAATTTAGGAGATATGACGTCATCTGCACAACGTCTATACGCATGTTATAAATTTATGTCCCTTTCCTTCAGAGACCAGGTTTTGGCAGGTGTCCACACGGAGAAGGGGCAGCCTATACAGGGCCAGCCGGCTGACTCCGTCTGGCGCTAGACACATGGGAGGGGCAAGTCGGTAGGGGTCGAGACCAAGGTTCTGAGGCCTGAACCGGTACTGTTTGCGGGTGTCCAGATCGCCCAGAGCGGGCCGCTGGCTGGGGTAGTCAGTGATCAGCAGGAACCCACTCCCACTCCCACTGAAATGCTGAAGGACCTTCAGGGTGTCCGCCGTCCTCAGGTGCTGCGTCATCTGGCGGGAGAAAATCAAATCAAATGGCTGTGAGATCTGGGAGTGTGCGATGTCCTGGTGCAGGAAGGTGAGGTTCTGTCTCAGGCCGTAGCGGGCCTTGTGCTTCTGGATGAGCTCTGAGACGATGTCCATGCCCACGTACTGCACATCGGTCCGCGTCTTGAGGTACTCATTCATCCACACCATGTCCCCGCAGGGAATATCCAGCAGTCGTATGACCTTCTTCTGAAGGGCCTTTTTGACCTTGTCAATGACAGCGTCCAGGGCCTTGACAACCTGCTTGGTGGTGGCCAGTCTGGACCCCGGCCCAGAGGCCTGCACGTCCTCGTAGCCCTTGTCCTTAGCGCCGCCCCACTCCCTGTTCTTGAAGATCTTAGCGAAGGCCTTTTGCCTCACAGAAGGATCCTCCTTATATACATCCCCATTCTGATAGGTCCTGAGGTCCCTGGCAGTGAAGGCTGTCCTTACAAGGTGTAACACCTCTCCGCTCACACAGTCGGTGATGGTAAAGTTGCCCACAGTCACTGAGGTGTCGTTTACTACTTTGGAGTCTACTTTATCAGAAGTTTCTCCTTGTATATTGGGCGATATTCGGGGATTTACGTCTTCGCTCACCTCAGGGACCAATGAGAGCCTGTGTGCAATCATCACCAGTGACAGAAGCACACATGCCACTGTAAGAGCCTGGTAAACCAATTTTCTGGTCATTTTTCCTGAAATTATTAGCACAAAATCAAAAAGGTTTAAAATATAGTTGTTCTTTACTTGAAAGCTTTTTAGTAATCTTCTTATTGATTAGTCTCTGCTGTGGTCATCTTGATGAGAATTTAAACATGGGGTAATATCCTAACTTGACCTTAGAAGGTCTGCCTTGGTTTACCAAGAGCGATTCCTGCTGTCCAGCCATACTTTACCCTGGTAATCTTGCTCTCAGCTTTGAGGACTTGGTAGAGATGATCCCGCAGGTATAAGTCACTGCTCAATTCCTCAACTTTTGACGAACTCGATGTTATGTCCAGCTCCTCAACCAATCAGATGGCTGGAAAAAGCATCTTGTTCCTGCGCCTTATCCTTACATTGAGTAGAGCCGAGCGGAGTAGGAGCTGTGGCGCAGCGGGACCCGCTATTCACATTGGACCAATGAAACCGATGTACAGGGAGGTGCAAAAGACTCAAATAGGCAGTGGGTGACCACTGTGCTTGATGCATTATCTGCAAAACAAATAAATCATGGTTTTATCATTGTTTCAATTAAACAAAAATTGGTATGTGGAATACAGGTTTTTAATTAATGAGAACATTATCTTGCAGAGAAGAAAAGAAGGTGTATCTTTACAAATGCATGGAAACACATCAACCTTAAATTGGGTCAGCCTTATACTATCTGGATGTGTATAGGCCTATATCATATAGATTGCAGAGAAGAAAAGAAGGTGTATCTTTACAAATGCATGGAAACACATCAACCTTAAATTAGGTCAGCCTTATACTACCTGGATGTGTATATATCATAATTATAGATTGCAGAGAAGAAAAGAAGGTGTATCTTTACAAATGCATGGAAACACATCAACCTTAAATTGGGTCAGCCTTATAGTATCTGGATGTGTATATATCATATAGATTGCAGAGAAGAAAAGAAGGTGTATCTTTACAAATGCATGGAAACACATCAACCTTAAATTGGGTCAGCCTTATACTATCTGGATGTGTATATATCATATAGATTGCAGAGAAGAAAAGAAGATGTATCTTTACAAATGCATGGAAACACATCAACCTTAAATTAGGTCAGCCTTATACTATCTGGATGAGTATATATCAAGCAAATGCATAACACGTTTGAGTTAGTATATTATATAAAAATGTTTTCATATGTTCGGTGGCATGGTCAGCTATGTTGTTAATTGAATTTACCTTAGGCTTGCATAGCACCAATGGGCTGAAGGTGCTACCCTTTAGCCAAGGTCAATAACATTTTGCACATGTGTTTCAGTTTGATCACTGATTAGAAGGTTGTGTGTGTGTGTATGTGTGTGTGTGTGTGTGGTGTGTGTGTGTGTGTGTGTGGTGTGTGTGTGTGTGTGTGTGTGGTGTGTGTGTACATGTGTGTGTGTGGTGTGTGTGTGTACATGTGTGTGTGGTGTGTAGTGTGTGCATATGTGGTGTGTGTATGCACATGTGTGTGTGTGTATGTGTACGTGCACACACACACACACACACACACAGAGTGACAGTTATACTCAAGTGTCCGAAACTAGCTATGGTTTTCATGTTTACTCAGAGGCGGAAACAACATTTCATATTGATTCAACCTGTTTGAGCTTCAAACATCCAATTGGAAATCCTGGATCTGCCTCTGAGTGCTGTTTTGATATGATCAATTTAAGTTTATAAGTTTACATGGATAGTCTATCCTAAATCTTGTATCAAACTATTTATTGATCATAAAATTGTTGCATAATTTGTATTTGCAGAAGAACGTGTTATTAACGCTCATATTGGGATGAATTTTCACTCATGAAATTTAGATGTACAATGACACGAATTTTAACAGCCTACTTATAATGTCTGACAAAAATTAATTTGAAAAAAATGGTTATTAACATCACCATACCAATATATATATATATATATATATATATATATATATATATATATAATATATATCATTAAGTGAAAACCCTACGTTTGAGTTAGAGCCAGTGTGAATTGCCCCCTGGATGCACATGTACACATACCGGATATTGGTCACTCTTTCACTCCTGAGGTACGACATAATTTAAGCGTTTACATTCTCTGGTGTGAAGGCTTGCACCCAGTGTTGACCTACGAGCAATATGGAATTTCGCCAATGAGGTTGTAACTAGAGGAAATCAATATACAAACCCCGTACCCCGTGACAAAGGGGTTGGTTGCCCCACAAACAAGTACATACATATATGTGTCCTTGGCCCCAACAAGTGTAGTCCTAGAATGCTAGATATGCAATAGTAACAACTATGAACTGTCTTAGTCCGAAGTGCTGGAATATAACAAGAAAGTCTATGGTTCAATAACTTGGATCATGACACAGTTTGGGGAAAGTCAAGGCCCGCAGGCCCTTTATTGATAAAGAGTGTCTCAAGTGGATGTGTATAAAGGCCAGGAGTCAAGGTTAGATTAAATAGATCATAAATAATGTGTTGCAGCGGATGGCAACTCTCAGCAAAGACATAGGTTATTCCTGGAGTCTATGGATTCTGTTAAAACTTTATGGGAATTAACCAAAAATGTATTCTTATGAGAAAAGCTTCCACGCCTGTACTATTGAATGAATTTTATTTTCAGAATCATGGGTTAGTGTTGGGGATGATAAATAAGAAAATTATCAGACCATGAGATTTCATACATTGCTATTGTGGTTGAAAACAGACTAAAATCTTTTGTTATCATGCAAACAACATGGCAACTTTCCAGTGGGGTAAACCATTCCAGGTATGACTGATGTATGAGTTTCTGCAGAAAAAGATCAATTTTGAACCAAAATTGTGTGGAAATAATGTTTGACAGAAAAGTACAAAGAATTATTTACTAAGATTCCATCTATTGCTCTACATAATACCATCATCAAAATTGAATCATTACATAATTTAATTAAGTTATGATCTGCAATTCCTGGTACTGTGGGAACTCTGTTTATATGTAATCTAGGTAAAATGAAAGAGGGAAAATAGATAAATTGTGAAAAAAAATTAGATAAATAAATAAATGACATCAATAACATGTTTGTCCAGTATTAATGCCTGTTCTATTTCATTTCGTTATAATCGTGGCTGACAACGGAGCTCAACAACACACATGGTCATTTTGCTCCACTTGTGGCAAGGCAGAGACATCAGACCATGGCAGATCACAGGGACTGGTCCGACATCCACAACCAGGCAGCACTAGTTATGGACCATACAACCTTCGGCAACGTAGATGTCATGCACCAATTATTACAACAAAATAACTTTTTTAACTTCTGTTTATGTTACCACCAGACATATTTTTAAGCTAGGATGCAGGATTGGTTTGTTTTGTGCAAGTGACATGTGACATGGTTTTTACTCAATTTATAGATTGTGAAAGGAAAATGAAATAAATAATAAAAAATAAATAAAACCCATAGGGGTGAAGGCTGCTGGATGCCTTATACTACGTTGCATAACCAAACGGTTGCAACAGCGAAAGATTAAAAATGGTTTAGGTTATTTCTCCCTGTTTTTCTTATCCTTGTTTCCCTCATGTGCCAATCGTCCCTGTTGCGATGATTTTGCACACACTTCGAAGTTAATTTAATTGATTGATAAATACATTTCTGCCACTTACCTCCTATATATTTTATAAGATGAGGATTGCTGCTATAATTTGCTCAAAACAGAACATTAAAATTCACACCTCAAAATGTCCCCCCCCCCCTACATTCATGTAGTTAAAGTGTGCCATTCTTTGATACAGCGAGACTCGTTAAGCGATGGGCCATTGGGCTGGATTGAGTAGGTCTGAGGTTTCTGGTGGCCTGACCCATCTTTGGGACAACTTTACTTTGAATATTTTAAGATGGTTTGCAGAATTTGAAAGAGTAGGTTCTCTACAATAAGAAATATGCAGATACATTTCCCCATGTTTAATGTGATTTGTGACCTGATTAATTAACAGTGGGTGCCTTTTCCCAGATACGCTCCCATATTTGATACAGTATATATTGAAACATTATATATTTGATGTATCATATTCTGATGTATTTGATAATAAAGGAAGTGATCATTCATGTAGTTATGACCACTATATACGATAACATTTGCAGTGGAAAGCAAATGGCTCAAGTGGGGCAGGTATATTAGGTTAATAGTAACATTTTTATTCAAGGGATTTACATGGACGACCTTTTACAGTCAATCTAGACCCTTCCTTACACAGTCATTTATCCACCCCCCCCCCCCACCCCTCAGTCATGGTTGGGTGGCCCAGGAGGCCCCTCCCACCACCAACTGGGAGAGGCACGGGTAGCCGTGAAATCGACACACGGTGATAGACAGTGCAAGTGCGCGGAGGTTATTCTTGAGTTGGTGAGATGTAGGCCCATGCCAGAAGAGGCAACCAAAACTATCCTTTCAAACCTTTATTAGTTTTAGCAAGCATTCATGGTGGTCACACCTATTTGATATCCTATATTTTAATAGTATTTGTGTTGTCACCGTGTCATTATTTAGCATATTCTAGTCTGTGGACCTCGCTAAGCTCCCATTGAGATAGACATAAAGAAACATATTTAAACTTTACATTGGTAAACATATCTAAACTTAACATAGATAGATGAGATTCAGTGCCACTTCAGCTAACATAGGATTCTAAATAAATTGAACAATCAAACTTTGATTGCCTCGCCATAAATACTTGTGCTCGGCTACCTGCAGGTGTCACCTGGTCAGTCCACACACTGAGAGGTCAAACCATGTAAAACTATTCATGCTACCAGCATTTCCAGTAGCAGGTCCAGGGGGGGCGAACCCGGCTTGCGACCCCCCCACCTATTTTTGGCACAAAATAGATTTGTTTTTAATGTAAAACTAGCACCTGCAGAGGTGGCGCCGGGACCCTTTTTAATATGTGCGCCCCCTTTCTAAAATTTCTGCATCTGCCCCTGATTTCCCACCCGCCACTCCCTGTAGGCCTACCTGACATAATCTTCTTTTTATAAAGGCCCTAAAACCTTGGCATACACATTGACTATCTTCAGCAGGATCTACCCTGTGTGCATTGACATTCATTTAGACCTTGTTCGTTCATGTCTCTGTCTCTCTCTTGCTTTGTTTTATCAACTGTTTTATGTCCAATTTGATGTTTCGCTTTTTTTTTTTAATTACATGGTTGTCTTTCACGAAAGTTGGCCAGACATGGAAAATACTATAATAGAGTTGTGCATAGCCATGCACATTAATACTGTGGCCACTGATTTTAGTCGTGGGTTTACCTTGTAAAAACTGAAATCTAAAAACAGGTTCCTAGGTCTGCTTTCTCCAAAAACCAACAAGCTTCAATGTCAGTGTTACAATTAGTGAATGATAGTTTATCACAATCTAATATCTAATTATATCAACCTGTCATACCTAAGTTTAGGCATGGCATATCCTCCCAATCAAATCTATTATATAAATATATCAATATCATAATTTCTATCAACATACATATTTTATGTCTAAATTATGATAATCAAAAGATATATCATATGCATATTAATTACTTCATTATAGAGTTTATGGTAATTAGACAGTTAGCATTCCCCCTACCCCTATTGGTCAGTTGTAATTAGGTCACTGACCAGAGGTCAGGTGGGGAGGTACAGGTATGCTGTATAGGGACTCTGGGTCCAGCAGCAGAAGAGTCAACATATAACCACTAAGCAGCAATTGGCCAATGGCATAAATTTAGGCCTACACTCCTGGTTCTGTAGAGAAATATATTTTACATCGACTATAACTCCTGCCTTCAAGTCTTCTCTTCATCTATACCCCACAAAAGGTTTCACAAACCGAACAAAGTATAGATAATATAGTTTAGACTTATTTCTATGGTGTAATCTATATGCTCTAATCTCTGTCCGTATCTATAATAGGGAAAAGCCCTGTTAATTTTGCAATTGATTCCGCATTGTTTTGAATATTATAAGGAGCAACATCATAAGTATATCAAGATAAGTCCCATAGTAACCTACAGAACAAAAACAAATCCGTTTTAACCAACTTACATTGTTTTGAACTTTTAATATTATAATTTCAAAATGAAGTTATAACTACATAATGGTTATGAAAAGACTTATAATATAAGTCTCTTCATTACCATTATGTAGTTATAACTTCATTTTGAAATTATAATATTAAAAGTTGCCATTATATTATGATGAATGTTTTATTATAGCTGGATTGCTATTAACGTTTGGGGATTACAGGAAAATTGATAAATCTATAGCCAGATAGATGTATACAACACATAAGGTAGCTATCATCTAAATGAGGGTATTGGTATGCAGTAATATTTATATCATTGACATAGGACATGATTATACAAACCTGCATGTCCGTATCTGGGTAGATAGTGCTTTTATTTGTTATTGATAGTGATAGCAACAGTAATACATATATGTATCTTATCTCGAAATAATTTATCACTAATCACAAACCTTAGGTGTACTCAGGCTTATACAATAGGATTATCACGTATACTGATCCATGTATTAACCAATAACGTTACAACCCCCCCCCCCCCCCTCTAGATACGGACACTCACTGCATAATGATAAATTATTTGGAAGTGGAAAATCTATCATAGTTTCTCTAAATATTGACATTAGAATTCCCTTTTGCATGAGCACAATTCCTTAATTGATTTTTTTTAAATTTTTCTCATGAAAAAGTGGCTATATGGCGGAATTGGCCAATCTTTCTGAGAATCGACCAAATACTTTCTACACTGTCTATTTATTCTTTTGGGTCTTTTTTTTAAAACACATTTTATTTACCCTGGGATTGAATTGGGTTTCTCCAGTATTCCTTGACTCCCAGCCATAACTTAGCTAATACATCAAAGTGTCTCCTTTTGATTTACACAATATTTTCTGTTGTACGCATGATTATCATTAAAGCCCCATACCCACTAAGCAACTTTTGCCGAGTTGGGCAACAGATTGGCACTAAAATCGGCTGATTCTGCACTTAGAATCAACCTGCACATTCCAATATACCATACTTACAGGTGACCTTATAGACCGATTCTCCCAGTTGCCTGTTGTCCATCACTGGTAAAATCGCCTAGTGGGTATGGGGCTTAAATCTGATTATAACCTGAATATGTATGTCATGCAGTCAGGCTGAACCCTAGTCTTCCAATTGTATTAAATAAGATATACATATTGTATAGTTGAACAAGATTATTATAATTTGTACATTATAAAGCTAAAAAGTGCCTCTGATGTAAATAGGTCATCACACTCAGAAGACCAGGAGTGCCGACCAAAAAGAATTCACAATAATTCATCCCCATAACACATTAAGATAGCCGGGTTCGATTCTCAGCTGGGCCAGGCAGGGCTGCTACACCCCTCTGTGTTTCTCCCAGTGACAACGACTGGGATATCAAAGGCCTTGTGCCACCGGCTGTTGTGTCTGGCCCTGTCTATGGGACCAGGCACATTAAAGAACACCTACTTCGGTAAATGTGTAGGGGTATGGTCTCTACCTTCTCATAGATTCGATCACCATCACCGCCCTTGATATGACCCTGGCAGTTGATTGGGGCGTAAAGCAACCACTAACCAACCAACCAACCATTAAGATAGCCACGATCGCCAAATTTGTGATCGTGGGATTTTAGTAGTCCATAATAATTCATGAATTTTTCTTTTCACTTTTTCCATTTTGTCTAATCCCAAATTGTTCCCATGTCCTTAAAACAAGCATTTAAAGTATTATGTATGAATTTACATACATTGTGAATGATTTTGATAAGATTTATCCATGTCCAAAATGTATCGTGGATGCTTTCTGGGCAGCAATTTCGTCCTGAAAGTTTTGCTTTGGAATAATAAAAAAATCCAGCTTCATCCCAATGTATTCTATATAAAGTGGTACACAGCATTATGCGTTGTGACTTGCCTTCTGGCTTAGGTTTGTATTATATAACTAATGCCGTGGTCAACTATGCTCCTCTAGGCACCTTAACTGGTCGTACAAACCAAACAATCTGTCAAGCGAGCCTAGTCTTCGATCCAGTGACAGGCAGGTCAAAAAGTCTGACTGCCCAATTTTGATATAATTCTTCCTAACTTCTCGATAAAGGCATAGGTGTGTTTGTGTGTGTGTTAACGAAATGGTTTCTTACCAGGCGTTGGCTTGTAAAGTATCCTAGGTCGGCTTACCCCACCAACCATTTAGCTCTGCATGAATGTGTCTACTGGAATACATAAAGCCACAGATCCTGTGTGTATGCACATTGTATTTGAGTATCGAGGTTGGAAAGCCAGTGGAGCATGTTATGCAATGCGGACCTGCCACCTGGGGGAGGGGGAGGGAGGGGCAGGGAGGGGGAGAGAGGGAGAGAGAGGAGGAAGGAGGGAAGGGAGGGAAGGGAGGGATAGGAAGGGCAGGGAGGTGTAGGGAGGGACACGGAGAAGGAGGGAGGGGAAGGGAGGGAAGGTATGGATAAGAACGGGTAGAGAGGTGTAGGGAGGGGCAGGGGGGACAGGGAGGGAGAGGGAAGGTATGGATAAGAACGGGTAGAGAGGTGTAGGGAGGGGCAGGGGGGACAGGGAGGGAGAGGGAAGGTATGGATAAGAACGGGTAGAGAGGTGTAGGGAGGGGCAGGGGGGACAGGGAGGGAGAGGGAAGGTATGGATAAGAACGGGTAGAGAGGTGTAGGGAGGGGCAGGGGGGACAGGGAGGGACAGGGAAGGGGACGAAGGGGACAGGGAGGGGCAGGGGGGTGCAGGGAGTGCAGAGAGTGCACTGAGCAGAAGGGCAGGGTGGTGTGGGGCAGGGAGGGGGACAGAGAGGGGCCGGGAGAGTTATGGAGGACCATGGAGGACCAGGGCAAAGAGGGGGAAGGGGAGGTGGAGAGAGGGGGAAAGGGAGGAGAGATGGGGAAGGAGGTAGGAGAAAGGGAGAATTTCTTTGCGACTATAATGCCAGTGTCAGTTGCAACGTGGTACCACCATAATTAGGGGACACAAGGGTCAAGGTCACAAGAAGCCGGACTCATAACCCTTGTTTGAATGCAAGAAATAGAAGATTTATATTATCTAGAAAATAAACTAGGGTACGGAAGTTGTTACTGGGCATTTCACGTTTATAAGATCACATTTCCTGTTTTTTCCAAGCAATCAGTGATGGTGGGGCTGTGATGCTGCACATTTTTTTCATATCTTTTGATATCCATCAAATCCACAAACAGTAAAATGTAACTAGGAACGTTGTGCAGATAATATGCATATATGTTAGATTTTGTATTTTTTTTAATGATTTCATTCTTTTATGAACTTTAGAAAAATAAAAGTTTCTGTATCGCCCTGCAGGGTGATACAAGGCTGGCTATCACCCAGGTTTGTATCGCCCTGTGTTAAACTTTTAACTACTAACTTGTATCACCCTATGGTATAATAAATCTAATAATACACTGTGCATGCAAGATTATAGGAGAAAGCAAACGAAATCATAGGTATAGTAAATAATTCGCCATTGTCTGCATATTGGTTTTTATATTAAAATCAGGATGATCGATAAGCTTTTGTACAAACAATAGTTATCTCAATAGCAAACAGTATAAATTAAATTGGTAGACATATTTTAACCTCGGTAGGACTACAGAATAGCTATAATTTTCTCATCTAACCGATATCAATGTTATATGGTGTACATAGGATATAGGGTAAACTAGCGAGAATTGCCAATGTTTACCATGAAGTATTTGATGTGGGAGATATTCAAAGGTTAATTTCTCTGAGTTGCCTACAAGCCCAAGGAGTCTTCCTACTGGATACGAAGGCAAGTTCAGGAAGATTTATTACTGAACCAACTGCCCTAAAAATATATAAAACTATATATGGTGTTGTGGCATTATGAATATGGCGATTTTTTAATTGACTCTGGTACTGTTGATAAGGTAAATAGGTTTAAAAAGGGTGCACGAAAGGTCAATAAGAATTATAGAAACTCCATTTTGTTGTAGCCAACCGAACCAGTATCGCTGTATTGAAGGCCAAATTTAGTTTGGATATGTATAAACAGAATTAGATTGGGCAAAATGTACATTTCCCTAAACAGTACAAAAAAGGTAAAGCTGAAAAATACAATCACCAGGTAGAGTAAAATACAACGAAACCCCTATGTTAGGGGAGTAGAATTATTGGAATCATTACCTACCACGGATAGCTGACTTAAAGTATCTTAGGGACCTGCAGGCTAATTATTACTCATTCTGTTGACAAAACCATTAGAAAAACTGTAGGAAATTATCAAATAATTGTTATATATCCATCTACAATGAATGAATTGTCAAACAACTCAGGGATGATACATGTATATGGATACTAATTTGAAAAATAATGGCCGCTAGATTTTCCAAATATTAATGTTCAAATAATGATAAGATTCATGAAAATGTTTATACTAAAGCATTGGTTTTTGTCGACATATCACGTATCATGCATCCTGTTTTAGGCCAACCTGCAGGGAAAACTAAAAAAAACTGGCTATCCGTGGTAGGGATAATCAAAGTGCAAGGCGAAGTTGATATCACTGAATTTAAAGTTGTAATTAGGAAGCATAATTTGTTGTAGCATATACAATGTCTGAAAATATATGTTAATGGGAACGTCTAACTGTAGGATGTTACTATTTGTTTTCTCAAAATGGATGATGGAAAAACCTGTTCTTCGTGAATAAGAAATTAAAAAATCGTCCTCTGCGTGCACTCTCTGTGTTAAAGGAGACGCGAAAAGAGCTTTTTAATCATCATAATACGTTCTCTTTATATAACCATTACTGTTCAAGAGGATATATCATGATTTTAAGGATTGCTATTGTTGAAAATACAGATCTATATTTTTTAAATGCCAACATTCTCATGCTGCTCATATATATATATATATATATATATATATATATATATATATATATGTATATGTATACGTATATGTATATGCATATATATATATATATATATATGGTTAGTCAATGCCTCACGTGACGTCACCAGCCATGTCCAGGCTTGCCTCACGCAAATTTGCACTAAATCTTTGAAACTAGCCTCACACTCAGAATATTGAAATTAAGGCCCGATATCTCGAAAAACCTTACCCTAAACTGTTTCCTGGTTTAAGGCTTCCTTTAACGTCTGGGTGTAGCACACATTTTCCTTAAACTTTAAGGAAGACATTGGTATTTCGAAACACTTTACAACCTTTAACCCTTTCCTGACGGCCCCATAGAGAATCGATCATATATGATCGATGGTCATTGTTTCTCCTACCATTTCTATAATCCTGGTACCTAAATAATGTTTTTTCAAACATTTATACTAGATGGTGTGATAATATTATCAGGATACATTTTTTATTGATAAATAGCTCAATATTGATTTTATGAGGCTTTGATGACCCTAACCTTCAACAATTTTGTGAAATAATAGACAAGGCCCCTTTGATATTTAACAGAAAATTATGATATTTAAGTTTAAAAAGCCTTTTTTTACAATTCAAATTTACATTTTTTCTTTCCAATGTATTTAGGCATGTAGAGTACTATAATAACTAAAAACCTTGATTTCTAAAACCATGTCAATATTCAATCCCTTTAAATTATTGTTAAATTAATTCCATCTTTCCTGCAAGATAATCAGCATGAACCAGCCATTTTGGTTCATATCCAAGATGGCCACCATAGAAATTACATATTTTAACATTTTCATCCCCTGGTTAGAGAATTCCTGTACCAATATTGTTCAAAGTCTCTGAAATAGTGAAATACATTTTAGTACTTGGAGCCTGATGATATTTTACTTATTTTTCCAAGATATGATGTGTTTTTAATCAATTAGATAACATATAATCTTATAAATAATTATCAATAATGGGAATTTTACCATTTTTGGAGCATAATGCTCCTTACCTCCACTTCATAAGGAAGACACAAAGAATCCATCAATAAAGTCAAATTTAGTATCAAATGATAGAAAATCATGAGGGGAACAACTTTATAATTCAAAATATTTCTATAAAATCAATATTTATTCCAATTTTTGGTCACTTTCAAGAAAATAGAGCTCTAAAATAGTCGTTTTTCAGAAAATATGGCCATATATAGCAGGTTCTATGGTAACCATGGCAACCAAATTTTAGAATAAAAATATATTTTCTAATTACTGTGAAAGTGGGTATTATAATGATGTATGACTTTGTGATCAAACTTCTCAATAAAATATGCCATTTTGAAATAACCAATGCTGGTACACAATCTGTATGATAAAATCTGATTTGGTGCCGTCAGCAAAGGGTTAAAGTTTCAGGTGGGTTTACATCCTTATAATACGGTGTTATTTGGACTGTTTTTCGCATCTAAATCATAATTATCACTAGTTCAACAATTATTCACGGAATGAAACGGAATGAGGAAGTGTAAATTGGAGTTCGCTGGTATCGTAGACATTTGAAAAGTGGGTTACTTCACTTCATACAGATTTACTACAGGTCTCACGGAACTAATTGTGGCGCCATCTATAGTGTCATATACCTTTCTGTGTGAGTCGCTTGGTAAATAAGAATCCTTGATTTCTATTTGTTGGTAGATGTCAGTGTGGTTTTTAAATGGGCTTTGTGCCCTGTTAATAGTGTATCAATATTTAGGACCTGTGCTTTAAATCTTAATGGAGATCCTACCCTGAAATTTAGATCTTTCATGTCCCATAGAGGCCACAATAGGTTTCTGAGTCACTTTAATATGCGG
Organism: Lepidonotus clava; assembly: GCA_936440205.1. Lineage (NCBI taxonomy): Eukaryota > Metazoa > Annelida > Polychaeta > Phyllodocida > Polynoidae > Lepidonotus > Lepidonotus clava. The sequence goes on from OW387148.1 coordinate 5,784,652, forward strand.
CGCAACATTCTGAATTTTCTTTTCTCAAGATCCATTGTGTGATATTCTTCAGGGAGTCGGGGTTTCCGTGCTCGCCAATGAAGGGAGTCTTAGGTTTCTTGTTCTCAGGCCGATTGGGAATTTGGGCAGGAGACCGGTCTGCAACATCAAGAGTCATGCCTCGTGTACTAGGGTGAACAGACGGGACATTTGGTGGAGCTTTTGAGGGAGGCCGGGGTTCATTCTACACAGTGGGAGGCACAGAGAAGGTCATATTTGAGATGGTTGGGGGTCGGGTCTCTATGTCTGGATAGAAGAAAAGAGCAAGGGGGTTGCCTGTTGGGTGGACAGTCTCGGCCCGTGCCGAGTGGGTTGCACCGTCCTTCCTGTCATTCCTTGCTGACTGCTTACTATTACGGGCTTCTGTATCATACCGGTCTTTCGGGTCAGAATGGGGTCTTGGGCAATTTTGGGCTTTTGGACCATCTTCGGGCTTTCGGGCTAAGTCTCTAACTGCTCAGTAATTCGAGATCCCTAATTAGGCTTTTCTTGACTATTAAATTCTACTCATGGAGGTCTCAGGCTCGAGCTAACTGGAAGCCGGTTCAACTTAAAGAAGAGGCTTGTGAACACAAGGAGTACCAAGAAGGAACATTTAGTTTCGGGCCATTACGCCCCTTTTAATTGTTTACAGATGAACTCTGATTGGTCACTTTGATCATCTGACTCCCATGACATCATTTCTGGTCTTTCTGGCTTTTCGTACCCAATTACAGAGTTTGGTCCATTTTCATACCCATTTTATTCTATTACATTATTTCATCATTAACCGGCAATTACCATATTATTTGATCATTTCACAATACAAGTTGATTATTCCTGATTTCTAGCTTTATATTTCGTACAACAAAAGATGAATGGACAATTCATCACAATTGCATTAAACTATACAGGAAAACAATTAGTTCTGTGAAAAGTTGTTTCAAATGTAACATGCCAGGGCGGCGTCACCTTCTTGAAAAAGATGTATGTATAATGTGAGAACCGACCGTCTGGATACATGGACAATACTCACAAACCAATGTCGCACCCTTCAGGTAAATTAATCCCTTTTACACTTATGGTATTAAAATGCCAGGAACATTTCATCAATTTTTTTCCCTTAAATCTGTTTATTAACACCTTCACGTGTATTTCAGGGGAAATAGGCTTGTCACATTTGGAAAGTCGCCACTTGTGAGAAGTCACCGATGGGCGATTCTAGCATCAAGGTATGTTTTGTCAATGAATCCCCTAAAAATTGTAACGGGTAACAAACTAAATATATATCCCTCTCATCTTTTACCTGAGATTTATACCTAAAAGGCTAACTCATCCCTATTCTACAGTTTGTGGAAAAAGTACCTGTCGAGGCTATTTACTTCCAGCCACTAGGACTTCCTGTGCCCATGCACAGAGCCCTTAATATGCCTATTATCGCCCAGTGGTGACTTCACACTGGGGACGACTTCCCAAATGCGAATGAAACAAAAACATGTGAAATGTAAGTCTTGGTAAGACACAACAGCAAAGAGTTTGTTTTAACTTGGCTTTCACCTTTATTCCAAACATATGTTCCAAACTATACACTTCTTTTCAATAAGGTGGTGCCCAGCTACCTAGCCCCTACAATAATTAAATGAGTGTCATAATAAATCACTGGCATGACAATTGTTTACACACATCCTTATCATATTTCAATTATCTACTCTTCAAAGCTTAAGGACAGTTAATAGTACTTAAAGTTTGTTTGCAAACAAACTGATATGACTGTCCTGGTCCTGATCAAGACTTTCTAGGGTGTACATGGTAAGCTGTATGTACATTTTTTATTAAAAAGGAAGATTTCTGTATCTAGGAAATAACCTGGGCAGCATCACATTATTTTAACTGTAGGAATATAGAGATAACATTTGTCAAAGGCCTTTGTTAAATTATTGGATTTAAGAATAAATTACATTACCCTTTTAACCTTTGAGTTCTAGGCACATTTGCTTGTGAATATAGTCCTAGCTTGCACTGATCCTTGATGGCTATGGATGATCAGAGCCCCCTAAATACCATTGACTTTTTCAGGGAACCCACAAAATGTGCAGTTTTATTTACCTTGTGACATATAAGATTCAGAGCTAATTCTACTTTCACAATAGCACTACATCATCAACTAAAACGTACATAGCACCTTTGTTATCGGGCCACAAGCCAAGCACTATAATATCAGAAAACCATACATGACAAACAGTAAATAAAGTCCATTAGAGTTTCTCTGGTTAGTGGTAATTCACATTGGTTATGGGATGTTGTCTTTCCCTGATTGGTTAATATGTTTCTTATCTTGTATGATTTATGGTTCTAGTGACCCAACCTTTCATTTCCTGAAGCCAGAGATACAGTACCTTTCACCTACTCAAAACAGAAATGACAATATTCATTGCAACCATTGCACTGAAGTACAGTGCAAAAGAATTATAATATTCTTTAGAGTTAGAGCTAAGTATTCTAATCTCTCTTAAGTATTAGCAGGAATACGTTGTGAATATAGTGTAGTAGCAAAACACTGAGCGGCGCGCTTGTCTATAGCTAGGTATAAGTATAGGGTTGTCGTAGATGGTGACGCCCCCACGTGGGGACGATGGTAACTGAGTTAGTTCATTCCTAGACAGGTACACACAGGTACGAACGGGACATAGGTGCAATAGGGAAGACTGCTAGGGAACATTATGATCATGATATATGAAGAATCCAGCTTAGGAGGACATCATGGGATGAAGGGCTTTACCATTTGTCATAGCTTTAGAATAGAATTAGGAATAGGATTAGTTTAATAAAAGTGAGAGTGGGATGTATGTATGGTTGAAAGTGGAGAGAATCTGATGAGTATTAAAATACCTGTGTATAGCGCCAAGCATGTGACTGGCACTATAATAAGCAGTATGAGACTTAGGTTAGGTGAGCAGACCAACATAGTCATCGAGGAGAAACATGGGAGCAATAGTCTAACAAGTCGGATCATAACGGGTAGTGCTAAGACTGTAGTAACAACTGCAGCAATTGATAGTAAGGATCGGAATAGCTTAGGCTCAACCTTACGGATGGAGTACTAGATGGGACAGAGACTCTACCGATGGTCTCCAGCACAGGTAGACGGGAGGTGATGCTCCTACTAGCCATTGGGTATCATAGACCTCAAAAGGGGAAGCTTAACCATAGCTATACCCAGTTGGAATGTTACTGATGTTGTTAGCGTACGAGATGGATGGCATGTATTGTATGGATGGAATGACTATTTACTTGTATCTTCGGAACATCTCAATGGATATAATAAAATTATCTCTTGCCAAGCACATGTTCCTTGTATAGGAATGAGCCCTTTTACTTAGAATCTCTACCACTGATGAACCATACGAACATTCAAAGTAAGATCTAAATGGATTAATAATGAAGCGCTAGCCAGTATAACGAATTACAATGAAGAACTCCCCTAATTTCTATCCTAATTATCTTTATTGAGTTATCATCAAATTGCAAGCGAGTAAATGACCTGCAAACACAAGCACTCTAACGAAATATCGAACATATCCCCATAAGATGCAAGCGGGACTAAGAACTATATCAACAAGAACCAAACCAGAACATTGCTGTAATGTTATAATAACGTCACATGTTTAGCTATAGACGGGGTTTCCTTGTTGTCTATCTAAAACCCCTTTTAATTTCCGAAAATACACAGCAGAATAATTTCATAAAGACAACAAAAGTACGTGTTGGCACCAACTATGATTTACCAAGAACCTCCCTACTCTTACTTGGAACCCCCTTGGATTTGAGGGCTGACTCCGCCTTATGCAGATCGTGTTGTCATCTGCTCTTTCATGGCAGCAGAACAGAGGCACAGCAAAAGAAAATCAAGAAAAGCTGAAGGGATGCTTCTGTTCCTTAGGACGTTTGTCCATTTGCTTTTGATACATGCGATAGACTAAAAGCGTATTTAGAGGGGCGGGATAGTGTAGCGGTTAACGTCCTCGCCATACTCGTGGGAGTCCCGGGTTCGACTCTGGGCTGTGGCTGTTACACTACCTCGCATTGCCATCGTTTCCATCCCCATAGATTCGGTCAGCCAAGTGGTATCCAAAAACGTGAGTTGCTGTTGATATAGCTGAAAAATTG